>JAYKKT010000037.1:1982500-2722500 GCA_036023115.1 Brasenia schreberi
GGCATTGATGATCGGTACTTCGGCGCTACAACACCGTATGATTGTGTAAATACGTGTATTGAAATGGAATAAGTGTACAACCACTTAGTTAGCCAAACTTAGTCCACTTGTACTAGGCTGACCTGATTTTGTTATGATGGATTATTAGGACCAGCTAGGTGGTTTGTTTAGAGTCATGAGTCTAGTGCCTTCCAAAGGAAGTCTGTTGGGTAGTGGCTTTCAAAGGAAGACACCCGCCTCCCATGCCTGTAAATATATATGAAGGTGGGCTGATGTGAGAGAGCTTGAGTCCATATCCTAGAGAGCGGATCCGAGTATGAGGTCTCAAGGGAGAGCTCCAAGGGTGAGAGTTTCCACAGGTTGAGACTCTTGAGAATCGGGTCTAGCTAGAGAGTCTTCACCTGGCCGATGGATCTTCATGTAGCTTTGGTTGATCAATAAGAGCCTTGAGCGATCCTTCTTGCTTCTCTTCTCCATAAACCTCTCCATGTGTGAGATGTGTATACTGAGCAAGAGAGCGAGAGACATCTCCGCAATCATCTATGCTAGTGTTCAGATCTAGCACTGAGAAGAGGAAGGGTTGAGGCAGAATGGTGACGTCTGCCATCACCAGATCATAAAGCCCCATTGGAGCGGAGTCAACATAGATCCGGTGACAACCTGCATAAGGATTGCAAATGGTTAGGATACATTGGATTTCATACACTCAAACTAGCAAGTAGTAGGCGGATACAGAGGTGGACCTACATGGATGAGGCAGGCATAAAAGCATAGCCCATGGTAGACCCATGAGATATGATCATAGTCGGACGCATAATTTCGCTGTTTTTCTAATCCCGCGACAACGGGACCTCACCAAAAGATATATATATATATATATATATATATATATATATATATATATATATATATATATATATATATATATATATATATATATATATATATATATATATATATATATATATTGTGATTGGATCCTTCCCAGCACTTAATGATGTCAAAATATGCCTAGCCCGGGGGGTTGGTCTGGCCCGGTCCTGGAAAAATGTAGGGCCGGGCTAGAGAATTCTGGTCCATATTTGATACAGGGCTGAATGGCCCTAGGGGCCTATGCAAGCAGGGCCGTGCTGGCCTGCAGGAACACAGGCTTGTTGGATATTAGATCGGGTCTATAAGACCCTATCCAAACCTATTTGAAATCCAAATCCAACCACAATGTTTTAGACATCAACAAGCCATATACACATACACATACACATGTAATAAAAAACTATATACATATACATATGTATATATGTGTGTGTACTACCTATACATAGACATACATGTAATAATATATATAATGAAAAAAACTATACATACATATAGTATATATATGTAATAAAAAATTATACATCTATACATGTAATAGTATATATACATGTAAATATGTAATTGAAAAACTATAAATATACACATGTGTGTGTTGGGGGGGCAGCACTTTAGAGGCCCAATTAAAATGTGGCCCGATCAGGCTTAGCCCACATTTTTTGTGAACTAGGGCCGGGCCCATATTAACATCTCTCTACAACTAATGTTGCTTAATCATGCTTGACTATTGCTTTTCAATGACATGAATGTAATATCATAACCTTTGAAATTATACTTATGTCTCAAAAACCAATGGTCGATCATGAGTAAGCAAGGTAGGTGGTGGGTAGAATCCAGTTTTATGTATAGTTTTTACATAAATTTTTGTTGTAGTTGGAGTGTATTTAGGTGGTGGATATGCAGAATTGCAAAACACATGCATAGATTCACATAGAGACATACCATATTATTAAATTAGAAATGATTATATATATACATATATGGAAAACCAGATCCCGCCCAACTATGATATGCCCACTCATGTTCGCTCATTATTTTTAAGTAGTACGAGTATAATTTTAAAAATTGTAAGGATTTTTGGAAAATAACATACATGAGTGTCTCTTAAAAGTAATGACCGGGTAGCAACAGTGGTGAGCAGGATCCAATCAATCACTCATATATATATGTATATATATTGTGTATATATATATGCACATATATACATATACACTTGTATATATGCATACACACACATATATACATACACACACACACACACACACACACACATATATATATATATATATATTCATACACACACACACACACACATATATATATATATATATATTCATACACATATATACATACATAGATGTATACATATATATAGTGAGAGAGACATATATATATATATATATATATATATATATACATACATTTATATATATATATATATATACATACATTTATATATATATATATATATATATATACATACATTTATATATATATATATATATACATACATTTATATATATATATATATAAATGTATATACATATATTTTTACGCATACATTTATATATATATATATATATATATATATATATATAAAATTCAGCCATAGAAATAAACTGAATAACAAAACCAGTTCAGTTACCTATACAATTTGGTTCAGGTTCGGTTTTCAAATACCAAGCAATTTCGATTTTTGATATAATTCAGCCATAGAAATAAACTGAATAACAAAACCAGTTCAGTTACCTATACAATTTGGTTCAGGTTCGGTTTTCAAATACCAAGCAATTTCGATTTTTGGTTATTTCGGTTCAGTTATTGAACCGAACCGAAAGATGCAGACGACTATTACAGCCTACTCTGCTCCAAAGTGGGGTGGATTTATTCCTTGAGAACCTGTCCCACGCAGGGGGGACGGGTAGAGATCATGTGAGTGGCTAGTAATGAATAATCGCTAAATCTCTTAAGCAAGCCGGGCAGCTGCAGCACAAATTAAGTGACTAACCTTCAAGCACAAGCCACAAGCTGCTTGAGCGCGAGGACCGTGTGGTCCGCAGAATGCGGTCCATCCGTACTTCATGCGCCACGCCAGTGGCTTATCGGCATCCCAAGTCGAGCAGACCTCATCTTCATTGAGGCGAGGTGGCGTGGTAAAAAATCTAAAAGCCAACGAAAAAGTTACAGGATGCTATTGAATCCATGGCTACTCTACATAGTTTGTACCACCTCAAATGGTCGAATAGACAATTCTTCTAACTCCACAAAACATTTTTAGATTCATCACTGGCCAGAACCAAAGTTACTCAAACTCAACCCAATCCTTTAATTAGATTTGCCACCTCTAGACCGATTGCTCATGAAATTACCAATTCTAGCAATTTTACACCGCGAAAGGTGAGATGAGTCTCGCCATCCGAAGGCAGCATTCATCGGGTGACAAAAACATGAAACGTAATATCCTATAATCTTCAATGGTCATTGCAATTGTGACAAAAACAGACGTTAAAAGAAAAATGGCTCAAGTGTGGGACTGTAAAATTAATTTTTCTTCACCTTCCTATCGCACATTAGAAAGATGACCCGTCATCTGACGGCTAGCATGCGACTACATCTTAGCCGTTGAGTTGCATTCATCTGAACGGCTAGGATAGGCGTTTATGTCAAAATTTTTTAACGAGTGACGTTCATGTGTTGACGTAAGGCTGCTTTGCTTGAACTTAATTTAAGGCGGGTAATAAATGAACCATTTTTAGATATATGACATTGCTACAGAGCCACAGGCTGTATAGATCAGCTGCCCATCTCTGTTCATTCATTACCCGCCTTCAAGCTCAAGCAAAGCAGCCCAGCGTCTTCACATGAACGTCAATCGTTAAAATTTTGACAAAGTCCCCTGCACACACACAGTGTGTGTGGAGAGAGAGAGAAGGCTCATGGATTCTTGGAGCTTCAATTCAAAGGGAACAAAGGGAGTGATAGACGTGGAAGCGTTTAGACAAACGGCATCTTGGTTAGAAAAGAATCAAGTTTTGGTTTTAACGTTTGACAAAAGGCTCATGGATTCCTGTCTGTGGCTGTCTAACTGCATCTAAAGCACTCAAAACTCTTCAAAGCTTCTAAGCAATTGTCATCTACTTTCTGATAGAAATCTCAGACTTTAAGGCCTTCACAACCACTCGAGGAGCATCTCCTGTTGTGATGGAATGGCCATGGTGGTTCCTTAAGGTGACCAATCTGCGATCTTGCATTCCCCCTATTGTAGACAGAAAACATGAACCAACCGTGCAGGAGGGAGAACCCACCATCAATGGAATTTCACAAGTTGTTGTTGGAGTATAATTCTGTTGCTTACGATCCCTAAACATATTGAGCAAATGTGCTTTCAATCTTCCTTCTATTTACAAGTTGCTGTTGAGTATATTTCTGTTACGAAATTCTCGAATATATCTGTACAAATGCCACCAACGAGGTTTGAAGGCAAATCCTCTACGAAAAAGAAGCATAAATTTCAACCTCTTTTTCGGTATCCAAATTTGATAAAAAAATCTCAAACAAAAAGATTTGACAAATGTACAAAAAATTAAATAAATAGGAAATATACAAATTTTACGTGAAAAACCCCTCAATACAAGAGGAAAATCCATGAAGCCTAGCTCAGAGTAATTTTCAAGATACAAAATAGACGAGTACAACAAGATATCTTTAGCAATAACTATATCAACCCCCTTACTTACTATGAATAAAGAAAATATGGTGAGAAGTAAAAAACAACACTCATAATCAAACGGTCAAACACATTAAAGAAAGACACAATAAACAAATCAAAAGACCTCTAAAATTAATTTCAAATGTCCCTTAATGATACTACATAGGGCACTCATTTTCAAATGTCTCCTTAGTCAAAGATAAAAAATAGTCAAAAGAATAAAAAAAATTATTCGGTTCGGTTGCGTAATATCCCACAAGTGTCGACCACCATGACATAGGGCTCGTTCATGCCACATGGTTGATACTCGTGAATCGTTAACAAATACGAAGGTGGGATAACCCATACAATCAAAGACACATTAAAAGTACATTTATTTATATAAAGTTTAAGATCCAACAAGTCAGTGGTATAACAGAAAGAAATTCAAAACTACAATAAGCCTATCAACTCTTACCATCTAGTAGCGAAAGACAAAGCTATGCTTTAACGTTCTACATATTGAGCGTCTTTGTTGGCTATACCTAGAAAACATTTAAAATAAAACTTGAGCACCGCACTATGCTCGTAGATGGATGTGAACTCTCCATAGATAATCATGGAAGAGACAAACACCATTTCAAACCAGGCAGTGAGAAAATATATATCATGTAACAAAACAATATCATTACCAAACATGCATGCATACTAAAACACTCATCACGCCATAGGAGTTGCCCGCACCATACTCCTGTCCAACCACATTACCTTCGAGAACACCCTTAGTGTGTCGAGCCCAAGATCCTAGTACCTCACAAGGGCCTACCAAGTCTAATCCCTCGGGTCCGTGGGACAAAATTATCTGGATACCCTACTAATAGAGTCATACATTCAACCATATACTCACAACAATATCTCTACAGACATGACGAAATTACAAATCATGCCACCATAACCCTCTCTCTCTCCACCTTTCTCTCTCTCACCTCATTAATAAGGTGTGTCCACATCCTCCACGTAAAGAGGAATCCAACAAACTCTTCCTCCGACTCAAGTAGAGATACTTAATAAACCAATAGTCAAACAACAAGCTTCAAGTTTTTCTCATAGTAGAGTCTTCGTCAACATGTCTGACCCTTTATTATCTGTGTCAATCTTCTAAAACTCTAATAACTTCGAGTCCATTATATCTTTTATCTAATGATACCTCATATCAATATACTTAGATCTACTAATGAACATATGATTCTTGCCAAGATGGATGCTTACGACTATCACAAAACAAAGCATTACCTACGCTAAGTAAAACCCGAGTTCTTGCATAAAATTCTTCATCAAAGCAACTCCTTACAAGCCTCTAATAATAATGAACTCAAACCTCATTAGTTGACAATACAACACACTTTTGTACAATCCTAGATTGCCAGAAAGCCACTGATCCTCACACAAAGGTAATCAAATACCGAAGGAAGTAAACTTTCTATAGTTACCATCTCCACGCAAGAGTCTATGAATCTATATAACTACAAAGAATAGGTTTCCTAATTTCAAAATAGAGCTTCAAACTAGAAGTGGCTCCAGAGATATCTCAATATCCACTTTATAACTTTTCAATGCTCTCTACCGTATATTGGAAAGAAAATGACTAACTGATACACCAACTGCACTTAAGATATATAAGGGCCTTTGTGTAAACCATTGTGATACATCAAACTTCTATGTAGATGCATAAGGAACATATTGCCATGTTTTCTTTCTTTTCATTACTAGAAGGAACTTGTCTAGTGCTAAGCTTTAAAATATGTAAAGCATAAGGGTATGCTTATAATTTTAGCTTTATCCATGTGAAAACCGTTGAAACACTTTTTCAATGTATTTCCTCTGCGATAACCACAACTTCTTGGACAACTCTATCACGAGTAATGTGCATGCCAAGAATATGCTTTATTGGTCCTAAGTCTTTTATAGCAAAAGACTTACTTAATGTCTTTTTCAACATGTCAATTTTAGAAGTACTATGACTAACAATTGACATATCATCAATATAGAACAAGAAAATGATGAATTCATTATCGAAATTTTTTTTGCACAAATACACAATGATAAAAAGTAATCTTCTTGAATTCATGTTGAATCATAACAGACTCAAATTTCTTGTACCATTAAGGGCCTCGTGGCTTGTTTCAAGCCATACAAACTTTTTCTTCAACCTGCATAGACATAATCTTTTTTACCTTTCACCACAAAACACTCAAAGTTGCTCCACATGTTAATCTCTTCTCTAAATCATCACAACAAATCCTTATCAAATTTTTGCTTTGGGCTTGTTCCACCATAGCTTGGTGCAGCCGCGAGCACGACTTCCATGATCTCTCAAACTTTCCCGTTACTGCACCCCATAATTTCTTAGCAACACGGCAACTGAGGAAAAGGTGTCTTGGCTACCCATGCGGGCTCCTACAAAGTTTGCATTTGCTCAAAATTTTGTTGTCCAAATTGGCAAAAGCAAAAGACTAATAAAAACATGGAGGTAATTGGCAAAACCTCCATAAAGGTGTTAACTACAAAGAGTGAAACGTGGTAAAGTGTGATTTCACCTACAAGCTCCTGTCATCGTGGCATTTCTAGGCAAATGAACAAAAGCAAAAATGCTGTAGGCGGAGACGTTAAAAATGAACTAGATGATATTCTGAAAAGCAAATTGGGAGGACCTAGAAGTACAGTTTTCCAACACATGATCGACAATAGAGGATAAGGTTATAAATTTGCCTACCTACCTCTAAAAAATTTCATAAACTAAACGGTCAGTACTGTAAATTTCTAATCAAGTACGATCTATAATTTAAACAAGATCACAATGGCATAATAGTAAATTTATGAACACGATATTTCAATAATTTTAAGGTCAAGAATTGGACAAAACTGTAAATTTGGCCCTAAGATGGACTTGTAATTTTCAAAAGATAATATGGATAGAAAAGTAATTGAGTCTCCTGCTTTTCTATAATTTTCAAATATACGATGGGCAAAATAGTAAATTTATCCATAAGGTTCTATAATTTTCAAGATACAGAATGGGCAAAATCATAGTTTAATTACCCAATATTTTTAAATTTTGAAAAACTTCATAGAAATCGAGAACGGTTTCATAAAATAGTTGACAATTTTGGGTAAAAACTATGGCAGCAATCGTGGTTTTGTTGTACCTCATTTTCTCATTTCTGCGAGGCCAAACCAAGAGAGGAGAAGGCAAGATAAAGGGCATAGAGAGATATCTGAGGAAAGGAAGAGGAGTTTTAAGAAAAAACAAGGTTTTAGAATAGGGAACTTATATAAATTGTGGGAGCAGAGTCCACCGCCTGCAATCATCGCATTCGGTGGTGTTCTTCACCAGTCGCCGAGAACAGTTGCCAACCGACAGTTGAAAGAAAGAAAACTAAAAAATGATCGAACAAAGTATAACACATTTTTTTCCTTTCTAAATCAATATAGAGATTTTCGACTGAATTGAACAGAATCCAATCGGTTTTCGTTCTCTCAAAACCAAGTATATCAATTTAGATTTTGTTTCCTGAATGAAGACCAAAAGAGGAAGTAGAATTTGGTCTTCGTGGTCTCCACTTCTTCTTTCGACCATCAAGCTGTCTTAGCAAAATGAATGAGCTAACTCGCCCTAGCCTGATTGGCAAGCCTCAGATGAAACACTCATCGAAAAAAGGAAGACGGTCACAATACGAAAGAAGGGTGGCTGCCGTAAGTCGTTTTGAGACAGTGGGAAAGGGAAAAGGCAGATGCCCTTCCACACTTAGACCCAGATAGTGTAGTATAAAGGGAGGGGGAAGGGGTAAACCAAGGAAAAGGGACCTTCACACATGTAACCTTTCTACTTGTTTTTTATTCTTCTATGTTTACATAATGTCTTTAGCTTCGAATAATTTAGACATCATCCCTCTCCATACTGCTGGAGTTCCAAATGCTCGCGAGAAGCTTTTTGTGGAGAATCCTTGAAGAAGCCAAGCTACAATCAACAATGTTTGAGAACCATTACGTCACCTGACTAATGAAACCCTATTATTCGATCACACCTAAGCCAAGTTCGTGTATCCCGTTCACTAAGGAGTAGGTTTGGAGCTGGAGGTCATTGGAGGTCCCAAGTCGATCACGTCAAGATATGTAGCAACACAATGAAACAAGCTAGCCAGAGAGGGTTTGACCCAAGAGGGTTTAATCGACAACACCCTCTTTTTGGCACATCCAGTGAGATATCGAGTGAGGACATAGTATAATCTAGTGTATGATTCATTCAACTACGATGACATTTGTGTGCAAATTTTTGTTCTTGAGGAATCCCGACCAATCTACCTAAAAATATGAGAATTAGGAAATAAAATTCGAAAAGAGAATACCTCCAAACTTCTTAAATTACAAGTTTGGTGAGCCTCAAAACATACAATTTACTGTAAAATGATCTGGATTCTTATGTAAGGGTATGACTAAAGGAGAACGCTTTTTAATTGGGAGCAAGTAAAATTGAATTGGATTTGGGTTCAGAGAAGGGGTTTGGTCTGACCTAAGCTTGGATGAGGGCTAGTTCATTAAGTAGGCGAAGCCCAGGCTTGATTGGATTCATGTAGAAATGGATTTGGGTTCTTTTGAAATAAATGGGTTGGATTGGATTATAGATTTTGGTTTGACTGGTAGATTCTGGTTCAACAAAGGTCTTAAGATTAGTGCAGATTCAGCTAAGGTTGGGCCTTATGGGATTGGATCAGGTTAAATTGGGCTGTTTTGAGCTAGGGGAACGGATCAGGTCGAGTTGATTTAAATTAGACCTAAAGGAAATAGTGTCTGGTTTGGGTCAAATCTGATTGGATTGATGTGAATCGGACCTAAAGAAAATCAGATCTGGTTTGGGTTGATGTATATCAAACCTAAAGGAAATGGGATCCAGATTGGGTCCTAACAAGGTCGAGCGCTTTGGGTATGGATCCGAATCAGGTCCAATTATCTGGACCCGATTTGATCCAGCTCTTAGAAGAGGAGAATAGGGTGTGAATTGCATGACAGATAAGGGATTACAACAAGAAGGGAGGGAGAAGAGAAGATGGTGGTCGCAACCGGGGTCAAGGCGGTGAGGCCGATGGCAATGCGGTGGGCATAGACGACGAGGTGACATGGCTGTTTCGGTGGTTAGAGCAGCGGATTGATGGTAAATTTGGTGGAAGATGAGGGAGGCTGGTGAGCGATGGTGAGGCAACGATGGTGGCAAGGACGACCGACTTGATTCGAGTGGCTGTGCTAGAGAGGTCTTGGACGGTGTGACGAACCGAAGGCAAGTGAGGGATGGCAGGGCTGAGCGGGTCACAGACGAGATGGACAGGTTTCGACGAACAATTGGTGGCTTGAACGCGACGAACAATCAGCCTTTCCATTCACATGCTATTCAGATTTATATCTAAACCATGAGGTTCAATTTTTTTCAGCTTCAACCATTTCACGAGAATGAAAAGTGTTGGTTCTCTCATTCAGGCTTTCTATTCACAAGCTGTTCATAATTTGCACATGAGTCATCCCTTTTCATTCTCCCCTTTCCATACTTGAATGTCCAGCGATTGTACGTGAGTCATGCCTTATACATTCCCACATGAGTCATCCCTTTCCATACTTGAATGTCCAGCGAGTGTACGTGAGTCATGCCTTGTGCATTCCCATTCTTATGATATTTAGCCTTATGTATACCATGTGTACATAATATATGAAAATATTTGGATATTCTTGCCTTGCTTAAATTCTCTCCAATAGAACCTTTTATATTCTTATATTCCAAATAAGATAAGTGAATTCTACAACTTTTTCTTTTTTTCTTATTTCTTGATATTTTTCTGGATCAACAAGTTTGATATTTTCCTGGATCAACAAGTTTATAAATGATTTTGTTCATTGTAAAACATACCTCGGTCATCTTGATGAATATTCTATGATCAAGATTCACATAATCATTTTCTATGCTTTTTAAAATTAGATATTTGAAGCCAACTTTTGTGAATCAAAAATATATTTTTTATTATTTTTTTTGTGTGTGTTTACATAAGATTCATCAATGACTTAGTAAAGACAGATATGATGATGGCTGACTTGACCAGGGAGTAAACGTCTGCCATGGGATGCCAGATAATTGAGGTCACTACGGGGAGTAAGATGTCTATAATGGTATTTTTTATGGTCGATGCTAGGCCATCATATACAACTTTGTTGAGGAGAGATTGGATATATTTGAAACAATGTGTGCCATCCACACTCCACCAAGAACTAGATGTGAAACAGTAACACGGTCAAATTGTGAAGGGGAATTTCCTTTTCCAGCCAACCTAAGCGCCAATAAGGCCATCCCATAGAGAGTACTACAGTGTGTCTGGAACTGAGAAAAACTATAATAGCATCCAAGCTGTGAATCCTAATTCCATGTGTAAGGACTATTTGACTCACTCCCTGTAATCTGGAACTAGTCCTATTCTGAAAATGCCTTTGACATGATTATTTGTGCATATGAGAGTTAATTTAGAGATCCATGAGATCCTATAATTTCAAAACTTTCTTACTTACAGAAGATATCTGGTATAATATTTTTACTTTAGAGGTCGAACTCATTTCATGACATTAATTACGAGTCAACATTTTCACATGATTCCGATTGTATCTTAAAAAATAAACCTCTACCTTCAGTGCCTTTTTAGTTCGTTTATCTCCTGATTCATCAAAATCTTCACCTCCCAAAGTTGCAGACTTAATGGATGTAGAAATGCCGTTGTAAATTTGTCTCTGGGAATTTCAGGCATTACACAATTTTCTAGCATATCGTTTCTCGGGCTAGATTTCCACCATCAAATATGAAATCTAGTTTTCGGTTTTTTCCAAGATGAAAGACATAGAGCTACCAAAATTTTAGTTTTTTTCACAAAGATTCCCAATCTTTGGTGGATTCTTCTGTTCTACCATTTTCTTTGTCAAAGTTTAACTCATCTATTGCTCAATTTTTGGTGCGAACAGACGTGGACTTATAAAAACCATAAGTTGACAATAGTCGGACAAAATATTGAAACAGTTGGAATAAGTCGTATTCTAACTGTCCACATTAGACGTAACTGGTATGGCAATCGGAATAAGGCATCTTAAAATCATTTGGGACAATGGTCGGAACAACTTTTTTTATGACGTTTCTTATGGATATTCCGACGTCTTAAACTCATTTTAGGTGGCCTTTGTCTTTCCTTGCTTTGCAGCCTGAGTATTCTTTTCTATTTGCTTAGCGAGGATATTCTAAGGTTTGTTATATTCACTAAGGAAATTTGCATGAAGCCCACGACAATCTCGTGAAAGAGATGATGCAACTTTTAGTTTTTAGGAAAGTAACGTATTTCAAGCCTGAATATCTTTGGTGGTCTTTGTAGTTTCAGGAGCATTACGATGGCAGTCATGGTATTAAGTGACGACCTAATCTCTGGCCTTAGTGCATTCCAAAAACTTTCATCTCTAGAAAAGAAATTTGCCTAAATAGAAAGAGAAACATGTTGATATTTGCTGGGTTGGCAATCCTGTACATAAAATGAAATCATGACACGGACACGATCAGAAAAGTATGTGCCAGTGTTATTGCTTTAGTCCCCCCTCCAGGGCCGAAGCCAGGAACTTTTATCCTACGGTTGCCAAGTTTTTATGTCTTTAAATATTCAAATAAGGATAATCCAGCTATCATATAACATAATAATTCAAATTAAAATGATTTAAATCCATAACAAGCTATAAGTTGGAAACACGATGATTGATAGAAAAAAATATATAAAAATTATGCAAAAGTTCCATTGCTTGAGCCGTGCTCAAAGTTGCTTTGTTGAATGAAAGCCATATATAATAATAGATGTGTTCAACTTCAAGAAAGAATAAAGGTGCAAAATTTGAAAAGCCACTGAGTGAAACCTACATCTAAAGATTCACACATTAATGATCGTATATCGCGACGGCTAAAGGCAAAAACTATCATGGTGCTTGGTAGGAAAAAACACAAGAGAGGAACCTGCACCTGAAGCGAGCTTCTTACCCATTGGTTCACATCAAAAGTCGATCTTTTCTTTGCAAAATGGTCACTTTTGTGTCTCTCCGT
Organism: Brasenia schreberi; assembly: GCA_036023115.1. Classification (NCBI taxonomy): domain Eukaryota; kingdom Viridiplantae; phylum Streptophyta; class Magnoliopsida; order Nymphaeales; family Cabombaceae; genus Brasenia; species Brasenia schreberi. Next base: position 1,995,220 of record JAYKKT010000037.1, read on the forward strand.
GACAGGTAGTTTGGGTGGTAAAGGTCAACATTTGACATCGATTTTTGTTCCAAGCTGACACACTTATGTCAGTGCCACATTAGCCCACATACCACATCAGCTTAAAGTTGTCAAATAGCTTCCTGAGCTCGAGTTAGCTCAAGCTTAAAAATAGAAGCTCGCTTGAGCTTGAGCTTGAGCATTTCAACCAAAGTGAAAGTAGATGAGAGGTTGAACGGTGAAAATGATTGAAAGGTTGATGACACGGAAGGGAAATTAGCTGATTTCTTGTGAGCTTACTCTCTTTTGATCCTTCATGCAACAAGTAGGTAAGGCAATCCCTACTAGCCTAGTAGTGACTGGCCCAAGATGTTCTTTTTTTTTGTGTGTGTGATCAATTATGTCTATAAAATATCACAATATGACAATTAATACTCAAAATTTTAATGCTATTGGAAAGATAAAATTATCGTGTACGCTTCAAGAATGTAAGCAAATGCGAAAGGAGTTAATTCTTTTAAAAATAGAATATTTGATAGGAGTAAATTGTTGAATGAAAATTCAACTTGCATATAACAGTAATGAATACAACTTGACATTACATATGAAATGTTTTGAGAAATCTTTACTGTTATATAAGAAAAGGACATAATTAATCTCCTGAAAACAACTAGAAGATCGGATCGGCAAACATAACTCAAAAGAAAAGAATAGTTCTAAGGAGAATAAGGAAAATTGAAGAAACAATCTTCATAGTAAGAAAGTAAACCGATGAAGGGGAAAGACTACAACAACATTGCAGCAATCAAATAGTCCGCAATGTTGTTTTGTTTCTGTGTCTCATACAATTTGCGAAAGAAATGCATCACCGGAAGCGTATGAGACGACATTTTAAATAATAAAAGCAGTATACATGTCATAAAATGTAAGCATGATGCATGGGTTATTGATGAAAATAGCCAAAGCATCAGAGAATATAAAACAAAGGAGAAGGAACGAACGGAATTGGGGGAAGAAACGAGTCAAAGAAAGAAGGGAAGAGAGAGAAAGAAGCAGAACTCGACTAGCAGAGGTGGGTTGGGGTGTGCCGGTGGCGCTGTTCTGTTCGGCCTCCCGTGACAGAGCTCAGAAAGAGATGAAACAGGGAAGGGATGAAACAGACACCAGGCCTGCGATGTTGTGTGCCCTAAACTTTACAAATAAAAAGTATAATTCTTTTATAGCTTAAAGGCTTAAATTCACTATAGTTCTTTCTGTATGATGTGTTTTTCAAAATTTCAAATGGGGCACCTGACCTTTTCCAGCTGCGCCCCTCTTCATGTTCTTCAAAAGCTACAAGTTTCCGACCATATTTTTTCTCAAATTTCAGGTCTTAGCAACAATCCGCCATCGCTGGCCCCCTCCAACCTTGCATGAAGTGGTTTTTAGGGTTGAAAACACGTCTCGCTGTGGGGTACACGTACCATGCTATGCGAAGGGAAGTCAGGTTTAGGGTATACCGGCTCCCTATATATATATATATATATATATATATATATATATATATATATATATATATATATATATAGAGAGAGAGAGAGAGAGAGAGAGAGAGAGAGAGAGAGAGAGAGAGAGACTAGTATATGATAGCACCATTAGATGCTGGTAAATCTAAACAATTCTCAATCATCAATCATGCATGGTTGAGATTTAAACTTATAAAATAAAAAATATATGTATACTTTTTGTAAGTACATTTTATTTGGGGAAAATTTGAATTAAAAGTTTCATTTTACTTTTGTAGTGTGCATTTAACTATATGCATTAAATGCAAAGTGTTTCATCATTTCAAAGATCAAACTGTAGAAATGTTTATGCAAAATTACCTACCAAAAAATATTATGCATTAGCACTATATATATTCTTTTGGCAAAGTCACCCTTGAATTCTTCTTTGATATCTTTTTGGCAATTGCTTCTTGTCAAGAGAAGAGAGTCTTTGTTCATTTCAGGCCCAACAATTTTTGCATCTCAATAACAACTTCCCCGAGCAGGTTGCTTCAAGACTATGTCAACAAGGTATGGATCCAGAAGTACGTGATTTGCTTGACTTCTTGCACAGAGGAGCTGTAATCAATAAGATAGACTTCGTCCCCCTGTAACCGGCCAGAAACAGAACTTTTAGAACCGGAACCAAAACTGATGCAGTTTATGAACTTTGGTGGTTCGTGTCTCCTTCCACCCCGCGACGATGTGTGCCTGCATCTCTGATATATTTTGGCTAGCAGCATGCATGTTTAGGTGTGCTTAACCATAAGGCTTGTTTCGCAAGGTCTCCTCTACTGTTGAAGTATTAGAAAGACTTCTGAAGGTTTTCCCATTAAGAAGTCTATGCATTATCGGGACACCTATTTCGGTTTCATGTCACTCGTTCGCACCTGATATTCGATACGTAGATTATTATTGCTCTAACAAAGCTGTAGGATCTTTATATCTAATTTGAAAGTTACATTTAGAAGGTTTACAATGTGATTACGAGTTTCTGATGAGACAAACAGTTCGTATGTAACATCTTCTTCGGTGAGCTCCACGAGCTAAACACACACACACTCTCTCTCTCTCTTCAGCTAAGTTAATATCATGAGCTGAACCGAGCCGATCAACAAACACCACTGTTTCTTAATTTACTAGGCTATAGAAGTTTCGACCTATAAAGAAATGATTGAGGCCATAAACCCATTTAAACAGATCCATCCTGTAATTTTCTTGTTACAATTAGTACATATTTTATACATACCTTGAGTTTCCCTGAATTTAGTATTTTCGGCAAGTTAAGTAATTTTTAGATATTTCATGAAATTGGGGGGACATTTTCAAGACTGCATTGTCATTGCAATGAACTTTATATCTATCTCAGTGCAGCTAAACTGTGCCCCCCATCTGTCTTTCATGCCTTTTTTTATGTTGATGTGGTACATGGAATAATATTCATTGAAATAATAATGCAAGCATTCCAGAATGGGCCAAACCACATGGATACAGTGTGTCCATTGTTAGAGACAATGTAGACGCTGTGCATAAATAGGGTTCTGAATGCAATGGATATGAGCTCTTTAGTCTATTGATCCATTACTGACAGACACCCTTAGGTGTACATTTATTTGTTTGTCATTACTACTTCTGTTTTCTCTTGTCACATCACTTATCTAATACGCTAAGCGCTTCATCATGTGTACTTCTGGGAGTAGTATTCTACAGTCATGAGTTAATATGTCCAAGCATATTTTTCTTTTGAGAGCTATAATGGGGAGGCCGAGGCGACGCATTCTCCTGTATCAAACTTACAACCTGCAAATTGTGAACGAGTAATTGAGTGCTCGTGCATGAGAGAGTGACAATAGTGTATGATGCGTTTGAAATGTGTACGTACCTTGAGGATGTTTCAGATGGAATTCAAGCGCTCGATAGATCTATTTAAACTTTAAATTTACGCAAAATTATAATATCGGTGGAATTAGACATGACTGGTCACCAGAACTGCCGATTTTGGGACAGTTCCGGTTTGAGTTGTAAACCACCTAGAACCAATAAAAAAACATTTTAAAATCAAAATTTTAAAGAAAAGAAGAACGGAACAAGTAGTTCTTCGGCTCTATGAAAGGTAGAACTGAAACCAAACAGTGTGGTCCTTGCGTTAAAGTTTCAAAAACACTACTTTTTCTTTTTCCTTCTTTTGATTTGGCAAGCTGAGCTTTGCGCGCTATTGAAAGCCATTCCTTGGCATTGAACCCATGACCTCCTTCACTTAAAAAGATTTTGAGAACATGACACCTAGCCATGAGAGACATGGAAAGCTAGGGTCAGGCGAACCCATAGCAGATTCCTTTTCCCAATTATTGAATTCATATGAAACTCATTTTACTGAAGGTTTTCGTTGTCGACCCTAGCCGGGAGAGCGCTAGCTCCCTTCACGTGAACTTTGTAAAGGCATCTAATTTAAGGTTCTAGATTGGATTCATTCTATTTGTATAGAATCAATATTTTTGATGTTTTATGACAAAAAATGCTAAAAGAATTAATATATCAAGCCCTAATGCAACCGTTTCGCCTTATCATGCTCTAGCTGAACCGTCTAGCCTGAGTCAACCCACTGATTGGTTAACTCAACTCGGTTTCAGCTTGGGTTATACACCGATTCATCAACATGTTAAAAGCCTATTAACACAAAACAAGGATTAGTCTCTTTTAAAACACCCGGTGGAAAGCTCCTAGCAAGAAGAAGTCTCATGACTTGGGGCACATTTGCATGTTACCCTCCACTAGAGCTTTTCAACAGCTTCTTATACTGATTTCAGAACATTGGTGGGATATTTAACAAGAAATCCACAAACTTTTGCTGAGAGCATTCTATAATTGCATCCTATTTAATATTATAGACAATAATTATTATTGCTTCTAATTAAATATGACAAACCACATCGGGGCATCTTGAGTGCTTTAAAAATCTAGTGATAAAGCACAAAGAACAGCTCACCCGGCTAGTGGGTGGGCTCACAAGTGAAAGATCATGAGTCCAATAGGGTGTGTGTGCGTAGGCTTTGGCCTCTCCATTATACTATAAAAGAATCTAGTGATTGAGAGAAATTCAAGAAGGTTTTCTTTAATTGCTTCATGGTTCTTGAATATGGTCATAAAATTGGCCAACAATACCATACTTTGTGGGTTCAAGTGAGGGGGGTATGCTTGATTCAAGGTTTTAAGGGAACTAGACTTTGATTGTTGGTTATCGCAGTTTCAAGCTCGGTTATACATCAAACACAGAACTCGCCACTGGTGTGAAACTACAATTACGTAGGCTCAATTTGAGTCAAAATTTTCACCACTAGAAAGAGGTAGGGCACATGAATAAGACCCATAGTCTTCGCACAAAAACTCAAGTTCCTCTTTCTCTCGAAACTTAATACCACTCATGAATCAAACACGAAAAGTATAATTCTTTGGAACCTTGATTACAAACTTATGTGAGTCTAAGCATTCATTTATGATACGAGGAGCTTGGAATAAAAAATCAAATATACCTTCAGGTAACATCTTGAGTTCAAGAGAAAACTAGCATTGGGAAAACTTTGCCCCACGGTGGGCCTACCCGACTTGAACCGGGTTAGTGGAGGCCCTTGTGAGCCTCCGGATGCCGGTGGCTTAGATCAATAAAAATTGCCCAACAACTCAACAAACACTCATAAACCTTTCACATGGGCTGTCAACAATAATAAGGGCCATAATAGCCGACAGTATATTAAATACTAAGAAATTAAACAGCTAAGAAGAGAATCCCATGCAACATGCCAATAAATTTGATAATAGAATAATTGAAGAATGGAAAAAATATATATAAGGAAGACAAAAAAAATACACAAATAACAGTTATTAACCACGCCATGATTTACCGGTCTCGACATGACAGGAGGAGTCATAAAAGCCATTGTTATTTTGATTCTTCTACATGACAGTATTTCCACCTTAATCTGTTCCCTCTAATATTATCAAACCATGATACAAACGCATCCTTGCATGCGCACTCACATGCCCACACATCCACCCGTCCATTCTTGGAAATCAGCTCCTGTTCTTGCACTTCGACACAGCTCTTGGTGCTGAAATTCAGAAATTAAAGAAATTTAGTTTGTTCGTCTCTCAGATGTCTAACAAAACTAACATAACATTAAAGCTTCTTAAGGAATCACATAATATGCAACGAAAATTTTGATATTTGGTTCATGAAGAGTATCATCATCTCATGTTTGGATGACCCCAAAATCAAGAAATGTTGAAATCAACGATATTCGGGATTTCAATGGCATCTAAATATTCATTTTGACAATCAAGTCAAAGTGTGTTTCCTTTGGATTAGACACAGCCCATGACTTGAGCCATAGACTGTTCAAGTTGGTCAAGTATATATAAATTAAAGCAAGTATTTAATAGGAATATCATAAAAATGTAAGAAACAACTAAGTTTGGTAGGTGAGTTTAGATCAACAAACCGAGTCCGATGGCCTCGGATCCCTTCATTATACGAAGCCGCTTGCAAGAATCCACAAACATCCTGCAAAATAGTAAGAATTTTCTCAGCAAAATGGCTTAATCAATTTATTTTTCGATAATACACAATAACCATAATTACCGTAAGTTTCTACTGTTGTTTGAATTAGTAAAACAATTAATAATATTAAAAAATGAGTATATATGAATTTAAATCGTGGAGTTTATCAAGCTAAGTACTTACTCCCATGGTACATCTCCCACCAGCATCCAGTCTCCATCCTTGTCTTCATAAGTAGGCACGTACTCCGAACCATTCAGTAGATCCATCAACTTTTTTTCGTTCATGAAATCCTTACCGTTCATCCCTTCAAACAAAAAGATCTCCTTTAGACCAAACATAAATATAAAAATAGGTTATTTAACGCAACCAGAAAAAAGATAATTAAGACGAAGTAGATTGGTTTAAGTTGAACCGAGTAACTTTTCTACCAGTTAACCCCAACTTGAAGTTGAAGGACGTCACGTCACAAGTTCGATCCTAGGGTTTTCATCTATTAAGAGCCTCCCGATTCTGCCAGCTTACGAAGCGAAAAAGAAAAAGAATGAAAAGAGCCACTTATATTTCTGCAAATTATCCAATTTAATCAATAGGGATAAAAAGATTTAAACCGTTTAAGTCAATAATACCATAGCCATACCCGTATAGCATTGTTATAACTACGAACAAAGAGGGTATCTAAAGGGCAGGCCGTAAGTGCCAACATCCTCAACCTGAATGATTGAGAAAGAGCACAAACAAAATTTATGAGAAAATTAGAAAGGTTAGTTCTAAGTTTAATTCCGTCATGATTTAAGTATATATGGGAAAACCGGATTCCGGTCACCTCTAATATGCTCACTCATCTCTATTGTTTCAACAACGTTATTACATTTACCTAAAAAATAATAGACGAACACAAGTGAACAGCGTCAGTCTAAGCAGAATTTGATCACATGGGCATGTGTACACACACCTTGCGCGCATACATATATATAAAATAAAGGTCAATAGTAAAAAATCATGATCATACCTATTGTGAAGCAGCTGAACATGTTCTCCAAGGCAGTAGAGAAGTCTTGGTAGCTCTTGTACATCTTGAGATCCACTTTGCGAAGGTACGGCGCACCATCCATGCTCACCTTGACGAATGAGGCGCTGCTCTTCTCGCCATCCTCGCCACTCTTGGTCGTCGACTGGACGGTCATGATATTCTTCCTGAACGATCGGACGGGTGGCCAACCCACCACTTGTGCTCTGCGTGTGCCACCACCATTGCCACCCATTAAACGCCACCACCAAAACACGTACACGCGCAAGCAACAGAGACAGACAGAGAGAGAGAGAGAGAGAGGTTGAGAGAGAGAATGGTCTCTAAGAAATTTTCTCCTAAGTAACAATTTTCTAAAGGTTGTTTCCAGAAACACTGATTTGTTTTGAGAAATTTCTCTTGAGATCAGGGTAACAAATGAAGGGTTTTGTTCGTATTGCACTTGTTTGTTTCATTATGAATTTAATAACGTCATATGAATGACATTTTGAAAAGTATAAGAAAAAATCATGCCACAAAATATTTTTAGTGATATACGGTGTTGTCTCTTGAAAGATGGATGCCAAAACCATCTCCCTCATTTTGGTCTGGAAGATAATTTCAGTAGATTCGAAGAACCACCACTCGGAAACGTCAAAGACGATTCAGTTCTACTTGGTAATTATAGAGGTCATAAATTCGGCGGCATTGCTTACTTGGGTGCGGGTGGCTTCCCCGGGTCGTTTGTGCAATTAGGAAGAAGGTTCTCCTTGGGCAGGTTCCTCATGTTGCCGCCCGCAGATTCCTTCGCACCGAGCTTCAGGTTGCAGTCCACCTCCTCAGCCGTCGTCGTTTCCGCAAACAACCTCTTGCCAGCTGACTTTGTGGTTCCATTGTCACCGCCAGGCAGGCCGAGCCTCAGCTCCGTTGCGTCGAAGTTCAGCGCCATCGATACCTTCCTTCTTCCACTTCAATACCCACGATGATTGCTGGCTAACCTCAAGTATCTATACTAATTTCTCCACTAGCTTGCTCGTTCCGTGCTCGCCTTCAATTCGATACCGCAATACAAATTAAAGATCTTGTTCGGTTCTGCTTTCTCCTTCCGCAATCTTTCTTCCTTCCATCTTTCAGTCACTAGAAATCACAGACATCGTCTTAAAGTTAATGCTTTGCCTGATAAATATGAGAGAGGGGGACAGGAAGCCAATAACACGGCGACAAGTAGAGAGATCATAGATGCTTATATGACGTCATGCATGGCGGGGACGCGGTGTGAGGAGCAGCAGCGGGAGCGCCGTCGGATGTTAAACGTGGTCGGCCTTCAATACCCTTGGTTTCTTTGAGAACGAGTCGGTATCAAGGCGATACGATGGCTTCGAATCGAATGAAACGGGCGTAGATCATTTTAACTAAGTAAATCATGAAGCAAATATAAACAGACTTAGATAATCAACCGACAAACGTCAAAAATATAGCTTCTCATATATAATCTGTTGTGGAAACTTTAATTTTTCTAAGCACGACAAGCAATAGATCACTTGGGTGTACTATCGACTCCTAAATTAATCGTCACGAGTCCAATATATGGGGTGTGCATGTGACCGTGGCTTCCCCGTTGTATACAAAAAAGTAAATTGAAAATTTAATTACTTTAATTGCATTATGACGTAAACAAGCTGTATCGATCCGAACAAAACTTACTCATGTTTAGGTTGTACCGTTTAGCGAGTCAATACGTGACTAATTACGGCCCCGACATGAACTAGCTCGTCCCGATTACGTTTATTAACCAGGTCTAGGGTATTATAGTCACTGAAATAGTGTTGGTGGTGCACGAAAAGCGCAGCACTGTCGCCATCATCACCAGAAGCAAGTGGAGCTTAGATTGAAATTCCACAATCGCTCCTAACGGAGCGGTGAAGATGGGTTTCAAAACCCGTTAACGAAACTCTTGGGTTTGGATATAAATCCGATACTTTATTCCGGGTCAGAACCAATTTCGATCTGTCACGAAACCCTATTCATAAACACTGTCATTCGCCATGGATCGGGTTATTTATATGGACCTTGTAAACCCCAAATATTACCTGTTTCAGTTGGTTATTCGGATCCGGCTTTTTCTTTTACAAACTCCAAAACGAAAATCTGCTGGATCCATCGGTACCGGACCCGAAGAAGGAAGGCACTGAGAGCGTTCTCGAGTGGGTCTCCCGTGGCACCAAAGCACGTTGGTCCCACTCTCTCGTTCGGGGGGGAGAAGCATCGCGGTTGTGGGATCCACGTCAGGGTGGGGCCCACCAGCCAATCAAGTCAAACAGGAGAAGGCATGTGTTCAGATTCGCTGGCGTGGGGCCCGCCTCTTGCATGTGGCTAGGATGCTGGCATGTCCGCCACTGTCTCCTAATGGGGCCCACCAACTCTCCTTCGGCGGATAATTTAGGTGCCATCCAAGCCTCAAATCTCCACCGTCCAAACCAAACTCCATGGGCCTCATCAAATGACTCAATGCTTCTTTCTTGTTCACAGGGACACGATGACACGTATAAGCTGTCTTTTTTTTAAAATCCTTTGTTTAGCTCAAGTTACATGAATTTGAGAGAATTATCACTTTTTTTCTCTTTTGTTCTAAAACCACTTAACCACCCAATTAATCTAGTTCAAGCCGGGTTGATCCTAATTTGGGATTAATGCTCTAGCGAATTTTCTCTATTGAGAAGGTGTGAACTCGATAACTTCTTTCAACAACAACTAAATCTTTTTCTATGTTAAATAGAGTCGGCTACATGAATTATTTATTTTCATAGAGCTCGATCAATCTAACAGTTAACCCAACATAAGTTGAACCATTAGTTTTTTTTTTCTCTTTTGACATTTAAATAGAGTCGTCTACATGAATTATTTATTTTCATAAAGCTTGATCAAGCTAACAGTTAACCCAACATAAGTTGAACCATTCTTTATTATTTTCTTTTAATACTTTGTAGTTTTTTCTTTTGACAATTTCATAATCAAAAGTTATCAGTTCGATCCTTTGCGGTGTGCATAATATACGTCAATCTAAAGAACGACAAATTTCAGCTTGGACTACATGAATGACGAAAAATGCCAACTCTTACAAAACGTAAAACTGAAATAAAGCTTTTCCCGTATAAAATTTAGCTTAGGAAGAACTTTGTTCATTCATCCTAAGCATTCATATGTTCACTTACATAGGAGAGTTATCTATTGAATTGCATAATTTGAAGTAACAAACCAGGTTTATCATGAAACTTACGAGTTCGATCACTGATCCATGTGATGGACATCCACAAAAGTTTGAAGAGTAAAGACGATGCCTAATTGAGTTATCTGGTTCCTCATATAAAGTCGTTGACTTTAAAAATATCATAATATGTAGAAGGCACAATTTCTTTGAAGCACGATTAAATACATAAGCGAACCTTGTTTCAAAGAGCAAGTGTGACTGACTATATGAATTCATAGTCACCATTGAGCTCCATCTTGTAAAACTTGACATGTAAGAAATGATTCATTATTAAATCGATTGTAATTGTCAAACCGAAGCCTAACACAGAGACACATATGTACCCTCAGAGAGTCGAACTACCCACCAGCAGCAATGGACTAGAGCGCCCTGTCGTTGAGCTAACGCTCGTGGTGCTGTGTGATTTTTTGTTGAATGGGAAACCTTGCAGGTTCGTGTCTAAATGGTGAAAATCTACTGCTTTTAGGTATTGTCTTCCTAATTAACCTTATAATATCCTTAATATACGTGGAATCAAAGGATACAGAAGATGTAATCTTGTAGTTATACATACTCTTAGTGGTTGGAGATTATGTTGTTTGTTCAATTATTGTTTTTTGAGAGCACTAATTATTTTTAGTCTTTTTTAAAAACTTTCTATTTTTTTAAATTATACTCATAACGTCAAAAATCAATGAACATATAGGATCCGAAAGTTGATGAAGGATATAATTGTGCTACAATGGTACGGTTAATCTATCATTGTCAAATTGTTGCACTTCAGCACTGAGTCAAATTACCTTTTACACTTCTTCAGCTATTGCTTTCTTCACATTCTCTAACAAATGCACATTGTTGTATTCATTTAAGAGGGGCAACCCGTCATTCTCAAATTCGAAAGGGCTATTTAAAAGTGGAAAATGCATGCAAATAATGACTATGTTCACACTTTTAAATGGGTACACATAATGTGTATTTAGAAGGACACACACACACACACACACACACACACATATATATATATATATATATATACTTTTATGTAATAGGCTTTCCTTTATATTTTTTAATATTAAATTTTAAAAACAATTTCAGATGACACTCATTCCTCTTTTTTTCTTTTTTTTTTAACTGAGAGCAATAATATTATCTTGTATATTTTTCCAGACACTGTTAATGACGCCATATCTAAATAAAAACAAAGCATAAACAAGAGAGACTAGTATCATAAGTGTACAAGAAATAATTTTAATATGTTTTTAATTCAAATCTCAATCATTCATCTTTAATATTGAATGATTAACATTTATTTTAATATGCTAGTACCAAAGACAAAGATGATTAGTTTATTGTAATCACTAAAATAAATTCTCACAAAGTGGTAATCAGGATTAACGCGTTAACATGTGCAGGGCCCAAAGAGAACGCATATCACGAGAATCTTTCTTTGGCCGATTTGGTCTCTTACATACTCGAGATGTTGGTTCAACAAGAGACACTTATTAAAAGGAGCTTCCCTGATGTTTAAAGGGTTCAATGTAGGTAGCCTGACCGGACTGCCCGTTTGTTGAACTTCTTCCAATTTGAAGTTAGTGGGGGGCCTGCACGGGCACAAAATGCCCGGCCTGTTGGTTGATGACGGAGACCCTAACCCGTCCTTTCCACAGTTGACCCAATCATATATATATATATATATATATATATATATATATATATATATATATATATATATATATGTGTGTGTGTGTGTGTGTGTGTGTGTGTGTGTGTATAGAGAGAGAGAGTGCAATACTAATATTTGGATCATTACAATCTAGGCTTTTGTATCGTTTTCATTTTTTTTATTGTCGCACTGGATCATGTGATATAATACAAGCAGTACCATCAAGTTACCATGATGTATAAAACCTTTTAATTTTTCGTTTAGCTTTTTCTTGAGAAAAAAAGTGTATATATATAAGTAGTTGTAAATGTCTAATGTCTTTTGATAAATGATCTTAAATAAATATCTCCACTGTTGGATTGATATAATCAATATAAGAGATTTAAACTAAAAGTATAATTGTACTTTTGTAATTTACATTCAATGCACCATGCCTTTTGTTTTATTGCTTTAATCATTCATTTCAAAGATTAAAAAGTAGAAATGTTTATGCAAGATTATGCACCGATATGCATTTACTATATATATATATATATTTTCGTAGCTTTCTAAGCGGTAGATATATAAGTTTCAACCGAAGTCCAACATGCCATGCGTGTCAAAGTCACTCATTGTCTCGAAGTTTAGACATAATTTGCTGGGCCAGGTTGGATCCAGATCCCCATGAGAGTATCCAAACCAACAATTTAGTGACTTAAGAAGCTATACGAGTCTGATCCCAACCTAGCTTAATATGTGTTTGTTCTTATTAGATGGTCTGGACCCAATGCAGTAACGAGCTAAGACTGCAATAAGAAACAGACCATTAAATACTGTGTAGGTCCAAACTTAAAGTACGTAAATGTATGTTAGAAGGATTAAGAACTTTTCTTGACCTACTAAGTTATCGGGAAATAAAAGAATCAATCAAGACGGTGTGTTACCGCAAATTGAATTATTGAGTGGAGTTAAACTCTCCTAAATAGTAAATTTGCTGGATATTCTTTGGAAGGCAGTAAATCTACCGGCAATTACCGATAGGAACAAGCCGAAGAAACGAAACATTAGCCGAGCGTGATGTGAGTAACACAGGCTGAAAGAATGAGACTTTTCATGCATTGCATTGAGTAGAATATTTAGTTTCTAATTGTAGATAAAGTCAAAATGATGTTTTCATACAAAATTGTTGTAAAATTCGACTATTTCATCGTTTTATTAAACTATGCCGGCCCAATTCATTAGGCAGACCCAAAACCAGAATGCAAGAATAGATCTATATATTTACAGACGGAGGCGGCCACTCAGGCGGTTGGTTCTCCTAGGATGGCCTAAGGAACCCATGAACGCGAGACAGTGGCGGAACCAGAAACTTGTTCGGGGTGGGGTGGACTTCAGATTTGGGTGGGGCAGGCTTTAAAAGTTTGTTTTTGAATTTCAATACAAATTTTCAGAATTTTGCGTAGGGCAGCTGCCCCACCCAGCCACAATATGGATCCACCGCTGGTGCCTTAAGTCTCGGCATAATTCTTTTCTTTCAGTATCCAAAGCCACTGGACGCTGCTGAGCTGTATCAGTTGTTCTAGCATATATGTGCATGTAAATATTATACGTAATTAGATGAGCGAGTACGAGCCAAGATGAAATGAACGTGAATTGTTCATGCTTGTAGACCATAACGAGGCACCTCATAGTCCGGTCTTTCAAATTGAAAATGAACAGACTTGTCAAAAACAAACCGAGCCAAATCCGTGTTAGCTGGCAGAGATGGACTTTTGATCGGGAGCTAGAAATTTAAAGTTGCTATCAATGGGGAAGCGAAAAGTTTGCATATCATAGAGAAGTTTAGACCATTATATTTAGCGGGTATGATACAAAACATGAGCAAACATGTTTAGCAGGTGGTAAGTTCTCTCTCTCTCTCTCTCTCTCTCTATATATATATATATATAGGCTTGGTATCGAACTTATAAACTGCAACTTATATACACACGTGCTTGGATATCAAACTCATGACCTGCAACTTATATACATACACACACACACACACACACACACACACATATATATATATATATATATATATATATATATATATATATATATATATAGAGAGAGAGAGAGAGAGAGAGAGAGAGAGAGAGAGAGAGAGATTGGATCTTGCTCACTCATACTCGATCATTGTGACCACTAATGTTCAACCATTACTTTTCAAGAGTGTGAGTCTAATAACTTTGTCTTTCATCTTCTTTGAAAACCCTTAATAATTTTAAATTATACTCGTGCCATCAAAAAGAAATGGGTGGTATGAGTGCACATGTCAGAGAGGTGGGCAGGATTCGGTTTATATATATTGTTATGGTTAATCACAAATAGTTCTTAAGTCACTATTGAGCAGAAAAAGGTCTCCATTAATATAATAAGGTAATTAAGCAAAATTTAATGCAACACTAATAAAAGATAAAATGATAAGGACAGGATTAAGAGGCGGTTTAGATGCTTAAAGAGGTGGCTAGATAGAAAATTGAAGAGGAAGTGGGAGAAATTAGATGGTGAACACTTTAAAAGAGGTGAGGAAATACACCACAAACTGTTTGAAGAAAATGTAGGATACGTTTCCTTTAATTGAGCTCAATGTTGTTGGTATCATACAAGATAGAGCAGAATTCAAACCAAGAATCCATGTACTCGAGCCCTCTTACTGTGATGTAGGGTTTGGATTTGATTAAGAACACAAATTTTATTTCATGAAATTAATAAACCAATATTAATCAAGAATTTTTGTAATTATTCAATGGGGCCAAAGGAGATGATCCCTCCATGTTCCAAAGTTTGTTTCTGGATAATTTAATGTGTGATTAGGACCATTCATGGAGTTTACTATGCGTATAAATCAAAATAATTGAAGTTCATGAACTTGGTCATGCTTCTCATGCCAACATAAACATATTGCTGCTGGCCGGATCATAATCGTCTTCAACTACCAAATTAACTTGTGTGTGTGTAGGGCGGGCATGTGCGTGATAACCATGGGTCGAAGGAATGAATTGCCATGACTAAGAAGGTCCCCATATGTTGGGGTTATTGTATACATGACTAGCAAGCAAAGCCTAATTCCATATCATCATCATCAACTACAACAATAATATTAAGTAAAAAATGTGTGGTGCAGATTTCACGGAATGAATGGATATATGCAATTATGTGGCTAGTCTTTCGTCCACTCATTCCGACCTTCCCCATTAATTCTGAGATTAGGTCATATGGCACATCCATGCATCACCTGTGGTCCTTTGCTCTTCATTGTTGGGCACGGATGAAGAGTACATTCAATTACTGTCTCGGCTGGCCTTCTTAACTCTCTCTCTATTTATATATATATGTGTGTGTGTTTGTGTGTATGTAGCTTATGTTTTGATGATAGAATTCAAGGACCTTAGCCATATGTACGTGTATGCATGACCGTATTTGTTCATGCCTTGTTCGATGGGTCCAAATGTTTCAGTGCTATTAGGCACTTGATGAATTTCCACAGGACAATTTTCTGCATGTGCATGTATGTATACTAGGTATGCTGGAAGTGCGACATTTACCGTACTTACGGGCAAAATATGTGCATAAATACAGAAAATATAAACCTAGAAATACATGAGAAATTAACCGTTCAGAATTTGGCTTTGCTTTCGTGTCCCATGTTCATGTAGCTATCACATGCATGGTTGGAAGACAGATATACGGCATATATCATGGTGTATATCTTCCATGTGAAATTAAAACCATTATTGCAATTTCTTGTTAAAACATTATAAAATTATGTATTTTTGTGAACAATAAGCTGTATAAGAGTCGAGAAAGTCTGAAATTCCGCAAACTCAGTGGTCAAAATCACAACTCATATACACTGTTCTGGTCAGTACCCACTTGGCATACCAATAACCATTTACTAGGATCAGTTCGCACGTGTAATTCACACAGACATACATCTCTCTCGCACGTGTAATTCACACAGACATACATTTCTCTTTCTCTCTGTATTTCACGTGCAGCTGAACCTAGCAAGTGGTTATGGGTATGCCGGGCTTGAAACGCGTCGGACTCTGTATTTTATATGCTAAAATAGAAATAGACGACATTTGTTATTTAAAGTTGAAGAAGATAAAACAGTAACAAATTTCAGTATTTTATATGAACCATGAAAGTAGTTTATAAAGCTTATTTTAAATTAATATAAGTGCTTGTGAAAAGATTCTCCATCTTGCAAGTAATCATTTGCTGAGCAATGATTGAATTTCATTCTCTTGTATTCTCATTGAAAAGTATATATTTCTTTATTATGAGAAAACTCGAAAGGAAGACCTCTCTCTCCCCTCTGTTTCATATATATATATATATATATATATATATATATATATTCAATATTGTTCCTGATAAAATCTATTCAAACATTTTTTACTGGTGATTGACCTAATAAAAAATAAAGATTTAAATTTAAAAACTGAATTATACCATTGTATTTTTCATACTTCACATTTAATATAAATGCAAAACGAAAAAACTAAAGCCAAATGCACACCCCAGTATTTAACTCATGACTTTTCTCGTTCTGCTGATGACAGTTGCTTTTGGAAGTATCCATACAGCTCATGGCCATGATAAAATGTTCTTTATCTCGGTTCTAATGGAGAAAGCCACTGACAATCTAGATGCATCTTCTAATGTAACAAAGTAAATTTTGAGTAATACTAAGAGAACGACTCGTTTAGTTATGAATTAATATAATATTTGTAATAAAAAAGAATAATATTTACCTTCGTGGCAAACTTGTTCCGCATAGTTATGCAAGAGCATACAAGGAAAACCGTGAAAATGAATGATAGAGAATCTCATTAAAATTAATAGTAATATAAAATAACATTAAGATATTAAAGTATGTATTTTTGCAGAAAAAGGTCAACAAAGGAAAAAAGAAAGAAAGGGTTGGGTGGATTCCTTCTGAATGGCCACTTACACTGCACTTTTTTCCTAACCATCTCTAGACAAAAGGTGTTGGGCACTTCTCTTTTTAAAATATTTCTGCAGAGGGTTGATGATTATGATGGATAACTAGCAAGGTAGTTAGCTGCATTGATTAGAAAACCTTTCTGCACTGCAAGTTGCAGGAAAATTAAGGTGGTAGGCAGCAAAAGATTCATATTATCTTGCTTTGCTTGGAAACAAAATTTTACATCATTGCAAATGTGAATAAACCTTTGGATGCATTGTGAACCTTTGGATTTTGATTTAGTCTGTAATGTTGTTTATATGCCGTCTCGACCACCGGAACCTATTGGATACTACTTCCGGCAGACAACCAGTAGGGATTAATGCTAAAATGGTCGGAATAATACCAGATAATATTTTTCGGCGGTCATTCAATTATTTCCGGCAGAGAACAATGGCCAGAAATTGGCTTCAAATATTTCCACCGGTCGGTTGTTGACCTATTAAATTAATCACATCTATATACATATATATTCATCAAAACTGTGCAAGATTAGGATTTCTAACTGGGCTTTGGTGCACAAGAGCATAATCAACGAAAACGAAGT
This sequence comes from Brasenia schreberi, assembly GCA_036023115.1. Classification (NCBI taxonomy): domain Eukaryota; kingdom Viridiplantae; phylum Streptophyta; class Magnoliopsida; order Nymphaeales; family Cabombaceae; genus Brasenia; species Brasenia schreberi. Next base: position 2,012,763 of record JAYKKT010000037.1, read on the forward strand.
TCCATATAGGAAAGTTTCACCAAATTAGCGCGGTACCATTGACACTCTAGTTTATCCCCGAAACTTAAAGATCACACTTAGTATTGGTCTTCGTTAAGGAAGGTCTGAAACACCAATCTCTCTCTCTCTCTATATATATATATATGTGTGTGTGTGTGTGTGTGCGCGCGCGCGCGCGTGTTTGTTACTTCAAAAATCCTAAAAGTGTGATTGCATGTTGGATTTGTCATCACGAAATCAGGCTTTATGTATATTTTAATTGATACGCATTGTTATCTTTCCAGTTCGTGGAGGACTTCATGATGCTCGCTAGAGGAAAGCCTTTGGCAGGAGCCACATAAACATTTGGACCAGACAAGAAGTTTCCACAAAGAGAGAGAGAGAATACGGAAGATCGGCACCTTTGTGGTAGTATTGCAGAGTGTCTGGTATCTGAGTGGCTTTTCATGTCCACACAGTGTCTTTCATTATAGAAGCGTGCTGGTATTCAATTCCGAGCTCACTTCCTTTTCCGCAAATGCAGTGACTCATTACAACTAAACAGAGTTCCGGTGAAGCTTACCAATCTGACTTGGAATTAGTTGTATACAGTGGTTTGACTGGTTTCGGGTGACCCTCACACAAAACTTCTTTTGTTGCAGTACTAAACTTTGATCTCTATTCTAAATATTTACATAAAATTTGATCTCCGTCGTGTGCTTTTGCATGGAGAGAGAGAGTGTAATGGACGATGCAGGTCCAGACCCATACTCGCTCCAATCAAGACTTTATAGCAATGCCCGATTTGGGTGTTGTATAAATGCAATGCCCGAGTGTTGTTGTCCTTGGCTAGCCAAGGATGGTAACGGTCATTGAGGAGGGTTACCATCTAGGTCAAGCCTATAAGAGGGCAGGGGGGTGGCCTGATGTGGAGCAGCTTCGGAAGAAGCTGCACGAGTCGGAAAACGTGGAAGAGTCAGCTGGAATCTGGTAAGAAAATCCTAATTTTTTTTTTTGTAAAATTTTTCATTTTTAGTTGTAGGACTTTTCTTTGGTTCATGCCAAACCTTTGAAAACAAGCCTTAATATGCAAAAATAGGTTCAAAACAAGTGTAGATTCATGATATTTTTCTCAAATCCAAGTTACCATTTTTTTTTCATGAATCTGGAAAAACTGTCATTACCAGTGACCGATCATGGGTTGAATTGGAAGAGGAGGGGTATGCGATCGGTTGGGAACCATCGTCGGCCTTAATCGTTGTCGAAAATCAACGAAATCGATGCCAAAAAACCATATGAACCGACCCTTTTGGGTGTGTCCCCATTTTCATGTTGTGTTCGAAATGCCATGAACTGACACAGATTCGTGTTGTGTCCTTGTGTCGCATGTTAAGCACCAGTTCTGTGTCAAAAATAGGTTTCCTGTCGGGTTCTTTGTCGGAAACGGGTCAAGTTTGGGTCGGATCTTGAAATAGATTTTGGGTCAGGAATAAGATTCGTGTATATAGTTACAGGTTCTGTGTCGATATAGTGACACATGCTACCTACTTATTTTGGATAAGATATGGATCTAGATATCAGTTTGGATCCCGAATAGCTTTAACGGATCCAGATTGTGTTTTGGGTGATTTTAGGGTCATTTGAAATCTGATTTGGATATGGTTTATTGCGTTAGATTCATAATTAAATAAAATTTAATATTTAATTATTTGTAATTATTTAGAGATTAAAATTGAAGGATTTGGCGATGATAAGAGTGGCCCAATGATTTGGGGACTAGATCTTAGCGCTCCTTTAGGTAGGGGTTATGCATTCTTTTACAAAAACATACTAGAAGTAATTTTCTTATTTTAGATAGATTTAAATGTGCATGATTGATAAATGTTTTATATAATGTTTATGAAATGATGTTCCCATTTATGGGTTATTTGATATGCTTTTCAAATAAAACGTGTTTATGATATTGATTGATAAAGAGCATATTTTGATATGCATGTGTTGTATGAACATAGTATTTAAATGTTGTATGGATATGGATTTGGTTTTGGATATTTGTGTATTTGGATATGATTTGTGAATATGATGAACTATAATTGATTTTAGAAATGTAATGATATGTGAATATACGAGTCGTACTTGTGTAGGTTGTGTGGGGTCTTTAGAGACTTACAGGTCCCTTGGGAGATCCGGCTTGGGGCAAATACAGGATGTATTTCGAGGTACTCTGTCGTGAGAGTCGGCATGGTTACCGTCGTGGATGGGGTTACCGAGGTCATGTTAGGGAGGGTCGGATGACTCCCATGACCTTTGGGGTAGACACAGTATGGGCTGTAATTATCATAACTAATTATGTGTATATACGTGTGTGTGAATGTGTGTGTATGAATTTGAGATCATGATTTAAAGATAAAACTGTGCTTTGTTATGAAATGATTTTAAATTATGCATGCTATAATATGATTTTTGTTTAAAGATGTTTAACCTCCCTACCGAGTTATGTGTAGGAGCTCACTCTATTATTTTACACTTCATCCTGAAGCTAGCACTTTCAAGGCAGAAGGTGCAAAGTAGGAGTTGGATAGAGCTGCATTTTTATTTTTTATGGTATAATAAGTGTTACATGATTTATAAAATCTTGTTATTTAAGATTATTGTGAGGTGGGCCCCGCACCATTTTGGGTGTGTTGTTTAGAACTTCGATATGAATATTTATTTTAGTTAGATATTTCATTGAGTTTGAATTAAATTAGTATTGTATTTGACTATTGCTCACTATCACGCTCGCGTGAGAAACGATCACATGACATCGGCTCGTGTCGGGTCGTGGTTGCAACCCGAGTGGGTGCGACAACTTGGTATGAGAGCTTAAGGTTATTAAAATATATTTAATAACGAGTTAATTATCAAAATATAATATTTTATTTATCTGTAAGACTCACGAGGATTGGATTTGAACTTAATTGTGAGCGTTGTGGGTGACATTAATGAGGAAATACCATCATATAGATCAATTGCTTTAGATGAAACACACAAGTGACACTTTAAGGACATGCGATGCCACTGCAATTCTACTTATATAATGTGGTGAAGATACTACAACACATTAGTTAATGAATTTCTGAGGTATTTCTGAAGATATACCTAGACTACCACCGGAAAGAAATTGAGTTTTCTATTGATTTAGTACTGGAGGCTGGACCTATATCTATGGCGCCTTACGAGGATGTCGCCGAGTAGAGTTGGCGAGCTTAAGAAGCATTTGGAGGATTTATTGGAAAAGCAATTTGTGAGACCAAGTGTGTATCCATATGGGGAGCTCGGTATTGTTGGTAAAGAAGAAGGATGGGACTTCTCGTCTATATGTGTAGACTACCGACAATTGAACAAGATTACGATTAAGAATAAATATCCACTTCCAAGAATCGATGATATCGATGGATCAATTGCGAGGAGCCGCAATATTTTCCAAGATTGACTTACGTTTGGTTATCACCGGATACGTGTGAAAGCGGAGGATATTCCAAAGCTGTGTTTCGGACACGTTATGGGCATTATGAATATCAAGTGATGCCGTTTGGTGTGACTAATGCACTGCCATATTCATGGACTTTATGAACAGGATTTTCCGTTCGTACTTGGATAAGTTTGTTGTTGTCTTTATTGATGACATTTGTTGTCCAAAATGTGAATTTTGGTTAAGTGAAGTTCAATTTTTAGGACACACGTCATTTCGGAGGAGAAGGAATTGAAGTTGATGAAGCGTGAGAATTGAAACAATTATTGAATGGAAAGGCGAAGAGCATGTCGGAGAATCTGTAGTTTTTGTTGGATTAGCCGGATACTATCGAAGGTTTATTGAGAGTTTTTCCAAGATAGCTGGACCACTTACCATGACTCACGAGAAAAAGTCAAGCTTTTTGATTGACGGAGGAACGCGAAGCGAAGTTTCGAAAGAGTTGAAGAAAAGATTAGCGACTACACGTAGTACTAATTTTGCACGGATCACCCTAACAAATCTTTTGAGGTGTATTGTGATGCTTCTTACCAAGGGTTAGGATGTGTATTAATGCAGAATACGAATGTGGTAGCTTATGCTTCATTGAGGTAGTTGAAGGTTCATGAGAGGAAACTCAGACTCATATAACATGATTTGGAACTAGCATATTGTGGTTTTGCGTTGAAAGTGTGGAGGCATTTTCTGATTATGGCAGCTATGTTCAATGTCTTTAGTGATCACGTAAAAAGTTTGAAATACTTGTTTTGATCAAAAGAATTGAACATGAGAGCGGAGAGCGATGGTTAGAATTCTTGAAGGATTATGACTTTCGATTCTGATATCATCTCAGAAAAATGAATGTTGTAGCGGTCTTTAAGTAGGAAAAATGCTTCATTAACCTGTTATGATGATTAAGGAAAGAAGCCCATTAGAAAATTTTGGGATATCGTTTATACGTGAGAATTGACAGGAAAGATGTGTTTAAAGCTTATGATCACAATTTCTAAATGATTTAATGGATAATCTGATGAGACAAAGCAGTGGCCAGTGTTGCAAGAAGCGAAGTCGGGAGCCAAGGAGGGTATTGGAGTTTAGCGAAGATGTGATGGAGATGCAGTTTAAAGAGAGTTTGTGTGCGAACAATGGGAACTTGGTGATTTGGATGAAGCCCAAGGTAAGTTGAGTATGCATCCGGGGAGCCACAAAGATGTATCAAGACTTAGGCTAACTATATTAGTGGCAAGGAATGAGGATGTCCCCTTTGAATATGTATAACTAGATGTATGACTTGTTAGAAGGTGAAGGAGGATTACCAGCGATCAGCATAAACCTTGAGACCATTACCTATTCCTTAGAAAAAATGGCAACATATTAATATGTATTTTGTTATTTGACTTCCTCTCACCTCGTAGAAGCACGATGCTATCTCGGTAATTGCCGACCGACTTACTAAGGTTACACGATTTATACCCATTCGAAAGAATATGTCATTATCGAAATTAATTATTGTTTATATCACTGAGATCGTTAAGTTCTATAGTGTGCTAGATACCATTTCTTCAGTTAGAGATCTTCGTTTTACCTCTCATTTTTTGCGTAGCTTAAAGGATATTTTATAAATAAGATTATAATTTAGCATAGTCTTTCACACACAGACCGATGGGAATGTATTATTCAAACTCTAGAGGATATGCTTCGAGCATGTGTATTGGATAGTAAGGACCAATGGGATAACCAGTTGCACTTGATTGAGTTTGCATATAGCAATAGTTACCAAGCGAGCATTGAGATGTCAACGTATGAGATGCTTTGTGGGGAAAAGTGCAGGACTCTACTATGTTGGGATGTCTCTTGGCTACGACCTACAATAAGTCTAGAGATACTTCAACAATCGTAAGATAAGATAAACTTGGTTCATCAACGTATTAAAGCAGCTTAAGACCGATAGAAGAGTTATGTAGATAAGAGATGTCATGATCTAGAGTTTATGGTTGGCGATTATGTATTCTTAATGGTCTTTCTAGATCGAGGAGTGACTCGCTTCAAACAGAAGGGTAAGCTAAATCCTAGGTATATTGGACCTTACTAAATCATGAAATGAGTTGGAGATGTTGCCTACCAATTGGGCTTACCGTCGTCATTGATTGGAGTGTATAACGTATTTCATGTATCTATGTTGCGGAAGTATATTCCTGATCCTTCGCATGTCATTGAGGCCGAGCCGTCACACATACGTAAAGATTTATCTTATGAAGAGGTGCCCATAGCCATCATAAATAGAAAAGAATAAATATTGCGTCATCGAGTTTTGATGACACTGAAAGTACATTAGAGTCATTATTTGCCGAGTGAAGCCACTTTGGAGCTCAAAGATGAGATACGATAGAAATATACACATCTCTTCAAGTACTTGCTAAATTTTGAGGACAATTTTTTTTTAAAGGGGGTAGAATGTAATGGACGATGCGGGTCTGAATCCAATTGGATCCAGACTCGCTCGAATCAAGACTTTGCAATGCCCAATTTGGGCATTGCAGAATTACAACACCCGAGTGTTGCTGTCCTTGGCTAGCCAAGGATGGTAACGGTGATTAAGGCTGGTTACCATCCAGGTCAAGCCTACAAGATGGGAGGGGGGTGCCTTGATGTGGAGCAGCCTCGAGAGAAGCTGCACGAGCCAGAGAATGTGGAAGAGTTGGCCGGAATTTGGTAAGAAAATCTCATTTTTGTTTTTTTGTAAAATTTGTCATTTTTAGTTATAGGGCTTTTGTTTGGTTGATGCTAAACCTTTGAAAACAAGCCTTAATACGCAAAAATCGGTTCAAAACAAGTGTAAATTCATGAATTTTCCAGCAAAAATATTGTTTCTAGTGACTGATCATGGGTTGGATTGGAAGAGGAGGGGTATGCGATTGGTTGGGAACCATCGTCAGCCTTAATCGTCGTCAAAGAACGATGAAATCGATGTTAGAAAACCATAAGAATCGACTCTTTTTGGGCATGTCCCCATCTTCGTGTCGTGTCCGGAATGCCATGAACTGACACAGATTCGTGTCGGGTTCTTTATTGGAAACAGGTCAAGTTTGGGTCGGATCTTGAAATGGATTTTGGATCAATAATAGGACCCATGTCTGTAGTTACAGGTTCTGTGTTGACACAGTGACACAGGCTACCTAGTCATTTTGGATTAGATATGAATCTAGATTTTTGTTTGGATCCAAGATAGCTTCAACGGATCCAGATTGGGTTTTGGGTGATTTTAGGGTCATTTGAAATCCGATTTGGATATGGTTTAGTGCGTTAGATTCATAATTAAATAAATTTTAATATTTAATTATTTATAATTATTTAGAGATTAAAATTAAAGGATTTGGCAGTGATAAGAGTGGCCCAACGGTTTGGAGACTAGATCTTAGCGCTCCTTTAGGTAGGGGGTTATGCATTCTTTTATAAAAACATGTTAGAAGTGATTTTCTTGTTTTAAATAGATTTAAATGTGCATGATTGATAAATATTTTATTAATGTTTATGAAATGATGTTTGCACTTATGGGTTATTTGATATGCTTTTCAAATAGAACGTGTTTATGATATTGATTGATAAAGAGCATGTTTTGATATGCATGTGTTGTATAAACATAGTATTTAAATGTTGTATGGATATGGATTTGGTTTTGGATATTTGTGTATTTGGATATGATTTGTGAATATAATGAACTATAATTGGTTTTAGAAATGTAATGATGTGTGAATATACGAGTCATACTTGTGTAGGTTGTGTGGGGTCTTTAGAGACTTACAAGTCCCTTGGGCCATCCGACTTGGGGTGAATACAGGATGTGTTCTGAGGTACTCTGTCGTGAGAGTCGGCGTGGTTATCGTCATGGACGGAGTTACCGATGTCACATTAGGGAAGGTCGGATGACTCCCGTGGCCTTTGGGGTAGACATAGTATGGGTTGTAATTATCATAAATAATGATGTGTGTGTGAATGTGTGCGTATGAATTTGAAATCATGATTTAAATATAAAATTGTGCTTTGTTATGAAATGATTGTAAAATTATGCATGTTTTTAGTGTGATTTTTGTTTAAAAATGTTTAACCTCCTTACCGAGTTATGTCTAGGAGCTCACCCTATTATTTTATACTTCATCCTGAAGCTAGCACTTTCAAGGCAGACAGAGCAGAGTAGGAGTTGGATAGAGCTGTATTTTATTTTTTATGGTATGGTAAGTGTTACATGATTTATAAAATCTTGTTATTTGAGATTATTGTGAGGTGGGCCCTGCACCATTTTGGGCGTATTGTTTAGAACTTCGATATGAATATTTATTTCAGTTAAATATTTCATTGAGCTTGAATTAAATTAGTATTGTATTTGACTACTACTCAACATCACGCCCGCACGAGAAACGGCCACATGGTATCGGCTTGGGCTGGGTCGTGGTCGCGACCTGTGTGGGTGTGATAGAGAGAGAGGTAGGGGGAGGGGGGAGGGATAACCTTGTAGATCGATACAATGCACCATTCATTAAGTTAGGTTTAGCTCTGTCCATTCAAACAACGTTTACCAACTTTATGTGACTCAAAATTAAAGCGCAACTCTGCATTCGTGGAAGAAATTTAACAAGAAAACAATGCTAAATTAACAACTCTCTTTGGACATTACTATATGCACGCCCCTTTTACCATACACACCTGTAATTTTTATAAATACCTAAAATACCCCCACAACATTTTCTCTCTTTCCTCTAGAGCAAATTCCAACGATTTTGCCCTCTTCCTTCGCGATCGATCTTCGTCCATTTCGAAGTGACATAGGCTTATTTGCAACCAACTATCACTGATTAATTACTTACAAACCTAGTTGAAATCAAATAAACCAAGGAAGAAAAAATTTAAAAATCATAGAGAAGATTGATCCAACCAATTTTTGGATTTTTCTTGAATTTGAAAGATTGGTTTTTAGTGAGATCATTGTATTTTCTTTGGTTTGTCTGATTTCTTTTGATTTTTTCAATGTTTGAAGATGATTAAGGGTTTGGATAAAATCCAATGAGTTATCAAAATTTTGCATCGAAACACAGTAAAGGTGTGTCTCTCTTCATGGAGAGACGTGCTTGGGTCGCGTCCCCTCTTAATTGTCTCCCTCGTTAAGGAAGATGCAACCCAAACACATCTTTCCTTAAGTGGGTGATGTACCTATCTTACATATTCTTTAATCGAATAGTGTTCTACCTTCCTTAAAGGAGATGCAACCTAGACACTCTCTCCTTAAGTGGGCGACATGCCTTTCCTGTGTATCCTTTAACCAAATAGCATTTTATCCTGATATTGATATCCATGTATTTATTGCAAAATAGTAGACAACTCAAACGAAAGCACTTATGATGAAAGCGATTAAGAGAAGATGACAATTGATCAATGTACTTATCATACGATCACTAAGGGGAGCAAAAGCTATTGTAGTGTACACAGATAGATAATGTATTTGTTGACTAACTAACAGATGAGGTAGAAGATCAATTTATTGATTGTAAGGGTGATGCACTTGACTATTCACTTTTATTTATGATGGATGATGTGTTTGGGAATCGTAATGAACTTATTGAATATGTAAGAATAGTTGGGAGAAAGAATAACATGGTTACAGTTATTAGTCGTTGAAAGAGAAAAGGCATAGCTATGGCTTTGGTGTGAAAGGAGTAACAAATATACATCTGATAAAAATATACATGTTGAAAGTACTAGGTGGACAAACACTAAGAAGATAGGTTGCCCATTTTCATTGAGAGGAGAGGGTACAATTGATGGTTATTGGTTGTTGTATATAGTGATAACTACCCTCTAGACTTGTATCTCGAAGGGCATGCTTTTGTATGAAGATTGAGTAGATATGAGTACAATATAACAAATGACCTCAAACTGAAGCACATTTTGACCCATTTGAAGTGTGTGGATGAGAAATATGAGAGTATGATAAATTATATTTATAAAACAAAGATGATATCAGGAAGGAAGATAGGGGTTCTTGAAGTGTTTCACGATAACTATTACACGATCTAGACATTAATCATTAACATACATAACATCATAAAATTCTTAATACAAATACTGATAATAATATTATATTTTCATCTCCTCGTTTCGTGTACCTACTTTATGTATTTTCATAAGTATTGAAATTTGATAACATATATAATACAAACATGTAAGTGTCTTATTTTTGTATAGTAATATTTACCCTTTATTATGATTTTTAATGGTTATATATTTTTCTTCTATTTTACATGTATAAATACCTTTTTTTGATATGGTTAGGTTCACATCAACCTCCAAGAAAAAAAAGAATTATATTTGGGTGTTGATATGTGTGAAAGAGTTATGTATCCAAACAAAATTTTGTGTTACGTGTTATCTACAACGATCGTGATCTGGTTTTGGTGAATGTCATTCAATTAATTTTTACAGTTGTGATATATTTTTTTTGTACACACCATGTAGCAAAAAATATTGAAGCATTTATTGTAAAGTTGATAAGGAATAAAGAAATAGTGAGTGCATTAGGTGTAAGTTGGAGGAAGATTGTCCAGTCATTAGGTAAGAGTAGTTATAAGAAAGTGGTGAAGCTAATGAAATTGAAGTAGAGAAAATTTCTCACTCTACTCTCTTACGTTAAAGAGCAGTGGTTCGACTCATTTAAGTATAAAATTGTCCCAGAATAAATAAATAGGGTGATTCATTATAGTACTGATATGACCAATAGGTATATAAATTTGGTTTTCAATGCATTCATAAATTTCACACTTCTTAAAATATATAATGATTGTATATTCATATTTACGAAGATAAAAAGTGCACACGTAAGGTTGAAGGGGTTCATTGGTATCTCAACTAGTAGATTAATATAATTTGAAAACAATTACATTCGTTGTTAGAGTTGTAGATTATAAAATTTAAGAAGTCATTTGAGGAATCAAAAACTTTGACCATGAATTACATTAACGTAACAAAAGATCTTGTTGCGAACCTTCAAAGAGGAGTATCATAATACTCTCTTGACTTTATTGTAAAAGAGTACAATCATATAGAGATGATTGGTTTAGATATAATAATATGTCATTGTAATTTACAACATTCATATAATCTACCCTTTGCTCGCGAGCTCAACCTTTTGCTTAAATATGATAGATCAATAAAATTATCAACTATTAATCCATTTTTGAAAAATCTAGACATGAAGGAGGATAACACATATACTGTTGATTATGTAGGAAATATGCAAGGCCATCTATGATGGAAACCATTTTGAAAGTTAAGGAATCATCAATAGTAAGACAAATTTGTTAAGATATTGGATGAGCAATTTAATCTTAAGTACTTTATACTATAAGAACTACTAATTCATCGTCCTAAAGGAAGACCATCTAACCAATCTACGAGGCATGACTTTCAACTTGAGAGCATGTAGATAAGAATGCCTCGCGCAGAAGAAGGCATGGGCGTACATGTGGTCGAGGGTGTGACGCTTCTCATAGGGTTTGTCGTTCCTTTTTAGGGAGTTGTGTTCCTCACTTAACTATTAAGAAGAATATTTCATAGATGATGATGGTGTTAATGTTGTTATTCTACAAATTGCATACATAAGAGATGTGCTCTAGTAAGTATTGAATGTTTATGCCAGATATGAATTCACTTATTGCTACTCGATGAAATATAGTATTAATACTCCTCTCTATAATAGTGTCAATGATATTTCTAACACTAGCGTCAGATTCTCAACAATCTATTATTAGGGATGTGTGACATATGTGCATTATCATGCTCCATGATATTTTCTAACGGTAATCGATCTGTATATTTCATTATGTGATTTAGGCATTTTGTAGATTGAAGTATTTATTAACCCTATCTTCTAGTCCTATTTTTTCACAGATGCAAATGACTAATAGCTCTTCAATGCCTCCTATCTTCTCAACATGACAATATTACCGATATGAAAGTGTTGAGAGTTGACCAACTTCGTTTCAAGAATGTATCTTCTTATATGAATAAATAGGATGATCAAGAGATGATATTATACATGATATTGAGGACGATGACTAACTATGATTGTTCATTTATATATGTAATTGCATGATTTTCAAATTTGAATGGAAATCATGTATTTTGTTAATTGAGAGAGCACGATATTTCATTGCAATTATATATGTGGGCTTTAGTAGTAAAGAAACCAAATTTGTTTATTATAATCATAATTTACATATACATTATTTAAAAAGAAAGTAAATAACTTCGTATATACAACCTAAATAAAAAATGTCATGCATCATCACAATCATCATCATCAAGTGTCAATCAGTGGATCATATTGTACCTTATATGCATATGAATAAATTATTTGGACTCCAAAATGCTGAACTTGCGTCATGTAGCTTATATTGCACTTTATACATATGGGGCTTTATCAGGTGTCAATCATCAAATGTCAATCGTCATCATCACATTGTGTCTCTCAAGTTGCGTCATGTAGCTTATACTGCACTTTATACATGTGGGGCTTTGCAGGTCTCTTTGCAATGGAAGGTATTATCAGTGCAACTGAGATGCCTTAATGGCAGTCAAACTCACGAACTACACGATCTAGCATTTAAGGCTTTATAATATCTATGCATCAAATACATCTTTGATATCACGATAACTTGTATGCATTATAATGCAAGTATTTTGTAGAACTATATGATTGTCAATCAATCTACATTATCCAAAATAGCATGTAAAAATATATAACATACAAGGTTGTATTTAATTAAAAGATTAAGAAGCCAATCTTCTTGCATGTCCTATTGTCATTAAATCCAATTGTTTATGATATTGAGTAAGCTGATAAATAAGAGATTGCTTATAACTCACACTTTCCATCCATCAACCTACTCGTAGTTCTCCATTCAGTTATTCTAGTCGCATGCTGACTCTGAAAGTTGAGAAGTACTCATAAATGCATATCTATAATTAAAATATATTGCTTGTTAAATTTTAAAACATTATAAGTTGAAAGATACATATACCAAGCAATAATAATACACATTCTTACCTGAAACAAAGAAGTATGTCACTAAGTTATTGTGCTTGTATCCAGAATGCCTTTCTTCGTTGTTTATAGAAATACACTAATGTAGTTGTACCGCATGCATAACTGTCAACCCTCCAAACATCATGTGCAATCAGATTAACAAGTATTATTGACACTCTATCTCTAGACTTATTATGATACAACGTACACCCTAACTGATACAAAAAAAAAACATAGGGTCTTATTTTTGTTACTCGCTCTCCTTGAAAAAATTGTTTGGAGCACCTCAAATTTAACGACCTTGAACTTAATCTCAAATAAGACTTCATCGACACTCATCCCCAACATATCGCTCAAGATATCTTTCTTGCTTCTAATCATCTCATGTATTAAGGCAACAAGTTGACCCTCCATTGAAAAACCAAGTATCTCATGGACATCATCAAGTCTCATAGTCATCTCACCCCATAGCACGTGGAAGTTGTTTGTGTCTAATAGCCAACGCTCGATAAAAGTAGTCAGCAATGCATGACTTATCATCTCATATAGTAAATTTGTCTGCCATCACCCCACTCCTATCTCAACTCAATTATCAGGCCACACATCCGTCCTCTTCACTAGCAAGATCTACTAAGAATGTAGCGTGTTTGGGATGTTACCACTTTCCTTATTGTCTGAAAATATACATTAACATAGTTAGTTAGAATATAGACTATTGATATGGAATATAAATTTTATTGAAGTTAGAAATTACCTATTCCTCCCAAATCTTATAGGCAATGAGACCTTAAAAGCTTGGGAGTAATCCCAACATATCATATGATCCTTCATTCTCACTGTTTGTAATATTGATCTTAGTATTTGAGGTTGATGTATCCAACTCGTAATATGAATGACCAACTTCTTCTTCTCCTGATTGTCATCTATGGGGCATCTTCCATACGACACGGTGTTGCATCTCCTAGATGAAGCGATAATGTTACGTCCTTGTACTCATACCCTATCGAGTATATCTTTGTATCAAAAAGGATAATTTATAAGTTGTTGATACCAACAAAAGTCACGAGGGAGATGCAATCCAAGCACGTCTCCCTCGCACAGTTATTAGAAAACCGATGGGTTTTCGGCATCAAATCACGTGAAAAATGCTTAAAAATGATTAAAAAGTAAAAAATAACACCAAATCAACAACATATCTCGATAAATCAACGAATCCCTCTTCAAATCGGCCCAAAAAATTATGTTTTTCTTTCCTATTCGTTCTTCATTCCAACTATTTTCATATTTCAATATTTTTTTGTTCAAAATTGTTGTAAATCGAGTAATAGGTGGTTGGAATAAGCCCGTGAGCAAAGAATGAAAGGAAGAATGACAAAAAATAAGAGCCAAAAATTATTTTACACACAAAAAGAGAGAAGCACCCATTTTCTGTCGTAAGGATATTATCATAAATACTAAAAATGTTAAAGGGTATTTTTAGAAAGAGAGGAAAATAAGGGTGTGTATAGTAAAAGGGGTGTACTGTATCAATCCTACTCTCCATCCTTGTCTATATTTGTGTGTGAGTGTGTTTGTCTCACACATTTCTTGCTTTCTCTTTTAAGCTTAAGCCGGACTGATCTTAGGCATGATCTCCTTGGCATTCATATTTGTCATCTCCATGTGAGTGGTGTCTCCTTCATGTCATCTCCATGTGAGTGTTACGTACAAGTTTCGGTGACCGGTGTTAGTGTACACATGCACACACATATGAACTTACTGTTGTATTATTGACCTATAACTTAGAGATCCTGCCTTTCAAGGGTTTACATTAACATGTGTGTGTGTTTGTATGTGTGTGAGTTAGTGAAGAAGTGCGCGCGTGTTTTTTAATCAGCTGCGTTTAAATCTTTGGAAGAAATTGCATTTAGATCATGGAGCCAGATGATCGTGATGTACATGATTTATTTAGTCAAAAGCATTTCTTATTGTTTGATTGTGTTGGGACAAAGGGAGGAATCTTAAATTGCTTAACTACGTTGGGAAAGGATTCTTAAGAACCTCCTCATAAATCAATAATCATGCAAGACGAGTGAAAGGAGCGCCTTGGGTTTGGTGTGGAAAGAGTACCTCCAACCTGGAAATGACTCTCTCTCTCTGAGTTTGCTTGAAATCATGAATTGAAACCGAACTAGATCCAACTCGGTTTCAATTCTGATTTTATAACCGTTGGTTTAGGTCCAGTTCCTATTTAATCTAAAAGCCATAAAAAAACATAAAAGAATAATGTAAATTATGAAACTAGAACCACCGATTTGAACCGTGTTTCTTGTTTTGGTTCCGTGGAAGGAGGAGCCAGGGGTTCCTCGGTCAGGAAATTCTAGGTCTGGCTAGTTAGTTCTGGTTTTTTGTGCCGTTCAAACCATAGGACCGGTTCGAAACAGGATCTCTCTCACAAACACCCAGTACACACACTACAATAGTAACAAAGAATCATCAAAAAGATTAAAGAAACAGCGGAACACCGGAGGGGGGAAAAGCTCACCTAGGAAACTGCTAAGTAGGGGTAACAGCTCATGCACATACATGTGTGTGTACACACACACACGTGTATATATATATATATGTATATGTATATATATATATGTATATACATATATATGTATATACATATATGTAACAGCTCATGCACATACATGTGTGTGTACACACACACACGTGTATATATACACACGTGTATATATATATATATATATATATATATACATATACATATATATATACATATATATATATATATATATATATATACATATACATATATATATATATATAGATAGATAGATAGATAGGTAGATAGGTAGATAGATAGATAGTGGTATATGCTCAATCTTATTAATGCTTAAATCTACTCAAACATTTTCATCATCCAATCAATGCGATCAACGTTGAAAATCTGAATTAAAAAAGCGAACTGTATCTTATGCAAATATCACTATTTATTCACTTTTTAAATGTTTTGAGTATATTTAAGATTGAATGGAATTGAGCATATATCACTATTTATTCACTTTTTAAATTCTATTCTCTACTAATACTGATCGAATGGTAGAAATGTTTGAATATATTGATGAAATTGAGTATATATCACTACATATGTTTGTATATCTGCATTATATGCATGTAAAAGTGTACGTAATCTAGCATAGTACAAAGTTTTCTACCGTATGAACAAGATACGCGGGACTAGTTTTAAGGGATTCAAATATTAATCCCTTAGTTATAATATACCAAGAAGTTACAACTTTGAAGCGAGTTAAGAAAAATACGAGTTCAGTAAACAAACTAAATCATGTTAAGCACATCATATTTTGGTTAGATGGGTTTAATCCGTCATGGACCAGTACGTGCATGCATCATTTGAACCGTCAAATTCCTTTTGTTAAACTTCTTTCAAACCCCAAAAGAATTTGGAAGAACTTACTGAGAAAATGATGAGGTCCAAAATGATAGCTAACACTGCCACCTGCTCATTCAACAATCACAACTTTTTTTTTTTATTTGCTTAAATTTATTAGATTAATCTGGTATTTTCTGCGATGTTTAAGGCTCATATAAATAATATAATTATGCAATTGCAATTAACGATGAAATTTCCTCAAAGCATGGGCGCATGCCTCTATGGCGTATGGGGATGCAATCATTCACATGGGGGCGACCCCACACACGCAGAGCCACCGACGCTACCTTAGCCACATGGGCTGTCTGGCCAACTGCTCGGATCGACCACCACCCTGCCATGAAGCCATTCACAGCCGTTGGATCAATACTCAGAGAATCCAAGCGAGAGCCAGAGATAGGACCCACCCTCCGGACGCGCCCCTTTCAGTACAGACACCTTCCCCTAAACCAAGCTTTTGGTGTCCCCATCTGTGTTCTAGGTGGGTGTCAAGAAATGTCTCTCTCTCACGCTTATAAAATAGGCTGTTGTGTTAACCATTTTCATTGTGCAAACCAAACAAGTTTTTTCGCATCGAGAGTGCTCTTGTATCACAAAGCAAACTTTGCAGGGAAAAGGTGAAATCTTGCCGGAATTTGTTTGTTGGTGCACTTCAGTTCGAGACTATATCTTAGTAATCAGGCGGGAATTGGGGGTCTTGTAGTTGATTGTTTGTGAAGTTCTATTGAAGGGTCTATTGAGTCGATAGACGGTGCTTCCCAGAAAGGGAGAACGTCCCTGAAATTTGTGAGAAAGTTGAGATTTGGACAGGGTGTGCTATTGCCGTCAAAGAGGCCAGGAAATGGACAGAGGAGCTAAGCACGATTGCGATCTCAACCTGGAAGCGACAGAGCTGAGATTGGGGTTGCCGGGAAGTGATGTGACAGAGAAGCCTTCGCCAAAGAGCAAGAAGAGAGATTTTGCGGATGCCATCTGCGGCGAAACAACAGTCGGTGCCGGAGATGCCTTTACAACGGCTGACCACGAAACTGCTCCAGCTGCCAAGTATTTTTCTCATCCCATTCTAGGTTATCATATATATATGTGTGTGTGTGTGTGCATAAAACTAATTGGTTCATGGAAAATAATGGATTTAACAGGGCACAAGTGGTAGGATGGCCACCAATCAGATCATACAGGAAGAACAATCTTCAAATCGCAAGCATCTCCAGGAAAGAGGCTGAGGCATCGGGAATCTATGTGAAAGTGAGCATGGATGGTGCTCCCTACTTGAGAAAGATAGATCTAAAGACTTATACTGACTACCAAGATCTGCTCAAGGCCTTGGATAAGTTGTTTAGCTGTTTCACTATGGGTAAGTTGTGAAATGCATTCGACCATCTTCATATATATCTTTATTTCTGACTTTTTAGGAAAATAGTTTGAACATTTAATCATAAATGTCAAATTATTTTCATATGTTCTTGGTCGCTGAGCCTTTTTTGAATTCAATGTTTGTTATTATCAGGTGAATTTTCCAGCAGGGATGGATCAGATTATGTGCCAACTTATGAGGATAAGGATGGAGACTGGATGTTGGTCGGAGATGTCCCCTGGGAGTAAGTCTCTCTCTCTCTCTCTCTCTCTCGTGTTTGGAAGGGAAAGATCTGATATCCTCTTTTCTTTGTGGACAGGATGTTTATCTCTTCATGCAAGAGATTGAGAATCATGAAAGGATCAGAAGCCAAGGGTTTGAGTTCAGGTGTTTCAAATATCTGACGCAGATTTGCAAGATATCGCTGTAAATCTTAGGCAATCCTCTCGGAAGACCTAAAAGGATGTTAAGTTTAAGCAATATATGTTACTGTAAAGGCGTCAGCAAGGGAAAACTCGTTACCTTTCTGGACTTTGTGGTGGTGCTTAGAACTCTTCATGGACATTGGAGTCTGATCTGCAAAGCTGGACATGGATGTCCATACAGAAGTCGCTGTATCTTTCGAAGTCTTTGACATTAGGAAATATGAACGAGGGGCCTAAAAAGGCCCTGGCTCATATTTTTTCTTAATGTTTTTTTGCTCTTAATGAGAAAACACCATATGTGGATTACATTTTGTAACGGAGCTGTGTGAAGAAAACCTATTTTTATGATCATGATATTAATATATGTTAGCAGATCTCAGTTTTATCTTCCTGCAGTGCTATGTTTGGAACAAGTTAATTCACTGCTATGACTTTCGGAATTGATCTCGCAAGTAAAGTAGTGCAAAACTAGGTCATCTTAATTTTCATTAAAAAATACAATAGGTTGCTGCTCTTGCATAAACACGACTCCGATTCCTACCCACGTAGCGTCCCATTCAACTTTAAAAGTTTTGTTGAAGTCAAGAAGAGCTAATATTGGTGCACCACTCAACTCAACTTTGATTTCATCAAAACCATGCTTAATGTTGTAGTCCACTGAAATTCGTGGTTTTTTTTATGTAATCCGTTAATGGTGTTGCAGTACTACTGAAATTTTTGATGAATCTTTGGTAGAATGAAGCCAATCTATGGAAATTGCATACCTTAACCACATTGGTTGTATCTCACCCGTCTTGGATAACTTTTACCTTTTTGGGGTCAGCCTCAACTCTTTGTTTAGAGACGATGAAACTTAAGAATTGCACCCGTGGTTAGTAAAATTGACATTTTTTAAGGTTACTATAAAATCGTTGATGGTGCAGGACGTCTAGAACCCTTCAAATATAAATAATATGTTCATCCATTTCAATGGTATAAATTAGAATGTCATCAAAATATATGAGGAATTTGTCAATAAACTCTCACAACACATGATTCATGAGCCAAAGGTTTTGGGTGTATTTGATAGGCCGAATGGCATCATGAGTCATTCGAATAGTCCTAACTTCATTTTAAAGGTTGTTTTTCATTCACCTTCTTTCTTCAAATATGATGGTAACCACTCTTGAGATCAATCTTTAAGAACAATCTTGATCTCTTGAGTTCGTCTAGTATGTCTTCCAACCAAAGAATGGGATAGCGGTACCAGATAGTTATTTTGTTGATTGCTCGACTATCAATACACATTCATAACAATCTATCCTTTTTGGGAACAAGAAAGCATGTTGCACACGGGCTCATGGACTCCCGCATGAGGCCTTTCGCAACTAATTCTTCGATTTGGCTTTGCAACTCATTAGCCTTATTGGGGTTCTAGCGATAGATCGACATTTTCGAAAGAGTCGTGCCTGATAGTAGATCAATGTGGTACTCAATATCATGAATTCGAGGCAACCCATTAGAAAGTTTGTCGGGAAACATATCGGTGAATTCCCTTAATAGCTTGGCGAGTAGGGGATGCCCCTATAGTGGCACATTGGTTTCCACTCCCTTAGCTACAACCAAGTATACCATACCATCTTGTGTGATGGCCAGCTCAACCTCTCTTCATGTGAGTACCAAACTTTCTTTGGCCTGCAACTCCTTGGTAATTGATATTGGAGAGAGGTGTTGTGGTGTTAATGTGAGTACCAAACTTTCTTTGGCCAAAGTGATTTTCTTTCCATCCTTTGTAAATATATACGAGTTCCTATAGCTATCATGTAAGACTTGTCGGTCGAACTGTCATGATCTACCTAATAAGAGGTGACTTGCATTCGTTCGAACCACATCACATACAATGGAGTCCTAGTAAGTCTTACTAGTGGATATTCGCACAATAGCTTGTTGTTGAACCAAGATTTCTCCTTATGGTTAGTAAACTCAACTTCTTCATTAATTTCGAGAGGCCACATTGGTACAGATGCCGCCATCAATGATGTGCGAGCAAACTTTATCAAGAATTGTGGAGCGAGAATGAAATAGGTTCTCATGTTGCTCATGTTCAGTTGTGGCTTGAGAGCTCAAGAGCCTACGTATGACTAGAAGTTCCCCTTCATACTTAAATAGTTTCAGCATCAATATCTTTAGGGGTCTTTTTCATCCTCACTATCTAGTGACTTAAAAGGCTTGCGTAGCACCATCACTCGCTTGTTGGGGCATTGGGAAGCAATATACTCATGGCCGAGACATTTAAAATATTTAATGTCACAGTTGCGATAGGTAGAGCAAGGATTTTTGGCCACCCCTTTTTACTTTCGGTCAGGCTCTATTGTAGTCGTAGGTCACACTTTCTTGATTTCTTTAGAAGTACTAGTTGTACCTTATAAACCCTTGTTTTGGGTTGGCCTAGGAACCAAATATTTAAGGAAAGGGGCCTTCCTACATTGTCTTTCGACCTTAATAGAAAGCTAAAAGACATCTTCAATGAATGAATAAGGTTGCAATTCCATAGCGTCAGCTAGTTATTTGTTTACCACATTGAGAAATCGAGCAATAGTTTACTCCGATGGCTCGTGCACTTCGCAATGCAACATAAAGGTGTCAAACTATTTGATATAGTCCTCCACGCTAAGCCTATCTTGTCACAAGCTTTACAACAGGAGGTAGAGCTCTTGCCAGTAGTAGTCGGGAATAAATCTTTTATGCATAAGGCATTTCATTAAGCTTCAGCTTGTTATGTCCCCATCTCCTTCCATGTGTTGTTGGTCTTGGAGTTTGCTTTACTAGAGATTAACATAATCAGTGAACTCCAAAACAATCAGGCGATAATTACTATCTTTGAAGTATTGATAATATTCAAAGATCTTAACCACGTGATGCTCCTAATCGAAAAACTCTTCAAGTGAGCTTGATTTGGCGAAAAAGGGAATTTTGATTCAAACTTACTGTTCTACGTCTCTTCAATCCGTTCTCTCCTCTTGGTGCATTCGTATAGTTGAGCCCAACTCGGGAGAGTTTGGGTCCATATCATGGCGAATGGTGTTGGAGTGGTTAGGAGATGGAGCTCGTTGTCGCAACAATTCTTCAAGGCTTTGGGTCAATTGTGTCATATGACCTAAGAGTGCCTCCTGTCCATGTTGTAGTGCCATGATCTTAGCTTGCTCAAAAGACATGCCTCATGGTACTGGGAGGAATCAAATCTTATTTTACCATTTAGTTAATCTCAATGAAAGCGCCAAATGATATAAAACTTGAGTTCAGAGGATGACACATGCTTACTAATTTCCTTACACACAGTGTCTGCCACACAATGAATATGACTCACTAAGGTGATAAAGAGTGACTCACTCACCACAGGTTAAAGGTAAGAGAGTGATTCGAAGTAATACTGAAAAACAGTAGAATGAGAATTGCTTAGGCCTGATCCT
Organism: Brasenia schreberi; assembly: GCA_036023115.1. NCBI lineage: Eukaryota > Viridiplantae > Streptophyta > Magnoliopsida > Nymphaeales > Cabombaceae > Brasenia > Brasenia schreberi. The sequence continues at coordinate 2,033,978 of JAYKKT010000037.1, forward strand.
ATTTATACTCAAAACAACCCCTAAGCTTGGTTCAAGGCACATTAACTAGATAACCATAACTTGCTATAAAGACTCTCCTAAGAAATGAGCAATCACCTTGTAAAATGCTAATGCATGCTCAACCATATATGACTCTTTAATTACTATTTGAGTAATTGCTAAGATCACTAAATGTAATTAACTACTAACATTAAATTTGAATTGTCTATCCCAAAATTTTGTCTGTCCCAAAATTAGCCAACTGAAGATATTAATTCTAAGAGTTTGAGAGAATTTCCTAGCTAGCTTAAATGTGTACTTCACTCTTGAGTGACCTCATGCAGTAGTAAACAAACAACCTTGAGTTTGCTAAAGTCATTAATGTTGCATTCACCTAGCAACAATTTTGGTTCAAATAGGGTTGGGACACTAGTTTCGCCTCAGGCATGAGTAAGGGGTCTCTAATAGCGATCGATGACCCTGTCTCGCCAAGTTAGATCATTAGTACCCAGTCCTTCATGAGATGCCAAACATAAAAAACAAGATAGGTCAAAGAAGAGCAGGGAGCATAGGTTGACAAATACTATAATTCGCAAGGGAATAAACTTTTATGAATTTTTGGCAATCTTGTTTCAGTGGTTTTAGCTTATTGTCAATGGTGGTATCACCATAAATAATATTTTTGATAGTTTCTACAACAAAAAATAATAGCATTTTTTAATCATCGCAAATGCTCTTATCTGTAATAGTGCATGAAGTCGTTTGTATCTTTTGGTTTCCTCTGCATATTTGGGTTTTTTGTTTCTTAAATTATGATTAAGCTCTTTGTTAGATACAACAACAACAACAACTAAGCCTTTTCCCATACTAGATGAGGTCGGCTACATGGATTCTTTGTTTCCACATAGCCCTATCATGTGCCATGTTAGCAGTTAACTCACAATAAGCTAGATCATTCTTTATTGTTTCTTTCCAACAATTTTGTGGTCATCCTCTACCTCTTCTAATACTTTCCAAATTTAGTTTTTCATATCTACTTAAAGGTTCGTCTTTTGATATTCTTTCTATATGTCCAAACCATCTTAAACGATATTCTCTCATTTTATCCTCTATTGGTGTCACTCCTAATTTGTTTCTAATAGCCTCATTATGTATACGGTCTTTTCTTGTATGACCACTCATCCATCTCAACATCTTCATTTCAGTCACAGACATCTTTTGTACATATTGATGATTAACTGTCAACCACTTAGAACCATAAAACATGACTAGTCTAATTGCTGCTCTATAATATTTACCTTTTAACTTTAATGGTACCTTCTTCTCACAAAGAATACCTGATGCTTCTCTTCATTTTATCCAACTAGCATTAATTTTATGTGTAACATCTCCATCATTTAGTGTCACTAACGGCCTTTTTTGCTTCCTTCTTTGCTTTCTTATAAGCTTCTAAAGTTTCACTAGTTTTCTTAGTATAATATAATTTGTAGCATAACCTTTGCCTTGATTTTATTTTGCACTACTTCACTCCACCACCAAGCTTCTTTTTGTATCGGTACACTTCCCTTAGATACACCTAACACATCTTTCGCCGCTTTTCTAATATGTATAGTTATATTGTTCCACATATCACAAGGTGTACTAACATAATTCCAAACATCTTCTTGAAGGACTTTATATTTAAATATATCTTCTTTCTCGCTTTTGAGGTTTCATCATTTAGTCTGAATAGCTCGATGCACTCTTTTCTTTTTTGTTCATTTTTTTATTTATAAATCCATAACTAAAAGTCGATGTTGGGTGACTAAGCTTTCTCCTGGAATTACCTTGTAATCTTTACAACAAGCTCTATCTTTTTTTCTACAAATAAAGTAATCAATTTGGGTTTGTGATAAGCCACTCTTATATGTAATTAAATGTTTATCTCATTTTTTGAAGATTGTATTGACTATAAATAGATCAAATGCCATAGCAAAATTTAAAATCGCCGTACCTTCCTCATTTATATCTCCAAAACCAAAGTTTTCATGAATACCTTGATATCCTAATGTCTCTTTACCAAATTTGGGTTTGTGATAAGCCACTCTTATAAGTAATTAAATGTTTATCTCGTTTTTTGAAGATTGTATTGACTATAAATAGATCAAATGCCATAGCAAAATTTAAAATCTCCCTACCTTCCTCATTTATATACCCAAAACCAAAGTTTGCATGAATACCTTGATATCCTAATCTCTCTTTACCGACATGTCCATTTAAGTCTCCTCCTAAACAAATCATCTCCCTTTGTGGGATCCTTTGAATCACCTTATCTAACTCTTCCCAAAAAGTTGTCTTTATACTATCTTTTAGTCCTACTTGGGGTGCATGAGCACAAACTACATTCAAAACCTCTACTCCTAACACTAATTTCAATGTCACGATTCGGTTACCATATCATTGTATGTCTACTACACTATCTTTTAAATCTTTATCTATGATAATACCAACTCCGTTTCAAGCCTTTTCCTTACTTAAGTACCATAATTTAAAACCTATATCCTCCATCTCCTTTGCTTTTTCTCCAACCCACTTTGTCTCTTGTAAACATGAATATGAATCTTTCTCCGAATCATAGTATCTACCACCTTCATTAGCTTATCGGATAATGTTCTGATATTCCAAGAACCAATACAAATCTTATTATCAAGGATTAGCTTCCTTACCCCCTTCATCCATCCATATTGAAAATGCGGAGACTCTCTCTGTACATTATTCACTATATTCGGGCGGCAATGTAGTGGGACTAACTTCTTTACCCATACTTGTTCATGATGTGAGAATCGTCTTTGTAATTGATTCATTATATCCGAGCGAAAATGTAGTAGCCCTTGCTTACTTATCACTGCATTCGGGCTCTATAGCGCATCGCTAGGCGGGGACGCCCCAAAGCAATGCTCATAATTTGTGTAATTCATGGTATAAAAATTTGACAAAGTTTTACGTTGGTTGTCGGAAGCCTATCACAACCTTTCTCCTTTATCCGAGCTTGAGACCGGCAATGCAAGGGTGATCCCTTACATGAGCCGAGTTTAAGCTCTTTGTTAGATATAACTAGAAAATTCAATCCAAAATCATGCATATAAAAATTGAGGAATGAGACAAGAAATTCAGCAAAGGAGCACTACTCATTATTGCCCTACTTAAAGATTATCTTTTATGTGCAGAATTTCTTAATTATGCTCATCCAGGTTTTTATGGATCCTACCTCCAATATAAGCCAAAAACATGCCCATCAAATACATAATTTGAACAAGAATACTATTACAAAATAAGAAAGAAAATATACAACAAATATTAGCAAATAATAGGGAATAGGACGCAACAGAAATGATAATAAATTCAAATAGATAACAACAATAGGGGAGAAGAAGGACAACACACCAGATCTACGTTGTTCAACAAGCACTCCAGAGAGTCGTGCCTAGGTCTGCCGACAAGAAGCAAGGGAGCTTTGTTCCAAATAACAACAGCGCTACAAATAGATTTACAAGACAATCAAATTCCCTAAAGAAGAGATTGCCAAATAAAACCCAAAACATGAAAGAACTCACAAAACCCACAATAGGTTCGCTTTTTTGTCTCAAAGAAACCATCCCTTCATGGGCTGTTTAACTTGAATTTAAAACCTTTATTTTGAAACATTCCCAAAAAGACTTGAACTTTAAAAAGTTTGGGGGTTTTGAATTTAAAGGTTCATAAAGGCTTTAAATTGACTTTCGAAATTTAGGTGTCTTGAAAACATTTTAAATTTTTGGGTGTTTACAGATGCCCCTCTTTTGCATTAATCCAAATTTATTTGGATAATGACAAAGAAGAAAACACCCTTTATGGATTTATTTCCCAAATTTTCTTGAGAATATAAATTATTCTTCATTTCATAAACTCCTTTTTCTTGGATTATAGAAGAGGGATTTCTGCTAAAAGGGACTTGACTTACCTGGGGTATATGTCCTAAGCATGATCGTGCATGAACGATATTTGAATGTATGCATGCATGGTGTGAGTGATGTAAAGTGAGGTTGTAGAGACTCAATTGAAAGGTGAATGAGCTTGGGGAGAGCCTTTGAAGACCAGTTGCCCCAAGTAGAATAATCCCATGTCATTTTGGCATTTTGGGTTTTTAAAATCTATTTTCAAAAGGGAACTCCTTTTATCTTTCATCAAAAAGACTTCCAATTTTTCACATTTCACTTCATTTGGGTTTCAATACCTACTACTTGGTAGAGGTTTTGTAAAAAATTTTGGAAAACATTTCAAAGTTCCATTTCCCACACAATAAAGTCTAATTTTCAAACAAAATGAAATCCAAATAAATAGATTCTATTCCTACTTTAGGATTTTCATGGATAAACCTTTTTCCATTGCGATAAGTTGTAGGGATATGAGAAGGAGTTACCACGGTACCTTCTGAAGCGTCCCATGGTTTACGACAAATAGACGAAAAATTGCTCTTTTGAGCTTTAGCTTTTCTTTTTTCTTTTTTTCATTCAAAGAGAAGACCTCTTTCAGAGGAGTTTTTGTATTATCTCTTTTTATCAGAAAGGAAGACCTCTTTTTGGAGGAGTTTTTGCATTATCTTTTCTTTCCTTTTCATTCAAAGAGAAGACCTTTTTCAGAGGAGTTTTTATATTCCCTCTTTCTATTCGAAGGAAAGACCTCTTTTTGGAGGAGTTTTTGTATTCTCTTCTTTTTTTGAATATTGCTAATTTTTCTTTTGAAGAGAGAAGTAAAATGGGGGGGAAACTTATCCCTTTGGTTAATCAATTCAACCAAGATCATCCCATTTCCTAATAGCATCTACCATTTGAAAATATTTTGCTATTTTGAACAAGGCTTCATTTTGAAAGTCAAGGATTTTTGAAATGTAACCAATTAATTTTGAAAACTCTACTTTTCGTAAAGCATCAATTCCCTCATTTAGGGCCATACAATCAATCTTGATCCTTCTTTCAAGAAGTTCAAAGGAAATCTATTTTAAAATCTTTTCGAAAGAATTTAACATAGACCCCATACGTAATATTTTTTTTCAAGTATTGGGCATTTACAGGGTCTACTAAATTTCTACCCTCAACATCAATCAATCAACATATATTATCGATTTTTTTGTTGCCCTTTTTATGACATGGGGATATTCCTATTTGGCTGCCATCTTTTTAGGCCTCTTTGGGTGAATGATGTGTATGACATATAAAAATGTATTCCATGTGATATAATGGAAATACATACTTTATGAAATGATATGCATGACATGTGAAATGTCTTCCATATGATATGATGGAGATACATGCTTTATGAGATGCCGAATGAGTCTCCATAAAAGATGTCTAGGGGATACATTCTAAATGCCCCTAGTTTGGTGGAGATGCCTATGATGTTGAAACAGCCACATGGTGAAGGTTCACGAGCTTACAAGGGAATGCAAGGTGGATGATGGGATATGAATGGGATGCCCATGCATTTGACATTTATGACATTTCTAACATGATCATGACAATTTTTGCTTAAGGGTGGACAAACATAACCAGCCCTAAGTATCTTCATGGCCATCATATTTGTATTGACATGACTTCCAATCCTCCATCGGGGAACTCATGTATTATGGTCCTAGCCTCGTCAAGGTCTACACATCTCAACAAGATAAAGAACCCCTCTCAAAATCACATATTGGGTTAAAAAAATTTCTTGAATAAAAGCTTTATCTTTAGGAGGAGCAAATTCGGGAAATCCTCCCATTTTCTAACAGTTTTGAATGTCATGAAACCAATGGCTTTTCAATATAATTTTGATCATTTTGGCAAGTCTCCAAATCGTGGGTGAGTGCCAAGTGTGCATGATTTGAAAGAATTGACCGCTCTAATGGCCAATTCGTGAGTCCCTAGATTTTCATTTTTGACTTGCGAAATTTTTGAAACTTGGTTTATAACAAGCATATAATCTCCAAAGACTTCAATACATGAGTCCCTAGATTTTCAATATTTTTAGGCTTTGTATGAGTGCTTCATATCCGGCCATGTTATTTGAGCATGCAAAATCTAGTCGAATAGCAATTGGGATTTCTCCTTTCTCGGGAGATATGAGGATGACTCCAACACCTACCCCTTGTTGATTCTTTGCCCCATCAAAATACATTTTCCATACTTGATTTTTATTAAAACAATTTACTAAAACAGGGTTTTGAAATTCATTTGCAAATATGCCTTCATCAGGCATTTCATCAAGTATGGGATACGTATCCTCAAGAGATAATTCTGCCACATGATCGGCTAGGGCTTGTCCCTTAATGGAGGTTTTATGATGAAACTTTAAATCATACTCCATTAAGAAGAGTTGCCATTTATTAGCCTACCCGTTTGGATAGGTTTTTCAAAGAAGTGCTTGAATGGATCAAGCTTAGATATTATCTAAATTTCATGATCTAGGAAATAATGTCTAAACTTTTGACAAGCCCATACCAAGGCTAAGCACGTTTTCTCTATGGCTTGATAATTTGTTTCATATGCCAATAGAATTTTTGAAATGTAGTAAATAGCCTACTCCTTATGGCTATCATCCTCATATTGAGCAAGTAAAGCACCCAATGCATTCGCATGTATGGAAATGTAAAGCAATAAAGGTTCTCCTTGCTTTGGAGGTTTTAAAAATCATAGGATTTACCATCAATCTTTCAAAAGCTTTTTGGCAATCAGCATTTCATTCAAATTTAACCCCTTTTCTCAAAAGCCTATTGAAAGGTTCGCATCTTGTTGCTTAAATTGGAGATGAATCTCCTAATGTCTTGGAGTCGACCTTGGAGGTTTCAGATTTGACTCAAGTTGGAGGGTGGAGGCATGTCTACGATGGCTCGACACTTAGGGGGTCGACTTCAATGCCCCTTTGGCTTACCACGAACCCTTTCCTAAGCTTTTGCTTAATGGGTTTCACATTGAGTTCTAAGGGTAGACGATTCCATGATTTTTGGGTCTAGACCCGGTATGTCTTTATATGTTTATGCAAATATAGGATTTCAAACATGCAATGAATGATGCTCTTTCATGCTCATGCCAACATGTATATACTTTGGGGTTAGACTCACTAAAAATCCCCTCCTAAAGTTTTTCCAAGTCAAGGATTCTATGAAATTCGGGAAGCTTGGAGGTTTGATCTTCCTCATGGATGAGGGGATCTTCCTCTTTGCTTTGATCATTCTCAAGCACTTAAATTATTAGGAAAGTGCTGGTCATGGGAGTGGGGTTGTGAATGATAAACTTATACGATATACAATTTTGGAAGAACATGAACATTGGCTTCGTACATGACCGAATTTTTTGGGATTTTTCAACTGTTTTGATTTTTTTTATCTTTTTTCAAAGCACAAATTAAAGGATCAATATAGAAGACTTTCTTTTTGAGGATTTTTTCAAATAAAGAATAGAGGAATGAATATAAACAATTTTATTTTTGGAATTTTTTAGATTTTTAAAATGTTTTTGACTTTTGAAAGTTTTCAATTTTTTTTTTGGTTTTTGAGAATATATAACTTTTTTGGATAAAAAGGTAACTTCCATTAAACCTACAAAGAAAACTCGATGAATTAGACTTTAAACAAGATGTTTAAGCCATAGGTTTTGGTTTTAGTGGGTTCTAATGACACCCTTGACTCAAGCGGTCTTAGGTGCTCAGGGGGTGTATGGATGGGATATAGCCTAATCCATATCGACTTGGGTTGGGTATAGGTAGGATTGGCTATAACCTACCTTGGTTATGGGCTCCTAGACCTTGGTATGGTGTGTATCCCATGTTTAACATCATGTTCCAAGGCTTTTTGAATTTTAAAATTTTTTTAATAAAGTGAATGGCCTTGGAATCAGGTGTCATCAATATCATGGATATACACCTGCTTTATTTTGGGTAGGAGTTGGGATGTATGGGTGGTGGAAGACTTGGGCTTCCACATGACCCTAGGTTGGGGTGACTTGGGAGGTTTTGGCTTAGGCTCTCCCAAGTTGTGGACGGTTTTGACATGGTCCCTAGGTGCAACCCAATGTGCCCTTAGGGATGAACAATTTGGGTTTATGGCCATAGGCTTGGGTTCATAATATAAGACTAAGTTCGAGGATATTTGTTCATGTATGGTAGGGTTAGGTGTACCTAGGATGTCGATGCATGCCTTAGAGTAACCATGTCTACCATATTTTGAACTTTATTTAGTTTTCCTTTTTGAAATTCCTTTTCTTGGTGCGGGACATTCGGCGCACCTTGAAAATCCACATTTTGGGAATCATGGAGTGGGTATGTAGGTGCATGAGTGTGATTCGATGCATCCAATATATATGAATGAATGGTCGATCTTACACTACGAAGGGGAGGATCGGGTAGGGAGTTCAAGGGGGGATGAGTTTCGGACATACCTTTTTCCAACTTGTCTACCTTTTCATGGTGAGAGCAAGCATCCTTGGAGTCATCCTCGGGTAGCTCTAGCTCATGCATAGCTTCGAGCTCCCGTTGCTTTTCAAGGTCTTGAATTTCATTTTCCAATCCTACGTGTGTGCAACACTCATCCTTTTGTGAAACTTGTGAGGTATGTGGGGTGTGTGAAGTGATCTGGGTCTAATGCCCCACTCTACTTGTGTGCCTAGGAATATGGACTTCATTTTCAATTTTTAGAATTTCAACTTTTTGATTTTTAAGTTTTTTTGGTTTTTGAAAATTTTCTAGATTTTTTGGCTTTTTGAAACATGAAAAACTTTTTTTGATTTTTCCATAGAAAATGGGGTACTTGGGGATGGACAAGGTTAGATGATTCAATCTCAACGCTTGCTGCATTTTTAGCCTCATTTTCTTCATCGGATTCTAGGCTCAATTGGGTTTTCCTTGTAGCTTAGAGCATCGATTTTCTTTTCCATTTCCCTCATTATTTTCCCTAGGGAAGCAAGCTCTTCATCTTGGGTTTTAGAGGATTTGGAAAACCGTTTTGAGACATGCGATGAGGATTTCCTCAGCTTGTTTTCAAATGAATCATCTATAGACACTGCTTTCAAAATTTGTGCATAAAGGATGTATTAACACCATGATCTTGGGATTGAAATTTTTTTACCTAAAACTTGAAATTTCTTAAGACTCGAGTCCCACCGGGCATGCCAATTCTGTAGACACAAAATTTTTCACTCCAAGCCTATGTAGAGACTTGAAATGATAATTTCTTATCTACACAATGCGCGAGCGTGCCAGCTAGTTTGCAAAAACTAGCAAAGCTTTAATAGAATCTGACTTTTTGGCGATTGTGGCTAAACATGCTCTTTTTGCTCTAGGCCTTCTTCAACCGATGCTCAAGAGTCAGCCTAAGCACTTAAAAATTTCAAAACTATATGTTAAAGACTCCAATTTACGTGAAGATGTGGTGTTTTTCAAAAAAGGAATGAGTGCACTTTGATTTAAAACTTTTGAAATGAAAGTCTTGAAAAACAAAATGTTCTGTTTTTAAGCATTGTTTCCTGAATCAATCTCAATATCTTAAAGACCTCCAAAAATCACCAAATTTTTACAGAACTTATCTTGTGATGTAAAAAATTTGTAGCACTTTACAGATCTTAATTCGAAGCTGTATTGAAGCAGAATTAAATCAATGAAGCACCTCTTCTCAGGTACCCGGAACTGTCTTGTCATAGAAATATAAAGACTCAAAGATGAGCCTATATCTCAGTGATCTGAGTTCCAAATTTGGTGAATTTGATCTTTCTCAAAAGCTATAGATGTCAGATTTCCAATAAATCAAAATTAATCTGATTTGGATGTCTACAAATAGAGTTATGGTATGAAAACCCAAGCTCTATTATAGGAAAACAGAATGTTTAGACAGTGGATAGATATTAACGTGACATAGCTACACGGACCTAAAATTCTTGAAACTTTTATTAAGAGTGGGCTTGTGTGTGTAGAATGTGTGGACAATATTTAGGAGTAATTAAAGGAGGGATTTGGGAATTAAAAATACAGCAAACAACGTATGCAGAGATGCAAAAGTTTAGTTTTAGGTTTTTAAGAATATACGTGATGCAAAACTCACCCGAATTAAAATTGCAACAACACAACTCACCAATTAAAGTGCTGAAATGAAATGAATGGAAATTATTTGTATAAGTTTAAGCATAGAGGGCGTAAAGAGTATAGAGTGTTTATAGAATATATTGGGGTAGAATCGCATAATCAAACACATAAAGTGCGTGTGTGTAAGAGTGAAAATTCAGCAATATAATTGAAATTCATCAAATCTAATCACTATTACAATGTGGGGGGAGACAATGCTCCATTAATACAACCCCATTTCAATTGAATCAATGTAGAAGAAGGGTTTAAAAACGAAGGATGAAATACTTACAGGTTTTTGCATCCAATCGGCCAGAATTCCAGGAGTGGAATCCGACCCTTCCCTTCTTCTTCTTGCTTCAAACTCTCTTGCACTCAAGCCTAACACTACCCCACTCTCTTTCCTTCTTTCCTAAGCCTCTTGCAGCCCATGACATTGGTTGTGCAACACTTCCTCTCTCAGCCCAAAATCAGCCCCTAGCTATTCCCCCGAAGTGATGAAAGATAGAGCATTACAAGATGCTTCACCCGCCCCCTCCCCCTTGGCCCTATTTATAGGCCAAGGGGCTGATTCTAGGCCCTTCTTTAGGGTGGGTTGGATCAGCCTCAAGTCAGCTCCTTGATCCACAACAGTGGTCCCTTTTGTGATGGAATGGACCATCCCCATGTGGGCTGGTTCCTAGACTTGGATCGGCTCCTTTTGGGTTTAGTTGGTTGTTCCATGTTTGGCCGGTCCATGATGCAATCCATCCCATTTTGGCTTGATCATATGACTTGATCATGGCCTTACAAAATTAAACTTGGTCTCTTCTATGATGATATGGACTAGGTGAATTAGGTCTTACTCAAGCTCAATGAGGTTCTCTTGTTTGGATCGGCCTTGGGAACTTGGTCCAATTCGGGTGCATGGTTGGCCAGCCCATGATGTGAACTTGGCTCAATCATAGTGTTGCTTCAATTGCCATATTTCAAACCATGTCACTTGATCAAACATGATTTATCCCAGCCATATCTCTGATTTGGATTCATCATGATCTTGGCCCGTACATATGTAGTTGAATTGCATCTTTTGATTTGGACTTAATTCATCATAAGCTCGACCCCATCTTATCCAGGCATTTGAAATTGGATTGCCTCTAAATGAACTGCCTGGTGAAGCTTGATTCGATCCATGATTCTAGACCAATCCGTTTGTGATCTTCATCTACTTCTGATAGGCTTCAATCTTACTTGCTTTATCCGGATAGGCTCTTGACTCGGTCTTTCCTTCACTTTTGGAATTAGTCTTGATTCGGATTTAGATTGGGTCTCATCTGTTTATCTACTTTGTTTCGAAATTCTTGGACTATTTAACTTGAATTTAAAACCTTTATTTTGAAACATTACCAAAAAGACTTGAACTTTAAAAAGTTGGGTTTTTTTGAATTTAAAGGTTCATAAAGGATTTAAATTGACTTTCAAAATTTAGGAGTTTCGAAAATATTTTAAATTTTTGGGTGTTTACAGGAGTGGAAACTTGGGTCTCTTCCTAGCAAGGTATATCGATGGTTGTAGTTTTGCTTGGTGGGATGTGTATTGTATCTTAGCAGGATGTAGTAGGTGTCATAGTCAAGGTAGAAGCTCAGGGTTTTTTTGATGAGTTGTGATGACCTTGCTAGATTAGAGGTCATTAAAACGGGACCTCTTTTCAAACTCATAGGGTAGACATGAGTTTTGGCTACCTATAGATATTGCTAATATGATTAAAAAGAAAAGTGGACAAAGACATGTGCCAACAAAAAAAACTTACCCTTTTATGATGTTGGCTAATCAATGGGAAACACTCTCCCTCAAATCTTCTGTAGACAACTCTAAAGAGTGTTCTTCTAATAGAGGGGCTGGAGTGAGGATGTCTTTTGGGCAATACAATCTGATCGGCCAAGATATGTTTGGTACTTGGTTCAATAGGCATTGAGCTAAGTCATTCAATTCTTTGTCAAAGATGACATAAATGGCCGAAGATCACCACTTATCATATTCAAGGGTGGCTCCTGGGTTGGTTTTAAAAACATTAGAAAGGAAACTCTCGACCACTCGGAGATTGACTTTAGTCACTACTTTCATTGCCGAACTCGATGTCACTATGATTCTTGTCAACATATCAGCCAAATAAATAGGGCTGAGAATTACTTGGACAAGCACAAATTAATGGGCTAAACTTTGAGGGAAATATCTCTCAATTGTTGTGAGGTTGGTGGTGGATGATGATCCACTAAACTCGTTCAGCAAATCTTGAGAGCATAGGAATGGTTGCCACTCTGTGATGGAAGTCTCAAGAGGGTTGGACACTTTTCTAGTATCTATTGAGTCACATATTTCCCATGAATTAATAGGTAAAAATCAGAATTATTCTCAAATTCAAGATGAAGCAATTTATTGAGGTAGATTGATAGTATCCTAACACGAGAATAGATTTTCAACAAAACTATACCTAGAAAGAATTTCTCCCATCTAAGGCTAGTAAGATAGTGATATGGGAGAATGAGTATGCATCCAGAGAAAGTAGAAGTATATCCAACATTGGAGAAACCACCTCGGGTCAGAAGCACAATTGAATGTTTTTCCATTGGTAAGTTGAGAAATGAAGGATTGAATATCTCAAAAAAGGGCACTCAAGAAAATGAACAAAAATTAAAGAAAGATTAGAAAGTAGGGCCTCAACAATGATACATTATTTTTTTGTGATTGCTATGCCGTTAGGGTAGATGATCAAATTGCATAGCCAAAACACAAAAAAGATGGCATGCTCATCTTGAGTTACCTCCTCTCCTGAATCTCACATGTTGGCTTAAAATTTTTTTTATGAAATATTTTCAAAAATAAAGGAAAAATGAGACAAGGAAGAACTAAAAGAATAGAATTGAGAGCCATCATAGGGCAATCTAATAATAACATGAACATCTAAGAGGGTAGGGTATATCATACCTAGTTTGAGAATAAAAGAATTGAGTTTGCTGGACCAAAAACCTAAAAAGCTAAAGAGAAGATTGAGATTAGGAGGGAGGATGATGTGAGACAGTTGTATACGGTCACAATTTCTCACCTGCACTAGTCATCGATGTACATGATACCCACTCAATCCAACCACCGAATGTATTCCCTGAAAGGTCCCAACCATATGAGAATTAAGTCTTTAAGAAAACGATAGTACCAAAACTATTTTGCATATTGCGAACGAGTTTCTGGGATGACCATCTCTTCAACAATTCTAAGGCCTTATGTAAGAGACACAATAAGGCCGAGAAGGGAATAGTTAGAGTTGGTCGGTTAGATAACGAACAACATAATAGGGCCTTCTGTATTGCCTAGAATGCTCATTTGGCAGTGATGGGCTTAAGGAGATGTGGCACAAGATAACGAATAACAATAAATGATGTTTTAGCCAATCTTAGTGGATTCCTCGAAGGAACAAAAAGTGGGGGGCTAAAACATAAAGGAACAAATCACACATGCAGAAAATATTAGATATTTTATATAAGACATTAATACTAGAAATAATGACAAGATCATCCCTTATGATATCCTCAGCTTGCACGCATAGCCTATGCAACCTAGCCTGACATATGTTACAGAACTACCTTCAAATTTTCCCAGTGTGATTGAGAGCATTGATTGAGTATCCCTCTCTAGAGTTTCACGATTGTAAAGCAAAGCATGTAGCCCTTGTGATTCTTGAGCAAACTCCCAAGAAGTTGAAACCTCTACGTATCGAGTAATGACACCTGAGATTGGATCACACCCGAGAAATGTTGGCCAATAATTCTTGGTGTAGTTGACAAAGAATCTTGAGTTTCTCATCGAGGGACAAAATCTTGGCTTGAAGAGTCGAGTTTTTATTCTTAAGGTCGACTATACATTGTGATGGAGTAACCAAGCATCTGCAACCTATTGAGAGAAGGATCATATGCATTCTTAATGCTCGTCGATAGTAGCAAGTTGGGTTTGTGATATAACTTCATGGTTCTGACTAGCAAAAAAAAGTTCATGGATTTGAATGTAGACATGTAAGAATTCTTTAATTAATCTCCTCAGTTCAAAAGGAATGTCTATGTCTCCCCAAAGGATTTTTATAACATACACACTACGACCTACTTCATTTAGTATATAAGAGAAAGAAAAGGTCCTTGTGTGAAGTTATTGGATCATACCTACAAGGTGAAGGAAGAAGACTCATCAAAAATGGTAAAGGAAGCACTAGAATCCATTACTTTTTACTCAAGATGCTTTGGAGGCGGGTTGTTACATGGTTAGGATAACATGCAGGTCTCTCTTTGATGGCTGAGTGTATGGAGTCTAGAAGGTTGAATTGGAATCAAGGCACGAAAATACGAAGGAATGAAAGATATCTCATTAAAAGTAACAAACAACAACCAATTAATGATGTCTAATGGTTGTAGACGCGCGAAAATCCCCGCCTCTTCGCCTCTTTCGGGGCTTGGAGTGGATCTTATCGTGTGTCTAAGGCCTATGTATACAAATAGGGCGTGCCAGCTAGCTTACTTAAGTTAGCGAAGATATATTAACACTGACTTCTAAACGTGGCGACTGTGAGCAAGTAAGCTCTTGTCGTCGCAGACCTTCTTGCACCGATGCGCAAGGGTCAGTCTGTACGCTTTTGCAAAAATCGAGTTTTGGGGAGAAAGTCTACGAAACGGTTCGAGGTATCTATTTCGGGTCTTTAAGATGCGATTGCATGTTTTAGATCACGTGGATTTGCACGTGCCTAAGTCTTTTCTTTTATCCCTTTTTGGGTCGCCTAGTTTGTGTGTTATGAACACTCCACTACATGGGCGAATTCGAGCGGGGCTTGCTTCGATGCAATATGCGTCCTACCTCGTGGTATGGCGTAGATGCAATGCAAACTCACACTACTCCAAAGGGAAAACCCGAAATGTAAAGACAATACTGAAGGGAAATAACAGAAGGGAAATAACCGAAGGGAAATAACCGAAGGGAAATAACCGAAGGGAAATAAGTATATATCTTATGTATATGAGCCCTTACTCGGGTCTTGCAAATAAGAGCGAAGGCTCAATGTGGGTGCGTGCTTGAATTGAAAGACTTACACACACGACATGAATTTAAACCCAAATATAAATTGCAGTATGGCCTTGACTAAGGTCTTGGGAATAAGAGCGAAGGCTCAATGTGTGTGAGAGTGCTTGAATTAAAAGACTACCCACACGACATAAATGAAACCCAAATATAACTGCAATAAGGCCTTTACTAAGGTCTTGGGAGTAAGAGCGAAGGCTCAATGTGTGTGAAAGTGCTTGAATCGAAAGACTTACTCACACGACATGAAATGAAACCCAAATAGTATAGGTCGACCCTTACTTGGGTCTTTCAAATAAGAGCGAAAGCTCAATGTGTGTGAGAGTGCTTGAATTGAAAGACTTACTCACACGACAAGAAATGAAACCCAAATAGTATAGGTCGGCCCTTACTTGGGTCTTTCAAATAAGAGCGAAAGCTCAATGTGTGTGAGAGTGCTTGAATTGAAAGACAACGCACCCAACTTAAACAAAACCCTTCGAAAATGAAAGTATATATACACTTATATATTAGGGGCTGATTAGGCCCGTGTGTGTTCAAAATTGTGCACGACTAAGAGAGTGCACGTGTGTGGTTGTGCCAAGCCACGTTATTACAAGCGGGGGGAGACTATGCTCCGTTATTACAACCCCGTATCAAATTGAATTTCAAACAAGTGTACGACTAAAGACCGAGTTTAGACACTTACGAGTAGCTGGTCCGTAGAGGTCTTGCTTGAGCGTGGGCTTGGCCTTGGGCTGCAAACGGGAGCTCCGCGAAGGTAGGTGATCAAGGGTGCTGGCCGGCTGGTAGTGGGGCGCGGGATAGGCGCCTCGGAGGTGGCCGGTGGCTAGTAGATGGCGCCTCAAGGTAAGGGGTTTAAATGGCTGAATGAGTGGGTTCTTAGGGTCACTAGGGGAGTTGGGAGTTTAGGGAAACTGGACCTAAGAGGTGAGCTGGTGGGAGGGCCGAGTAGGACACCTAGGGGAAAGCCGAATGGGACATGATAGCTAGGTAGTGGCCGGCAGCTTGGGTTATACTAGGTTCGGCTAGGTTTAGGTGGTGGCGGCAAAAGGGCTGAGATGAAGGTAGGATGGGTGGCTAAGAGTGGAGAGGTGGTAGAGAGGGGGGCTAGGTAAGGTGTAGGGTACTTACCGAATGGGGAGAGGTGGCGGATGAAGTGGGAAGGTGGCGGGCAGGCGGCTGTCGGGGTTCGGTTGGGTGAAGATGATGGTGTCCGGCTGAGGGGTGGTGGTGGTGGATGGAAGAGGGAAGGTGGCGGAGCAGGTGGCAGCTGGTGGAGCAGCTGGAGCAGGCCAAGGTGGGGAGTCGTCCCGGCTGGGTGAGAGAAGGGAGAAGGAGAGGGCCCGGCTGGGTGAGGTAGTGGTTCCCACTTGGAAAACCCGCCCACAAGGAGGGGGGTTTAAATAGGGGATGGGTAGGTCGGTTAGGGCTGGGCTGTGGGTAGTGGTTAGGTGGTTTAGGTAGGGTGGTATGTAGATAAGGTGGGCTGGAAGGGGTTGGGCCAGATATTTTAAAACTAGGGGTTTGGGTAAATTGTGGGCTAAGGGTGGTTTAGGGGTTTAGGGCTAGGTTAGGTGGTTGGGTTTTAGGGTGAGGTTTAGTGAGCTAGGTTAGGTGATTAGGCTAGGTTTAGGCTAGGATTAGGGAAATTAATCTAGGTTTAGGGAAGGATTAGGGAAGTGGGTTAGGTGATTAGGTTGGGATTAGGCCGGGATTAGGGAAGTGGGTTAGGTGATTAGGTTCAGATTAGGGGTGGATTAGGGGTTTAGGCTAGGTTTAGGCATTTTGGGTTAGGTTTAGGTGAAGGAGCTCCCTTAGCATGGCCCATAGACCTTGATCACCCCATGTTGGTGCAGCCCTAGGTTAGGTTTTAGCTAATTACAAGCTTAAACCCACTCAATTAGGCTAACCCACATGATTAACCCAAACTTGACACACAAGTCAAGCTTAATACAACACTCTTGATATTTTTTTACCCCCACTCTCTCTCATGCCCAATATCCCACGTGAATTTCAAGTGGGCCCCACCTCCATTTATGAGAAGGTGATGTGGGCCATGGATATGGATATTGGATTGGATCTCTGGATCCAAATCCAAATCCAAGTCCACATATGGGTTTGGATTGGAATCTGGATATATATGGTCCAGATCCAGTCCAAACTGAACTCTGACTCCTTCGAGCTGTTCGAAACGGACGATTCGTGCGGGGCCTGACAGCATCAGTACTCCGTCTGCGTTGGGTCTTCGCCAACATAGTCGTCCGCCTCCGTTTCTGCCTTCCAGAGATGACTTCAAATGCTATTTTGATAAGAACAGGGTCTTGGACGTTCGAGATCCTGGGATGTGAATCAGATACAAGAGTTGCTGCGCCGGGCTCGACAGGTGCTCCGGTTCCGGGCTCTTCTTGGCTCTCCTGGTCCTGTCTTGATCGGGCCAAGCCACTTCGGGGTTTCAAAACGTGTTTTAAAAGGGTTTTCAAAAGCCATATTATATGTTTTAGAAAGATAAAGTTTAAAACATATGTACAGGGTTGTTTGGAAGGCTCCTGGGTTTCCAAACTCAAAATGGCCCTTTGGGGACTGCTTGTATAAAACCAGATTCGTTTAAGAAATTCGTGGGATTTCGGGGTGTTTACAGATGCCCCTCTTTGGCCTTGTCCAAATAGATTTGGATAAGGGCAAAGATGACAAACACCCCTTTTAATGTCTCCCTAGATCTAGCCACGAAGAATATGGGATCGTCCCATTTTAGCAAAAATCTCAATTTTACAAACTCTGGTAGGAGGAGATATCACGCCAAAGGGTTCACTTATGGAATCTGGTCCTAAATGGGATCATGTTCATGCAAGTACCATGCGTGGAATGCAGATGACATGGGTGTGGTGCCAAGAGTGGCGACCTTCCAAAGACCAGGTGTGGTCGAACTCTAGAGACTTACAAGGCCTACTGCTCCAAGTGAGCAAAAACCCTATGCTGTTCGATGTTCGGTTTTTAAAACTTATTTACAAAAGCTATTTACAAAAGGGACAACTGTCTTGAGCCTCGATCCTAAGGATCTCGAGCTCTTCGTGCTTGCCCTTGTTTGAGTCTTAACACTCGCTTTATCTAGCGGAGGTTTTATAAGAAAACAAGCTTCATTTCAAATTCCTACGCCTTACTCGAAACGTCGAATTCTCAAACAAGATGAAATTCAAGTAAGTAAATCCTATTTTTACTTTAGGATTCCTCGAAATGAACCATGCTTTAGCTTGGGATAAGCCAGGGATGGGAAAGAGATACCACGGTCCCTTCTGAAGCGTCCCGTGGTTTAAGGCATAGAAGGCGGAAAACTGCTCTTTTTGAGCTTTTTGGCCTCTTTTTCCTTTTTTTTCATAGAGGGTCTCCCTTTGGGAGTATTTTTTTCTTTAATCCCTCTTTTTCATAAGAGAATCGATTTTTCTTTTTGAAGTCTGGTTTCTTTCTTTTGGAAAGAGACTTTAAATGGGAAATTCCCTTTTGATTTGGGCCTTTGTTTTCCTTTTGGAAGGAGAAGAGAAGAGGGGAGGACTTATCCCAAGCCTACACTCGATCCATTCCAGATCAGCCTATTTAGAAATAGCACGTACTACTTGCAAGTATCTTGCTATGTTGAACTAGGCCTTTCTTTGTAAGAAGAAGGATTTTGAAATGCAACCACGATTTTGAAAACTCCACTCTTTCACAAGTGCGAATTCTCTCACTTAGGGTCACACGAGTTCGCCTTTGCACCTTATTTACACGTCTCAGGGCAGCTATCCCTTTCAAATTTTCGAAAAACTGGAATTTAATCCAGATCCTACACATGATACTTCTTTAAGTATTGAATATTGATAGGATCTGCTAAATTCCTACCTTCTACATCAATCAACCAATACGAATTGTTCGTAGTGGTTGCTCGTACAACATAGGGTCCATCCCAGTTGGGGCGCCACTTGCCTAGGGGGTGTGGGCCACGATGGTGGATGGTTTTTAAGACCAGATCTCCCACTTCAAAGTGGCGAGGTCTCATGTGTTTGGTATAATGTCGGGCTATCCTTTGCCGGTATGCACGATCATGATCCATGGCAAGGAGTCGCCTCTCATCTAGCAAATCTAGCTCGGCCATCCTAGCATGCTGAAGCGTCTCTAGGGGGAGGTCGAGTGCAATGGATGTATGGAATGAATGCAGTTGGGTATGAATGGGAAGAATGGCGTTTGTGCCATAGACCAATTCGAATGGTGTGGCATTCGTGGGAGTCCGGATGGAAGTCCTATAAGCCCATAAGGCTTCATCCAGCTTCTCATGCCACCTCCTACCCTTCTCTAAGGTTTTCTCAATGATACCAATGAGAGTCTTGTTTGTGGCTTCGGCTTGGCCGTTGCCTTGAGGGTAGTAGGGCGAGGAGAAGTGGTGAGTTATGCCATACGTGTTGCACAACTTAACCATCCGCTCGTTCTTGAATGGGGTACCATTATCAGACACAAGGTCTCGTGGAACCCCAAATCGAGCCAAGATATTCCTCCGGATGAAAGCCACCACATGTTGCCCCATTACATTCGTTAGGGAAATGGCTTCCACCCACTTGGAGAAATACTCCGTGGCTGCTAAAATAAAACGATGCCCATTCGAGGCCTTTGGAAATATGGGGCCTACAATGTCAAACGCCCACATGGTAAATGGCCAGGGGCTGACCACGGAATGCAATGCAGATGAAGGGATATGAATGGCGTGCCCATGCACTTGACATGGATGACACTTCCTAACATGATCGTGACAATCCTTTTTTAGGGTGGACCAAAAATAACCCCCTCTAAGTATTTTCATCGCCATCATGTTGGCATTAACATGACCTCCACATTCTCCGTCGTGGAACTCGTGCATCACCATCCTAGCCTCCTCTAGGTCGATACACCTAAGCAGAATGCCGGTAAAACTCTTTTTGTATAAGACCCCACCCAGAATGGTGTATCGGGTCGAAATCTTACGAATGAATGCCCTATCTTTGGATGTGGCATCCTCGGTGAATCCCCCATTTTCTAAAAATTGTTTTATGTCATAGAACCAGGGTTTTTCAATAGACTCTGGGTTGTTTTGGAAAATATCCAAGTCGTGTGTGGATGGATGGGGCGCATGCCATATTTCCAAAGATCTGGTCCCTGAAATGGGATCGACCTTCAGGGCTGAACCCAAGGAGGAGAGGGCATCGGCAATGCCATTGTCCTCTCTTCCTACGTGTGTGAGCTTACACGATTGGAAGGATTGGACCAATCGAGTGGCCAACTCGTGATATGGAAGTAGTTTCTTATTACGTACTTGCCAAATTTTTAAAACCTGGTTTATGACAAGGAGCGAATCTCCAAAGACCTCGATGCATGATGCCCCTAGAGTTTTCGAAATCCTTAAGCCTTGTATGAGTGCTTCATACTCAGCTACGTTGTTGGAACATTCGAAATCTAAGCGGACTGCTATGGGAATCTCGCCCTTTCAGGGGAGATTAGGATGATCCCGGCACCAGCCCCTCGTTGGTTTCGTGCCCCGTCGAAGTGCATCTTCCACACTTGGTTTTCGAAAGAATTTGCCAAAATGTGGTTTTGAAAATGGTTTTGCAATATGCCTTCATCAGGCATTTCGACAAGAGTGGGATATGCGTCCTCCAAGGGGAAGTCAGCCACGTAATCTGCTAGGGCTTGCCCCTTAACGGAGATCTGGTGATGGTATTTCAGATCATACTCCATTAGAAGGAGTTGCCATTTGCCCAATCTACCCGTGAGAATGGGTTTTTCGAACAAGTGCTTGATTGGATCAAGCTTGGACACTATCCAGATCTCATGATCTAGGAAGTAGTGTCTGAATTTCTGGCAGGCCCAGACTAGGGCCAAGCATGTCTTCTCCATGGCTTGATAATTTCGTTCATAAGCCAAGAGAGTTTTCGAAATATAGTAGATGGCATACTCCTTATGGGTGTCATCCTCGTATTGAGCCAACAGGGCTCCTAAAGCGTTTACATGCACGGAGATGTATAATAAAAGCGGTTTTCCTTGTTTTGGAGGATTCAAAACGGGGGGATTAACCAAGTATGCCTTTAGTCTCTCGAAGGACTTTTGGCATTCGTCATCCCATAAGAATTTCGTACCCTTCCTCAACAGTTTGTTGAAGGGTTCGCATCTAGTTGCTAGATTCGATATGAATCGGCGCACAGATTGTAATCGACCCTGGAGGCTACGAACTTGGGTGAGATTGGAGGGTGGAGCCATGTCCATGATGGCTCGACACTTAGAGGGGTCGACTTCTATTCCCCTTTGGCTCACCATAAAGCCTAGAAGCTTCCCTGATTCTACCCCGAACACACATTTTTGAGGGTTTAGCTTTACTTGGTAAAGCCTAAGCCTTTCGAAAATCTTTTGTAAACATTCGATATGGGTGCATCGGGTTTTGGATTTTGCCAAGAGATCATCTACATATACTTCTACAAGCTCGTGAATTTGATCATGGAAGATCGTGTTCATGGCTCGTTGGTATGTTGCGCCGGCATTTTTCAAACCAAAGGGCATGACTGTATAGCAGTACGTGCCCCATGGGGTTGTGAAGGCGGTCTTACCCTGATCTCGTGGACTTAGTTTGATTTGATTATAGCCTGAATAGCCATCCATAAATGAAAACATTTCATGATTTGCAGTACTATCGACTATCAAATCTATGTTTGGTAAAGGATAATTATCCTTTGGAGTGGCTTTATTCAGGTTTCTGAAATCGATGCATATTCGAATTTTCCCATTGGTTTTTCGAACTACAACGATATTTGACAACCAATCAGAATACGCAATGGGTTTTATAAATCCGGCTTTTAGCAGATCTTCTAAACCCTCTTTGACTTGCGTGTGTACATTCGGGTGTATTTTCCTAAGCTTCTGCTTTATTGGTTTTACACCTATATCTAAAGGAAGACGATGCTCGACTATGCTGGGATCAATGCCCGGCATGTCTTCATACGTCCATGCAAACACATCTAAATAGGTTCGTAGAAATGCAATGAATGCTAACTTTTCAGTTTCATGCAAGCATGTGCCTATTTTGATGGTTTTGGGATTGGAATCATCCCCTAGGTTCACCTCTACGAAATCTCCTCCTACTGATTGGGAAGGTCTTTCAAAATCGAGAATTCTATGAAACTCTAGGAGCTCAGAAGTGGGATCTTCCTCAAGGGGATCCACTTCTGGGCTTTGATCATTCTCGTGGGCTTTAGACCCGAGGGAACTTGATGCGTGATTTTCAAAATAACCTGGTTTTGTACTTGGATTTTCAAGTGATTTCGAAATTTTTGGTCTGGCTATGCAGACGACGTTTCTTTCGAAATCCTTTTCTTTCGCCAAAGTCATACCAGGAGCCGCTATGTACAAAATCTTTTTGGTATTTTCTAGATTTTCGATTTTTTTGGGTTTTTGTAAAACAAGAACTTTGGGAACTATACAAAGCATACTTTTTTCGAGTTTTTGTTTTTCCATTGTTTTTGGTTTTTCTTGTTTTTCGATTTTTT
Source organism: Brasenia schreberi (assembly GCA_036023115.1). NCBI lineage: Eukaryota > Viridiplantae > Streptophyta > Magnoliopsida > Nymphaeales > Cabombaceae > Brasenia > Brasenia schreberi. The sequence continues at coordinate 2,056,690 of JAYKKT010000037.1, forward strand.
TGATTTTAAGTTTTCAAATGTTTTTGGTATTTTTTTAGAAAAAGGGATCTTCCGTCATACCTACAAAGGGAAAACACTATGGGTTAGACTCGGAATAGGAGGTCTAAACCATAGGTCTCTTCTAAGACAGGCTCCGGGGCACCCTTGACCCAGGTGGTCACAGGGGGTGGCTCCGGTGGTATTCGGGGAGTATAGCCGATCCCATATCGGCTTGGGTTGGCCCTAGGAAGGATGGGCTCTAGGAGACCCTGGTTTTGTGCCCCTAGACTTTTGTAGGGCGTGTAGCCCATGTTTAATAACATGTTCCACGACCTTTTGTTTTTTGAAAAGATGGGATATAAGTCGTGGTCCTGGAACATGCTATCGTCCATATTAGGCTCGTAGGGCCTTTTGTCCAGGGGTTTTGGAAATAGGGAACGTTTGGGTTTTCCTAGGAGGATTAGAGTCGGGAGGGGGCCTGCTTTGGGCGGCCCCTTCACACATACAACTTTCCTAGGGTTGTTCAACATGAGCGGAGGTGGCTCAACCATAATTTGCCCCAGGTTAGCCTCATGGGCCTGGGAGCTCGATAAACAAGGGGAGTTTATGATCCCCTGAAGCTGTGGGTGACTCTCACCTAGGATTATTACGACCTGGTCCCTAAAAGGGATCTTAACACACCTGTGGAAGGTGGATGGCACAGCGCACAAACTGTGTATCTAGGGTCTTCCCAGCAACAGGTTATAATGGGGGTGGATGTCCAGGACATGGAACACCCCCGTGTGTTTGATCCCTCCCGTTTCCATTGGGAGTTCGATGGATCCTAAAGGTCTAGACGCATTCCCATCGTATCCAGTGATAACGATGGGGCTTGGGTTCACTGAAGTCAAGGTGACTCCGATTTTATACGCCACGTGAAGTGGAAGGATGTTGAGCCCTCCTCCACCATCGACTAGGCACCTGTTCAGAGAGTGGTTGTTTAGAACCACCTCGATATGCAGGGCCTGGTTATGGGTTTCGTAGGGTCTATCTACATCATCTTCCGAAAAGGTGATGGGCGATTTTGCTCCTAATAAAGCCACTTGGGCAGACAAGGATTCCGGACTTATGTTTGAATCAACCTTGGCCCTTTCTAGAATTTTCTCTAAGACAAGTCTATGCCTAGGCGAGGTTTTGATAAGCTCTAGAATAGACATGTGAATAGGAATCTTTGAAAGGTGGTTTTCGAAATCATAAGGATTTAGGATGATTCTGTCCTTATCTGCTTTTGGCAAACCACTAGGGATACATGCTTTTGAGGGGCCAGGCACACTGACCACCTTTTGAGCACCTTGAAGGTGCGGGGGTTGGTAGATCCTTCCGGATCTAGTGACTTCCCCCACGACCAGCCTAGGGTTCGCGCTAAACTTGGCTCTAAGGATGAGCTGAGGAGAACCTTGGATTTTCAAAACTGGTTTTGTCGGGGTTTCCACTTTTGGTGGTCCCCGAATGACGACTTGGGCGGGCCTCTTGTATAATACAAGGATGGGCACACAAGCAGGTCGACCAGGTTCGGGCTTTTGCGCTAGTTCCTTGGAAATGGTGAGGGTACATACCTCCTTTCCTTTCCCACTGCCACTGGCGTGTTTGGGAAAGGGTTCCTTGAAGATAGCTTGAGGTGGCTCAGGTTCCGCAGTGACCTGGAGCCGGCCCTCCGCTATCAAGTTCTCAATTTTATTTAGAAGAGAGAAGCACCGTTTGGTATCATGGCCTTTGAGCCGATGATACTTGCAAAATCGGTTTAAATACCCCCCTTTGGACGTGACTCCTTCGGGGATTTCAGGGAGTTCGATCATGCCCTGGGCAAGTAAGAGGTCTAGGACCTCCGACACAGGTTGCCCCAGCGGAGTGTACTCCCGTTTTTCAATTGGTTTTGAAAAATTGCGTTCTCTCTTATTTTCTATTTTTTCAAAATTTTTAGAAGTGCCCGCCATGCCTGGATCCACCCGGACATTGGCGATTTTATGGGGCTTTGCCCCTTTGTCCGTTGTGGGCAGCCCATATGCGATGGGTTTTTCCACACGTGTTTTGGGAACGGCACTTCCTTTCCATAAGTGGTCGTATGTCCCTTTTCGCAAGTTGGTTTCGAAAAGGGAGGCCTTTTTGATCAACTTATGGAAAGTTGAAATCTCATGGAGCGAGAGAAGGGTTTTTAACTCGCTTTTGAAATTATCCAGGATGAGCATTACTGCGCATCCTTCGGATATAGGCTCTCGCACTTGGCCCAAAAGAGACCTCCATCTTATAATGAAGGCATGCACGTCTTCGTTCATGCCTTGCTTTGTATCCCTTAAGGTATTCAGGGTTGGCGTGACTTCCACGTTGTGTGCAAATCTTTGCATGAAGCAGTTCGCTAACTCTTCAAAAGTAGCGAACTGGCTTAAGTCGTAGGAAGCCAGCCATTTGGCAGCTGTGCCCTTAAGGGATAGGGGGAACCAATACACCCATTTCATCGAGTCCTTTTTCTTCTTATGGGCTCGACGTGAGAAAAGCTGCAAGTGAGACCTAGGGTCTCCCATGCCATCATACCGATGGAAGTTCGGTATTTCATCGTCACTGTCTGTTTCGTAATCCATAGGAAGGAAATCAGACAGGGCGTAGCTTCTTTTCTCTTTATTTTGCCCTTTCAGCAGCTGCTGTAGGGCTTTACGGTCCTTTTGTGTGAAGGACTCGTGGTATTGGTTGCCTTCCATTACGGAGGCCTCTTTTTGCTTGCGAGGTTTTTCAAATTTCTTTTTAGGCCTTTGTTCACCGTTTGATGAACATGAATCGCCTACTTCAGCCTCTTGGCTGAGAGCATCGATTTTGGCCTCAAATTCCCTTCTCAAGTCCTCGATTTCATCTAGTTTTATTTTGTTTTTGAAAATCCTCCTAGAGTGAGAACTTGATGCGCATGAGCCTTGGCTCGACACTTCACTTGGATTGGATTTTGACATGTTTTTCAAGCTTTTTCAAAATTTCCTAAGTAAAAGCAAAGAAAACAAGTTAAAACGACACCTTTTATAAAATTTTCGCAAGACTTCTACAAGTAAACTCGATTTCTGAAAAGGCTCACGTCCCACCGGGCGTGCCAATCACTGTATACGCGCAAAAATCCCCGCCTCTTCGCCTCTTTCGGGGCTTGGAGTGGATCTTATCGTGTGTCTAAGGCCTATGTATACAAATAGGGCGTGCCAGCTAGCTTACTTAAGCTAGCGAAGATATATTAACACTAACTTCTAAACGTGGCGACTGTGAGCAAGTAAGCTCTTGTCGTCGCAGACCTTCTTGCACCGATGCGCAAGGGTCAGTCTGTACGCTTTTGCAAAAATCGAGTTTTGGGGAGAAAGTCTACGAAACGGTTCGAGGTATCTATTTCGGGTCTTTAAGATGCGATTGCATGTTTTAGATCACGTGGATTTGCACGTGCCTAAGTCTTTTCTTTTATCCCTTTTTGGGTCGCCTAGTTTGTGTGTTATGAACACTCCACTACATGGGCGAATTCGAGCGGGGCTTGCTTCGATGCAATATGCGTCCTACCTCGTGGTATGGCGTAGATGCAATGCAAACTCACACTACTCCAAAGGGAAAACCCGAAATGTAAAGACAATACTGAAGGGAAATAACAGAAGGGAAATAACCGAAGGGAAATAACCGAAGGGAAATAACTGAAAAGCCCACCTAAACCTAGCACACCATCTACCCAAAACCCCTTGTATCAAAATATCTGGCCCCTCCCCAAAACCAGCCCACCTTATCACCACACCACCCCTACCTAAACCACCTAACCACCCTCCTAATACTAGCCCCAACCGACTTCTTCAACCCTATATAAGCCCCCCCCAAGGGGCGGGTTTTTTGAAGCCACCCGTCGCCACCACTTCCATCCGGGCGAACCATCCACTTCAACCACCCGGCTGCTCCTCTTCCATCCACCGCCTCTTCATTTGGTTAGTACCCCATCCTTCACCCTACCTCTTCTTCACTACCCCTCCACTCTCAGCCACCTGCACCACCACCACCTCACCCCAACACCACCTACCCACCATCCAACCCATTCGGCCAAACCTCAACCACTTCAAACACCCGCCATTACCTAGCCATCCTAGCTACACCCGGCCACTCCACTTAACTCCCTAAGACCTACCCATATCACTTCCCCTCAGCCCCTAACTCCACCTTATTCCATACCCTAGCTAGCTCCCTTCCCATCTACGACATCCCTAGCTACCTTAGCAACCACCACCACCAAGTCTCCCTTAGTCGGCCACTCCAACCGACTGTCCCATATCCATTCGGCCAGCCACCCGCCAGCCACATACCTCCCATAGGCACTCCCTTAGACACTCCCTTAGGCTCCCATTTAGTGCCACATTTCCTAACACTACACCCTCCCTTAGTGACCCTACTTAGTCACCTTAGCCTAACACGCCAAGGCAGCCCCCTTCATAACAGCCGGCCACCTTCGAGGCACCCCTCCTGTGAACCTAAGGCATCCGGCCAGCAGCCCCTCTTGCCGTTCAACTCCGCGGAGCTCCCTCTTGCAGCCCAAGGCGAAGGCCAAGCCCACACTCAAGCAAGGCATCTTCGGACCAACTATAAGTAAGTGCCTAACTCGGTCCTTAGTTGTATACTTGCTTAAATTTAATTCGATACGGGGTTGTAATAACGGAGCATAGTCTCCCCCCGCTTGTAATAACGTGGCTTGGCACACCCACACACACGTGCACTCTCTTAGTCGTGCACGATTTTGAACACACACGGGCCTAATCAGCCCCTAATACATAAATATATATATATATATATATATATATATATATATATATATATATATATATATATATATATATATATATACTTTAACTTACGTAGGGTTTTGCTTAAGTTAGGTGTGTTGTCTTTCAATTCAAGCACGCACACACATTGAGCCTTCGATCTTATTTGTAAGACCCAAGTAAGGGCCGTGCTATACTATTTGGGTTTAAATTCTTGTTGTGTGCATAGTACTTCAATTCAAGCACTCACACACATTGAGCCTTCGCTCTTATTTGTAAGACCCAAGTAAGGGCCGTGCTATACTATTTGGGTTTAATTTCATGTTGTGTGCGTAGTACTTCAATTCAAGCACTCACACACATTGAGCTTTCGCTCTTATTCCCAAGACCTTAGTTAAGGCCATACTACAATTTATATTTGGGTTTAATTTCATGTCGTGTGCGTAGTACTTCAATTCAAGCACTCACACACATTGAGCTTTCGCTCTTATTCCCAAGACCTTAGTTAAGGCCATATTGCAAGTTATATTTGGGTTTTATTTCATGTCGTGTGTGTAGTCTTTCAATTCAAGCACACACCCACATTGAGCTTTCGCTCTTATTTGCAAGACCCGAGTAAGGGCCCGTATATACCTTATATACATATCTCCCTTCGGCATTTACATTACAAGTCATTTCCCTTCGGTTATTTCCCTTCGGCATTGTCTTTACATTAGGGTTTTCCCTTTGGAGTAGCATGAGTTTGCATTGCATCTATGCCATACCACGAGGTAGGACGCATATTGCATCAAAGCAAACCCCGTACTCCCGCTCAAATTCGCCCCATGTAGTGGAGTGTTCATAACACACACCTAGGTGGCCCGTAAAGGGATAAAAAGAAAGACTTAGGCACGTGCAAATCCACATGATCTAAAATCTGCAATCATATCTAAAAGACCCGAATTAGACACCTCGAACCGCTTCGTAGGCTTTCTATACCCTAAAACTCGATTTTTCAAAGCGTACAGACTGACCCTTGCGCATCGGTGCAAGAAGGTCTGTGACGACAAGAGCTTGCTTGCTCACAGTCGCCACGTTAGAAGTCAGGTTAAAATATATCTTCGCTAGCTTAGGTAAGCTAGCTAGCATGCCCTGTTTATACAAATAGGACTTAGACACACGAAAGGATCCGCTCCAGGCCTACAGAAGCCAGGGAGGTAGGGATTTTCTTGCGTCTACACCTAGTAAGGGCCATATTGCAATCATATTTGGGTTTTACATTACAAGTCGTGTGAGTTATCTTTACATATACACACAACACTCATGCACACGTTGGCGACCTTCGGGCCCATATATATTATAAGTATTTCCCTTTGGTTATGTCTTTAAGATTTGGGTTTTAAGGTTCAGTTGTATGAGTAGTCTTTTCATATATACACGACACACACTTGCACAATTGAGCCTTTCTGCTCTTAAGATATAGCCATATTTCCCTTTTTGCAATTTCCCTTTTGTAATTTACATTAAGTCATTTCCCTTAAGCATTGTCTTTCAATTCGGGTTTTCCTTTTGGAGTTGTGTGAGTTTGCATTGTATATTCGCCATACCACGAGTTAGGATGCATATTGCATCCAAGCAAGCCCCACACTCTCGTGCAAAAATCGCCCAACCTAGGTCACTTGTGCACACACCTAGTTGGCCCTAAAAAGCATAAAAAGGAAAGACATAGGCACGTGCAAATCCCACATGAAATAAAACTTGCAATCATACAAACAAAGCCCAAACACTTCGGGTATTTTCAAAGAGGTTTATTTTAAAGACTTTCCCAAGCGTACAGACTGACCCTTGCGCATCGATGCAAGAAGGTCTGCGACGAAAAGAGCTCACTTGCTCATAGTCGCCCCGATAGAGTTAGATTTCAAAACTTACTTCGCTAGCTTGAGTAAGCTAGGTGGCATGCCCTTTTGTTATAAAAACGACTTAGACACACGAAAAGGTTCACTTCGGGCCTAAGAACCAGAAGTGAGAATTTTCCGTGTCTACAGTGTGCTTTGGGGCACCTGGAATTCTTAAGACAGCTCTAGCTGGGGGCAGGACTCTAAGCGCTTCCCAGATCACTACTCGGGCGTCTTTCTTATAAATGATGAGAGATGGTGGACAAGTAGTGAAGCCAGAATATGAATGCACAAAACCTTTTGAGGTTGCGAAAGTGCACACCTCTTTTCCCTTCCCACTGGTACTTGCGTGGTTGGGGAAGGGTTCTTTGAGCACAGCTTGGGCAGGCTCAGGTTCTTCAGTGACCTGGAGTCGGCCTTGCTCAATCAAGTTTTCAATTTTATTTAAAAGAGAAAAGCATTTGTTTGTATCATGGCCTTTGAGCCGATGATACTTACAAAATCAGTTTAAAAACCGCCCTTTTGGCAGGGTCCCCTCGGGAATTTCTAGGAGTATCACCAAGCCTTGGGCGAGTAGGAGGTCTAGGACCTCCGAGACAGGTTGCCCCAGTGGGGTATACTCCCGCTTTTCAAAGTTTTTTTGAAAATTTTCATTTTTTTCATTTTTTTGGTGTTCGAGCTTTTTCGAAGTGTCTGCCGGGCTCGACTCCACTCGGACGTTTACAATCTTTTGGGGTTTTGCCCCTTTGTCCGTCGTGGGTGACCCGTAAGTTCCGGATTTTTCAAATCTCGTTTTTGGAAGTATTTTTCCCTTCCACAAGTCATCATAGACTCCCTTTTTCATATTGGTTTCAAATAAGGAAGCCTTCTTTATTAACTTATGGAAGGTAGAAATTTCGTGTAAAGAGAGAAGAGTCTTGATCTCCGTTTTAAAATTTTCAAGGATGAGCATGACTGCGCATCCTTCAGAGATGGGCTCTTTTATTTGCCCAAGGAAGGACCTCCATCAAACGATGAACGTATGTACGTCCTCGTTCAGAGCTTGTTTTGTGTCTCTCAAGGTATTCAAAGTGGGCGTTACTTCCATGTTGTGTGAAAATCTTTGCATAAAGCAGTTTGCTAACTCTTCAAAAGTAGCAAACTAGGTTAAATCGTAGGAAGCAAGCCATTTTGAAGAGGTCTCCTTGAGGGAAAGGGGGAACCAATAAATCCATTTTGTAGAGTCCCTCTTTTTCTTGTGGGCTCTGCGCGAAAAGAGTTGCAAGTGGGATCTAGGATCCCCCGTGCCATCATATCGATGAAAATTCAGTATGTCGTCATTGTTGTCAGTTTCATAATTAGAAGGAAGGAAGTCAGACATGGCATACAATTTTTTTTCTTTATTTTTCCCTCTCAACAGTTGTTAAAGGGCTTTATGATCCTTCAGTGTGAAGAAATCGTGGTATTGGTCCCCCTCCATTGCGGAGGTTTCCTTGGGTTTTCTTGCTTTGGTAGTTCTTTTCTTGGCTTTGGCAGGTTCGTCATGTGACAAACAAGAGTCGGTTGCCTCAACCTCTTGGCTAAGGGCGTCGATTCTTGCATCTACTTTAGCCTCGAATTCCCTACGCAAGTTTTCTAACTCTTCTCTTTTACATTTTATTTGAGATTTTGAAATTTTTTAGAAAGGGAACTTGAAGAGCGCGAGGCCCGGCTAGTCACTTCGTTAGACCCTGAACTAGACAAGACTCAACAAAAGGTTTTAAAATCCTAAGAAATGCAATTTAGGCAAAAATTTTAACACTTTCGAAAAAATTTCGTAGAGTTATGCTTGTTTTATCAACTTTTCAAGTCCCGAGTTCCACCGGGCGTGCCAAATCTGTAAGCATGAAAATTCACACTTCTGGTTTTTAAAGCTGGAAATGAACCTTTTCGCGTCTACGTCATTTCTATGGGTGTGCTAGCTAGCTTGCTCAAGCTAGTGAAGTTTTTGAAATATCTGATGTTTTAAAGGCAATTGTGAGCAAGCGGGATCTTTTCGCTTTAAACCTTCTTGAACCTGTGCTCAAAGGTCAGTTTAAGTGCTTATAGATGTTGATAAAACAATTTTTGACTCTTTGAAAGGAGACAAGTGTTTTGAAAACTCGAGTTTTGCCTAAGTTTATAAGTTTTATGTACGGGGCTGGATGATTCCAAGTCTTTGAGTTTTTAAGCTATTTAGGCCAGATATGTGTGTACACAAGTGGCCTAATTTCAGCGAGTTTGAGCATAGATTCAGGGTTTCTTTTGAAAATGCATGAATGCAAGGATGCACAAATATTTTTTGGGTTTGATATGATGATGTGAGCTAGGCGCAATTTGAAAGCAACTCACACACATGACTTAATGTAAATACCCGAATGGAAGTGCAACTCACGCAGCTTAAGGGAAATACCCGAACTTGAAAGCAACTCACACGACTTGAATGTAAATTGCAGAATTGAACTTATATCTTAAGAGTGGAAAGGCTCAATGCATGCGTGTGTGTAGTGTGAAATTTAAATGACAAACTCACACGACTTGAATTGAACTTGCCGAAATTGAAATATAAGTATATAGTAAGAGCGGAAAGGCTCAATGCACGCGTGTGTGTAGTGTGAAATTTAAAAGAGAAACTCACACGACTTGAATTGAACTTTGCCGAAATTGAAATATAGATATATAATAAGAGCGGAAAGGCTCAATTGTGAGTGGGTGCTTTTGGTGTGTAAATGCAAGGACAACTCACACAACTTGAATTAAACCCACCCGGAAATGTAAGTGCGTACACGACTTAATGTAAAACTCACGCAACTGGAAAATATATAAGTATGCTATATCTTATGAGCAACAAAGGCTCAAAATGCGCGTGAGAGTGTGGACCAAGTGCTCGAGTACTTCTTGTATGCGAGTGTGAAATTTAAATGACAAACTCACACGACGTGAATGTAACAACCCGAATTGAATTGCAACTCACACAGCTTTCACTAAAGTAAATACCCAAAGGGAAATATATACTTTAGCTTAAGAGCGGAGAGGCTCAATGTGTGTGCAATCGTGTGCAATTAAGAGCGAAAAGGCTCAAGTGCACGTGGGTGTTTTGTGTACGTCTAAGAGCAATATGGCTCAAGTGTACGTGTGTGCCTTGTGTATCAAGCACGAATATTATATTTCGGGGGGAGACTACGCTCCATTATTACAACCCCGTATCGAATTGAATTGAATTTTAAGGGAGTAAGGTAAAAACCGAATTTAAACACTCACAAGTGGTCGGCTTTTCCTCTCAATCATGCTTGGGTCCATCCACTTTGGCAGCGAAAGAGATGGGTCTCCCTAGGTGGGTTTTGACGTGAGTTTAGGCTTAGGGTATGCTTGGGGGCAGCTGGATGTTTGAGTTTAGGAGGGGCTTAGGTTCGGCCAAGGTGTGGGTTGGCTAAGGTAAGTCACGGCCTAAGTGGGGTTAGTCCTAATCGGCACTAAGGAGAAAGGATGCAGCTGGCCAGGTCTCGGCTAAGGTGAGGGCTGAGGTGTGGTTCGGCTGGGAGAGGGTGCTGGGAGGTAAGGTTGGTCGGGTGTTAGGGAATGGGGTGCGGTTTGGCAGGCTGTGGTAGTGTGGTGTGGCGTAGTAGGTGCTGGGACGCGGCGCTAGGGAGTGGGGTGGCGCTAGGTGCACCGGGTTACGGCAGGCGGGTGGCGTGGCAAGCTACGGTAGGGCGCTAGGAACGGGGTACAACACTGGGGTGCTGCGGGAAGGTGGCAGGGAGTGGCGCTAGGTGCTGGGGTGATGCTAGGGTGGCCGGGTGTTAGAAGGTGGCAGGTGGGGGGGTCACGGCAGGAAGGTGATGCTGGTCGGGGTTGGTGTAGTGTGGCACTAGGTGCACCGGGAGGTGAGGGATGTAGGGTGGCGGATGGGGTAGGAAATAGGTTTAAACCAAGTGCAGATGCACTCGGTTGGGTTTAGATTTAGGTCGGTTAGGGGGAGTTTGGGTCGGTTTAGGTGAAAGGGGCTAGGTCTAGGTTAGTTTTGGGTTAGGTTTAGGGGGGTCGGTTAGGTGCTTTAGGCTAAGTTAGGGTGAGGTTGAGAGACCTACCTCTTGGAGCCGGTCCAACATGCATAGCCCATGCCTCCATGCCTTTGTGCAGCCCTTCTTCAAGTTGGTGCATCCCTTTGGTTTGAGCCTAGGTTCATACAAGGCTTGAACCCATGCCCTTGATCAAGCCCACATGGCTATGGCCCACCATATCTACTTTATGCCCTCCACTCATTCTCTCTCTTCCCAAGCCTTCCAATTTCAAGTTCACATGAACTTATGGCACCCCCTCACCTCTATTTATAGGCAAATGAGATGGGTCTTGGGTATGGATCTTGGATTTGGGTTTTGAGATCCAAATCCGATCCAAACACTATTTGGGTCTAGATCTGGATATTTGGGTCCAAATCCAATCCAAATTTTTATTTCTTCAGTCCTTCTTGGCATTTCGAGACGGACAGTTTCTGCGGGCCCTAGCTTTATCAATGCTCCGTCTTGGGTTGGGTCTTCCCCAACCTTTTCGTCTGAACTCCTTCTCACCTTTCTGGAGTTCATTTTGTTTCATTTTCGATTTTTCAGGCTTGGATTTCTAATGATTTGGTGGATGCTCTTGGCTTGGCATTTGATGCTCGGGGCTTGAAGTATGCTTCTGGCCTGGGCTTTCCTTTCGCCTTTTGATCCTGCTTTTATTAGGCTAGAATGCATTCTGGGCTTTTGAACTTACTTTTAAGGCTGCTTTTGATCAGGCTCCACCTGTTTGTTTTGGGCTTTTACAAAATTGGGACTTGGCCCGAGTTTGAGAAACTCATATTTCGAACGAGGTTTTAAAACAGAAGTTTAAAGCTTTTGCAACTCTTGGGTTTTCGAAAACTCAAAATCTGGTTTTGAAATGGATTTTCAAACCAGGTGTTTGTTTTGGAAAATCGTTTGATTTTGGGGTGTTTACAATGTCCAAACCGTCTTAAACGATGTTCTCTCATTTTATCCTCTATTGGGGCCACTCCTACTTTGTTTCTAATAACCTCATTATGTATATGGTCTTTTCTTGTATGACTACTCATCCATCTCAACATCTTCATTTTTGTCACAAACATCTTTTGTGCATGTTGATGATTAACTGACCAACACTCAGAACCATAAAACATGGCAGGCCTAATTGCTGCTCTATAATATTTACCTTTTAATTTTAATGGTATCTTCTTGTAAGCACGAAAATTCTCACTTCTAGCTTTTGAGGCCTGAAATGAACTTTTTTGAGTTTACATCGCTCTTAAAAGGCGTGCCAACCAGCTTGCTCAAGCTAGCAAAGTTTTTGAAGTATCTGATGTTTTGAAAGGCAATTGTGAGAAAACGGGATCTTTTCACTTTAAACCTTCTTGAACCGATGCTCAAGGGTCAGTTTAAGCGCTTATAGACTTCGATAAAAACAATTTTAACTCTTGAAAATATAAGTGTTTGAAATATGGATTCGATTCGTGTCTACATTGCAATTTTTATATACGGGGGTTGTACGATTCTAAGTCTTTGAGTTTTAGCTAATTAGGCCGGATATGTGTGTGCACAAGTGGCCTAATTTTAGCAAGTTTGAGCATAGATTCGGGGCTTTTTCAAAAGCGTACGAATGCAAGAATGTACAAAAGTTTTTCAGGTTTGATATGATGATGTGAGCTAGGCTCGAATTGAAAGCAACTCACACACACAACTTAACGTAAATATCCGAATGAAAGTGCAACTCATGCAGCTTAAGGGAAATACCCGAACTTTGAAAGCAACTCACACGACTTGAATGTAAATTACAGAATTTAAAATATACTTATATCTTAAGAGCGGAAAGGCTCAATTGTGAATGAGTGCTCTTGGTGTGTAAATGGAAAGACAACTCACACAATTGGAATTGAACTTACCGAAATTGAAATATAAGTATATAGTAAGAGCGGAAAGGCATAATGCACGCGTGTGTGTAGTGTGAAATTTAAATGACAAACTCACACGACATAAATTGAACCACCCAGAAATGTAAGTGCGTACACAACTGAATATAAAACTCACGCAGCTGGAAAGTATATAAGTATGCTAAATCTTATGAGCAACAAAGGCTCAAAAGGTGCGTGAGAGTGTGGAGCAAGTGCTCAAGTACTTCTTGGGTGTGAGTTTGAAATGTAAATGACAAACTCACACGACATGATTGTAACAACCCGAATTGAATTGCAACTCACACGGCTTTCACTAAAGTTTTTAGCTAAAGAGCGAAGGCTCAATGTGTGTGCAATAGTGTGCAATTAAGAGCAGAAAGGCTCAAGTGCATGTGGGTGTCTTGTGTACGTTTAAGAGCAATATGGCTCAAGTGTACGTGTGTACTTCATATATCAAGCACCAATATTACATTTCGGGGGGAGTCTACGCTCCGTTATTACAACCCCGTATCAAATTGAATTTACCTGGAATGGAAAAAGCAACTTGATATATATTTTGAAAGACTTACACTTTTGAAGACGGGATCTTGGCTAGGTCGTGTCCACCTTCTTTGTGCTGAGCCCGGGTTCAATTTGTGCAAGTCTACCTTGAGGTTGTTCAGCCCCTTGTGCTGTGGTCAAGTTGTTGTAGCCGAGGTAGGTTCCTATGGTGCAGTCGGCTCAAGTCTTGGAGTCCGGCCAAGTTCAAGATGGGTGCAAGTTTTCAGCCAAGGAGAGCTAAGTCAAGTCGGTTGGGAGTGGGGCGACGTGAGATTGGAACTGGGGCTTTAGGGTGGTGTGAGTTGAGGTAGGTCGGCAGGTTAGGGGGTGTGTGTGGCACTAGGGCATGTCGAGCCGCTAGGGAGTTGGCTGGGAGCGGGCTGGTGTGGCAGGGCGCTAGGTAGTTTGGGTGTAGCAGCTGGGGAAGGTGAGGGACAGCTGGGTGTGTTGTGGTGTGTGGGGCAGATGGTGTCGGGGAGATGGTAAGGGAAGATGAAGGGCAGGTAGGTAGGCGGGTGAGATAGTGTAATGGACAGTCGGGTGGCTGGGAAGGTGCGGCAGGAGGGTGAGATAGTGTAATGGACAGTCGGGTGGCTGGGAAGGTGCGGCAGGAGGGTGAGATGGGCTGGAGCTGGGACAAGGTAGTGGCAAAAGGGGGTTGGCTACGGCTGGAAGGTAGTCTAGGGGAGTGGAGCGGCAGGTGCAGGTTTAGGTAGTGGCTATATGACAGTTAGGTCTAGGTGGAGTGAATCGGTGGAAGGGAAGGCTGTAGTGGGTTCAGTGGAATGGGAAGTGGCTGCAAGGGTGCAACCACGGTTAGGGTGTGGTGCACAGGTGGTCTAGAGGGTTAGGAAAAGAATGGGCTAGGAATAGTGTAGAAACCTACCTCTTGGAGCCACAACTAGGTCTAGGTCGAACTCCGGTCCAGCCCATCTCGTGGAGCCCACGCTAAGACCCACGTCCACACCTTATGTTGGTGCAACCCTTTGTTTAGGTCTAGGTCCATACATGGCTTGAACCCATACCCTTTGATCAAGCCCACATGGCTAGCCCACTTAAAAATGTCAAGCCCACCATTTCTCTCTCCTACTTTATGCAAGCTCTCCCCAAGCCCTCTTGGATTTCACGTGAACTTTTGGGCACCCCCTCACCTCTATTTATAGGCAAATGAGGTGGGTCTTGGATATGGATCTTGGATTTGGATTTTGAGATCCAAATAAGATCCAAACACTATTTGGGTCTGGATCTGGATATTTGGGTCTAGATCCAATCCAATTTTTTGTTTCTTCAGTCCTTCTTGGCGTTTCGAGATGGGCGTTTTGTGCAAGCCCCGGCTTCATCAGTGCTCCATCTTGTACTGGGTTTTCCCTAGCTTTGTCGTCCTAACTCCTTCTCACCTTTTGGACTTCGTTTTTGTCTGAATCTTGGGATTTCGAGCTTGGCCTTGGATTTTTGATGCCTTGACTTTGCATTTCATACCTCAGCATTGAAATCTGTTCTGGCATGGGCTTTGCTTTTTGGTTCCTAATTACGGTTTTGACCTTCTGTCTGGCTTTTCTTTGAACAGGATTCAATTTTCCCTCTTTTCTGGTTTTGCCCTTGAGATGGCTTTTTAAGTTTGGGAATTTCAAAATATGACATTTTTGGGGTGTTTACAGATGCCCCTCTTTGGCATTATCCAAATTGATTTGGATAATGGCAAAGAAGAAACACCTCTTTTGTAAATTTTCTCCCAATTTTTTTCGAGAATACACCATTCTTTGCTTCGTAAAACCCTGTTTTCTTTGACCACAGGAGGGGATTTTTAGCTAAAAGCGGACTTTTCCTAGCTGCTTTTCCTATATATGATCATGCATGAATGACTCTTTGTATGCATGCATGAGTGAATTTTTTTTATTTTTGGGGTTTTTGAGCCTGAAGAGAGCCTTTTGAGGCTGACTGCTCCGAGTAGGTTTTACCCATGTCTTTTTGACATTTTTGGGTTTTTCGAGCCTGGAGAAAGCCTTTTGAGGCTGTCTGCTCCAAGCAGGTTCTACCTATGTCTTTTCGACATTTGTGGGTTTTTAAAAATTTCTTTTTCAAAAGGAACTCCTTTTATCTTTTATCAAAAGGACTTCCAATTTTTCATACTTCCCTTTATTCGGGTTTCAATACCTACTACTAAGTAGAGGTTTTTGGTAGAAAATCTTTGGAAAACATTTCAAAGTTCCATTTCCTACAAAACAAAGTCGATTTCTCAAACAAAATGAAATCCAAATAAGTAGATTTTATTCCTACTTTAGGATTTTCACAGTTTGAACCTTTTTTCTTGCGGATAAGGTGTGGTGATATGGGAAAGAGCTACCACGATCCCTTCTGAAGCGTCCCATGGTTTTAGGCAAAGAGTTGGAAAATCGTTCTTTTGAGCTTTGGCTTTTTTTTCTTTTTCTTTTTCAAGAGAAGACCTCTTTTGAAGAAGTTTTGTATTTCCTTTTTTGGGAAGGCTTCTTTTTCGAGGAGTTTTTGCATTCTCTTTTTTTTTTCCCTTTTTCTTTCAAAGAGAAGACCTCTTTCGGAGGAGTTTTTGTATTCACTCTTTCTATTTGAAGGGGAAGACCTCTTCTTGGAGGAGTTTTTGTATTCTCCTTTTTCTTTTTTCTTTTGGATATCGCTAATTTTCCTTTTTGGAAAGAAAAGTAAAATGGGGGGAAAGCTTATCCCTTTGGTTACTTGATTCAATCGAGATCGTCCTATTTCTTAATAGCATCTGCTATTTGAAAATATTTTTATATTTTGAACAAGGCTCAATCTTGTAAGCCAAGGATTTTTGAAATGTCGCCAATTTCGTTTTTGAAGACTCTACTTTTCGTAAAGCATAAATTCCTTCATTCAGGGTTATACAATTAACCTTGATCCTTCTTTCAAGAAGTTTCAAAGGAGTTTGATTTTAAAAATCTTTTCGAAAGAATTTAACATAGACCCTTTCGAATATTCGGGCATTTTCGGGGTCTGCTAAATTTCTACCTACAATATCAACATGTTTTTCGATTTTTGTTGCCCTTTTTAAGAAATGGGGACATTCCTACTTGGGCTGCCACCCATTTTGGGCTTCTTTGGGTGATATGCTATGAATGTAATGCATGATATTGTAGACGCGCGAAAATCTCCGCCTCTTGGCTTTCTTAGGGCCTGGAGCGGATCCTCTCGTGTGTCTAAGGCCGATTTATATAAACAGGGCATGCCAGCTAGCTTACCTAAGCTAGCGAAGATATATTTTAAGCTGACTTCTAATCGTGGCGACTGTGAGCAAGTGAGCTCTTGTCGTCGCAGACCTTCTTGCACCGATGCACAAGGGTCAGTTTGTACGCTTTGAAAAACTGAGTTTTAGGGTATAGAAAGCCTACGAAGCGGTTCGAGGTGTCTAATTCGGATCTTTTAGATACGATTGCATATTTTAGATCACGTGGATTTGCACGTGCCTAAGTCTTTCTTTTTATCCCTTGATGGGCCTCCTAAGTGTGTGTTATGAACACTCCACTACATGGGGCGAATTTTGAGCGGGAGTACGGGACTTGCTTCGATGCAATATGCGTCCTACCTCGTGGTATGGCGTAGATGCAATGCAAACTCACGCTACTCCAAAGGGAAAACCCGAATGTAAAGACAATGCCGAAGGGAAATAACCGAAGGGAAATGACTTGTAATGTAAATGCCGAAGGGAGATATGTATATAGGGTATATACGTGCCCTTACTTGGGTCTTGCAAATAAGAGTGAAGGCTCAATGTGGGTGCGTGCTTGAATTGAAAGACTTACACACACGACATGAAATAAAACCCAAATATAACTTGCAGTATGGCCTTGATTAAGGTCTTGGGAATAAGAGCGAAAGCTCAATGTGTGTGAGTGCTTGAATTGAAGTACTACGCACACAACATGAAATTAAACCCAAATATAACTTGCAGTATGGCCTTGATTAAGGTCTTGGGAATAAGAGCGAAAGCTCAATGTGTGTGAGTGCTTGAATTGAAGTACTACGCACACAACATGAAATTAAACCCAAATAGTATAACACGGCCCTTACTTGGGTCTTTCAAATAAGAGCGAAGGCTCAATGTGTGTGAGTGCTTGAATTGAAAGACTTACACACACAACATGAAATGAAAACCCAAATAGTATAGCTCGGCCCTTACTTGGGTCTTTCAAATAAGAGCGAAGGCTCAATGTGTGTGAGTGCTTGAATTGGTTGACAATGCTCCGTTATTACAACCCCGTATCAAATTTAATTAACTTAAGCAAGTCTACAAATGAGGACCGAGTTAGGCACTTACTTATAGCTGGTCCGGAGGTGACTTGCTTGAGCTTGGGCGTCGCCTTGTGCTGCAAAAGGGAGCTCCGCGAAGTTGAACGGTAAGGGGAGGTGCTGGCTGGATGTCTTTAGTGTGCGGAAGAGGCGCCTTGAAGATGACCGGCTACTTAGGACGAGTGCTGCCTTGGCGTGTGGGGCTAAGGTGAGTATGTAGGGTCACTAAGGAAGGCTTGTGGAGTTAGGGAGTATGACACTAAAGGGAGCCTAGGGGAAAGTAGGTGGCTGGCCGAATGGAGGTGACAGTCGGTTGGAGTGGCCGACTAGGGGAACTTGATGGTGGCGGGTTACTAGTGTGGCTAGGAGTGGTGTAAGGGAAGGGAACTAGCTAGGAGATGGGGTAAGGTGGTAGTGGGTGTAGTGGGATGATATGGGCAGGTTTTAGGAAGTGGGGTGGAGTGTCCGGGTGTAGCTAGGGTGTCTAGGTGGTGACGGGTAGTTAGGATGGTTATGGCCTGGCCGAGTGGGAGTGGTGGCGGCAATGAATGGCTGGTGTTAGGGTAGGGTGGTGGTAGTATAGGTGGCTGAGAGTGGAGGGGGAGTGGAGAAGAGGTGAGATGGAGTATGGGATACTAACCAGCGGTGATGGGAGGCGGCGGGTGGTTGAGGAGCAGCCAGGTGTGGTGGATTGGCTGGTTCGGCCGGATGAAGAGGATGGCGATGTGGACCCCGGCTGGAGTGGTGGTGGTGGTGGTGGTACTCGGCTGGGAGATAGTGGCGCAAGTGGTGGCTGGCTGTGGGGCAAATGGAGCAAGGTTGGAGTCGGCTGGGCTGGGAAGTGGAGGACCCAAGGTGATGGAAGATGGGGAAAACCCGCCCCTTAGGGGGGGGGTTTATAGGGCTGCAAGGGGCGGTTGGGGCTGGTATTAGGGTAGTGGTTAGGTGGTCTAGGGGTGGTGGTATGGTGGTAAGGTGGGCTGGAAAATGTAGGGCCAGATATTTTAAATACAAGGGGTTTGGGTAGGTTGTGTGCTAGGGGTGGTTTAGAGGTTTAGGGTTTAGCTAGGTGGGTTGGTTTTAGGGTGAGGTTTAGTGAGGTAGGTTAGGTGATTAGGCTAGGATTAGGTTAGGTTTAGGGAAATTAACCTAGGTTTAGGGAAGGATTAGGGAAGTGGGTTAGGTGATTAGGTTGGGATTAGGCCGGGATTAGGGAAGTGGGTTAGGTGATTAGGCTCAGATTAGGACCGGATTAGGGTGGAAGGCTAGGATTAGGTGTTTTTAGTTAGGATTAGGTGAAGGAGCTCCCTTTGCATGGCCCATAGACCCTAATCACATCATGTTGGTGCAACCCTAGGTTAGGTTTTGGCTAATTACAAGCTAAACCCACTTAATTAGGCTAACCCACATGAACCCCAAACTTGACACACAAGTCAAGCTTAATTACAACACACACTTGATCTTATCCTCCCCCACTCTCTCTCATGCCCATAATCCCATGTGAAATTCAAGTGGGCCCCACCTCCATTTATGAGAAGGTGATGTGGGCCATGGATATGGATATTGGATTGGATCTCTAGATCCAAATCCAAATCTAAGTCCACAAATGGGTTTGGATTGGGATCTGGATATATATGGTCCAGATCTGATCCAAACTGAATTCTGACTCCTTCGAGCTGTGTTCGAAACGAATGGTTTGTGCGGGGTCTGACATCATCAGTACTCCGTCTGGGTCTTTGCCAACATGATCGTCCGTCTCTGTTTTCGCCTTCCGGAGATGATTTCAAAGGATGTTTTGATGATAATAGGGTCTTGGACGTTCGAGATCCTGGGGGTGGATTTGATACGAGAGTTGCTGTGCCGGGCTTGACATGTGCTCCGGTTCCGGGCTCTCCTTAGCTTTCCTGGTCCTGTCTTCCTTAGGCCAAAGCTGCTTCGGGGTTTCAAAACATGTTTTAAAAAGGTTTTCAAAGTTATATTATATATTTTTGAAATATAAAGTTCAAAACATATGTACAGGGTTGCCTGGAAGGCTCCTGGGTTTCCAGACTCAAAATGGCCCTTTGGGGCTGCTTTTACAAAACCAGATGGATTTGAGGAATTCGAGCGATTTCGAGGTGTTTACAGATGCCCCTCTTTGACCTTGTCCAAATCGATTTGGATAAGGGCAAAGATGACAAACACCCCTTTCAATGTCTCCCTAGATCTAGCCACGAAGAATATGGGATCGCCCCAATCTTTAGCAAAATCTCAATTTACAAACTCTGGTAGGAGGAGATATCACGCCAAAGGGATTTTACTATGGAATCTGGTCCTAAATGGGATCATGTTTATGCAAGTACCATGCGTGGGATGCAGATGCATGACATGGGTGTGGTGCCAAGAGTGGCGACCTCCCAGAGACCAGATGTGGTCGAACTCTAGAGACTTACAAGGTCTACTGCTCCAAGTGAGCAAATCCTATGATGTTCGATGTTTGATTTTCAAAATTTATTTACAAAAACTATTTACAAAAGGGACAACTGTCTTGAGTCTCGATCCTAAGGATCTCGAGCTCTTCGTGTTTGCCCTTGTTTGAGTCTTAACACTCGCTTATCTAGCAGAGGTTTTATAAGAAAACAAGCTATATTTCGAATTCCTACGCCTTACTCGAAACATCGAATTCTCAAACAAGACGAAATTCAAGTAAGTAAATCCTATTTTTACTTTAGGATTCCTCGAAATGAACCATGCTTTAGCTTGGGATAAGCCAGGGATGGGAAAGAGATACCACGGTCCCTTCTGAAGCGTCCCGTGGTTTAAGGCATAGAAGGCGGAAAACTGCTCTTTTTGAGCTTTTTGGCCTCTTTTTCCTTTTTTTCATAGAGGGTCTCCCTTTGGGAGTATTTTTTCTTTAATCCCTCTTTTTCATAAGAGAATCGATTTTTCTTTTGAATTCTGGTTTCTTTCTTTTGGGAAAGAGCCTTTTGAACGGGAAATTCCCTTTGTTTGGGCCGTGTTTTTCCTTTTGGAAGTAGAAGGGAAGAGGGGAAGACTTATCCCAAGCCTATTTAGAAATAGCACGTACTACTTGCAAGTATCTTGCTATGTTGAACTAGGCCTTTCTTTGTAAGAAGAAGGATTTTGAAATGCAACCACGATTTTGAAAACTCCACTCTTTCACAAGTGCGAATTCTCTCACTTAGGGTCACACGAGTTCGCCTTTGCACCTTATTTACACGTCTCAGGGCAGCTATCCCTTTCAAATTTTCGAAAAACTGGAATTTAATCCAGATCCTACACATGATACTTCTTTAAGTATTGAATATTGATAGGATCTGCTAAATTCCTACCTTCTACATCGATCAACCAATACGAATTGTTCGTAGTGGTTGCTCGTACAACATAGGGTCCATCCCAGTTGGGGCGCCACTTGCCTAGGGGGTGTGGGCCACGATGGTGGATGGTTTTTAAGACCAGATCTCCCACTTCAAAGTGGCGAGGTCTCATGTGTTTGGTATAATGTCGGGCTATCCTTTGCCGGTATGCACGATCATGATCCATGGCAAGGAGTCGCCTCTCATCTAGCAAATCTAGTTCGGCCATCCTAGCATGCTGAAGCGTCTCTAGGGGGAGGTCGAGTGCAATGGATGTATGGAATGAATGCAGTTGGGTATGAATGGGAAGAATGGCGTTTGTGCCATGGACCAATTCGAATGGTGTGGCATTCGTGGTTGTCCGGATGGAAGTCCTATAAGCCCATAAGGCTTCATCCAGCTTCTCGTGCCACGTCCTACCCTTCTCTAAAGTCTTCTCAATTATGCTAATGAGAGTCTTATTTGTGGCTTCAGCTTGGCCGTTGCCTTGAGGGTAGTAGGGTGAAGAGAAGTAGTGAGTTATGCCATACGTGTTACACAACTTAACCATCCACTCGTTCTTGAATGGGGTACCATTATCAGACACAAGGTCTCGTGGAACCCCAAATCGAGCCAAGATATTCCTCCGAATGAAAGCCACCACATGTTGCCCCATCACGTTGGTTAGGGATATGGCTTCCACCCACTTGGAGAAATACTCCGTGGCTGCTAAAATAAATCGATGCCCATTCGAGGCCTTTGGAAATATTGGGCCTACAATGTCAAACGCCCACATGGTAAATGGCCAGGGGCTGACCACGGAATGCAATGCAGATGAAGGGATATGAATGGCGTGCCCATGCACTTGACATGGATGACACTTCCTAACATGATCGTGACAATCCTTTTTCAGGGTGGACCAAAAATAGCCCCCTCTAAGTATTTTCATTGCCATCATGTTGGCATTAACATGACCTCCACATTCTCCATCGTGGAATTCATGCATCACTATCCTAGCCTCCTCTAGGTCGATACACCTAAGCAGATTGCCGGTAAAGCTTTTTTTGTATAAAACCCCACCCAGAATGGTGTATCAGGTCGAAATCTTACGAATGAATGCCTTATCCTTGGATGTGGCATCCTCGGCGAATCCCCCATTTTCTAAAAATTGTTTTATGTCATAAAACCAGGGTTTTTCAATAGACTCTGGGTTATTTTGGCAAATGTCCAAGTCATGTGTGGATGGGTGGGGCGCATGCCATATTTCCAAAGATCTGGTCCCTAAAATGGGATCGACCTTCAGGGCTGAACCCAAGGAGGAGAGGGCATCGGCGATGCCATTGTCCTCTCTTCCTACGTGTGTGAGTTTACACGACTAGAAGGATTGGACCAATCGAGTGGCCAACTCATGATACGGAAGTAGTTTTTCATTACATACTTGCCAAATTTTTAAAACCTGGTTTATGACAAGGAGCGAATTTCCAAAGACCTCGATGCATGATTCCCCTAGAGTTTTCGAAATTCTTAAGCCTTGTATGAGTGCTTCATACTCAGCTATGTTGTTGGAACATTCGAAATCTAAGCGGACTGCTATAGGAATCTCACCCTTTTCAGGGGAGATGAGGATGACCCCGGCACCAGCCCCTCGTTGGTTTCGTGCCCCATCGAAGTGCATCTTCCACACTTGGTTTTCGAAATTATTTGCCAAAATATGGTTTTGAAAATGGTTTTGCAATATGCCTTCGTCAGGCATTTCAATAAGTGTGGGATATGCGTCCTCTAAGGGGAACTCAGGCACGTAATCTGCTAGGGCTTGCCCCTTAATGGAGATCTGGTGATGGTATTTCAGATCATACTCCATTAGAAGGAGTTGCCATTTGCCCAATCTACCCGTGAGAATGGGTTTTTCGAATAAGTGCTTGATTGGATCAAGCTTGGATACTATCCAGATCTCATGATCTAGGAAATAGTATCTGAATTTCTGGCAGGCCCAGACTAGGGCCAAGCACGTCTTCTCCATGGCTTGATAATTTCGTTCATAAGCCAAGAGAGTTTTCGAAATGTAGTAGATGGCATACTCCTTATGGGTGTCGTCCTCGTATTGAGCCAATAGGGCTCCTAAAGCATTCGCATGCACGAAGATGTAAAGCAAAAGTGGTTTTCCTTGCTTTGGAGGATTCAAAACGGGGGGATTAACCAAGTACGCCTTTATTCTCTCGAAGGACTTCTGGCATTCGTCATCCCATAAGAATTTCGTGCCCTTCCTCAACAGCTTGTTGAAGGGTTCGCATCTAGTCGCCAGATTCGATATGAATCGGCGAACGGATTGTAAACGACCCTGGAGGCTACGGATTTGAGTGAGATTGGAGGGTGGAGCCATGTCTATGATAGCTGGACACTTAGAGGGGTCGACTTCTATACCCCTTTGGCTCACCATAAAGCCCAGAAGCTTCCCTGATTCTACCTTGAATATATATTTTTGAGGGTTTAGCTTTACTTTGTAAAGCCTAAGCCTTTCGAAAATCTTAGGCAAACATTCGATATGAGTGCATCGGGTTTTAGATTTTGCCAAGAGATCATCTACATACACTTCTACGAGCTCATGAATTTGATCATGGAAGATCGTGGTCATGGCTCTTTAGTATGTTGCGCCGGCATTTTTCAAACTAAAGGGCATGACTGTATAGCAGTACATGCCCCACGGTGATTTGCAGTACTATCGACTATCAAATCTATGTTTGGTAAAGGATAGTTATCCTTTGGAGTGGCTTTATTCAGGTTTCTGAAATCGATGCATATTCGAATTTTCCCATTGGTTTTTTGAACTACAACGATGTTTGATAACCAATCAGAATACGCAATGGGTTTTATAAATCCGGCCTTTAACAGATCTTCTAAACCCTCTTTAACTTGCGTGTGTACGTTCGGGTGTATTTTTCTAAGCTTCTGCTTTATGGGTTTTACATCCGCATCTAAGGGAAGACGATGCTCGACAATGCTGGGGTCTATGCCCGGCATGTCTTCATACGTCCATGCAAACACATCTAAATAGGTTCGTAGAAATGCAATGAATGATGATCTTTCATGTTCATGCAAACATGTGCCTATCTTGATGAGTTTGGGATTAGAATCACTCCCTAGGTTCACCTCTATGAAATCTCCTCCTACTGAATTGGAAGGTCTTTCAAAATCGAGAATTTTATGAAATTCTGAGAGCTCAGAAGTGGGATCTTCCTCAAGGGGATCCACTTCTGGGCTTCGATCATTCTCATGGGTTATAGACCCAAGGAAATTTGATGCGTGAGTTTTCAAAAGACCTGGTTTTATACTTGGATTTTCAATCGATTTCAAAATTTTTGGTCTGGCTATGCAGACGACATTTCTTTCGAAATCTTTTTCTTTTTCCGAAGTCCTACCAGGAGCAGCTATGTACAAAATCTTTTTGGTATTTTGTAGATTGTCGATTTTTTTGGGTTTTTGCAAAACAAGAACTTTAGGAACTATACAAACTACTCTATTTTCGAGTTTTTGATTTTCCATTGTTTTTGGTTTTTGCCCTTTTTCGATTTTTTGATTTTAAATTTTCCAAATGTTTTTGTATTTTTATGAAAGGGATCTTCCATCATACCTACAAAGGGAAAACACTACGGGTTAGACTCGAAATAAGAGGTCTAAATCGTAGGTCTTTTCTAGGGTAAGTTCTAGGGCACCCTTGACCCAGGTGGTCACAGGGGGTGGCTCTGGCAGTATTTTGGGAGTATAGCCGATCCCATATCGGCTTGGGTTGGCCCTAGGAAGGATGGGCTTTAGGAGACCCTGGTTTTGTGCCCCTAGACTTTTATAGGGCGTGTAGCCCATATTCAACAGCATGTTCCACGATTTTTTGTTTTTTGAAAAATTATGATACAAATCGTGGTCCTGGAACTTGCTGTCGTCCATATTGTGCTCGTATTGCTTTTTGTCCAGGGGTTTTGGAAATAAGGGATGTTTGGGTCTTCCTAGAAGGGTTAGGATGGGGAGGGGGCCTGCTTTGAGTGGCCCCTTCACATACACAACCTTCCTAGGGTTGTTTAACACGAGCCTTGGTGGCTCAACCATGGTCTGCCCCAAGTTAGCCTCATGGGCCTGGGAACTCGACAAACAAGGGGAGTTTATGATCCCCTGAAGCTGAGGGTGACTCTCACCTAGGATCACCACGACTTAGTCCCTAAAAGGGATCTTGACACACCTGTGGAAGGTGGATGGCACAGCGCACAAGTTGTGTATCCAGGGCCTTCCCAGCAACAGGTTATAATGGGGGTGGATGTCCAAGACATGGAACACCCCCGTGTGTCTGATCCCTCCCGTTTTCATCGGGAGTTCGATCGATCCTAAAGGTCTAGACGCATTCCCATCGTATCCAGTGATAACGATGGGGCTTGGGTTTACAGAAGTCAAGATGACTCCGATTTGATACGCCACATGAAGTGGAAGGATGTTGAGCCCTCCTCCCCCATCGACTAGGCACCTGTCCAAAGAGTGGTTATTCAGAACCACCTCGATATGCAGGGCCTGATTGTGGGACTCGTAGGGTCTGTCTACATCATCTTCCGAGAAAGTGATGGGCGATTTTGCTCCTATTGACGCCACTTGGTCAGACAGGGATTCAGGACTTATGTTCGAACTAACCTTAGCTCTTTCTAGAATTTTCTCTAGCACAAGTCTGTGCCTAGGCGAAGTTTGTATAAACTCTAGGATGGACATGTGGATAGGAATCTTTGAAAGATGGTTTTCGAAATCATAAGGGTTTAGGACGACTTTCCCATTGTCTACTTTCGGCAGAACTCTAGGAATACATGCTTTTGAGGGGCCAGGCACACTGACCACCTTTTTAGAACTTTGTAGGTGCGGGGGTTGATATATCCTCCCGGATCTAGTCACTTCCCCCACGACCAACCTAGGGTTCGCACTTAAATTGGCTCTAATTGAGAATTTAGGAGCACCTTGAAGTTTTAAAACTGGTTTAGCCGAGGACTCAGCTCTTGTTGGTCCCCAAATGACTACTTGGGTGGGCTTCTTGTAAAGTACAAGAGTAGACGCACAAGTGGGTCGACCAGACTTTGACGATTGCGCTAGATTTTTCGAAAAGGTGAGGGTACATACCTCCTTTCCTTTCCCACAGCTACTGGCGTGCTTGGAAAAGGGTTCTTTGAAGATAGCTTGAGTTGGCTCAGGTTCCGCAGTGACCTAGAGTCGGCCCTCTGCTATCAAGTTCTTGATTTTGTTTAAAAGGGAGAAACAATGCTTTGTATCATGGCCTTTGAGACGATGATACTTGCAAAAACGATTTAAATATCCCCCTTTGGAAGTGACTCCCTTGGAGATTTCGGGAAGTTTAATCATGCCTTGGGCAAGTAGGAGGTCTAGGACCTCCGACACAAGTTGCCCCAGCGGTGTGTACTCCCGTTTTTCAATAGGCTTTTGAAAATTTCTCTCCCTTTTGTTTTCTAATTTTTCAAAATTCTTCGAAGTGCCCACCAGACCTGGATCCACCGGGACATTGGCGATTTTATGGGGCTTTGCCCCTTTGTCCATCGTGGGTAGCCCATAAGTGATGGGCTTTTCCAAGCGGGTTTTGAAAACAGCACTTTCTTTCCATAAATGATCGTATATCCCCTTTTTCAAGTTTGTTTTGAAAAGGGATGCTTTTTTGATCAACTTATGGAAAGTTGAGATTTCATGGAGCGAGAGAAGGGTCTTTAGCTCACTTTTAAAATTATCCAGGAAGAGCATGACTGCGCATCCTTCGGATATTGGCTCTCGCACTTGGCCCAAAAGGGACCTCCATCGAATAATGAAGGCATGTACGTCTTCGTTCATGCCTTGCTTCGTATCCCTTAAAGTGTTTAAAGTTGGCGTGACTTCCACGTTATGTGCAAATCTTTGCATGAAACAGTTCGCTAACTCTTCAAAAGTAGCGAACTAGCTTAAATCGTAAGAAGCCAGCCATTTGGCAGTTGTGCCTTTAAGGGATAAAGGGAACCAATACACCCATTTCATCGAGTCCTTTTTCTTCTTATGGGCTCGACGCGAGAAAAGTTGCAAGTAAGACCTAGGGTCTCCCATGCCATCATACCGATGGAAGTTCGGTATTTCATCGTCATTGTCTATTTCGTAATCCATGAGGAGGAAATCAGACAAGGCATAACTCCTTTTCTCTTTATTTTGCCCTTTCAGCAGCTGTTGTAGGGCTTTACGGTCCTTTTGTATGAAGGACTCGTGGTATTGGTTGCCTTCCATTACGGAGGCCTCTTTGTGCTTGTGAGGTTTTTTAGTTTTTTTCTTGGCCCTTTGTTCACCATTCGATGAACATGAATCGTCTACTTCAGCCTCTTGGCTGAGAGCATCTATTTTGGCCTCGAATTCCCTTCTCAAGTCCTCTATCTCGTCTAGTTTGATTTTATTTTTCCAAATCCTCCTAGAGTGAGAACTTGATGCGCATGAGCCTTGGCTCGACACTTCACTTGGGTTGGATTTTGACATGTTTCAAGCTTTTCAAAATTCCTACGTATGAAGTACAATAAAGAAAGTTAAAAACTAACACCTTTTGGAAAATATTTTCACAAGATTCCTAAGGTAACTCGATTTTAAAAGACTCAAATCCCACCGAGCGTGCCAAATTCTATAGACGCAGAAAATTCCCGCTTCTGGTTCTTAGGCCTGAAGCGAATCTTTTCGTGTGTCTAAGTTCTAATTAAGCAAAAGGGCATGCCATCTAGCTTACTTAAGCTAGCGAAGAGAAATTTAAATCTGACTCCTAACGTGGCGACTGTAGGCAAGCAAGCTCTTTTCGTCGCAGACCTTCTTGCACCGACGCGCAAGGGTCAGTTTGTATGCTTAAAAATCGAGTTTTGAAATATGAGAACCTACGAAAAACGTTTTGAGGTGTTTGACTCGGGTTTTTTTGTATGATTTTCAGATTTTATTTCATGTGGATTTGCACGTGCCTATGTCTTTCTTTTTATCCCTTTTCGGGCCAACTAGGTGTGTGTTATGAACACGTAGCCTAAGTGGGGCGACTTTGAACGGGAGTATGGGGTTTGCTTTGATGCAATATGCGTCCTAACTCGTGGTATGGCGTATATGCAATGCAAACTCATGCAACTCCAAAGGGAAAACCTGAAATTGAAAGACAATGCCGAAGGGAAATGACTTGTAATGTAAATTGCTGAAAAAGGGAAATATGGCTATATCTTAAGAGCAGAAAGGCTCAATAGTGCAAGTGTGTGCCGTGTATATATGTAAAGACTACGCACACTGCTGAACCTTAAAACCCAAATCTTAAAGACATAGCCGAAAGGAAAATACTTATAATATATATGGGCCCGAAGGTCGCCAACGTGTTGCGTGGGTGTTGTGTATATATTGAAAGACAACTCACACGACTTAAATGAAACCCAAATATAAATTGCAATATGGCCTTAACTAAGGTCTTGGGAGTAAGCTCAATGTGTGTGAGTATATAATTGAAATACTACTCACACAACGTGAAATTAAACCCAAATATAAATTGCAATATGGCCTTAACTACGGTCTTGGGAGTAAGAGCGAAAGCTCAATGTGTGTGAGTGTATAATTGAAATACTACACACACGACATGAAATTAAACCCAAGGGAAATATAACACGGCCCTTACTTGGGTCTTGCAAATAAGAGCGAAAGCTCAATGTGTGTGAGTGCGAGAATTGAAAGACAACACACACAACTTAAGCAAAACCCTACGCAACTTAAAGTATATAAATAAATTTATATCTTAAGGGCTGATTAGGCCCATGTGTGTTCAAAATCATGCACAACTAAGAGCGAGGTAGGCTCAAGTGCACGTGTGTGTGGGTGTGCCAAGCCACGTTATTACAAGCGGGAGGAGACAATGCTCCGTTATTACAACTCTGTATCAAATTTAATTTAGCTTAAGCAAGTCTACAAATGAGGACCGAGTTAGGCACTTACGTATAGCTGGTTCGGAGGTGACTTGCTTGAGCTTGGGCTTGGGTGTCGCCTTGGGCTGCAAGAGGGAGCTCCTCGGAATGGCACGGCAAGGGAGTGATTGGCTGGGTGATAAGGGAGCGCGGGTGTGGCGCCTTGGGGCTTGCCGGCTGCTAGGAGGGTGCTGCTGTGGTGTCTTGGTGTTGAGGTAGTTAGGGAGTGTCACTAAGGTGTAGGGCTGG
The DNA here is from genome assembly GCA_036023115.1 of Brasenia schreberi. NCBI lineage: Eukaryota > Viridiplantae > Streptophyta > Magnoliopsida > Nymphaeales > Cabombaceae > Brasenia > Brasenia schreberi. The sequence goes on from JAYKKT010000037.1 coordinate 2,085,637, forward strand.
TACTAGGGAAGGTGGAGCTAAGGGGTGACTAGGGGGTGGTTTAAAGGAGAGGGTGCAAGGTTACGGGTGTGACAAGGTGCAGCCGGCTGTGGCTGGTCGACTAGGGGCAGATTAGGTGAATGGCGGTTGGGGTAGCTAGGGTGTTTAGGAATGGCGAAGGGGAGCTAGCTAGGGTGTTGGTTAAGGGATGGTTAAAGGGGAGGAAGGGCAGGTCTTAGGGAATGAGGTAAGGTGGCTGGGATAGTTAGGTGCAGTCGGGCAGAGATTGGCCGACTGGTGGCAGGTTAGGTGGTGGTCAGCTGGGGTATGGTTGAAGGGTGGCGGGTAGCTAGGTGGTGTGGTGGCTGAGAGTGGAGGGGGAGTGAAGATAGGGTGGAGTTAGAATAGGGTACTAACCGGATAGGAGAGGGACGTTGGTGTCCAAGGAGGGCAGCCGGGTGGAAGGTGGATGGAGCTGGCCGGGCAGTTGGTGGTGGAGTGGAATGATGTAGGCCGGGAGGTGGTGGCGACGTGGAGTGGAACAGGCCAGGAAGTGGTGGTGGAACTGGCCGGAAGGTGGTGGCGATGTGGAGTGGAGCATGTGAGGGAAGAGAGCAAGGGGGTGAGAGAGGGCTCGGTTGGCCCAAGATGGCTGGAAGAAAAAAATCTCCAAAAACCCACTCACTAGGGGGGGGGGGGTTTATAGGGTTGGATGAAGTCGGTGGGGGTGGTTTTCAAGGGGGTGGTTTGGTGGTTAGGTGGTGGTGGTTTAGTGATAAGGTGGGCTAGATATTTAGGGGGGGCCAGATATTTAGTTTAGGTGGTTTTAGGGATATGGTGTGCTAGGGTTTAGGTGGGGTGGGTGGTTTAGGGCTTAGCTAGGTGGGTTGGTTTTGGGGTGAGGTTTAGTGAGGTGGGTTAGGTGTTTAGGCTAGGATTAAGGGAATTAGGCTAGGTTTAGGGAAGGATTAGGGAGGTGGGTTAGGTGATTAGGTTGCGATTAGGCCAGGATTAGGGAAATGGGTTAGGTGATTAGGCTAGGATTAGGCCGAGATTAGGGTAAGTGGCTAGGATTAGGGGTTTTGGCTTAGGATTAGGTTAGGAGTCTCCCTTTGTATAACCCATGGACTTCATTGCATCATGTTGGTGCAGCCCTAGGTTAGGTGTAGGCTCATACAAGCTTAAACCCTCATTAATTAGGCTAACCCACATGATTAACCCAAACTTGACACACAAGTCAAGCTTAATACATTACCCTCATGCTTATCCTCCCCATTCTCTCTCATGCCCATAATCCCACGTGAATTTCAAGTGGGCCCCACCTCCATTTATGAGGAGGTGAAGTGGGCCATGGATGTGGATATTGGATTGGATCTTTGGATCCAAATCCAAATCCAAATCCACATATACGTTTGGATTGGGATCTGGATATATATGGTCCAGGTCCAATCCAAACTGAATACTGACTCCTTCAGGGTATGTTCGAAACGAACGGTTTGTGCGGGGTCTGACAGCATCAGTACTCCGTCTTGCGTTGGGTCTTCGCCAACATGGTCGTCCGCTTCTGTTTTCACCTTCAGGAGATGATTTCATACGATTTTTGCTGATAACAGGGACTTGGACGTTCGAGATCCTGGGGATGGATCTAACACAAGAGTTATCGTGCCAGGCTTGACATGTGCTCCGGTTCCGGGCTCTCTTTAGCTCTTCTGGTCCTGCTTTCATCAGGCCAAGCCGCTTCGTGGGGTTTCAAAACGTATTTTAAAAGGTTCTAAAAGTATATTATACATATTTTAAAACATATACAGTTTAAACATATGTACAGGGTTTGTCTGGAAGGCTCCTGGGTTTCCAGACTCAAAATAGCCCTTTGGGGCTGCTTTTACAAAAACAGGTTTTATTTGAGAAGTTCGTGGGATTTCGGGTTGTTTACAGACATGATCTCCACATTTTTCATCGTGGAACTCATGTGCTTATCCTAACACCATCAAGGTTTTTTATATTAACCCGATGCTGAAAAATCTTTCTTTTCGAAGTCATATGTAGGGTTAATTTTGTTTCAAATTTGATTCTTTTGAAGAAGCAATTTTGGGAAATCCTCCCTTTCTATATGAAGATGATTTCTTATACCTGCCCCTTGATCGAAATATGTTTCCTGTGCTTGATTTTCTTTGAAATAATTGGTCAAATATGGTTTTTGTAATTCATTTTGAACATTTATGCCTTCATGGGGCATTTGATCAAGCGTGGGGAATGTGTTTCGAATATACACTTCAGCCACACGATGTAGGGCTTGTCCCTTAGTGGAGTCTTTGAGTTTGAACTCATACTCCGCTGAAAGGGTTTGCCATTTATCTTGCCTACCTGTTTAAGATAGGTTTTTCAAATGAGTGCTTTAATGAACATCATTCCCTTTTCATGATAGGGGAGATGATGTCTCGAATTTGGAGGCCTATACCAAGGCTAAGCACGATTTTTCTCTTGGCTTGGTGATTTCTTTCACATGCAAAATAGAGTTTTTGAAATATATGGCACACTTTGTATGAATACCATCTTCATTTTTATCGAGTCAAGCACCCGATGCATGAATTGTAATGCTTTGGAGGGTTTTATAAAAAAAAAAATTGAAAGGCTTTTTGTAAAATGCTAACCCTTTTTCGAGATTCTCACTTTTTTGCAATCCACCTTGAAGGTTTTTGGATTTGATTTATATGGAGACATGCCTATGATGGCTTGATACTTAGGGGGTTGACTCTCATTGCCCCTTTGATTTTACATAAACCCTAAATTCGAGTTCTAAGATGATGTCTAGACCCGATGTTTGTATATGCATATGCATGATTTCAAAATGTAATGCATGATGCTTATGCACACACTATGGGTTAGACTCACTTCTAAAAATCTCCAAATTTTCTATAAGTCAAGGATTTTACGATTTTCAGAAAGCTTGGAGGTGATTATTCCTCCTTGCTTTGATGATTCTCGAGCTTTTCAGTTTTAAGGAAGCTCTAGGCAAAAGGCATATATGACCAGCATTTTGACTTTTTTTTTTTTTGGGGGGGGGGGGGGTTGGGAGTATATACGATTTTGAAAGTATTTTGAAACTTTTGAGAATGGGCTTTGTACATGGCCATTGTTTTTGAAATTTCTTCATTTTTTTGTCTTTTTCAAAATACAAATTCGAGGATTTGTATTAAGGCTTTTTCTTGAAATGTTTTTGAAATAAATTTCTTTTTGGAATTTTCAGATTTTTCCAATGTTTTCGGATTTTGAAATTTTTCAATTTTTTTGGTTTTTGGTAATATCTAAATTTTGTGGATTTTTGAAAAGGTAGGTGTAAACACCCTAAAATCCCACGATTTTCTCAAACATACTTGGTTTTACAAAAGCGGCCCCAAAGGGCTATTTTGAGTCTAGAAACCCAGGAGCCTTCCAGACAACCCTGTACATATGTTTTAAAACTCTGTACATATTGCTTTTTAGACTATAAATAGTGTTTTGAAGCCTCAAAAGCCTCTTGGCCTGATAAAAGCGGATCGAAAAGGCAAAGAAGAGCCTAGACCTGAAGCATACTTCAAGCTCGACATATCAACTCTCATGTCAAAAGCATCCCCAAATTCTCAGACATCCAAGCCCCAAATATCAGAAAGATGATCAAAATGAAATCTCAAAAGTAAGAAGGAGATCGGAAGAAAATGTTGGCGAAGACCCAATGCAAGACGGAGTACTGATGAAGTCAGGCCCCGCACAAACGGTCCGTCTCGAAACGCCATGAAGGAATCAAAAAATCAAATTTGGATCGGATCTGGACCATATATATCCAGATCCAAACCCAAGATGTATTTGGATTTGGATTTGGATCTTGAGATCCAAATCCAATATCTATATCCATGGCCCACTTCACCTCCCCATAAATGGGGGTGAGGGGCCCACAAAAGTTCACGTGAATGCCCTTAGAAGGCTTGGGTAGAGAGAGAAAAGGGTCATAAAGTAAGAGTGACAAAGTTGGTAGGCTTGACTTTTTGGTCAAAAGTGGGTTAGCCTTGTGGGTTTAACCAAGAGTGTGGGTTCAAGCTTGTATGCACCTACACTTGACCTAGGGCTGCACCAACTTGGATATGGCTGCAACTAAGGTAATGGACCGGCTCCAAGAGATGATTCCTAAACGTAGCCCTAAGTTAGCTTACCTCACCTAGCCATTGTTCCTAAAACCTAACCCAAACCTAACCTAGACTTAGCCCTTCTCACCCAAAATCACACCCACTTCACCTAGCCGACCTCACCTAGCTGGACCACCAAGACCCTAACCAACTAGCCCTAAGCTAACCTTAGTTCACCTAACTAAGTCCCTAACCAACTAAACCCAGCCCACCTAACCAACCTACCCCAAACCACTAGCCCAACCCACAATATCCCCAAACCAACCCAGCCTAGTTGCCAGCCACCCCCATCCTAACCCATCAAATATCTAGCCCACAATATCCCAGCCCACCGAAAGGAAAATATCTGGCCCCCCAACCCAACCGACCTAGCTCCCTTATCCCCTTAGCACCCATCCCACTCCCATTCGGCCACCACTCATTGGGAACCCCTCTCACCTTCGGCGAGGAGCTCCATCTTCCTCTCTTCACTCCCTCTTCATCCCCTCCACTCGGCCAGCACCTGGACAACGCCACCAACCTTCCACCCGGCCACCAGCACCTGCCGCCTCCTTTCCAGCCAAGCACCACCCACCTTCCACCCGACCACCAGCATCACTCTGTTCCACCAAGCCAGCATCCCTTCACCCCCAGCCGAGCACCACCTTCCACCTGGCCAGCATCTCTTCACTCCTAGCGGAGCACCACCTGCCATCCTCCCTCCATTCCTGGTTAGTACCACTCTCCCTTACCCAAAGCAGCAGCACCCCTTCACCATATCCCACTCCAACTCTACCCGGCCTGTCACCTTAGCATCTTAACACCCAACCTACCTTCCCTAAAGCACCCACAAACAAGTCGAGTACCCCTACCTACCCCTAAAGTCATCCCAACTCCCAGCATCACACCTTAGATCAACCTACCTTCCCTAAAACACCTCAATATCAGTCGGCCAACACTCCTACCAGCCATGACAAGCTACCTAAGAAACTCCTCTTGGCTGCCCAAGGCGAATCACAAGTCCAAATCCAAGCAAGTTGAAGATGGACCAGCTACATGTAAGTGTCTAAACTTGGTCTATTACATGAACTTGCTTTATAGTCAATTAAATTTTGATATGGGGTTGTAATAATGGAGCGTAGTCTCCCCCCAAGATGTAATATTGATGTATGACACACAAGCACACACGTGCACTTGAGCCTTTCCGCTCTTAGTTGCACACTTTTTGCACACACACTGGCCTTAACAACCCCTAAGATATAGCTCTATTTATATATTGTAAACACCCCGAAATCCCATAAACTTCTCAAATAACCTGGTTTTGTAAAAGTAGCCCCAAAGGGCTATTTTGAGTCCCGAAACCCAAGAGCCTTCCAGACAATCCCTGTACATATGCTTTAAACTATATATGTTTTAAAATATGTATAATATGGTTTTTAAACCTTTTAAAAGATGTTTTGAAACCCCACAAAGCGACTAGGCCTGATGAAAGTAGGACCAGAGGAGCAAAAGAGAGCCGGGAACTGGAGCACATGTCGAGCCCGGCACATCAACTCTCATGTTAGATTCATCCCCAGAGTCTCGAACATCCAAGCCCCTGTTATCAACAAAACTCTTTGAAATCATCTCCGGAAGGTGAAAACAGAAGCGAACGACCATGTTGGCAAAGACTCAACGCAAGACGGAGTACTGATGCTGTCAGGCCCCGCACAAACCGTTTGTTTCGAACATACCCTGAAGGAGCCAGAATTCAGTTTTGGATTGGATCTGGACCATATATATCCAGATCCCAATCCAAACGAATATGTGGATTTGGATTTGGATTTGGATCCAAAGATCCAATCCAATATCCACATCCATGGCCCACATCACCTTCTCATAAATGGAGGTGGGGCCCACTTGAAATTCACGTGCGATCTTGGGCATGAGAGAGAATGAGGAGGATTACATGTGAGGGAAATGTATTAAGCTTGACTTATGTGTCAAGTTTTGGGTTAATCATGTGGGTTAGTCTAATTAGTGTGGGTTTAAGCTTGTATGAACCTACACCTAACCTAGGGCTGCACCAACATGATGCAATTAAGTCCATGGGCCATGCAAAGGGATGCTCCTAACCCAATCCTAAGCCAAAACCCCTAATCCTAGCCATTTGCCTTAAACCTAACCTAATCCTAGCCTAATCACCTAACCCACTTCCCTAATCCTTCCCTAATCCCAACCTAATCACCTAACCCACTTCCCTAATCCTTCCCTAAACATAGCCTAATTCCCCTAATCCCGGCCTAATCCTAGCCTAAACACCTAACCCACCTCACTAAACCTCACCCTAAACCCAACCCACCTAGCTAAGCCCTAAACCACTAAACCACCCCACCTAAAACCCTAGCACACCATATCCCTAAAACCACCTAACCTAAATATCTGGCCCCCCTTAAATATCTAGCCCACCTTATTCCTAAACCACCACCACCTAACCACTAAACCAGCCCCAACCGACCCCAACAAATCCTATAAACCCCCCCCCCCTAGTGGGCGGGTTTTTCAACTCTTTTTGGGCCAGCCGAGCCCTTCCTCTCCTCTCTCATCCCTTGCTCTCTTCTCTCACCTGCTCCACCCTGGAACCCAGCCAGCTCCACTCCACGCCACCATCACCTCCCAGCCAGCTCCACTCCACGCCACCCGACTGCACCCACTTGCCACAGTTCGGCTGCCTCTCTTGGACACCCGTCACTTCATCCTTCACCTAGCCACCCTCCCTCCGGTTAGTACCCTATCCTAACACCACCCTCTCTTCACTCCCCCTCCACTCTCAGCCACCACATACCACCCTTCCTTAGCCTAACCTCCACTTCATCCAGCCAGCCACCACCTGCCACCATTTTCCCTTAAACCGCCACATCCTCCTTTGCCACACGCCACCTTACCTCTCCCTTAGACAACCCCTAGTTAAGACCCTTAGCCCTACCTTCCCTTAAGGCCTGCCCTATACCTTAGTGACACCCCCTAACTACCCCAACCAAAGCAGCAGTACCCCCTCCGTTCGGCTAGCGCCAAGGCGCCATCACCCGCACCCTTGTCATTCAGCCAGCACCCCTTTGTCGTGCCCTTCCGAGGAGCTCCCTCTTGCAGCCCAAGGCGACACTCAAGCCCAAGCTCAAGCAAGTCACCTCCGGACCAGCTATACCTAAGTGCCTAACTCGGTCCTTGTTTATAGACTTGCTTAAGCTTAATTAAATTTGATATGCGGTTGTAGGGGTGTTCCATGTCCTGGACATCAACCCCCACTATAACCTGTTGTTGGGAAGGCCCTGGATACACAACCTGTGTGTTGTGCCATCCACCTTCCACAAGTGTGTCAAAATCTCTTTCAGGGACAAAGTCGTAGTGATCCTAGGTGAGAGTCATCCTCAACTTCAAGGGGTCATAAATTCCCCTTGCTTGTCGAGTTCCCAGACCCACGGGTCAAATATAGGGTAGACCCTTCTCGAGCCACCAAGGCTCACACTCAAAAGCCCTCGGAAGGTCGTATATGTGAAGGGGCCACCCAAGGCTGACCCCCTCAAAATCCTGACCATCCCAGGAAAACCCAAAAATCCCCTATTTCCAAAACCCCTGGACAAAAAGCCCTATGTGCATAACATAGACGACAACAAGTTCCAGGACCACGATTTATATGAAAATTTCTCTAAAAACAAAAAATCGTGGAACATGCTATTAAATATGGGTTATTTGCCATATAAAAGTCTAGGGGCACAAAATCAGGGTCTCCTAGAACCCATACTGCCTAGGGAAAATCCAAGTCGATATGAGATCGGCTATACTCTCAAAATACCACCAGAACCACCCCCTGTGACCACCTAGGTCAAGGGTGCCCTAGAGCCTACCCAAGCAGAAACCTATGATTTAGACCTCTTATTCAGAGTCTAACCTGTAGCGTTTTCCCTTTGTATGTATGATGGAAGATCCCTCAATAAAAAATACAAAAACATTTGAAAAACTCAAAATTCAAAAAATGGAAAAATTACAAAAGCCAAAAACACTTGAAAGTGAAAAATTCGAAAAAAAGTAGTTTGTACAATTCCCAAAATTCTCGTATTACAAAAACACAAAAAAATCGAAAGTTTACAAAATTCAAAAAAGATTTTGTACATAGCTGCTCCTGGTAAGGATTTGGAAAAAGCAAAAGATTTCGAAAGAAACGTTGTCTGCATAACTAGACCAAAAATTTCGAAATCAATGGAAATTCCAAGTGTGAAACCAGGTCTTTTTAAAATCCATGCATCAAATTCCCTAGGATCTATAAACCTCGAGAATGATCAAAGCCCAGAGGTGGATCTCCTTGAGGAAGATCCCACTTCTGAGCTCCCAGAATTTCATAAAATTCTCGATTTTGAAAAGCCTTCGAATTCAGTAGGAGGAGATTTCATAGAGATAAATCTAGGGAGTGATTCATAGCCCAAACTCATTAAGGTAGGCGCATGTTTGCATGAGCATGAAAGATCATCATTCATTGCATTCTAAAAACCTACTTTGATGTGTTTGCGTGGACGTATGCAGACATGCCGGGCATAGGCCCGAGTATTGTCGAGCATCGTCTTCCCTTAGATGCGGATGTGAAACCCATAAAGCAAAAGCTTAGGAAAATACATCCGAACGTACACGCCCAAGTCAAAGAGGGTTTAGAAGATCTGTTAAAAGCTGGATTTATAAAACCCATTGCGTATTCTAATTGGTTATCCAATATAGTTGTTGTTCGAAAAACCAATGGGAAGATTCGAATATGCATCGACTTTAGAAACCTAAATAAAGCCACTCCAAAGGATAATTATCCTTTACCAAACATAGATTTGATAGTCGATAGTACTGCAAATCATGAAATGTTTTCGTTTATGGATGGCTATTCAGGGTATACCAAATCAAACTAAGCCCACGAGATCAAGGTAAGACCGCTTTCAAAACCCCATGGGGCACGTACTGCTATACAGTCATGCCCTTTGGTTTGAAAAATGCTGGCGCCACATACCAAAGAGCTATGACTACGATCTTCCATGATCAGATTCATGAGCTCGTAGAGGTATATGTGGATGATCTCTTGGCCAAATCTAAAGCTCGATACACTCATATCGAATGCTTACAAAAGATTTTCAAAAGGATTAGACTTTACAAAGTAAAGCTAAACCCTCAGAAATGCGTGTTCGGAGTAGAGTCCGGAAGGCTTTATGGTAAGCAAAAGGGGCATAGAAGTCGACCCCTCTAAGTGTAGAGCCATCATAGACATGGCTCCACCCTCTAATTTCACGCAAATTCGTAGCCTCCAAGGTCGATTACAATCCATTCACAGGTTTATCTCAAACCTGGCGACTAGATGCAAACCCTTCAACAAGTTGTTGAGAAAGGGCATGAAATTTTCATGGGATGACGACTGCCAAAAGTCATTTGAAAGACTAAAGGCATACTTAGTTAATCACGATGTTTTAAATCCTCCAAAGCAAGGAAAACCCCTTCTGCTTTACATTTCTATGCATGCGAATGCCTTGGGAGCTTTGTTAGCTCAATACGAGGATGACACTCACAAGGCGTATGCCATATACTATCTTTCAAAAACTCTCCTGGCTTACGAAAGGAATTACCAAGCCATGGAGAAGACGTGCCTGGCCCTAGTTTGGGTCTTCCAGAAATTTCGACACTATTTCCTAGATCATGAGATCTGGATAGTGTCCAAGCTTGATCCAATCAAGCATTTGTTCGAAAAACCCATTCTCACTAGTAGATTGGGCAAATGGCAACTCCTTCTAATGGAGTATGACCTGAAATACCATCATCAGATCTCCATTAAGGGGCAATCCCTAGCAGACTATGTGGCTGAGTTCCCCCTAGAGGACGCATATTCCACAATTGATGAAATGCCTGATAAAGGCATATTGCAAAACCAATTTCAAAACCACATTTTGGCAAACTCTTTCGAAAACCAAGTGTGGAAGATGCACTTCGATGGGGCATGAAACCAATGAGGGGCTGGTGCTGGGGTCATTCTCATATCCCCTGAAAAGGGTGAGATCCCCATAGCAATTCGCCTAGATTTCGAGTGTTCCAACAACATAGCTGAGTATAAAGCACTCACACAAGGCTTAAAAATTTCGAAAACTCTAGGGGCAGCATGCATTGAAGTCTTTGGAGATTCATTACTTGTTATAAACCAAGTTTTAAAAATTTGGCAAGTTAGAAACGAAAAGCTTCTTCCGTATCACAAGTTGGCCACTCGATTGGTTGAGTCATTCCAATCGTGCACACTCACACACGTAGGAAGAGAGGATAATGGCATTGCCGACGCCCTCTCCTCCTTGTGTTCAGCCCTAAGGGTCGATCCCGCTTTGGGAACCCAATCCTTAGAAATATGGCATGCACCCACTCCATCCACACACGATTTGGAAATTTGCCAAAACAATCCAGATTCTGTTGAAAAACCTTGGTTTTATGACATAAAATGTTTTCTAGAAAATGGGGGATTTGCTGAAAATGCCACATCTAAGGATAAGGCATTCATCCGGAAAATTTCTACCCGATATGAGATTTTGGGTGGGGTTTTATACAAAAAGAGTTTTACCGGTGTCTTACTAAGATGTGTCGACCTAGAGGAGGCTAGGACTGTTATGCATGAATTCCACGATGGAGAATGTGGAGGTCATGTCAATGCCAACATGATGGCGATGAAAATACTTAGAGCGGGTTATTTTTGGTCCACCCTGAAAAAGGATTGCCACGATCATGTTAGGAAGTGTGATCCATGTCAAGTGCATGGACACGCCATTCATATCCCCTCATCATCATTGCATTCCGTGGTCAGCCCCTGGCCATTTACCATGTGGGCGTTTGATATCGTGGGACCAATTTTTCCCAAAGCATCGAATGGACATAGGTTCATTTTAGCAGCCATTGAGTACTTCTCCAAGTGGGTCGAAGCTATCTCCCTAACCAATGTCCAGGGGCAACATGTGGTGGCCTTCATTAGGAGGAATATCTTGGCCCGATTTGGAGTTCTAAGAGACCTTGTGTCCGATAATGGCACCCCATTCAAAAACGAGCGGATGGTTAAGTTGTGCAACACCTATGGCATAACTCACCACTTCTCCTCACCCTACTACCCTCAAGGCAACGGCCAAGCCGAAGCCACGAATAAGACTCTCATTAGCATAATTGAGAAGACTTTAGAAAAGTGTAGGACATGGCATGAGAAGCTGGATGAAGCCTTATGGGCTTATAGGTCTTCCATCCGGACTCCCACGAATGCCACGCCATTTGAGTTGGTCTATGGCACTCTCCCCATTCATACAAAACTCCATTCATTTCATACATCCATTGCACTCGACCTCCCCCTAGAGACGCTTCAGCATGCTAGGATGGCCGAACTAGATTTGTTAGATGAGAGGCGACTCCTTGCTATGGATCATGCTCATGGATACAGGCAAAGGATCGCCCGACACTACGACAAACATATGAAACCTCGCCACTTCAAAGTGGGAGATCTCGTTTTGAAAATCATCCACCATCGTGGCCCACATTCACTTGGAAAGTGGCGCCCCAAGTGGGATGGACCCAATGTTGTGCGTGCAACCACCACGAACAAGTCATACTGGTTGATCGATGTAGAAGGTAGGAATTTAGCAGATCCTATCAATATTCAATACTGAAGAAGTATTATGTGTAGGGTTTGGGTTAAATTCTCATTTTCAAAAATTCTTAGAGATAGCTGCTTTGAAACTTCGAAAGTAAGGTTCAAAGACTAATTGTGTGACCCTAAGCGAGAGAATTCACACTTGCAAAGGAGTGGAGCTTTGCAAATACATGGTTACATTTCAAAATCCTTCTTCTTATAAAGAAAGGCCTAGTTCAATATAGCAAGATACTTGCAAGTAGTACGTGCTATTTCTAAATAGGCTAATCTGGAATGGATCGAGTATGACCTTGGGATAAGTCCTCCCCTCTTCTCTTCTCCTTCCAAAAGGAAAATATGGCCAAAAACAAAGGGAAATCCCTGCCAAAATCTCTTTCCCAAAGAAAGAAACCTGAGTTAAAAGCAAAATTTGATTCTTTTATGAAAAAGAGGGATTAAAGAAAAAATGCTCCCAAAGGGAGACCCTCTATGAAAAAAAGGAAGAAAAGGCCAAAAAGCTCAAGAAGAGCAGTTTTCCGCCTTCTATGCCTAAAACCACGGGACGCTTCAAAAGGGACCGTGGTATCTCTTTCCCATCCCTACGACTTATCCCAAGTAAAACATGGTTCATTTCAAGGAATCCTAAAGTAAAAATAGGATTTGCTTACTTGAATTTCATTTTGTTTGAGAATTCGACGTTTTGAGTAAGGCATAGGAATTTTGAAATATAGCTTGTTTCTTATAAAACCTCTGCTAAATTAGCGAGTGTCAAGACTTAAGCAAAGGCAAACGCGAAGAGCTCGAGATCCTTAGGACCGAGGCTAAAAGCAATTTTCCCCTTGTAAATAGATTTTGAAAAATTGAACATTGAGCAACATAGGGCCCACTCACTTGGAGCAGCAGGTCTTCGTAAGTCTCAAGAGTTCGACCATACCATCTGGTCTCTAGGAGGTCGCCCTGCTTAGCGTCTCATCCATGTCATGCATGTGCCCATTCACGCATGAACACTTGCATAACATGATCCCCGTTTAGGACCAGAAACTATAGAAAAATTTCCCTTTGGCATGATATCTCCTCCTACCAGGTTTAAAAGAGAGATTTTGCTCAAAAATTGAGAGGATCCCATATTTTCGTGGATAGATTTAGGGAGACATTAAAAGGGGTGTTGTCGTCTTTGCCATTATCTAAATCTATTTGGATAATGCCAAAGAGGGGCATCCGTAAACACCCCAAAATCCCACGATTTTCTCAAATATACTTGGTTTTACAAAAGCGGCCTCAAAGGGCTATTTTGAGTCTAGAAACCCAGGAGCCTTCCATACAACCCTATACATATTGCTTTTTAGACTATAAATAGTGTTTTGAAGCCCCAAAAGCCTACTAGCCTGATAAAAGTGGATCGAAAAGGCAAAGGAGAGCCCAGAAGCATACTTCAAGCCCGACATATCAACTCTCATGTCAAAAGCATCCCCAAATTCTCAGACATCCAAGCCCCAAATATCAGAAAGATGATCAAAATGAAATCCCGAAGGTGAGAAGGAGATCGAACGAAAATGTTGGCGAAGACCCAACGCAAGACGGATTACTGATGAAGTTAGGCCCCGCACAAACCGTCCGTCTCGAAACGCCATGAAGGAATAAAAAAAACAAATTTGGATCAGATCTGGACCATATATATCCAGATCCAAACCCAAGATGTATTTGGATTTGAATTTGGATCTCAAGATCCAAATCCAATATCTATATCCATGGCCCATTTCACCTCCCCATAAATGGGGGTGAGGGGCCCACAAAAGTTCACGTGAATGCCCTTGGAAGGCTTGGGTAGAGAGAGAAAAGGGTCATAAAGTAAGAGTGACAAAGTTGGTAGGCTTGACTTTTTGGTCAAAAGTGGGTTAGCCTTGTGGGTTTAACCAAGAGTGTGGGTTCAAGCTTGTATGCACCTACACTTGACCTAGGGCTGCACCAACTTAGATATGGCTGCAACTAAGGTAATGCACTCCATGTGATTCAATGAAAATACATACTTTATAAAATGATGACAATATGAAATGTATTCCACATATGATATGATGGAGATACATGTTTTATGAAATTGATTCTCCATGGAAGGTGACTAGGGGATGCATTTTTAATGCCCCTAGTTTGATGGAATTGAATGATTCACACGGCCCCATGGTGAAGTGAAGGGCCATGGATTTTCAAAGGGAATTCTATGGGATGACATATCCATGCACTTGACACTTATGACATCTCTAACATGATCATGACAATTTTTGGCTTAATGGTGAACAAACATAACCAGCCCTAAGTGATCGTCATGGCATCATATTTGAATTTGACATGAGCTCCACATTTTCCATCGTGGGACTCATGTATTTATCCTAACCTCATCGAGGTTTTTATATCAATAAGATGCTGAAAATCTTTCTTTTCAAAGTCATATGTAGGGTTAAGATTATTCCAATCAAAACTTGATCTTTTTTGAAGAAGCAAATTTGGGAAATCTTTCCTTTCTAAAAATTTTTCTTGGGAGATATGAAGATGATTTCGACACCTGCCCCTTGATCGAAATATGTTTCCCATGCTTGATTTTTCTTGAAACAATTTGTCCAAGCATGGTTTTTGAAATTCATTTGGAAAATATGCCTTCATGGGGAATTTTATCAAGTATGGGGAATGTATCTCAAAGAGACAATTCAGCCACACGATATAGGGCTTGTCCCTTAATGGAGTCTTGAGGACGAACTCATACTCCACTGAAAGGGGCTGCCATTTATCTTGCCTACCCTATCAAGATAGGTTTTTCAAATAAGTGCTTGAATGAATCAACATTATTCCTTTTCATAATGTGGGAAATAATGTCTCGAATTTGGAAGCCTATACCAAGGCTAAGCACGATTTTTCTATTGGCTTGATGATTTCTTTCACACACCAAATAGATTTTTCGAAATAAATGGCACACATTGTATGGATATCATCTTCATATTGATTGAGTAAAGCACCCAATGCATTCACATGAATTGTAATGCTTTGGAGGTTTTTGAAAATTGGAGGTTTTACCATGAAATTTTTTTGAAAGATCTTTGGAAATCATCATTCAAATTTTAACCCTTTTTCAAAAGTCTTATTGAGAGTTTTAGCCTCTTTTTGGCATTTTTGGAATCAACTTTGAAGGTTTCAGATTTAATTCATATGGAGGCATGCCTGTGATGGCTCGATACTCAGGGGGTCGACTCTCATGCCCCTTTTGCTTGACACAAAACTCGAGTTCTAAGATGATGTCTAGACCCGATATTGTTTATGCAAATATATGATTTCAAAAAATGCAATGCATGATGCTCATGTAAACATGCACACACTATGGATTAGATTCACTCTAAAAATCCCCAAAATTTATAAGTCAAGGATTCTACAAATTTTAGGAAGCTTGGAGGTGATTTTCCTCCTTGCATTGATGGTTCTCAAGCATTTTAATTTTGAGAAAGCTCTAGGCAAGAAAGGGGTTATATCCAGCTTGGATGAATTGTTGGTTTGGGAGCATATACAATCTTAGAAAGTATTTTGAAACTTGGCTTTGTACATGGCCATTGTTTTTAGAATTTTTGAAATATTTCAATTTTTTTGTCTTTTTTGAAATACAAATTCAAGGATCAATATAAAGGCTTTCTTTTTGAAACTTTTCCAAATAAAGAATGAATGAAACAAATTTCTTTTTGGAATTTTCAGATTTTCAAATGTTTTAGGGATTTTGAAGGTTTTCATTTTTTTTGGTTTTTGGAATTATCTAATTTTTTTGGATTTTTGAAAAAAAGGGCTCTTCTATCAAACCTACAAAGAAAACTTCATGAATTAGACTCTAATCAATAGGTCTAAGCCATGGGTTTCAGTTTTAGTGGGTTCTAAGGGCACCCTTGACCCAAGTGGTCTTAGGTGGTGGCTCAGGGGGTATGGGTGGGTTGTAGCCCAATCCATATCGACTTGGTTTCTGACTCCTAGGCCCTTGTAGGGTTTATATCCCATGTTTAAGATCATGTAGCAAGGCTTTTTGGTTTTTGAAAAGGTTTTATAAAGTTCATGCCCTTGGAACATTGAATCGTCTATATCATGGGTATATACCTACTTTATTTTGGGTGGGAGTTTGGATTTTGGGGTGGTGGAAGACTTGGGCTTCCACACAACCCTAGGTTGAGAGACATGGTTTTCAAGGGAAGCCATGATCGGTTCCTTCAGGGTTTTGGGAAGACTTGGCTTAGGTTTAGGTTCTAATTGGTAAAGGAGTTTGACATGCTCCCTAGGTGCAATTCGAGGTGCCCCTAAGGATGGATTATTTGGGTTTATGGTCCTAGGCTCGGGTTCAGGGTACAAGACTAGGCTCGAGGAAATGGTTTCATTCATAGTACGGTTATGAGTTCCTAAGATGTCGACGCATGCCTTAGGGGTCTCCATGTCTACCGCATTTTGATCTTTATTTTGTTTTTGTTTCGAAATTCTTTTTCGTGCTATGGGACATTCGACGCAGCTTGAAAATCCTCTTTTTCAGGCATGTTTTGTGGGTTTGTGGGTGCATGAGTGTGCTTCAATGCATCCGATGACCCTATATCGAGAAGAGAGTAAAGAAGAGGATAGGTTTCAGGCGTACCTCTTTTCAACTCGTCTACCTTTTTGTGGTGAGAGCAGGCCTTATCCCTGGGTGACTCTGTTTTGAGCTCCCGTTGCTTTTCGAGGCGTTCATTTTCGAATCCTACCTTTATATGACTCTTGTCCTTTTGTTGGGTGTGGATTTTGTCTCACTATGTTTGTGTGCCTGTAAACACCCCAAAAATTCCATGTTTTTCAAAACTCCCAAACTTCAAAAGCCAGCTCGAGGCCAAACCAAAGAAAGAAGGAAGGCCCAAAGCCCGTTCGAAGAAAAGTCGAACAGAAGATCGAAACCGGCATCCCTCTCGAAATCAAGTTCAGCCCCAAAATACAAAAAGAAGCCAAAACCCTGATAAAGCCGACAGAAATCAAAGACCCGGCCTTTCAAAATGAAGAACAGTCCATGGAAAAATCTGAGATCGACCTCATCAGAAACAAGCCAAAAACGGGAATAGACGAATCAAATTAGACTCCAAAACGTCCTGAAAAGCAAAACATTGGCCGTTAAAAGAACTTAGGAAAAACCCAGGCTGAAGTCGGTTCACCGAGGAACCAGAGCCCGCTCGAAACCGACCATTGCATGCGCCAAAAAGGACTCAACAAAAAAGAAAAGTTTGATTGGATCTAGACCAAAAGATCCAGATCCAGATCCAATGGGAAATTGCATCAAATTTGGATCTCAGGATCCAGATCCAAATAACCCACTTGGCCTATAAATAAGACCAAGGGGGTTCACATGAAATCCCCTTGGAGGTGCTTGGGGTGAATGTTGAAAAAGGCTTGGAAGGCAAAGGAGGAGAGAGAGGGAGCCCAAGAAAGCTTCCACGTGAAGTTCAATAAAGCAAAAGTCATGAAAGGTGGCTTGAAGCAAAGGGCTCTTGACCAACTTGTGGGCTGCAACCAAGGTGGACCGGCTGCACCTTGAACCGAGCTTGACCCAACACAGCTGCAACGAGACCATGTTGTTGGCCGACTTGGCTAGACTGCACCTAGGCCTTGAACCACGGCTGAACCTGCCCCAACTGAATCACGGTTGACCTGTTGCACATTGACCTGGGCTACCTCACCTTGGAACCGAACCAAGCCGCCTGGCTAGCCTGAACCGTCTTGGCTGAATCTGCACCAGTTCGGTTGAACCCTTGGCTGAACCGCACCAAGCCACCTAAGGGCTTTCACCTGCCTTTTGTTGAACCATTTTGAACCCTTGACCAAACCGACTGACCTGCAAACTGCACCAACGTTAAACCGAGCACCCTTTGGGCAGACTGTACCTTGTTCTTGGCTGCACCACCTCCAACCGAGCTGCACCTTGACCTGCTGCACATTGACCTGGGTTGCATCACCTTAGGACCGAACCAAGCTGCCTGGCTGACCTGAACCAGCTTGGCTGAATCTACACCTAATCCACCTGGCTGCCTGGCTGAACCGACCCACTCGGCATGAACAAAAACCTACTTGTCTTCTTCGGTTGAACCCAAATCCACTGGCCGAACTTGGCTGAAACCGAATCAAGTCTGACTTGGCTGCCTTCTTCCCGAAAGAACTGAGCTTGGCTGCGCCAAACCCAA
The DNA here is from genome assembly GCA_036023115.1 of Brasenia schreberi. Taxonomy (NCBI): domain Eukaryota; kingdom Viridiplantae; phylum Streptophyta; class Magnoliopsida; order Nymphaeales; family Cabombaceae; genus Brasenia; species Brasenia schreberi. Next base: position 2,103,615 of record JAYKKT010000037.1, read on the forward strand.
CTGAACCTTGGGCTGAATGCACACTGGGCCATCTTTGACTTAGGCAAACCACGCCCTGCATCTTGACCTTGCTGAAGCTTGCAAACCGCATCTACTTGAGCCCCACAAGAACCGAACTTGGAGTTGCACCTGGCCAAAACCCTTGTGCTGGCCTGGCTCACATGAATCGAAACTTGCAAACTGCCCCCTTTGACTTGGACTGAACCTCACGGTTGAACCTATCCCAACTGAACCACGATTGAACTTGTTGGATTGAATCCAACTGAACCTTGCTGAACTCACCTAGCTCACGGCTGAACCTAGCTAACCAACCTACCCTTGGGTGCAACCAAGAAGAGCTGGAGGTGAGGAAGAAGGCTGCAACAAGAGCTTGGGCAGCATCATCTTGACTAGCTGCACCTACCGGCTGCACCACTTGGCTCGACTTTGGGCTAAACCACCTTGGGTCGACCCGCACCAGCTGAACCTTGGCTACACCACTTGGCTGAAATACAACAAAGAGGGTGGACTTGACCTAGCCGAATCCCGAGCTCAAGTTAGGGGAAAAGTGTAAGTCTTTAAAACTTTACTTAAAACTGCTTTTGCTCATTTAAATTCAATTCGTAACGGGGTTGTATTAATGGAGCAAAGTCTCTCCCCAGGTTGTAATATTAGTGCATGAACATGATCGCACCCACGAGCACTTGAGCCTTTCTGCTCTTATCTGGTGGATGAACACGATCACACACATGTGCACTCGAGCCTTTCCACTCTTTACACCCACAAGCACTTGAGCCTTTCCGCTCTCTGCCCCAGTATACAATTATAAAAATTTTATACTTCGAACCCCATCTTTTCTTAAGTAAGTATAGTTACTTTAAATTCGCGTGAGTTTACTTATGTGAAAGTAGAGTCGCACTTAAATTCGGGTGAGTTTACTTTTATGAAAGTAGAGTTGCACTTAAGTTCGTGTGAGTTTACTTTTGTGAAAGTAGAGTTGCACTTAAATTCGCGTGAGTTTACTTTGTGAAAGTCGAGTAATCGCACCCACGTGCACTCGAGCCTTTCCGCTCTTAAACTGTTGAATTAAACATGAATACACCCATGAACACTCGAGCCTTTCCGCTCTTTACACTCACACGCACTCGAGCCTTTTTGCTCTTAAGCTAAATATATATATTTCAATTCACGTGAATTTACTTCATGAAAGTCATGTGAGTTGCATTTAAATTCGGGTGAATTTACTTTCAAGTCGCGTGAGTTGCATTTAAATTCAGGTGAATTTATTTTCAAGTCGTGTGAGTTTGCACTTAAATTCGGGTGAATTTACCTTCAAGCAGAGTGAGTTACAATTTCAATTTGGGTGGGTTCGCATCATCGCTCTTGAAAACCCAAAAAGATTTTCAGCATCCCTACATTCACTCGCTTCCAAAGAGCCCTCGAACGATCGCTCAAACCACGCTGAAATTAGGACACACATTCCACACACACATCAGGCCTAAATAGATAAAACTTGCAAGAAAAGAAGGGACGTCCAGCCCCGTAATAAAATTTGCAAAAAGTGCACAAACCAAATTCTTCCAAAAAACACTTGTCGTTCAAGATAGTTTGAAGTAATACTTGTTTTAAAAATTGAAGTTCCTAAGCGCTTAAACTGACCCTTGAGCGTTGGTTCAAGAAGGTTTAAGCGAAAAGAGTCTGCTTGCCTACAATCGTCGAAGTCATAAAATTATTTAAAAAACCTTCGCTAGTTTGAGTAAGTTAGCTGGTATGCTCGCACAAAAGCGTAGGCACGAAAGGTTCACTTCGAGTCTCATAAATGGGGAGTGAAAATTTTCATGTTTATAGTACCCAGAATCAGGGATTTCATTTCTAGCTCCCAGAATTTCAAAGTTTTGATTTTCAATTTTTTTGTCTCTTTGAAATTTTTCCAGATTTTTTTGGTTTTTTGAAGTAGGAAAATCTTTTTTTGTTTTTTCTTTTGAGGTTGGAGAGCTTGGAGGCTTGGATGGTTTGATCCGCCCTCGGGCTTCATTTTTATCCTCATATCCTTCATCGAGTTTAGGATTGGTTTTCCTTTCATGATCTCCATGTGCCCGAGATGAGCTGCTATATGATCGATGTCCCTTAAGCTCATGGCATAAAGCATCCATCTTTCTAAAAATTTCTTTGATAGCAGCTAGCTCTTCTTGGGCTTTAAATTATTTGAAAACCCGCTTTGAGTTACTCGACGAGGATTTTCTTGGCTTTTCATCCATTTCTTGCAAAATTTTTGGTGCACAGGTTTTGAAAACAAGCTTTTTGAAAGTTTTGAAGTTTTACTTGTTTGATTTGACGTTCGCTTAAGACCCGAGTCCCACCGGGCATTCCAATTCTATAAACATGAAAATTTTTACCCCCAAGTTAAAAAACTTGAAGTGAACCTTTTCATGCCTACGCTTGCGCGAGCATGCCAGCTAGCTTACTCAAACTAGCGAAGGTTTTTGAAACAATTTTCTGACTTTGGCGATTATAGGCAAGCAGACTCTTTTTGCTCAAAAACCTTCTTTAACCGGTGCTCAAGGGTCGGTTTAAGCGCTTAAAAACCTTCAAATTAACTGAATGATCAGTATTTTGAAAGAATTCAGTTCGTAAACTTTTGCCAATTTTATCACGGGGTTGGATGACCCTAAGATTCTTGCAAGTTTTATTTATTTAGGCCTGATGTGTGTGTGGAATGTGTGACCTAGTTTTAGCATGGTTGGAGCAAGTGTTCGAGCGATTTGCTGCAATGAGCCGATGTAGAGATGTTATAAATTCTATTTGGGTTTTTGAGAATGATGATGCGAACTCACCCGAATTGAAATTGCACCCACTCTACATCCGAATTAAAACTCACGCAAATTGAAAGTGCATTCACTCTACGTTCATGAAAGTAAAAACTCATGGGAATTGAAAGTGCAGCCACTCTACTTTCATGAAAGAAAAACTCATGCAAATTGAAAGTGCTTTTACTCTACTTTCACGAAAGTAAATCTCACGCGAATTGAAAGTGCTTTCACTCTACTTTCACGAAAGTAAAACTCACATGAATTTAAAGTGCATTCACTCTACTTTCACGAAAGTAAAACTTATACGAATTGAATATATATATTTAGCTTAAGAGAGCGAAAAGACTCGAGTGCACGTGAATGTAAAGAGCGAAAAGGCTCGAGTGCTCGTGGGTGTGATCGTGTTCAATCCACTATTTAAGAGCGAAAAGGCTCAAGTGCATGTGAGTGTAAGGAGCAAAAAGGCTCGAGTGCACATGGGTGTGATCGTGTTTAAGCATTAATATTATAACATGTGGAGAGACTTCGCTCCATTAATACAACCCCTTTTTGAATTAAATTTAATGGAGAAAATAGCTTAAAAATACAGTTTAAAGCACTTATAAATTTCCCCATTCGCTTTTGCTCTTTTGATGCAGTTGTAAACACCCCAAAATCAAATGATTTCCAAAACAAACACCTGGTTTGTAAAACCAGTTCAAAACCAATTTTGAGCTTTCGAAAACCCAGGAGTTCCAAAGCTTTAAACTTTTTGTGAAAAACTCTTTCAAAATATAGGTTTCTTAAACTCGAGCAAAAACCCAAATTTTGTAAGCAGCCAAATCAAGCAAGTGGAGCCTGATCGAAAAGCAGCTCCAAAAGCAGGTCAAAAGCTCAGAATTCAGCCCAACCTGATTAAAGTAGGACCAAAAAGCAAAAGAAGAGCCTAGGCCAAAAGCAGACTTCATCCCTAGAACATGAAATGCAAATTCAAAGCATGAAACAAAACCATCAGAAATCCAAGCCCAAGCTTGAAAATCCAGAAATCAGACGAAATAAAGTCAGAAGGTGAGAAGGAGGTCGGACGAAAAGGTTGGGGAAAACCCAGCCCAAGACGGAGCACTAATGAAGCCTGGGCTCGTGAAAACCGCCCATCTCGAAACGCCAAGAAGGACTGAAGAAACAAAAATTTGGATTGGATCTGGACATAAATATCTAGATCCAAACCCAAATAGTGTTTGGATCGGATTTGGATTATAAAAACCAAATCAAAGATCCAAACCCAAGACCCACCCCCTTTGCCTATAAATAGAGGTGAGGGGGGGTGCAAGTTCACGTGAATTTGAAATAAGAGGCTTGGGAGAGAGCATAAAGTAAGAGAGAGAAGATTGGTGGGCTTGACTTTGTCAAGTGGGTTAGCCATATGGGCTTAGCCAAAGGGGAGATGGGCTCAAGCCATGTGAGTGTGACCTAACCTAGGGCTGCACCAATAAGAAGGACGGCTGGACTTTGATCAAGGTGTGGGCTACACAAGGTGGACCGACTCCAAGAGGTAGGTCTCTCAACCTAACCCTAAACTAGCCACTAAACCTAACCCCAAACTAGCCTAGACTTAGCCGACATGCCCCAAATCGACTCCATTTGAACCCCTAGTTGGACCATTCTCACCCAAACCGACCTATCCAACCGACTGCAACCATAACCCCAAACCGACCCTACCTAGCCACTTCAACCCACTTAGACCTAGCCCACTTATCCCCAAACCGACCTAAACTAAACCTAGCCTAAACTCCTTAAACCGAGTGCACCTTGCACTCGGTTTTGTGCCTAGACCACATCCTTAGCCCAACCGCCTCAAGTCACTCCCCCCTACTTAGCCCCGGCTTGTCACCATACCCAACAGCACCAGCCACACCCCACCACATCTTCCCGCACACCTGCTATGCACACCCCAACCGGCCACTACACTCCAGTAGCACAACCTTCTCGCCTGCGCCTGCCCTTGCTGCGCCAGCACCCAGCTCCCACCCCAGTCGCACCGTAGCGCCCTGCCATCACCCGCACAACACCCCCCAAGCTAGCTGCGACACCCTGTCGTGCCCTTCAGCCGCTCCATCCTCACCGCATGCTGCACACCCCGTGCAGCACCTTGTACACAGCCTTGCCATAGCCGTGCCACACACACCCTGTCGCGCCTTGCGCAACAACCCCGCACCCTATCACCAACACCACACCCCAGCACCAGCACCTATCCCACGTCACACCTCACCCCCTCGCCTGCCACACACATACCCTATCTAGCATCCGCACCCTGTCACCCGCACCTTCTTGCTGCCACAGCGAGCACCACACCTTGTCACCTGCACCACCTCACTAACCCCATCAGCACCTCACCTGCCCCTGTCGATCTACACCTACCGCACCCCTTTTGCCCTGACTCAGCCCCATCCTACCTAACTCACCTAAGACCTCACCTAGCTAGGACCACACCCATTATGCCCTAACCAAAACCTTGGCCAAACCCAGCCCATCCTAAGTCATCAAACACTTGGCTGCCACCAAGTGAATCCAAAACTAAACTCTCACGTCTAGACCCACCTAGGGAGACCTATCTCGTGGCTGCCAAGGAGGGTGGACCCGAGCAACTTAAGAGGCAAAGCCGACCACATGTAAGTGTTTGTTTAAGTTCGGTTTTTACCTTACTCGCTTAAGATAAATTCAATTCGATACGGGGTTGTAATAATTGAGCAAAGTCTCTGCCCAAAATGTAATATTTGTGCTTGAAACATATCCACACACATGCACTTGAGCCTTCTCGCTCTTAATTGCACACAGAGGACACCCACGTGCACTTGAGTCTTCTCACTCTTATATTGCACACGATTGCACACACATTGAGCCTTTCCGCTCTTAAGCTAAAGTATATATTTCAATTCGGGTATTTACTTTAGTGAAAGATGTGTGAATTGCAATTCAATTCGGGTAGTTACATTCAAGTTGTGTGAGTTTGTCATATAAATTTCACACTTACACACACGTATTGAGCCTTTCCGCTCTTAAGCTAAAGTATATATTTCCATTCGGGTATTTACTTTAGTGAAAGTCGTGTGAGTTGTCATTTGAATTTCACACTTACACACACGTGCATTGAGCCTTTCCGCTCTTAAGCTAAAGTATATATTTCAATTCGGGTATTTACTTTAATGAAAGTTGTGTGAGTTGTCATTTCAATTTCACACGAGAAGCACACAAAAGCACTCGAGCCTTTCTGCTCTCCACTCTCACACATTGAGCCTTGTCGCTCTTAGGATATAACATATTTATATATTTTCAAGTTGTGTGAGTTTACTTCACGTCGAGTTGCATTTCCCTTTGTGTGGATTTACATTAAGCTGTGTGAGTTGCACTTCAATTTCGGGTATTTACATTAAGTTGTGTGAGTTACGCTTTCAATTCGAGCCTAGCTTGTAAACACCCTAAAATCAAATGATTTTCCAAAACAAATACCTGGTTTGAAAAATCCATTTCAAAACCAAATTTTGAGTTTTCGAAAACCCAGGAGTTGCAAAAGCTTTAAACTTTTGTTTGAAAACCCGTTCGAAATATAAATTTCTTAAACTCGGGCCAAGTCCCAATTTTGTAAAAAGCCGAAACAAACAGATGGAGCCTGATCAAAAGTAGCCTCAAAAGCAAGTTTAAAAGCCCATAATTCAGCCTGGCCTCATAAAAGAAGGATCAAAAGGCAAAAGGAGAGCCCAGGCCAGAAGTAGACTTTAAGCCCGGAGCATCAACCAAATCATCAGAAATCCAAGCCCAAGCCTGAAATATCAAGAATCTGACAAAATGAAGTCTAGAAAGGTGAGAAGGAGTTCGGACGAAAAGGTTGGGGAAGACCCAAGTCCAAGAAGGACTGAAGAAATGAAAATTTGGATTGGATCTAGACCCAAATATTTAGATCCAAACCTAAATAGTGTTTGGATCAAATTTGGAACTCAAAATCCAAATCCAAGATCCATACCCAAGACCCAACCCCTTGCCTATAAATAGAGGTAAGGGGGGACCTAAAAGTTCATGTGAATTTGCAAGTGGAAGGCTTAGGAAGAGAGAGAATGAGTGGAGGGCATAAAGTAGATGTGGTGGGTCATAGCTATGTGGGCTTGATCAAGAGTATGGGTTCAAACCTTGTATGAACCTAGGCTCAACCAAAGGGTTGCACCAACTTGAAGGACGGCTGCAAAAAGGCATGGAAGGATGGGCTATGCATGGTGGACCGGCTCCAAGAGGTAGGTCTCTCAACCTCACCCTAACCTAGCCTACTTCATCTAACCGACCCCACTAAACCTAGCCCCTTTCACCTAAACCGACCCAAACTCCACCAAACCAATTCCCTTAAAACCCACCTAAACCTAACCCTAACTGCACCCTAGCTAGACCATCTTCATCCTAAACCTACCCACCTAACCCACGGCTAAACCTAGTCCAACCACCCCCTAATCGACCTAACCTAAACCCTCTAACCGAGTGCACTTTGCACTCGGTTTTCTTCCCACACTCCCCCTAGATAAACCCCGGCCCGCACCTTGTGCAGTGCGTGCCACCTTCCAACACCTGGCCTACTTCTTACCGCTTGCCATCTCCCTACCAACACCCGAGCCTAGCACCTGCCTGCATACCTCCCACCAGTCAACCACCTTCTGCACCACACACCGTGCCACAACCTACCCCAGCTCCTACCCTACCGCATCCCACTTCCCTAGTGCCCCAGCCAACCACAAACTTTGCCCCCGGCGCACCTAGCACCACTCCACTACCGCAGCGCCCTAGCGCTACCCCAGCACCCTAGCACTGCAACCTCTACCTAGCGCCTGCCGTAGCACCCTAGGGTTGCACCCTGTCCCTAGCGCCACTCCAGTCCCCTGCCACAGCCTGCCGCACCACACCCCGGCATACCAGCCCCTACCTACCACTCCCGGTTCCCAGCTATCACCTTAGCCGAGACCTGGCCAGCTGCACCCCATCTCTTTAGGGCCGACTAGCACCCAACCACACTTAAGCCGTGACCCCCTTTAGCCAACCCACCTTGGCCGAACTAAGCCCCTCCTAAGCCTAAGCCCTTGGCTGCCCCCAAGCACACCCTAAGCCTAAATTCTCACGTCTAAACCCACCTAGGGAGACCTATCTATTGGCTGCCAAGGTGGACAGACCCGAGCAAGTTGAGAGGAAAAGTCGATCACTTGTAAGTGTTTAAATTCGATTTTTACCTTACTCCTTTGAAATTTAATTCAATTCGACATGGGGTTGTACTAATGGAGCATAGTCTCCCCCTGAAATATAATATTTGTGCTTGATACACAAGTCACACACGTACACTTGAGCCATATTGCTCTTAGACGTACACAAGGAACACCCACGTGCACTTGAGCCTTTTCGCTCTTAATTGCACACGATTGCACACACATTGAGCCTTTCCGCTCTTAAGCTAAAGAATATATTTCCCTTTGGGTATTTACTTTAGTGAAAGCTGTGTGAGTTGCAATTCAATTCGGGTTGTTACATTCACGTTGTGTGAGTTTGTCATTTAAATTTCACACTCGCACACAAAAGTACTCGGGCATTTGCTCTACACTCTCACGCACATTTTGAGCCTTTGTTGCTCATAAGATATAGCATACTTATATACTTTCAAGCTGCGTGAGTTTTACATTAAGTCGTGTACGCACTTACATTCTGGGTGGGTTTAATTCAAGTTGTGTGAGTTGTCATTTACATTTACACACCAAGAGTACTCACTCACAATTGAGCCTTTCCGCTCTTACTATATACTTATATTTCAATTTCGGCAAGTTCAATTCAAGTCGTGTGAGTTGTCTTTTCTCTTTACACACCAAAAGCACTCACTCACAATTGAGCCTTTCCGCTCTTAAAATATAAGTATATTTCAATTTTGCAATTTACATTCAAGTCGTGTTAGTTGCTTTCAAATTCGGGTATTTCCCTTAAGCTGCGTGAGTTGCAATTTCAATTTCGGGTATTTACATTAAGTTGTGTGAGTTGCTTTCAATTCAATCCTAGCTCACATTATCATCTCAACCCGAAAAATATTTTGTGCATCCTTGCATTCATGCGTTTTCAAAGAAACCCCGAATCTATGCTCAAACACGCTGAAATTAGGCCACTTATGCACACACATATCCGGCCTAAATAGTTGAAACTCTAAGACTTGGAATCGTACAACCATCGTATATAAAATTTGCAAACTTAGGCAAAACTCGAGTTTTTCAAAACACTTGTCTTTTTTTCCAGTCTAAATTGTTTTATCAAAGTCTATAAGCGCTTAAACTAACCCTTGAGCACCGGTTCAAGAAGGTTTAAAGCGAAAAGATCCCGTTTGCTCACAATTGCCTTAAAAACGTCAGATATTTCAAAATCTTCGCTAGCTTGAGCAAGCTAGCTGGCACGCCCATAGAAACGACGTAGATACGAAAAGGTTCATTTCCAACTTCAAAACCAGAAGTGAAAATTTTCGTGCTTACATAGCTCACATCATCATCTCAAAACCTGAAAATATTTGTGCATCTTTGCATTCGTTAGCTTTCAAAGATGCCCCGAATCTACGCACAAACCACGTTGAAAATAGGCCACATATGCACACACATCAGGCCTAAATAGTTAAAAATCCAAAGACTTAGGTTCATCCAAAGTCGCAATAAAACTTGCAAACTAGGCATGCATCGAATTTTTCAAACACTGGTATTGTCAAAGTTTTGTAAAAACGAATTTTAAGCATTTAAACTGACCCTTGAGCATCGGTTCAAGAAGGTTTAAACGAAAAAGATCTTGCTTCCCCACAATCGCCAGAAAAAGTCAGAATATTTCAAAAAATCTTCGCTAGCTTGAGCAAGCTAGCTGGCACGCCCTTAGAAACGAATTTAGGTGCGAAAAGGTCCATTTCCGGTCTCAAAAACCAGGAGTGGAAATTTTAATGCCTACAGATTTTTGGCACTTCCGGTGGGACTCGAGTCTTAAAACTTGGATAAAACAAACAAAACTCTACAAAAATTTTCCAAAAGTGTTTAAAATTTTCACCTATTTGCATTTGTAGGATTTTAAACTTTTGTTTTGTTCAGTCATGTGACTAGCCGAAGTGCAAGTTCCCTTTCAAAAAAGATTTCAAAATCTCAACTCAAATGCAAAAAAGAAGAGTTAGAAAAGTTGTGTAGGAAATTTGAGGCTAAGATTGACGCAAGAATCGATGCCCTTAGCCAAGAGGCTGAGGCGGCTGACTCTTGCTCGTCACATGGTGAACCCGCCAAAGCCAAGAAAAGACCTACCAAGACCAAAAAACCCAAGGAAACCTCCGCAATGGAGGGGGACTAATACCACGATTCCTTCACACTGAAGGATCGCAATGCCCTTCAACAAATGTTGAAGGGGCAAAACAAAGAAAAGAAATTGTACGCCCTGTCTCACTTCCTTCCTTCAGATTATGAAACAAACAACGACGACGACATACCGAATTTCCATCGGTATGATGGCACGGGGGATCCTAGATCCCACTTGCAACTCTTTTCGCGCAGAGCCCATAAGAAGAAAAGGGACTCTGCAAAATGGATTTATTGGTTCCCCCTTTCCCTCAAGAGGACTGCTTCAAAATGGCTTGCTTCCTACTGTAAACAACGAAAAGTCTCACTTCTGGCTTTTGAGGCCTAAAATGAATCTTCTCGTGCCTACGTCGCTTTTAAAAGAGGCATGCCAGCTAGCTTGCTCAAGCTGGCAAAGTTTTTGAAATATCTGACATTTAGAATGGCAATTGTGAGCAAGCGGGATCTTTTCACTATAAACCTCTTGAACCGATGATTAAGGGTCAGTTTAAGCGCTTAGCAAACCTTTTGATCTAAACAAACGTATACTTTGGAAAGAAAAGTAAGTGTTTCGATGGTTGTATGCCTAAATTGTAGTTTTTATTACGGGGGTTGCACGTTTTCAAGTCTCTCGAGTTTTAGCTATTTTAGGCCGGATGTGTGTGCTTTTAAGTGGCCTAAATTCAGCCAATTTGAGCATAGATTTGGGGTTTTATCTTTGAAAAAACGCGAATAAAAGGATGCACAAATATTTTCTGGGTTTGATATGATGATGTGAGCTAAGCTCGAATTGAGAGCAACTCACACACACAACTTAATGTAAATACCCGAATGAAAGTACAACTCACGCAGCTGAAGGGAAATACCTGAACTTGAAAGCAACTCACACGACTTGAATGTAAATTGCAGAATTGAAATATACTTATATCTTAAGAGCGAAAAGGCTCAATCGTGAGTGAGTGCTCTTGGTGTGTAAATGGAAAGACAACTCACACGACTGGAATTGAACTTGCCGAAATTGAAATATAAGTATATAGTAAGAGCGAAAAGGCTCAATGCACCCGTGTGTGTAGTGTGAAATTTAAATGACAAACTCACACGACATGAATTGAACTTTGCCGAAATTGAAATATAGATATATGATAAGAGCGGAAAGGCTCAATGCATGCGTGTGTGTAGTGTGAAATTTAAATGACAAACTCACACGACATGAATTGAACCACCCGGAAATGTAAGTGCGTACACAATTGAATGTAAAACTCACGCAGCTAGAAAGTATATAAGTATGCTATATCTTATGAGCAACAAAGGCTCAAAAGGTGCGTGAGAGTGTGGAGCAAGTGCTCAAGTACTTCTTGGGTGCGAGTGTGAAATTTAAATGACAAACTCACACAACATAAATATAACAACCCAAATTGAATTGCAACTTCACACGGCTTTCACTAAAGTCTTTAGCTTAAGAGCGAAGGCTCAATGTGTGTGCAATAGTGTGCAATTAAGAGCGGAAAGGCTCAAGTGCACGTGGGTGTCTTGTGTACGTTTAAGAGCAATATGGCTCAAGTGTACGTGTGTGCTTCGTGTATCAATTACCAATATTACATTTTGGGGGGAGACTACGCTCCATTATTACAACCCCATATCGAATTGAATTTAATTTTAAAGGAGTAAGGTAAAAACCGAATTTAAACACTTACAAGTGGACGTCTTTTCCTCTCAATCGTGCTTGGGCTTTTGTCCACCTTGGCAGCCAAGTGACGGTCTCCCTAGGTGGGTTTGACATGAATTTGGAGGGTATGCTTGGGGTATACTTTAGGGCAGCCGGATGTCAATGCTTAGGAAGGGCTGGGTTCTACCAAGGCAGGTGTTAGCTAAGGTAGGTCTCGGTTAGGGTGAGTCACGGCTAGGGTAAGTCACGGCCTAAGGTGTGTTAGGTTGGCGCTAGGGAGAATGGGATGCGGCACGCTATGGCAGGGCGCTAGGTAGTGGGGTGCGGCAGTGGCGCGCTGCAGAAGACAGGTGCTAGGCACGCCTGGCAGGTGTTGGGGAGAGGCGAGCTATGGTAGTGGGGTGCTAGTGGGGGACAGGTATGGTGTGGCGCTAGGGAAGGTAAGGGATAAGGCCAGGACTGATGGCAGGTAGGTGGTCTCGGCAGGTGGCTAGGAAAGGGAGCTGGTGTAGTGGGGCGCTAGTGTGATGATGGCAGGTGCGTGAAATGGTAGTCGGGTACTAGTAGGTGGGTGTCATGGGGTGTGAGCCGGTTGGGGTAAGAAAGGGGCAGGCGGTAGGGCAGGTTGATGGGGTTTGAATTAGGTTCAAACCGAGTGTAGCTACACTTGGTTAGGTTCAGATTAGGTCGGTGGGGAAGCGGATTAGGTTAGGTCTAAGTCAAGTAATTAGGGGATGAGCTACTTCAGTTAAGGTAGGTCGGTTTAGGTCGACTAGTGAGAGGTCGGTTGGGTTAGGTCTAGGTCAAAGGGAGTCGGCTAAGGTTAGGTTTAGGGTGGTCCATGAGAGGTCGGTTTAGAGAAGTTTGAGTCGGTTTAGGTGAAGAGGGCTAGGTTTAGGCTAGTTTAGGGTTAGGTTTAGTGGGGTGGGTTAGGTGGTTTAGGCTAGGTTAGGGTGAGGTTGAGAGACCTACCTCTTGGAGCCGGTCCACCATGCCTTGCCCATGCTTCCTCGCCCTTATGCAGCCCTCCTTCAAGTTGGTGCAACCCTTTGGTTTGAGCCTAGGTTCATACAAGGCTTGAACTCATGCCCTTGATCAAAACCACAAGGCTAGCCCACTTGAAAATATCTAGCACACCAATTTTCTCTCACCTACTTTATGCAAGCTCTCCCCAAGCCTCTTGGATTTCACGTGAACTTGTGGGCACCCCCTCACCTCTATTTATAGGCAAATGAGGTGGGTCTTGGGTATGGATCTTGGATTTGGATTTTGAGATCCAAATCTGATCCAAACACTATTTGGGTCTGGATCTGGATATTTGGGTCTAGATCCAATCCAAATTTTCATTTCTTCTGTCCTTCTTGGCATTTCGAGACAGACGGTTTGTGTGAGCCCTGGCTTCATCAGTGCTCCGTCTTGTGCTGGGTTTTCTCCAACTTTGTCGTCTGAACTCCTTCTCACCTTTCTGGACTTCAATTTAGTTGATTTTTGATGTTTTGGGCTTGGATTTCAGCTATTTTGGTGGATGTTCTTGGCTTGGCATTTGATGCTCCGGGCTTGAAGTCTGCTTCTGGCCTGGGCTCTCCTTTTGTCGTTTGATCCTGCTTTTATGAGGCCAAGGTGCTTTCTGGGCTTTTGAACCTGCTTTTGAGGCTGCTTTTGATTAGGCTCCACCTGTTGGATTTGGGCTTTTACAAAATTGGGACTTAGCCCGTGTTTGAGAAATTCATATTTCGAAAGGGGTTCAAAACAGAAGTTTAAAGCTTTTGCCACTCCTAGGTTTTCGGAAACTCTAGAATCTGGTTTTGAAATCGATTTTCAAACTGTATGACTCGAGACAAGGTGGCTCGAGTTTGGTTTGTGGGGAGCTTGGGGTAACTCGGACTGGCTTGGTGCAGCCCGGGTCTAGGCCTTGGAGGGGCTGTTTTTAGGATGGCTCGAGTTTGGTTTGAGGTGAAATCGGGGCTGGTTACCTAGGGTTGGCCAAGGTGGCTGCGGGGCTGGTACACGGTTAAGGTGGCCTGCCTCAAAACAGGCCAGGTTTTGGCAAAGAAGCAAGGAAGCCCGGCCACCTTTGGTCGGGCTGTTTTAGGTAAGTAGGTAGGGAAAACCTAGCCAACAGCTGGGCGATTTTTAGGGTAGGTGGCCTGCCTTTAGGGCAGGCCAGACCTTAGGTAAAAAGGGATGGGACACGGCCTGCTGGTGCAGGCCGTGGGTCTTAGGGAAGGCTCGAGCCAAGGTGGCTCGAGTAGGGTGTTTCAAAGGGTTAGTTCGGCCAGGTGGTGGCCGAACTGGGTTAGTTCTTGGGGTAGCTTGGTTAGGTGGTCTAGGGTAGAAGTCTTGGTGAAAACTGGCCAGAACTTGGCTGGTTTAATGGTGTTTTTAGGGGGCTGTTTTAGGATGGGTGGTCTAGAGTGGTTAGGAAAGAGAGAGTCTAGGTTAGGTTTTAGGAACTTACCTTGTTGCAGCACCACTCCAAGCCGTCGCTCAAGCCGCCAAGCTCCACCATGCAACGCTCCACTCCAGCTTGAAGGAGACGCCACCTTGTTGGTGCAGCCCTTGCCTCCATGGGCCAATCCCAAGCTCTCAAACAAACACGTTTTGGCCAATAGGGCCTTTCTCTCTCATCCCCCTCTTTTTCACGTGAAAGGCCTCTCCCCTTTGAGCCTCACGTCCAGGATTTTTCAAGCCCCCTCACCTCTATTTATAGAGGTTTCAAATGGGCCTTGGATATTGGGTCTTGGATTTGGGTTTGGGTATCCCAATCCAATCCAAACCCTATTTGGATCTGGATCGCGGATCTCGGATATTTTAAGATCCAAATCCAATCCAAATATTTATTTGGGATTAGATCTCAGATCTCGGATATTTTGAGATCTAGAGCCAATCCAAACACTATTAGTTCTGGATCTAGATATTTTTGGGTCTAGATCCAGTCCAACCTTATCTTCTGCTCCTTGGTTTTCTAGTCCTTTCTAGTGCTTTTCACCGTCGGTTTTGAGCTGTTTTCGATTCATCGGAGGCCCAACTTTGGCCTGGGTCTTCCCCAAGTCTTTCTTCCAATCAGTGTTCTGCTTTTTAGGACCTTTTTGGCGTTTATTTTGGTCCGCCGTTTTGGTTTCTGGCCGGTTCCTGGTGATATCGAACTCAGATTGCCGCACGGATTCCATTCTTCATTTTGACGAGACGTGTCTCGAACTTCTGTCGACTTCCTTAGGTACTGAGCTTCTTTCTGCATTTTGGAGCTGCTTTACACTTTTCTTTGACCCAAATTACACTTTTACCCTTCTGTCGGGCTTTTCTCTGAACGGGCTCTCCTTTCTTCCATTTTTTAGCAGGGGGTGGCTTTTGAGACTCCGGGCTCGATTTCCTCTTCTTGCTGGGGCTCTCCTTTTGCCTTTTGTACCTGTTTTCACATTTTAAAATAGGTTGTCATTTTGGCTCAAACGAGCTTTTTGTGTTTTTGAGAGTTTTTGATTTTTGGAAAATTTGGGGTGTTTACAGGGGTCACTTCCACATTGTGTGAAAACCTTTGCACGAAACCATTTGCCAACTCTTCAAAAGTGGCAAATTGGCTCAAGTCGTAGGAAGCGAGCCACTTGGAAGCGGTTCCCTTAAGGGAGAGGGGGAACCAGTAGATCCACTTAGCCGAGTCTTTCTTCTTTTTGTATACTCGACGGGAAAAGAGTTGGAGGTGGGATCTAGGATCCCCCATCCTGTCATACCGGTGGAAATTTGGTATGTCGTCGCAGCCTCTCACGTTGGCACCTCTCGCGAGGCATCCCTCGACCCCTTGTGTTTCCGTGGGGTCGGCCACCACATGGTGATGTCTACTCCCCGGCCCTGCCCGGTGACGAGTTCGGCCGACTCGAACTAGGATGAAACTAGAACAGGCGAACTTAATCTCACATCGGATCTAGGCAACGTCCTCGTTGCCTCATGGAATGAACGAATGTTGTTCTCGTACTCCCACGCACTAGTCTCCCAACTGTCTTCCTCCTCAGATGCCCCTTGCCACCGGACGAGAAGAATCCCCTTTGAAAACCAAAGGAAGAGTGAATTGCAAGAAGGCAAGCATCTGGGTCAGGCACTACCTCCTCTAGCCCGGATATACAGGTAGGAATCGAAAGAACGAGCAGGAGGGAAGACAAGACCCCAATGGAAATGCAGGTGGCATGGAGATGGTTAATGCATTGGATCATGAGAATTTGGACCGAGGGAACCACTTAGTCAAAGTAAATCCCAGCCATCCTAGTGATGCCAAGCTTACATGTGACCGCCCCGTGGGTATCTCTTCAGATGACAACCTAGTCTCGGCTGGACTCCAAGAAGCAAGCATGTGGCTGTCGCGGCCTCAAGACCTTCAACTGAAAAGAGGGTGGCACCAGTAGAGATAGTTCCCCCGGAGATAGCAAATACATCGGCAGAAAGCCCCCTGATGGGCTATCAAATTTCAAAGGTCAAAAGGCTTCCTAGCGTCCCATATCAGACAAGCATCTGCCCAGATGTTATCCACGAATCTGTCCCTTGTGAATGATAATGCCTCGCTGAAGTCAGCCACGAAGACTCCGGTCGGCGATACCTCGCCTCGCCGGGCGCGGAGCCCAGACCTACTCCTATAGTGGTGGTTGCGGTTGAGGGGAATTCTACCCACTAGTGAACTTGCAGGTTCGCAGCTCTCCACTCCCTATGGATTTACGTATCTTTCTTTGGAATTGTCAGGGAGCCAAGTCCCAGAACGTGGTCCGCTTCTTGAAAGACATGTTGAGGCAGCATGCCTTCTCTCTCTATAGTAGTCTTACTATAAACTCGCTCTAAGGGGTGGAGTGGTAGCCGACAGAGCCCCACGTAGCACCCACAAAAGGTAAGGAGGGTCACCACACTACTATAAGCCCACTCGCATCGAGGCCAACGGATTTTAAGGAGGAATATGGATCAGGTCATACGAAAGTAGAAATTCTCTCTTTCTCGTATCAAATGGCTAACATGCAGGTTTCGGGATTCGGCCTGGTTGATTCTCTCCGTTGTTTATTTAGACCCGATGGCTGCCCTCCGCACGAGGTTTTTGAAAGAAAGAAGTCCAGCAGTTTGCCAACTGTCTTACCCTGGAGATTTGAATTAATTCCTATTCTCCCATGAGAAGGTCTGTGGGGTCTGTGGGTCAGATAGGGGAAGTCGTCCTTGCCCATTATTTCAACAATGCATCAACAATTGCAAACTCGTCGATCTTGGATTTCAAGGCGCAATGTGGACATGGCAAAGGGGAAATGCTCGAGAAAGGATTGACAGAGCCTTATGCAATCTGCAATGGAGATTGATTTTTGATGAAGCGACATGACAGTCCAACATCTTCCTCGGGTGTTCTCAGACCACCGCCCACTCCTTTTGTCTCTGAATAAGAGAAGGACTGACTCAGACCAACCAACCCCCCCTTCCTAGCCCCCTGGCTGCTTCACAAGGACTTCAAGAACGGTCCTAGGATAATACATTATAGACGTCATGAAGGCCTTGACGTAAGGTAGGGGTTTCGGTCTTCCTTAAGTTCAAGGCAGAGGAAACTCTATAGTGCTCCTTGCCCGCGGCATAGAGAATGTGCTTGCTCACAAAGACTCAGCATTCCTGGCTCGACTGGAAAATGCACTTTGATCGGAATACGAAAGTGTCCTCAACCAGGAAGAGCACTATAGGGAGTAGGAGTAGGGGGCTGAGTAGGTAGTAGGGCTCTTCAGTCTCATGCTGACTGGGTCCTCTCGGGAGATCGCAACACGTTCTTAGTTCATGCTCGGCATCAAAGAAGGAAGAGGAAGATGAGAGTCGACCCTTTGAAACTGCCTGAAGGGGAGTGGTCTTCGGATGGTGAAACCCTCGAAACGCATGCTGTGGAGTCTTTCTCTTCTCTCTACTACGATGAGTACTCTTTGGCCCCGCCTTACCCCATCTGGGGCTGCCACCCTTTGACGCGCTGAGGTTGACTCCCCTTTCTATAAGTGTGGCGAATGAAGAAGAGATCCACGAAGCTTTGTTCGTCCCCCCGCTATAGTGCGTCGGGTGTTGATGGGCTGTGCGCAGCTTTCTTTCAGTCTAATTGGGAGATTGTGAAGCCCTCGGTAAGTATCTTAGTGAATCAAAGCCTTGTCGGAAGTGGATTTGATACTTCCATCTGTAGAGCTCTCATCACTCTGGTTCCCAGGAGTGCCTTCCACTATCACCGAGTTTCGACCACCTGCTCCCTTTGGCCGATCCTCATGAAAGTCATCACCAATCGAATCAAACCTTGCCTCTCAAGACTCATTGGCGAGGCCCAGCTTTAGTGGCCGTGCCGGCAATGATAATATAGTCATTGTGCAAGAAGTCATAGATGAAATGAGAAAGTCTTTAAGTTGGGCAAAGTGGGTTGGCTCATGATCAAGGTGGATCTCGAAAAGGCCTATTCTCGTCTACGCTGGACCTGAATATATGA
This sequence comes from Brasenia schreberi, assembly GCA_036023115.1. Lineage (NCBI taxonomy): Eukaryota > Viridiplantae > Streptophyta > Magnoliopsida > Nymphaeales > Cabombaceae > Brasenia > Brasenia schreberi. The sequence continues at coordinate 2,121,870 of JAYKKT010000037.1, forward strand.
GACTGACGGCAGGGTTTCCCATGGAATGAAAAAGGCAGTCAGATCGCCCAAACAATTGGGTCGCAATGGCCTATCTCATTTATTCTTTGCGGATGACCTCTTTCTCAGAGGCCTCAGTCGGGCAGGTCAAGAGTTGGATGTTCTACAAGACTGAAGCATCTGTTCGGGGGCCTGATAGTTCCTCCTTTTCTGTGTCCAAGAACGTGACCAGCGGCCCTCCAAATCCAAGCGACATCGGGTTTCAAACTAACCGATGATCTAGGCCTGTACTGGTGTACCAGTCCTTCATGGCAGAAATAGCAAACAGTACTTAGTCGAGAAGGTCCAAAAGAGACTTAGCAATTGGACCTTGGCAGGACGTCTTACTCTAGTCAACTCAGCGATAATGTCCATCCCAAGCGCTACAAACCCGTCTTATACCGAAGAGCTTTAGTGGGCACATTGAGCAGCTCTGTCGAGACCTTGGGGGAGGGGGTCTGAGAAAAGGAAAATGCACTTGGTAGGTTGGAACAAAGCCTGGTTGCTGGCGTTTCATATGTTTAATGAGGCTTGAATTGCAACCGCGCTATATGAGGTAGGGTGGGATGGAGGATCTCACAAGAACCAAACGCGCTCTGGGTAATAGGGAAATACGACGACTATCGCTCAGACCTCTTGTCCTTAATGACAGGAATGGCTCTCCTCTTTGGAAGGCAATCCGCAGACGTTGGGACTTCGTCAAAGAACATACGGGATGTGGGGCTTCTCCTTATGGTATGATTCTTGGGTTGGAGATACTTCGAGAGCAGATCTACTCCCACTACCCGCTACCCCGCTACCCACTACCCCCGCTACCTGCTACCACTATAGGGTGTATCGCCCCGTGGGAGCCTGTAAGTAGCACTTACCCGCGCATGCCTTACTCGGGGTGCCGGCTCCCAGCCTATAGTCTTAGTGGGGCGTTCACTTGTTGGCTGCTTATAGGTGGTAGGCAGGTAGGCAGGTAGGCTGAAAATAAGCGTTACAAAAGAGCCTGACTCCCACGGGGTGCTTACAGTAGCACTCCCACGGGGCGGTAGGGTAGGTAGGTTGGAGCGAGTGGCCCCTGATATTCTATAGTTGTAAGCCCTAACTTCTTTGTAGTGCCTATAGGTAGAAAGGTAGTTGCGAGTGCTTTGAGGTACAGGAAAACAATACGGAAGCTTCTTAACAGTGATGGCTTAGAAGTCAGGGGGGAGGCAGAGAGAAGCAGTGGACTATTTCCAAGGGTGGATTGGTAAGGATAGTCATGGGTCAAGGGTTGTCCCTCCAACTTTCAACAGGAAGCTATCTACTGAACAAAGAACGGCGCAGGGGGTCGGAGGAGATGAATGATGTTGTTCAGTCTATCAATGCTGACAAGGCCCCTGTGTCACGCCTTCGGAAGCGTGCAATTTTTCGCGTTCGCGGATGTCGACTCGTGCGGCGTTGCGCCCCACGCGCACCGCTACGTGGGCTTCGGTCATTCGGCCCCTACACACGCCGAACCGTCTCCCTCTTTTCTCTCTTGCTCACCCCACACGCACCTTGGCTCACACACCCTTGCGGCACTCTGACTCCCCCAAGCAAGACTTGGGTTAGTCGTCCTTCCAAGTAGCCGCCCCTCTTTCGTCAGTGAGGCCCTCTCTGTCAGTCTTCTCTAGATGCTTCTTGGTTGTCTCCTCTTGTAACCACTTGTATTTATGCCAACTCGCGCTTGGTTGGCGACGAGTTGTCAACGAGTTGGCATCCAACCAACTCCCTCCACTTGCCTTGCCAACTCGAGCATGGTTGGTGCCAACTCGCACTCCGCTAACCTCCTAACCGACTTAGTTGTGGCCAGGTAGCGTCCAACTCGCGACGAGCTGTCCTCCACTCACCTCTAGCCGCCTCTTGACGCGCGCATACCACCGCGCTCGGTTCGGCCCGCGCCCGTGGCCGATGTCAGCAACGCTTCGTCCACCCCGCACCGCTAGGTCCACCGCGTCGACCCCATGTCGCGGCCTCTCACGTTGGCACCTCTCTCGAGGCATCCCTCGACCCCTTGTGTTTCCGTGGGGTCGGCCACCACATGGTGATGTCTACTCCCCGACCCTGCCCGGTGACGAGTTCGGCCGACTCGAACTAGGATGAAACTAGAACAGGCGAACTTAATCTCACATCGGATCTAGGCAACGTCCTCGTTGCCTCATGGAATGAACGAATGTTGTTCTCGTACTCCCCCGCACTAGTCTCCCAACTGTCTTCCTCCTCAGATGCTCCTTGCCACCGGACGAGATAGAATTCTTGTTTTGCCGTGACTCACCGTCTTATGAGCCTTTCTAAACTCGCCTAATTTCTCGGTTGTGGTGGAGCCCTTCGCATAGCTCTCTCGTGATCCTCATAAAAAGGCTTTAGCATACTCACATGGAAGGTGGGGTCTAACTTCAACCTCTCGGGTAAGTTCAAACGATAGGCTACTCCCCCCACTCCTTTCATTATTTCGAACGGACCATCATAACGAGGCCCGCACGGAGACCTCTCCATATGTGTTCTGGTATTTAAGGCCACACCCTCTCTCCCACTTGGAACTCCAGAGGTCTTCTGCCCCCAAAAGCATATTTGTGCATCCTCTCCTGCGCCCGCTCCAGGGACTGACTCCTCATAGGTTGCTTGCCAATGAAGAACCAACCTCCCGAAGAGCCGCTGGACACCTCTCCCCTAGCTGTGTTCGGCCCACCTCCATAGGAGTTAATGGTTGCCAACCCAAGGTTAACTCAAAGGGACTTTGACTAGTGGAGGAACTTCGATGGAGGTTATAGTAGAATTGGGCGGTATCAGGACACCCAATTCTTTTGACTGACCGACACAGTCTTAGATACTCCTCAAGGAGTGCATTGATTCTTTCGGTCTGTCCATCGGTCTGAGGGTGTTGGGCTGTAGAGAAAGCTCTGTGCCCTTGGGTAGTCCAGAAGCGAGCGGGCTACGGATGAAGAAAGCCTCCCGATCGCTAACGATATCCTCTGGCACCCCGAAGTGCTGAACCACATGCCGAAAGAAGAGTTTAGCCCGTTCCCTTGCTGGACAATCTTTCGGCGCAGGTATGAAGACAACATACTTGGAAAAAGGATCGACAACCACCAAGACCATTTCGAACCCAGGAACCCTGTGAGAAAATCCATGGAGAGTGAGACCCAGGGTCTTACTGGAATAGGTAGAGGTTGTAGCAACCCTGCTGACTTGGCCCTTTTGTCTTAGTCTTATCTTGTTGACAAATTGGGCACGCCTTCACATAATCAGCAACATCACAGGCCATATGGGGCCAAGCCAACCAAGCCAACCAGCCTACCTACCTATAGCAGCCCGTTCTATGACAACCAGAGTTCGAGCGACCCTTGGATGTCCGGCGTAAAGGGTGTCATGGGTCTCTCGAATTCACCTTCGTCCTAGCCCCGGGTACTACGACCCTCTGACCTGACGTCCAGAGCAACCCATTTTCATACCTGAATGAGTGGTGGTGATACCTTGATCAATTCGGTCCTTAATTAGTCGTTAGTACTGCGGCCCTTGATACCTGAATGAGTGGCAGTGTTAGTGGGCTCCCCTTGATGCTGTCGAATGAGGTCCTCTCCATGCACCCGTCTTACTGCAGCCACGATATCCACTACTTTCTTGCGAAAAGGGCATCCGCTACCCTACTGTCGGGTAGGGTCTCGACCCGGACGAGATTCCCATTCCAAATCAGACTCCTCCATCAACTCAAGCCACCTCGCCTGTCGAGGGGCTCTGTCTTCTTCAATCGGTGCGGAGTTCTCAGTGACTACCTTGAAGGGCGCCCCGAGTCAATATACTCGCCACACCTGAAGGCAATGAATCACTATAAGAAGTTCCTTTTCGTGGGTCGCGGCTCTCCGCGTCCTTGAGCTTCCGGCTCTCAAAGGCCTTACTGTAGCGGGTGACCATCCTGTACCTTCACTACCCCAATAGCACGGTCGCTTGCATCGGTGTGCAACTCGAAGGGAAGGTGAAAGTCGGGCAACTGAAAGGCTCACTCGCGATGGCTTCCTTTAGCGCCGCCTTCTCACACCGTCTGGTCCATTCCCAAGGGGTTGTCTTTTGAAGAAGATCAGTCAAGGGCCTTAATGAATCGTCTATATCTATAGTAGTTGGCTAACCTTTTCTATAGTCTCCTGAACTCGGCCACAGACTAGGGCCTTTCCCAATCCATGATGGCTTGAACCTTCCGTCCATCCATCTTCACCATGCCTCGCCCGATGATGTGTGTGACCCATCACAATGAATTTCTTCCCTTGCTCGCACAACTAAGTTCACATAGAGAGTGTGAGCTCGAAGTCTATCAATTTCCCCACTCTGCGGTGATCTACATCTTCCTCTAGTGATTGACTATAAACCACGATGTCATCCAGATAAAGAACCACGAACTCATCGAGCCCTCAACACCTCGTTCATCAGCCGACTGAAGGTGGCGGGGGCTTAGTCCAAAGGGCATGACGAGGAATTCGTACGACCCGTAGCGCGTCACCATTGCCGTCTTGCCCTCATCTCCAGGGGCGATACGTACCTGGTCTGCTTTTGAAGCTGAACGCTACTATAAGATGCACTGAACTTCGTTCAGCTTTAAATAGAACTGAAGGCTACTATAAGATGCACTTCACTTCGTTCAGCTTATTTAGTGTCGCTTCACTATCGTTCAGGCTTTAGCACTTCGCTATATTTAGCTTCACTGAACTTCGTTCAGCTCTCCGCACCTTCGTTCAGGCCTACGTACCTCCGTCCTTATAGTGCGGTGGTGGAAAGGTTACGCAGCTCCGTCTGTGCTTCCAGTTGTAGATAATGGTTGCTCCAATCCAGTGGATCCTAATGCTCGGTCGATGATGGGAATGAGATGGAGTAATAGTTACTCTTTTGCCCGGCTGTTTGGACTGGTCCAAGGGGTCCCAGCGTCAGTGCCTTTCACATCCACCGAGAGTCGCCCTCCTGTGCACTGCTGATATAGACGAACTGGCACGGCTCAAGAGGAGGTCCGAATCTTCCTACAACTTCGACTGCTTTGTCCCCTTTGCTGATGAGACAGAATCTCTGGTCTGTTGCATCAGATCAACGGGGATCTTAAACGACGATGCCATGACTGTAGTTCTCGCACTCTCGACGGCAGAACTTCTTAAACGGCCGAAAATGTGCCAGCGCCAAGGGAGTGCGACAGGAAAGGAAGCTGCCATGAGGAAGGGGAAAAAGGAAGATGGAACGGGGGCACCCCATCCGTCGAGGGTCTTTCTCAAGCCGCGGCCCCACCTCCTCAGGAAGGTATGTCTATAGCTTGATGTCGGTCATCTGGCCTTTCCCTACGCCTCATACTAAGCGGATCTTCTATAGCTGAGTAGTAATCGACTACGAGTCTCTTCCGGACTTTCCAGATGCCGACCGGGCATCCAGGCGCCGAGGTGGTTCCTGCCTCAGTCCGCCGATACACTAGATTGCGAGCGCGATGGCCTATAGCTACCGAAAGCGGCTACTACCGCAGAGCGGCGCACTAATAGTAATAGCGTGGTGTTTTGTGTTAGTGGGACCCACTAAGACTGCCAGGTAAGCCCACCCGGCCGCGTGTAGCGGGAGCGCCCACTAAGACGGTAAGGGAAGGTAAGGAGGCTTGCTCCGCTGCCGCCTGAAAGTCAGGCTCCTGCTACTCTACCCCACACCCCACTTACAGAAAGGCCAGCACAGCTACTTCCGATGCCCGGAAAGATTTGACTCCTGGGGCAGTTCCTCACACTCCATCGTTGGGGTCCGTTGGGTGTGCAGACGCGCTCTCCCCCGGCTGGTTTTGTTGTTGCCGAGGAGGCCCCTCGACCTGCATCGGCTTTACCTTTACCAAAGGCGCGATCGGATCAACGCCCAGATTGCAGCGCTTGAGGCTGGGTCGCTCCTTTCTTCAGCCGTCCTCAGCATGTTGGTGCGAAGCATTATTAAGCTCCCTCAAAAGTCTGTCGCTTCACCCACTTCGGCCTTGTTTTGACTACTAGTTCTTCTTTTGGCCGTGGCAGCCACCGCCTGCCTACTACCCACTAACACTGCCAGGTAGCGGGTCGGCGTGTGGCCACTGAAACAGTTTACTTATACCCTGAGGGCTACCTATAGATGCTTGCTCTCACCATTGTCTGAATTAGCCTTAGTGGTCTTCCGTCCTTTGTATGCGTTGATCACCTGACGGGTCTTCGGTCACTACCTATCCGCTTCTCCCCGAAGAGCTCCACATTCGCTTGTGAAATGAGAAATTCTACCAGGCAGCTACTTCTTGTTAATAGTGTGCTGGCCACGACCCCGGGTCGGCCTCCCTCCCTCCTTTTCCGTTTTCAGGCCCCGCCCTGAGGGAATGGATCGCCCTTTGACCGTCGTCTTGGAAAAAGGGGTGTTGCCTTGGGCGACGTGCATCATTAATTACTGTCAATCCTTGGAGAAGTCGTCTTGAATCCCGCGCATCTTAATCCGGCGTGAGGTCACTCTGGTCTGTTGCTGGGCCCTGAGATTCGCGCTTTTCACCCCAGTGACAATCTGGTCATGCAGGACATGCGGACGTGAGGTTTCAGGAGCCAGGTTGTCTACCCGCCTGCTCGCTCTTCTCTTGTTCGACACCGCCTTAGCTAGTCATTATAAGGTTTCCCCAATGCCCTTTGGAGTTGTCTTTCCTGCTGCGTCGAGTTCTTCCCCAACGGCTTCTCCGAAAAAACAGAGAGTTTCGGCCCATTGTAGTTCTCAAGCCGATAGAGAGATTGAGGTTCTTCCCGATTTCGTCACACATTGGGATTCTTCCCAATCTCTTTCGTCACCCAGGGGAGACTATAGGGTCTTCTCAGGACGTGATTGATCTCGGGAATTACCCCTGGGGCATGTCGGCTGGAAGTCGATAGCGGCCATTTGGATTGTGGCCCGCCGATCCTTCCCGCAAAAAGGTGGCGGAACCCACCCTAGCTGCGAGATATCCCGCATGAGGCATGTCATCATCTGCTGGGTGCCCTTCCTCTGAAACCACCGCCTCATCAGAAGATTTTCTCCTGCTGGTTTGGCGATTGCATGAGTATCGGCTGCGATGCAGGTTGAAAGAGTCTTCCTCTCGGCAATGCGGACATCATCATCCACGGAGTCCAAGGTTCCGCAAGTCAACAATTAAGGGTTCCGTGCATATGAATCTTGATGTAACTGGCAGCCACCCCTGATCTCGCCGCGCGCGGAGCCCATACGCGCAAAAGGTGGTAGCGGGCGGCGGTGGGGCCGAGGTCACTGAAGACGAAGGACTAATCGGCGGAATTGAAAGAGGCTGTCTTGGTGAGGCGAGAACCAGCAGGCCAGTAGCACCAACTAGTGGAAGAGAGGCCCACTGGGTAATTCGGCAGCTCTCTCTATCGGTCGGAACCCGATAGACTCCTGGTCCCCTTGGCAGCATTTCGCCTTCATCCACCATCGGCTCCCAATATCTTCTCCAGCCAATGCAGGTCGAGAGAATGAAATTCTCCCTGAGCGCTTGTGATTAGGCTCCTGCACCAGTCAGGCAAGCCCGCCAGAAAACGGGATGTTGACGAGGTTTCGGCCAGGGTTGGTAGCGAGAAGAGGGAGGCATCTCAAGCTAAGCTGGATCAGTTGGTTAAGCTACAAGAATGGGCTGTCTCGTTTGCGGCTGGCATGGCAGCTACAGTGCTGATCAGGACCAGGAGGCGAAAAGATCGCGATGTGCCGAACTTTCGGCCAGGATGCAAGGTCTCCAAGGCCTACGCCAACTCCACGAGGAAATGGGCAGAATGAATGATGAAATGGGCAGCATAGAGCTTGGAATTGGCCCAAGCCCAGCCCCAAGGTAACTAAGGCCGTGGAAAGGCAAGATGATCAACCATATAAAGAGTGTTGAGTAGCATTGGATTACTGGTGGCTGGCGAGGAATTCGGAGCGAGATGCCTTTCTTCAAGGGGGGAATGGCTGTCAATGTGCGGGTTGGCTGAGGGGACGCGCCTTTCCACATCTGGTCCAAGGGATGGCCTGGTGTCCCGGGGCGGGGTACCTACCGAGGCCAGAGACCGAGACAGTAGACAAACCCCGGAGGAAGGGGGTGACGTCGGAAGGCAACTAATCATAGTCTTCCCCGCCCTTACATCTTGCTTCCTTACCCCCGGTAGACTGACGGGATAAGAAGCACACCCTTCCTTTAGGGAATAGAAGCACACTTATGCTTTCCCCTTTCCTTTAGGGTCCCCGATCTGACCCTTTGGGCCTTCCCTCCACTTCTTGTTACCGGAAGAAAAATCCCCTACTGCTACTGTCAGGCTCCCACGGTGCCGTGCCTCCCTTTTGTCTTAGTTGTAGTAACTGCTACCCGGCTGCGCTACCTTGAACTTTCTTTATCAAAGCCTTGCCTTACTCCCCCCGTGGCGGGTGCCATTCCTTGCCTGACGTAAGGCTATAGGCCTAGGTCAGCCTTGCGAAACAAGCCTTACTGTAAGCCCACGGGGCCCACCCCTACCACTAAGCGGCCCACTAAGACGGTAAGCCCCACCGCAACAAGGTGCAATGCCCACTAAGACAAAAGGTAGCAGTGTAGGCACTATAGGAGGCCGCTAACACTGCCAGGGTGACGCGGAGGCACCGCCACGTGGGAGCCGAGATCCATGAATCGGGATCCTAATGCATATAAATATAAATGGTCTAACGAGAGCAAGAATTTCCAGGAACATTTGGAACATTTCATTTCTTGAGCAGAATAGCCGTTTTCAAGTAGTGTTCGATCGATTACGTATTACTATGAATTGAAAGGTCCGAATGATCCACTCTGTAATCAGTTGTTAGAATCAATAGGTCTTCAAATCGTTCATTTAAAAAAAATTGAAACCCTTCTTATTGGATGACCATGATATTTCCCAAAATTCAAAATTCTTGATCAATGGAGGATCAATATCACCACTTTTTTTTTCAATAAGATACCAAAGTTGATGATTGACTTATTCTATACTAGAAAGAATCGCAGGAAATCTTTTGATAAGATGAATTCCTATTTCTCAATGATATCCCATAATCAAGACAATTGGTTGAATCCCATGAAACCATTTCATAGTATTATAACAAAAGATTCCCTTTTATGTGGAAAGGCTTGTATCAATAATTATGATCTGACATATGGACAATTCCTCAATGTCACTGTGTTCAATTGGCAACAAAATATTTTTCTTTAGTGCAAATGTGTAAAAAAAAACATGCTTTTTTGGGATGTAGATACTATTCCACCAATCGAGTCACAGTAAGGTCACGGGTATCTAACATGGCCGTTACCTAGCGATTTTCCGCAAGTGGTGACGAAGGGTATAACTTGTACAAATCTTTCCATTTTCCAATTCGATCCGATCCATTCGTTCGTAGAGCTATTTACTCAATCGCAGACATTTCTGAACACCTCTAACAGAGGACAAATAGTCAATTTTGAAAGAACTTATTGTCAGCCTCTTTCAGATATGAATCTATCTGATATCTGATGAAGAGCATCAGTATCTCAGTTTCAATTCAAAGATGGGTTTGCCATGTTCTGAGAAATATTTACCGCTCGAAAAGAGGAAAAAAACGGAGTCGCTTGTCTAAAAAAATGCCTTGAGAAAGGGCAGATGTAGCAGAACCTTTCGCTTGAGATAGTGCTTTTCAGCTCTTTCTCCCAAATGGAATCTATTCCAGAAAACATATATACCATGGTTCGCATGCGCCCGACAAGTACAAATACCTAAATCTAATCCTTTTATCCACTTTCCCATTGCCGATACCTTTAAATGTAGCTGTCACGTCTTAAGGTCTATCCTGAATATCAGATATTCTGCATGGATCAGATATAGAATGGTCAATTCTTCTTCTTCCATTGTTCCAGAATCGCCCACAATGGAATAAGATAAGTTATCTTTCGAGTAAGTCTTGACTTTTTGTTTGGTAACAAGGAGGGACCCTAAACGGCAACGGCTCTTGGTCTAGTCACTCCAGCCATGTCTTGGTGTAGTGGTCCCCACTGGTGGAGCTTCCATGAACACATGCAGGCCAACGGGCGGGGCTTGCTAAACAATCTGCAATTACCTTCTCTATAAACATGTTGTACCTGCCCTGTTGAGCATTTCTCTGATCGCAGCACAGAGGGCTGAATGAATCTATCTATCCTCAGATAGTAGAAATTGGATCGCTGTCCAACTCCAGTATCATCCTTATCAGCCCCAGTTCCCAGGCTAGTCTGAGGCCATCCAACGCGCACCAGAGTTCTGCATCTCCTATGGAAGACGAGACCGTCCAAGATTGATTGTAAATCCTCCCATCCACTTCACTATCCCGGATGATATCTCCTGCTGCAGCTCCGTGTGTGCATGCTGCACCATCCTCACTTTGGCCCAGGTTGGCAGAGGTCGTGCCCATCCAATGAGTTCCACACTCCTCACTGCTTTCCCATTTCCTTCTTTCCTCATTGCTTCATTTGTTCATTAGTTGCAGCCCGGGCCGGTGAATGGGCTCTTCAAAATGATGGCTTCCACAAGAAGCTACTACACAAGGGGAACACATGCCACTGAAGGAGCCGAGCCGCTACTACCTGGCAGTCTTAGCGGCGCACCGCTATAGTGCGTGGTCAGAAGTGTTAGTGGGAGTAGGGCCCTCACAAAAGAAGCCCTTAATGGCAAGACATGGGAAAACGTGGCAAGCTCCTAGACCAGAAAAGTAGGTCGGTTTAGGCCTTGCCTTGGAAGTGTGTAGAAGAAAAGAAGCTAGCTAGCTCCAATGCTAGCCACACATCATGAACATGTGGAGATACTTGAGCCTCTCATCAAGCATCTACTTGGGCACTAGAGGAGGGTCCGATGCCAAGTCCTAGAAGATTCCAAGTCCACTCTATAAAAGCACACTTGAGGCCCCACTACCCCCAGACGCACAAAAGGTGGAGCTCATTACATGGATTGATGACTTGTCTTCAACTATAGCTGAGCCACACATCAAGGGAGGCAAGAGGAAATCCTAGGCCTTTCTTCTTATCTGACTTGGGGAGCAAGGAAGATAGAGCAAATAAGAGCCACACATCTCAAGTCAGTTATGAGATAATGGCTCACATGCACCTACCTGCTACTCCCACTAAAGGTAGCCCTCGAGTAGCCTATAGTCAGTCTTATATGAGCAGCCGGGGCGCACCTAACGTGGGTGTAGCGGCCCGCTCCCACGCACTATAGGCGTAGCAGTTACTATAGCGGTGCACCACTGCTTTTGGAGTGGGAGCGAGTAACTATAGGCTGACCGGGCCCACTACCTCTTATAGTGCGCTTACAGTAGCACTCCCACGGGGCTTACCCGCACCGTGGCCGTATAGCATGCTACACTTACCGCCCCGTGGGGGCTACCCTTACAGTAAGGCTACCACCGCTCCTTTTGTGCGTCTGGGGGCGAGGTGGAGCCTATTGAGATGCTCGTTCGTTCGTCAAGCGAGTGCCCCACTAACACTGCCAGGTCGAGTCGAGAGATGTCCCTTCTTTATGCACATCCACATAGCCAGACACAAAGGTGTACAATCCATGGATCATGGTCCAAATCTTCGGTTGGTTCATTCACAGTAGGTTACGAAAGTGGCTGGCAAAGGCCAACCAACCTAAGAAGAGAGGTGGACGGGAGAACGAATGGCTCAGGAATCGACCGGTTCCGAGCAGACTTGTGGAGGCTTGGATTATCGTAGAAAAGAAAGAAAAGAAATAAATAAGAAAGAGGAGCCGTCTTAAGAACAAACAAAGACAGATGCCGTAATGCGAGGCGAGGGAGCCACTTTTCTGGTCTTGTGGTGCACTCACTCCCGTGAGGAGAATGAAATGACGCCCCCAACTAAGATCTAAAAAAGATAGTTTAGCTATTGATAAGCTAGCGAAGTTGCGTCAAAGATGAGCGCGTCAAAGATGAGCAAAGAGCGTCGCTAGCTTAACATAACAATGCTTTGCTCCCCCTAGTTGCGTAGGAGTAGCCTTACTGTAAGGACGCAACCAACCAGTAAGGGATTTTCTAGCTTACCTGGCAGTGTGGCGTGGGCGCACTATAAGGCGCTTTGACAAAGTCATCCTATAGTCTGACTCCGCGTTGACGTCACCCTTGCGCTACTGTAACGCTTCACTTCGTTCAGTAAAATGTAGCCTTAAAGTATAGCTGAACTTCGTTCATCAAATACTTCGCTTCGCTCAGCCAAACTCCAAAAGAACACTATCGTTCAGCCAAGTCAATTTCGCTTCGCTCATCCAACTCCAAAAGAACACTATCGTTCAGCCAAGTCAATTTCGCTTTGCCAAAATAACACTGTCGTTAAGGCCTACGTAAACTTCGCTTCGCTCAGCCAAACTCCAAAATAACACTATAGTTCAGCCAAGTCAATTTCGCTTTGCCAAAATAACACTTACGTTAAGGCCATAGTAAACTTCGCTACGCTCAACCTAACTCCAAAATAACACTTACGTTCAGCCAAGTAAACTTCGCTTCGCTCAGCAAAACACTCCAAAATAAGCACTACGTGAATCAAATACTTCGCTTCGCTCATCCAACTCCAAAAGAACACTATAGTGAATCAAATACTTCGCTTCGCTCATCCAACTCCAAAAGAACACTGTCGTTCATCAAATACTTCGCTTCGCTCATCCAACTCCAAAAGAACACTGTCGTTCCAACTTCGCTCGCCAAACTCCAAAAGAACACTGTCGTTCATCAAATACTTCGCTTCGCTCATCCAACTCCAAAAGAACACTGTCGTGAAATAGCTTAATGGTAGAGCATAGCCTTGCCAAGGCTGAGGTTGAGGGTTCAAGTCCCTCCTTCCGCTCCTCCATCCGCTTCGTCGTTCCGTCTGACGAGTAGGCAGCGAGTGGAGCTTGAACAGAAAGCGAAAGGCGTTGAAGTCGATGGGAAGGCCTACGAGCCTGACTCCCACGGGGCGGTGACGACTCTTCGTCGAGCCTACTGCGTGCTATGCCTCACTCAAAGACGGTCGAGCGTAGGCGGGGGAGTGAGGCGTCTTAGGAAAAGATGACAGTGCGTTGGTTCGACGCTCGTTTTTTGATTTGATAGTGTTAGTCCACTACTATTTATAGTATAGTAGTGTAGTCCAAAGTATACTTTTCGAAGCGAGCCTTCCCTTTCTCCCTTCTCGACCTGACGGAGGAGTGCGGAAGGTCAGGGCTTGGCTTGACCGTGTGTTCGGTCGGAGGACTGGCAAAGTTCCTCATTCCGTGGTGGGTGGGGTGCGAACAGAAGGCGTCGCCCAACGAGTGGCGGCGGAGGAAGCATAAGCCCCTATAGTGGATGTGGATATGGACAGACGTATTATAGTATAGTGATAATCGTTCCGCACTTCTATCTAAGTCTCGCGGGGCTGCTTCGCTCGCCACTACTACCGCCCCGTGGGAGTTATCTTATCTTGTTGTTCGGAAGTTCCATCGCTTCTGCTTTCTTTAGCAAAGCTCGTTCCTTCTTTGCTGCCCCGGGGGAGTCAGGGTTAGGATGCGAGTGCACTATAGGCAAGCATCCAAAACGAAGGTTGCAGTCGCTTTTTGAAAGCAACCACTACACTATAGGAGTAGGTCTGGGCTGCTTGCAACTAGTAGTAGGGGCGATTGACAACGAACGAGCAAAGCTTGACGTAGTAGGAAGTTAGGATGCGAGTGCGCTATAGTAGCGTAGCTTACCACCCTACGTTTTGGTTAGGATGCGAGTGCTTTACGCATAGCTTATCCTCCGCACCTTTTGTGCGTCTGGGCTTATATTATAGTAGGTAGGGTTGGATGTCAAAGACTAACTTCGCTTTCAAAATAATCGCAACCCTACCGTGTTAGTGGGCTGACTCCCACGTAGGAAAGTGGTTCAGGTAGCTCAGCTGGTTAGAGCAAAGGACTGAAAATCCTTGTGTCAGTGGTTCGAATCCACTTCTAAGCGTAAGCAACTCCTCTTTGTTGTTTATAGAGAGCTTACCGCTACGTGGGTCTTGCCCCCCGTATGGCTTACACCAGCGATTCCCCTCTGGGCCTACTACAGAAATAAGACAACCATGGTTTCGAGTAGCTCGATCCATAGAGCACCTGCTTCCCGCGTGCCGATGCGGCCTTATTTGCAAAGAAGGAGCAAAGCAACTTCGCTAGCTTACCCTTCGCACCCTACCGGCTACCGCCCCGTGTTCGTATCGCCACGCCACTAAAGCCCGCTACTGTAAGCGCGCCACTAAGACTTCCGGGGTCAGTAGTCGTCAGTAGCTCCTTGTCTATAGGAGATAGGAGCGAGTCGTTTTCCTGTAAGTGTAACCCGCACGCAGAAGAGGGTGAGTCTACTTCTGGGCCCACTCTGCGGTAAGCGCACGCGCCGCGGAGGTAAGGATGACGACTACTGACCTGTAAGCCGCGGCAGGCGGTTGACGCGAAGTTCGTCAGGAGCCCTCTGAGATGTGATCGTGTAGGCATGGCCGCGAGGGCAGCGGTGCAGTTGGGGGTTAGCCCGGGAGGGCGTAGCCAAGAGCCATGAGCTCTCTGGCCCATCTGAGCGCTCAGATGTGATCGTGGAAAGCACGCATAGAGAAAGAAACTAAGTGAACCTACTCCTAAGGAGGTCAAATAAGGAAAGGAAGTAAAGGAAAGAGACTGATTGGCGCCGGGGCCCCGTTCTGCTCCTCCTCCTTTTATAGAGTGGAATTACATAACTTCCTCTGCAAGGAAACATCTTGTAGTGGCGTGGCGTCTCGTCACTCTATCTTTACAACCCTCGATCTGTTGGTTTCCCGGCCTTTCTCCATGACGAGAATTCCACACGATCCAGATAAGGGATCTTATCCACTCCTCCTGAATTAGGATAATTCTTGGTGCTTATAAGAATGAGACGCCACGTGGAATTCAAAGGTCTAGGGTTCTCAGCTTATAGTAGTGTCGCTTCACTGCGTTCAGTTCTTAAATAGCTTTTTAAAGCGCTGAACTTCGTTCAGGCTGTAGTCAATTTCGCTTCGCTCAACTCACGCCTGGCAGTGTTAGCGGTAGCTGTCCCACTAACACAGAAGGTAATGGCACACACACTATAGGCGGGGTCAGCCGTCAGGTGGCCACGTCAGGAGTCAGCCGTCAGGTGGCCACGCCTAAAAGTAAGTCACCCACTAAGACTGCCAGGCTTACCGCCCCGTGGGAAGGGGTATAGGTTGGCAGTAGCCTATAGTCAAAGACAGCTCCGCTGCTTAGCTGCGACACTGCTTACTTCAAATACTGCTTACTTACAGCAACAAGGTCGGTTGCGTCCTGCTTATAAGGCAGTAAGCCCCCGTGGGAGTAGCGGTCATATAACAAACGTCAAAGACGTCGGCGAGGCGAGGTAGCTGTGTTCAAACTACTACGCTTACTAATTCCAACGCTTAGTAATTGATTGAAGAAGGAAGGGCTCTCAAAGAGTATGCATTACAATCCAACGTGGGGTAAGAAGACCTTCAGTATCACCGAGCAGCATGGGTGTGACTTCCACCGTGGCCTGCTCATACCATAGGAATGCCGAATGTTGGTTGAAGGCCAGCTTTGCCATAGAGTCTGCCACTGAGTTTGCATACACATCTTTCCAGGTGATCTCCCAATCCCGGTGGATCAAATCCTCAATTTCCTGAAAGAGGTCCTGGTTCGTTTCCATGCATCCCCTATTGTTCTTGCAGGCCTGAAGCAAGATTATCTGCTTGAATCTAGATTTTCCTCCAACCTCGAGCCCTCTCTCAATCCATGTAAGACACCCCAACACTCTGCTCTCTAAATAGAGCAAACTCCAATTTGAGCTGAGAAACCTCCCCGCCATCGGCCTGAGCTATCCCGGAATACTCCTCCTGACGAAGCTTTCATTATATCCGATCGAAAGGCACCATCAGTGTTGACTGCAACACAATCATTGGGTGGAGGTTCCCATCTGATAAGAGCTTCTTTCGACCCCGGCGATACACAATTAAACCTCCCGAGCATCTCCTGCGCCTTCCAACTTGCAACTACAGCATTGTAAACTATGTTGATCTTCGAACGGGTCAGAAATACCTGAAAATTGAGCCATTTCCACTTACTAAAGGCCAGCATATATACCCACTCGATTTCCAAAACACCCTTCAAACCCCTTCTTAGATTAGAATGTATAATCTCCTTCAGTTCCAGACAGAAAAAGAAATTCCAATCTTCCGGCCCTCCATAGTGGCCTGACCATAACGCAATCCCTTACTACATGTAGCCTTGTCTCCTCCTCCATCTCACAAATTGGGCAGCGACTCTCCGTAGTCAGATGTCTGCGAAATCTTTCCAAAGAAGTGAGGAGCTTTTTGCCCTTCAGTAACCACCGCCCCGTGGGAGTGCGTGCGGATCCTCTGTGGTCCATTCCATTTCCACACTCTGCTCCAGGAGGTGTCGTGAGCTGTGCTTTGCGATCTCACAAGCAACTGGTATGCCGACGCTACCGTGAAAGACCCATTCGAGACCGGTCTCCAGTAGCTTACATCCTCTCCTCATATGCGGAGCAAGACAGCCGATTACATAACTCCCTGATCTGTTGAGGGGTCAATCAACGCATCATTCCAACTCCCATTACCTTGGGCGTCCCACACGCCATAGTCTCACTTCCTCAGGAATTACATTCGATAACATGCTTGCAATGCTACTGTCGCCAGTCCAACAGTCGAACCATAAGGAAGACTTAGTCCCATTGCCCAATCTCCAGCCTGTATGCTGTTTCACAAATGTCCAGAGTCGGCACATTGCCTTCCAAATAGGAGATTTCTTTGGGGGTCATATTAACAATTTAGCCCATGGCGCCAACGCCTATAGTTTGTGGCTACGAAGGCCTGCCTCATTTACATATCTAAGTCGTTGAATCCCCCAACCACCCTCTCTCTTCGGTAGAGAGGCTTTCTCCCAACTTACCAAATGCCTTCATCCGCGACCATAGAAAATCTCGGCAAATCTCTTCGGTGCACCACTGCTTTTGAGCCACGTGGGCCTGAACTATTAGCCGGGCCGGGGGAGGGATAATGCAAGTTTGCAGTGCGTATGTAGGAATAGATAACGCAGCCGACTTTGCAAGAGTAATGCGCCCAGCCAGTGACAATGACGAGGCCTTCCAAGAGCTCCACTATAGCTGCACCCTCTCCACCAAACCAAATAAAGGTAGTAGACCATTTCTGCCGTTAATCAGCGGAACCCCCATATAATGTCCAAGGTCCTCGCTTGAACCCCGAAACTTCCTGGATCCGTGAAGCTAACTGCCTGCTTACGTGATACACAATCATGCAATGGCTATGTTAACCATAACATAGTCCCGAGCTGGCGCAAAACACTCTAAGCACGTCCAATATGACCCCCACCTCTTCCACCTTCCGAAAATAGGACGAGATCTTCCGCAAAGAAGAGGTGAGACCTTACAGTAAGGCGCCGTTACGGCCCGGCCTCCCTTCCCGCGATGCCTTGTGTGAGCCGCTCCATGCACAGCAAAAACAAAAAAGGTAGGGGGCCCCTCAAAAGCACCGTTGTCCGCCCATTCCAAATAAGACTGATTGGCCTTCCATGGCTGAACCACTACCTGACTTGTCTGGGAAGCCCGCGTCGGTGAGGGTGTTATAGATCAAACTCCATCGGAGTCGATCGTAGGCCTTTTCCAGATCGACCTTGATCACTAGCCAGCCTTTCTTCCCCTGCTTCTTCCTCAACGAATGCATAATTTCCTGAACCAGCCCATTCTTGTAGCTTAACCAACTGATCCAGCTTAGCTTGAGATGCCTCCCTCTTCTCGCTACCAACCCTGGCCGAAACCTCGTCAACATCCCGTTTTCTGGCGGGCTTGCCTGACTGGTGCAGGAGCCTAATCACAAGCGCTCAGGGAGAATTTCATTCTCTCGACCTGCGTTGGCTGGAGAAGATATTGGGAGCCGATGGTGGATGAAGGCGAAATGCTGCCAAGGGGACCAGGAGTCTATCGGGTTCCGACCGATAGAGAGAGCTGCCGAATTACCCAGCGGGCCTCTCTTCCACTAGTTGGTGCTACTGGCCTGCTGGTTCTCGCCTCACCAAGACAGCCTCTTTCAATTCCGCCGATTAGTCCTTCGTCTTCAGTGACCTCGGCCCCACCGCCGCCCGCTACCACCTTTTGCGCGTATGGGCTCCGCGCGCGGCGAGGTCAGGGGTGGCTGCCAGTTACATCAAGATTCATATGCACGGAACCCTTAATTGTTGACTTGCGGAACCTTGGACTCCATGGATGATGATGTCCGCATTGCCGAGAGGAAGACTCTTTCAACCTGCATCGCAGCCGATACTCATGCAATCGCCAAACCAGCAGGAGAAAATCTTCTGATGAGGCGGTGGTTTCCGAGGAAGGGCACCCAGCAGATGATGACATGCCTCATGCGGGATATCTCGCAGCTAGGGTGGGTTCCGCCACCTTTTTGCGGGAAGGATCGGCGGGCCACAATCCAAATGGCCGCTATCGACTTCCAGCCGACATGCCCCAGGGGTAATTCCCGGGATCAATCGCGTCCTGAGAAGACCCTATAGTCTCCCCTGGGTGACGAAAGAGATTGGGAAGAATCCCAATGTGTGACGAAATCGGGAAGAACCTCAATCTCTCTATCGGCTTGAGAACTACAGTGGACTCCACATCCTCCAGGCAGCCTTGCCTCCGTGATTCCCCCTCCCTTCCGGTAATCCAAACGAGTTCCGGTTGCGTCGTCGGCCCTAGGCTTGCTAACAAGATAAACAATGGGCCGAAACTCTCTGTTTTTTCGGAGAAGCCGTTGGGGAAGAACTCGACGCAGCAGGAAAGACAACTCCAAAGGGCATTGGGGAAACCTTATAATGACTAGCTAAGGCGGTGTCGAACAAGAGAAGAGCGAGCAGGCGGGTAGACAACCTGGCTCCTGAAACCTCACGTCCGCATGTCCTGCATGACCAGATTGTCACTGGGGTGAATCTCGGGGCCCAGCAACAGACCAGAGTGACCTCACGCCGGATTAAGATGCGCGGGATTCAAGACGACTTCTCCAAGGATTGACAGTAATTAATGATGCACGTCGCCCAAGGCAACACTCCTTTTTCCAAGACGACGGTCAAAGGGCGATCCATTCCCCCAGGGCGGGGCCTGAAAACGGAAAAGGAGGGAGGGAGGCCGACCCGGGGTCGTGGCCAGCACACTATTAACAAGAAGTAGCTGCCTGGTAGAATTTCTCATTTCACAAGCGAATGTGGAGCTCTTCGGGGAGAAGCGGATAGGTAGTGACCGAAGACCCGTCAGGTGATCAACGCATACAAAGGACGGAAGACCACTAAGGCTAATTCAGACAATGGTGAGAGCAAGCATCTATAGGTAGCCCTCAGGGTATAAGTAAACTGTTTCAGTGGCCACAGGCCGACCCGCTACCTGGCAGTGTTAGTGGGTAGTAGGCAGGCGGTGGCTGCCACGGCCAAAAGAAGAACTAGTAGTCAAAACAAGGCCGAAGCGGGTGAGGCGACAGACTTTTGAGGGAGCTTAATAATGCTTCGCACCAGCATGCTATTAGTCACAGGCTCTTCACAGCGGAGAGGATGCAAAGGGACTCGGTCAGGGGAGTGTGTGTCAACTGTGTAACAGGTCCCCTGAAAGCACAACCCACCTCTTTTTGAAATGCCCCAGACGCAGGAATCTTTGGAGAAGGGTGAGCAGGATGTTTGGAACTGAATCCG
Organism: Brasenia schreberi; assembly: GCA_036023115.1. Lineage (NCBI taxonomy): Eukaryota > Viridiplantae > Streptophyta > Magnoliopsida > Nymphaeales > Cabombaceae > Brasenia > Brasenia schreberi. The sequence goes on from JAYKKT010000037.1 coordinate 2,141,582, forward strand.
TATCTCTCAATAGAAGAGAGACTAAGACGATGGAGCAGGAAAGGCTGGAAAGAAAAAGGATGACGTCAAACTTGGCTCTTTCAAGATGAGAATTCGTGGAATATGGGAAAGAAGGAAGGGCACTAAACTAATATGAAATCACAGAGGTCATTCGAAGCAGGTGTCTTCTTTCAGGTTCGAGAAAGAGTCCTTCCAGTGCTCAAGCGGGCAGTGATACCAAGTTGCGATGGTTGTACTTTCATAGATGGCTGCCTCCCCGTTGAACTATCTATTTTCAGTAGGGGCCAATGGAAGATAGGATTCACGCTACGCAATGAAGGGCTTTCTACTTGCAGGTTGGATGTCTAGGCCGGGCGCCAACTGGAATGTGGGCCGTATCTCATCATTGAATCTTCTCGTAGGGAGCCCACGGTGCGGTAGTTATAGCCCTACTCTTATTCAAATTGGAACTACTCCCGACGGCCGTCAAAGGGTTGGGTTTTGAACCGAGCTATTGAGGGAAATGAAAGGGGCGGTGCAGTCGGGTTGGCATATCAGCCATTCCGAGAGCAGAGCCGGGGACTACTACTATGTACTGATCGAGCTGTACCCCGGAATGCAGTGGACCAGGCCGGCCCTTCATAAATCGCAAATCCAGGAGGAGTGCTCGTTCAGCTATGAAGCTTCCCCATCGCACTAAAGCATATTGACTCTTCTTACTCTTTCCCAAAGAAAGTTCCTTCGCGTTGATCTTACTAACTGAGATTGGTCATTTTTAGAGTGAAATCAGAGTTAGGGGAATGGAGGTAAGAAGAGCCAAGCCGACCCCACGCCAACTGCTAGCGGTCAAAGCCACCGCTAACACAAAAGGGGAGAGTAGCTTAGTCTTCCAAGCCTCCACTTAGGTGGGTTCTACCTAATAACTTGCCCCATTAATCTACGCTTGCTTTCTTGGGGCATTGAATTGGTAAATTAGTTAGTTTACACCCAAAACTCTTAGCTATCGCCTCTCCTTCCTCCTCTGATATGTGTATTCCTACCATCTCACTCTTAGCAAAGTGAATGACCCAACCTATTGTTTAGCCTCAACTCAATCATAGACGGATCAGCTTGAAGGAAAAGAAGAGTCTCGTCTGCTTTTCCTGTAGCCGATTTACCACCCCCATCATTACCCAAGCTAGAAATAGCAAACAGCAACCAGGCTTTGTTCCAACCTACCAAGTGCATTTTCCTTTTCTCTCAGACCACTAAGACCTGCCAGGGCGCGCCCACAAAGACTGCCAGGTAAACACTTTACATGTTATAAGCGGTGGAATGAGTTGTTGCCTATAGGGCCTATAGGGCGCGTGAGCCCCCACAAAGATTGCCAGGTAGACTTTCCCTTACTGTAAGCTCCCACGGGGCAGCCTATAGCCTATAGTCCTGGCAGTGTTAGCTTAACTGCGAGACTGCGAGACTGCAACAAGGTCGGTTGCTTACTGGTATGCCCGCGGCAGTAAGCACCCGCCCTCAAGTTCAAGGTTTTATTTGAAGCCCCACGCACTATAGGCGTAGCGGTTATGCTACTAAGTGCTCCCACACCAACTGACGGGAGGCACCCTTCAAGCGGATAGCCTTGCGATTACTTGTTGGCTGAAGCCACGTGGGTTAAGCAAAAGGTTAGGGTGCCGGGTTGGATAAAATGTCACTGAAGAGTGACGGCTTCTTGTCAATGAGCTCACTGAGATAATTGGGTTTCAAAGGAAGATGTAGTACATCAGATAATGGAAAGTAAGTAGTTGAAACACTTCCCTTTCCTTACTGGTGTATTTGAACCATCAGCTTTTAATGGGATATAGGTGACTAAAATCATTCTTTCCACCTTGAAGCCGCTAACATTATAGTAGTGGGATAGACCTTTCTAGTCTGTGGCTCCTTCATCACTATCAGGCCATGTCCTGGAATGTAAATGAGACGACAACCTTCTTTCTATTCTATAGTAGTAAGCCCACTCTGCGGTAAGGCCAGGCCGACAGTTGCAGCATGAGAGTGATGTGCGAAGATAGCCTGTGATGAGGATGTCGATGAGGAAGCCCTTTCACCAACTCTGGCTTCAAGTTCTGCTAATCTCATCATCAAGGTAGTCACTTAATAGGGCTGAGCCCTAATCGTAATATGCTGATTTTTCCGCCTCCAACTCTTTTCTCTCTCGAATCTTTCCTGACTTCTGCCTTCTTTCATTCCGTTCTTTTCACCATCGTCGACGCAACCATCTTTTATTCTCACACCTATTCTTCCTTGAAATTGGCTGATGGTTCATGTACACCCTCCTATAGTAAGGGAAAGGAAGTGTGAACACCTGCCCCTCAGTCCTGAATGTACCTGAAGTTGGCGTGGGGCTTATCAAATTGCAAAACATCGCTCACCCGTGGCGGCCACCTTCTTCTCACCTCATTGACGCTCCCACCAGATAAAGAACGGAACCCATCAAGAAAGAAGAAAGCTTGGCCAATCGAAGATGAGGAAGGAAACCTAGAACTCGCTGTGATTGGATAGTTACCCACCTTCCTCGGACTGTTCTCCTTTCTTCAAGTCTAATAGGAAAGAAAGAGGTCAATTGGCTGATCGGAAGGAAGGAAGGAAGGACTTTCTTTGCTCAGGTTTTGGATACGAACTCCGATAGCGAGATGTGGATGACTTTAGGACTATCCCAATTAGTCCGAAATTCTAAGCTCGACTGTCTCCAGTCCCTGCCTGCTGGTTGAGGGAGGAGTTCCTGCGAACTCTTCTACTACTGGTCGGTCTTACTTTCGCGGATGTTGAGACCAGTGAGCCTTGTCAATTTCCTGGAAGCTTCCTGCCAATCCGAATCTTCAAGCGGTGGAGTCCAGGTTCAATCGATTTGCAATTATTTACTGGCACGTCTTAGGGTCAGTTCTAGGTGGTGACAGGGACGGTCGAAAAGGCAGCATTTGTAACCGGAATGGAATACCAAAGAGGATGTCGTCGGCGTATCGAGCGTAATAGAAGCCCTGGGTGCCATCCCCTCTGATCATTGCCCTCTCCACCTCTTCATCCAAGGGTGGGCCAGCATCTCCCCTTGCCGTTCCACTCCGAGGAGCTCCCTCTCGCAGCCCAAGGCGAAGCCAAGCCCACGCTCAAGCAAGTCATTTTCGGACTAGCTATAAGTAAGTGCTTAACTCGGTCCTTGGTTGTAGACTTGCTTAAATTAAATTTGATACGGGGTTGTAATAACGGAGCATAGTTTTCCCCCGCTTGTAATAACGTGGCTTGGCACACCTACACACATGTGCACTTGAGCCTACCTCGCTCTTAGTTGTGCACGATTTTGAACACACACGGGCCTAATCAGCCCCTAAGATATAAATTTATTTATATAGTTTATGTTGCGTAGGGTTTTTGCTTGAGTTGTGTGTGTTGTCTTTCAATTCTCGCACTCACACACATTGAGCCTTCGCTCTTATTTGTAAGACCCAAGTAAGGGCCGTGTTATACTATCCTTGGGTTTATTTCATGTTGTGTGCGTAGTACTTCAATTCAAGCACTCACACACATTGAGCTTTCGCTCTTACTCCCAAGACCTTAGTTAAGGCCATACTGCAATTTATATTTGGGTTTAATTTCATGTTGTGTGCATAGTACTTCAATTCAAGCACTCACACACATTGAGCTTTCGCTCTTACTCCCAAGACCTTAGTTAAGGCCATACTGCAATTTATATTTGGGTTTAATTTCATGTTGTGTGTGTAGTACTTCAATTCAAGCACTCACACACATTGAGCTTTCGCTCTTATTTCCAAGACCTTAGTTAAGGCCATATTGCAAGTTATATTTGGGTTTCATTTCATGTCGTGTGTGTAGTACTTCAATTCTTCCACGCACCCACATTGAGCCTTCGCTCTTATTTGTAAGACTCAAGTAAGGGCCCATATATACATTATATATGTATTTCCCTTTGGCAATTTTCCTTCAGCATTTACATTACAAGTCATTTCCCTTCGGCAATTTCCATTTCAAGTCATTTCCCTTCGGCATTGTCTTTTAAATTCGGGTTTTCCCTTTGGAGTAGCGTGAGTTGGCATTGCATATACGCCATACCACGAGTTAGGACGCATATTGCATCAAAGCAAACCCCATACTCCCGCTCAAAATCGCCACATCTTAGTGGAGTGTTCATAACACACACCTAGGTGGCCCGAAAAGGGATAAAAAGAAAGACTTAGGCACGTGCAAATCCACGTGATCTAAAATCTGAAAATCGTACAAACAAGACCTGAATCAAACACCTCGAACCGCTTTCGTAGGTTTTCTCCACTCAAAACTCGATTTTAAAAGTGTACAGACTGACCCTTGCGCATCGGTGTAAGAAGGTCTGCGACGACAAGAGCTTGCTTGCTCACAGTCGCCACGTTAGAAGTCAGGTTCTAGAACATATCTTCGCTAGCTTAGGTAAGCTAGCTGGCACGCCCTGTTTATTTAAATAGGACTTAGGCACACGAAAAGGTTTGCTCCAGGCCTAAAAACCAAGAAAGCGGAGATTTTCTGCGTCTACAGTAGTTTGGCACGCCCGGTGGGACGTGAGTCTTTTAAAAGTCGAGTCATTCTAGGAACTTGCGAAAAGATTTTCAAAGAGGTGTTGTTTTAACTTTCTTTTCTTCTTTACTTGTACTTAGGAATTTTGAAAAAGGCCTGAAAGCATGTTAAAATCCAACCCAAGTGAAGTGTTGAGCCAAGGCTCACGCGCATCAAGTTCACTCTAGGAGGGTTTTGAAAAACAAAATCAAACTAGACGAGATAGAGGACCTGAGAAGGGAATTCGAGGCCAAAATCGATGCTCTCAGCCAAGAGGCTGAAGTAGGCGATTCGTGTTCATCGAATGGTGAACAAAAGGCCAAAAGAAAATATGAAAAACCTCGCAAGCACAAAGAGGCCTCCGTAATGAAAGGCAACCAATACCACGAGTCCTTCACACAAAAGGACCGTAAAGCCCTACAACAGCTGCTGAAATGGCAAAATAAAGAGAAAAGGAGTTGCGCCCTGTCTGATTTCCTTCCTATGGATTACAAAACAGACAATGACGATGAAATGCCAAACTTCCATCGGTATGATGGCATGGGAGACCCTAGGTCTCACTTGCAACTTTTCTCACGTCGAGCCCATAAGAAGAAAAAGGACTCGATGAAATGGGTGTATTAGTTCCCTTTATCCCTCAAAGGCATAGCTGCCAAATGGTTGGCTTCCTATGACTTAAGGCAGTTCGCTACTTTTGAAGAGTTAGCGAACTGCTTCATGCAAAGATTTGCACACAACGTAGAAGTCACGCCGACTCTGAATACCTTAAGGGATACAAAGATTTATACGATGGAGGTCACTTTTGGGCCAAGTGCGAGAGCCCATATCCGAAGGATGCGCAGTCATGCTCAACCTGGATAACTTTAAAAGCGAGTTAAAAACCCTTCTCTCGCTCCATGAGATCTCAACTTTCCATAAGTTGATCAAAAAGGCATCCCTTTTCGAAACAAACTTGAGAAAAGGGACATACGATCACTTATGGAAAGGAAGTGCCGTTTCTAAAACCCGCTTGGAAAAGCCCATCACTTATGGGCTGCCCACGATGGACAAAGGGGCAAAGCAAGGCATGAACGAAGCCGTACATGCCTTCATTATTCGATGGAGTTCTCTTTTAGGGCAAGTGCGAGAGCCAATATCCGAAGGATGCGTAGTCATCCTCATCCTGGATAATTTTAAAAATGAGCTAAAAACCCTTCTCTCTCTTCACGAAATCTCAACTTTCCATAAGTTGATTAAGAAAGAATCCCTTTTCGAAACAAACTTGAAAAAAGGGGTGTACGACCACTTATGGAAAGGAAATCCTATTGCGAAAACTCGCTTGGAGAAATCAACTACGGGCCATCCACCGCGGACAAAGGGGCAAAGCCCCATAAAATCGCCAATGTCAGGGTGGATCCAGGTGTGGCGGGCACTTCCAAAAATTTTGAAAAATTAGAAAACAAAAGGGAGAGAAATTTTCAAAAACCAATTGAAAAACGGGAGTACACACTGCTGGGGCAATCTGTGTTGGAGGTCCTAGACCTCCTACTTGCCCAAGGCATGATTAAACTTCCCGAAATTCCCGAGGAAGTCACTTCCAAAGGGAGATATTTAAATCATTTTTGCAAGTATCATCGGCTCAACGGCCACGATACAAAACGTTGTTTCTCCCTTTTGAACAAAATCGAGAACTTGATAGCGGAGGGCCGGCTCCAGGTCACTGCGGAACCTGAGCCAACTCAAGCTATCTTCAAAGAACCCTTTCCCAAGCACGCCAATAGCAGTGGGAAAGGAAAGGAGGTATGTACCCTCACCCTTTCAAAAGAACTAGCGCATTCATCTGAGTCTGGTCGACCCACTTATGCGTCTACTCTTGTACTTTACAAGAAGCCCGCCCAAGTTGTCATCCGGGGACCACCAAGAGCTGAATCCCCGGCTAAACCAGTTTTAAAACTTCAAGGTGCTCCTCAACTCGTAATTAGAGCCAGTTTTAGTGCGAACCCTAGGTTGGTCGTGGGAGAAGTGACTAGATCTGGGAGGATCTATCAACCCCTGCACCTACAAAGTGCTAAAAAGGTGGTCAGTGTGCTTGGCCCCTCAAAAGCATGTATTCCTAGAGTTCTGCCAAAAGCAGACAATGGGAAAGTCATCCTAAACCCTTATGATTTTGAAAACCATCTTTCAAAGATTCCTATCCACATGTCCATCCTAGAGCTTATACAAACCTCGCCTAGGCATAGACTCATGCTAGAGAAAATTCTAGAAAGAGCTAAGGTTAGTTCGAACATAAGTCTGGAATCCCTATCTGACCAAGTGGCGTTAATAGGAGCAAAATCGCCCATCACTTTCTCGGAAGATGATGTAGATAGACCCTACGAGTCCTACAACCAGGCCCTGCATATCGAGGTGGTTCTGAATAACCACTCTCTGAACAGGTGCCTAGTCGATGGGGGAGGAGGGCTCAACATCCTTACACTTCATGTGGCGTACCAAATCGGAGTCACCTTGACTTCTGTAAACCCAAGCCCCATCGTTATCACTGGATACGATGGGAATGCGTCTAGGCCTTTAGGATCAATCGAACTCCCAATGGAAACGGGAGGGATCACACACACGGGGGTGTTCCATGTCTTGGACATCTACCCCCATTATAACCTGTTGCTGGGGAGGCCCTGGATACACAACTTGTGCGCTATGCCATCCACCTTCCACAGGTGTGTCAAGATCCCTTTCAGGGACCTAATCGTAGTGATCCTAGGTGAGAGTCACCCACAACTTCAGGGGATCATAAACTCCCCTTGTTTATCGAGCTCCCAAGCCCATGAGGCTAACCTGGGGCAGATTGTGATCGAGCCACCAAGGCTCATGTTAGACAACCCTAGGAAGGTTGTATATGTGAAGGAGCCGCCCAAAGCAGGCCCCCCTCCCAATCTTAACCCTTCTAGGAAAACCCAAGCCATATGAGCACAATATGGACGACAGCAAGTTCCAAGACCACGATCTTTATCAAAACTTTTCAAAGAATAAGAAATTGTGTAACATGTTGTTGAATATGGGCTACACGCCCTACAAAAGTCTAGGGGCACAGAACCAAGGTCTCCTAGAGCCCATCCTTCCTAGGGCCAACCCAAGCCGATACGGGATTGACTATACTCCCAGAATACCGCCAGAGCCACCCCCTGTTACCACCTGGGTCAAGGGTGCCCTAGAACCTGCCTTAGAAGAAACATACGATTTAGACCTCCTATTCCGAGTCTAACCCGTAGTGTTTTCCCTTTGTAGGTATGACGGAAGATCCCTTTTATAAAAATACAAAAATATTTGGAAAACTTAAAATCAAAAAAATCGAAAAAGAAAAAAAACCAAAAACAATGGAAAAACAAAAACTCAAAAATAGAGTGCTTTGTATAGTTCCCAAGGTTCTTGTTTTACAAAAACCCCAAAAAATCAAAAATTTGGAAAATACCAAAAAGATTTTGTATATAGCTGCTCCTGGTAGGACTTTAGCAAAAGAAAAAGATTTCGAAAGAAACGTTGTCTGCATAGCCAGACCAAAAATTTCGAAATCGATTGAAAATCCGAGTACAAAACCAGGTCTTTTTGAAAATCACTCATCAAATTCCCTCGGGTCTATAACCCACGAGAATGATCGAAGCCCAGAAGTGGATCTCCTTGAGGAAGATCCCACTTCTGAGCTCCCAGAATTTCATAAAATGCTCGATTTTGAAAGACCTTCCAATTCAGTAGGAGGAGATTTCATAGAGGTAAACCTAGGGGATGATTCCAATCCCAAAACCATCAAAATAGGCACATGCTTGCATGAACATGAAAGATCAGCATTCATTGCATTTCTATGAACCTATTTAGATGTGTTTGCATGGACGTATGAAGACATGCCGGGCATAGACCCCAGCATTGTCGAACATCATCTTCCCTTAGATGAGGATATAAAACCCATAAAGCAGAAGCTTAGGAAAATACACCCGAATGTACACACGCAAGTCAAAGAGGGTTTAGAAGATCTGTTAAAAGCCGGATTTATAAAACCCATTGCGTATTCTGATTGGTTGTTAAACATCGTTGTAGTTCGAAAAACCAATGGGAAAATTCGAATATGCATCAATTTAAGAAACCTGAATAAAGCCACTCCAAAGGATAATTATCCTTTACCAAACATAGATTTGATAGTCGATAATACTACAAATCATGAAATGTTTTCATTTATGGATGGCTATTCAGGCTATAATCAAATCAAACTAAGTCCACGAGATCAGGGTAAGACCGCTTTCACAACCCCATGGGGCACGTACTGCTATACAGTCATGCCCTTTGGTTTGAAAAATGCCAGCGCAACATACCAACGAGCCATGACCACGATCTTCCATGATCAAATTCATGAGCTCGTAGAAGTGTATGTAGATGATCTCTTGGCAAAATCCAAAACCCGATGCACTCATATCGAATGTTTGCAAAAGATTTTCGAAAGGCTTAGACTTTACAAAGTAAAGCTAAACCGTCAAAAATGTGTATTCGGGGTAGAATCAGGGGAGCTTCTGGGCTTTATGGTGAGCCAAAGGGGTATAGAAGTCGACCCCTCTAAGTATCGAGCCATCATAGACATGGCTCCACCCTCCAATCTCACCCAAATCCGTAGCCTCCAAGGTCGTTTACAGTTCGCCGATTCATATCGAATCTGGCAACTAGATGCGAACCCTTCAACAAACTGTTGAGGAAGGGCACGAAATTCTTATGGGATGACGAATGCCAAAGGTCTTTCGAGAGACTAAAGGCATACTTGGTTAATCCCCCCCGTTTTAAATCCTCCAAAGCAAGGAAAACCGCTCTTACTCTACATCTCCGTGCATGCGAATGCTTTAGGAGCCCTATTGGCTCAATACGAGGATAACACCCATAAGGAGTATGCCATCTACTATATTTCGAAAACTCTCTTGGCTTATGAACGAAATTATCAAGCCATGGAGAAGACGTGCTTGGCCCTAGTCTGGGCCTGCCAGAAATTCAGACACTATTTCCTAGATCATGAGATCTGGATAGTGTCCAAGCTTGATCCAATCAAGCACTTATTCGAAAAACCCATTCTCACAGGTAGATTGGGCAAATGGCAACTCCTTCTAATGGAGTATGACCTGAAATATCATCACCAGATCTCTATTAAGGGGCAAGCCCTAGCAGACTATGTGGCTGAGTTCCCCCTGGAGGACGCATATCCCACGCTTGATGAAATGCCTAATGAAGGCATATTACAAAACCATTTCCAAAACCACATTTTGGCAAATTCTTTCAAAAACCAAGTGTGGAAGATGCACTTCGATGGTGCACGAAACCAACGAGGGGCTGGTGCTGGGGTCATCCTCATCTCCCCTGAAAAGGGCGAGATTCCTATAGCAGTCCGCCTAGATTTCGAATTTTCCAACAACGTAGCTGAGTATGAAGCACTCATACAAGGCTTAAGAATTTCGAAAACTCTAGGGGCATCATGCATCAAGGTCTTTGGAGATTCGCTCCTTGTTATAAATCAGGTTTTGAAAATTTGGCAAGTACGTAATGAAAAACTACTTCCATATCACGAGTTGGCCACTCGATTGGTCCAGTCCTTCCAATCGTGTAAACTCATACACGTAGGAAGAGAGGACAATGGCATCGCCGATGCCCTCTCCTCCTTGGGTTCAGCCCTAAAGGTCGATCCCATTGCCGAGACCCGGTCTTTAGAAATATGGCATGCGCCCAACCCATCCACACACGACTTGGATATTTGCCAAAATAACCCCGATTCTATTGAAAAACCCTGGTTTTACGACATAAAACAATTTCTAGAAAATGGGGGATTCGCCGAGGATGCCACATCCAAAGATAAGGCATTCATCCGTAAGATTTCGACCCGATACACCATTCTAGGTGGGGTTTTATACAAAAAGAGTTTTACCGGCATCCTGCTTAGGTGTATCGATCTAGAGGAGGCTAGGATAGTGATGCATGAATTCCACGATGGAGAATGTGGAGGCCATGTCAATGCCAATATGATGGCAATGAAGATACTTAGAGGGGGCTATTTTTGGTCCACCCTGAAAAAGGATTGCCACGATCATGTTAGGAAGTGTCATCCATGTCAAGTGCATGGGCACGCCATTCATATCCCATCATCTGCAATGCATTCCGTGGTCAGCCCCTGGCCATTTACCATGTGGGCGTTTGACATCGTAGGCCCAATATTTCCAAAAGCCTCGAATGGGCATCGATTTATTTTAGCAGCCACGGAGTATTTCTCCAAGTGGGTGGAAGCCATTTCCCTAACCAACGTGCTGGGGCAACATGTGGTGGCTTTCATCCGGAGGAATATCTTGGCTCGATTTGGGGTTCCACGAGACCTTGTGTCTGATAATGGTACCCCATTCAAGAACGAGCGGATGGTTAAGTTGTGCAACACGTATGGCATAACTCACCACTTCTCTTCGCCCTACTACCCTCAAGGCAACGGCCAAGCCGAAGCCACAAACAAGACCCTCATTAGCATAATTGAGAAAACCTTAGAGAAGGGTAGGACGTGGCACGAGAAGCTGGATGAAGCCTTATGGGCTTATAGGACTTCCATCCGATCTCCCACGAATGCCACACCATTCGAATTGGTCTATGGCACAAACGTCATTCTTCCCATTCATACCCAACTGCATTCATTTCATACATCCATTGCACTCGACCTCCCCCTAGAGACGCTTCAGCATGCTAGGATGGCCGAACTAGATTTGCTAGATGAGAGGCGACTCCTTGCCATGGATCATGCTCGTGCATACCGGCAAAGGATAGCTCGATACTATGGCAAACACATGAGACCTCGCCACTTTGAAGTGGGGGATCTAGTCTTGAAAATCATCCATTATCGTGGCCCACATCCACTTGGAAAGTGGCGCCCCAAGTGTAATGGACCCTATGTTGTACAAGCAACCACCACGAACAATTCGTATTGGTTGATCGATGTAGAAGGTAGGAATTTAGCAGATCCTATCAATATTCAATACTTAAAGAAGTATCATGTGTAGGATTTGGATTAAATTCCAATTTTCGAAAATTTTAGGGATAGCTGCCCTGAGACATGAGAATAAGATGCAAAGGCAAAGTTGTATGACCCTGAGTAAGCGAATTCGCACTTGTGAAAGAGTGGAGTTTTCAAAATCGTGGTTACATTTCAAAATCCTTCTTCTTACAAAGAAAGGCCTAGTTCAACATAAAAAGATACTTGCAAGTAGTACGTGCTATTTCTAAATAGGCTGATCTGGAATGGATGGAGTGTGAGCTTGGGATAAGTCCTCCCCTCTTCTCTTCTACTTCCAAAAGGAAAACAAAGTCCAAAACAAAGGGAATTTCCCATTACAAGGCTCTTTCCAAAAGAAAGAAACCAGAATTCAAAAGAAAAATCGATTCTCTTGTGAAAAAGAGGGATTAAAGAAAAAATACTCCCAAAGGGAGACCCTCTATGAAAAAAAGGAAAAAGAGGCCAAAGAGCTCAAAAAGAGCAGTTTTTCGCCTTCTATGCCTTAAACCACGGGACGCTTCAGAAGGGACCGTGGTATCTCTTTCCCATCCCTGGCTTATCCCAAGCTAAAGCATGGTTCATTTCAAGGAATCCTAAAGTAAAAATAGGATTTACTTGAATTTCATCTTGTTTGAGAATTCGACGTTTTGAGTAAGATGTAGGAATTTGAAATATAACTTGTTTTCTTACAAAACCTCCGCTAGATAAGCGAGTGTTAAGAATCAAACAAGGGCAAACACGAAGAGCTCGAGATCCTTAGGATCGAGACTCAAGACAATTGTCCCTTTTGTAAATAGATTTTGTAAAATCAAACATCAAACAGCATAGGATTTGCTCACTTGGAGCAGTAGGCCTTGTAAGTCTCTAGAGTTCGACCACATCTGGTCTCTGGGAGGTCGCCACCCTTGGCACCCCACCCATGTCATCTGCATTCCACGCATGGTACTTGCATAAACATGATCTCATTTAGGACCAGATTACATGGTATATCCCTTTGGCGTGATATCTCCTCCTACCAGGGTTTTTAAAACTGAGATTTTGCTAAAGATTGGGACGATCCCATATTCTTCGTGGTTAGATCTAGGGAGACATTAAAAGGAGTGTTTGTCATCTTTGCCCTTATCCAAATCGATTTGGACAAGGCCAAAGAGGGGCATCTGTAAACACCCCGAAATCCCACAAACTTCTCAAATCAACCTGGTTTTGTAAAAGCAGCCCCAAAGGGCTATTTTGAGTCTGAAAACCCAGGAGCCTTCCAGGCAACCCTGTACATATGTTTTAAACTTTATACGTTTTAAATATGTATAATATGGTTTTAAAAACCTTTTAAAACACATTTTGAAACCTTGAAGCAGCTTGGCCTAATCGAGACAGGACCAGAAGAGCTAAAGAGAGCCCGGAACCGGAGCACAAGTCAAGCCTGGCACAGCAACTCTCGTATTGAATCCACCCCCAGGATCTCGAACGTCCAAGACTCTATTATCAGCAAAACATTACTTGAAATCATCTCCAGAAGGTGAAAACAGAGGCGGATGATCATGTTGGCGAAGACCCAACGCAGACGGAGTATTGATGCTGTCAGACCCCGCACAAACCGTTTGTTTCGAACACAGCCTGAAGGAGTCAGAATTCAATTTGGATTGGATCTGGACCATATATATCCAGATCCCAATCCAAACCCATGTGTGGACTTGGATTTGGATTTGGATCTAGAGATCCAATCCAATATCCACATCCATGGCCCACATCACCTTCTCATAAATGGAGGTGGGGCCCACTTGAATTTCACGTGGGATTATGGGCATGAGAGAGAGTGGGGGAGGATAAGATTAAAGTGTGGTTGTAATTAAGTTTGACTTGTGTGTCAAGTTTGGGGTTAATCATGTGGGTTAGCCTAATTAACCTGGGTTTAAGCATGTAATTTGCCAAAACCTAACCCAGGGCTGCACCAACATGATGCAACAAGGTCTATGGGTTATGCAAAGGGAGCTCCTTAACCCAATCCTAATCAAAAATCCCTAATCCTAGCCTTTTACCCTAATCCCGTCCTAAACCTAGCCTAATCACCTAACCCACTTCCCTAATCCTGGCCTAATCCCAACCTAATCACCTAACCCACTTCCCTAATCCCGGCCTAATCCCAACCTAATCACCTAACCCACTTCCCTAATCCTTCCCTAAACCTAGCCTAATCCTAACCTAATCACCTAACCCACCTCACTAAACCTCACCCCAAAACCAACTCACATAGCTAAACCCTAAACTCCTAAACCACCCCACCTAAACCTAGCACACCATCTACCTAAAACCCCTTGTATTAAAATATCTGGCCCCTCCCCAAAACCAGCCCACCTTATCACCACACCACCACCCCCTAGACCACCTTACCACTTCCTCAAAACCAGCCCCAACCGCAATCTCCAACCCTATAAACCCCCCCCCTAGTGGCCGGGTTTTTCAACTTTTTCCAGCCCATCTCTCCGAGCCGACTCCAGCCACCTTCCAACCAAGTCTTCCGCCTTGCTCCACCAGCACCACCACACCCCGGCCAGCCCCACCTCGCACCACCACTGCCTCCCGGTCGGCTTCACCCCACATCGCCACCATTTCCCTTCGACAATTTCCATTACAAGTCATTTCCCTTCGGCATTGTCTTTAAATTCGGGTTTTCCCTTTGGAGTAGCGTGAGTTTGCATTTCATATACGCCATACCACGAGTTAGGATGCATATTGCATCAAAGCAAACCCCATACTCCCGCTCAAATTCACCACATTTAGTGGAGTGTTCATAACACACACCTAGGTGGCCCATAAAGGGATAAAAAGAAAGACTTAGGCACGTGCAAATCCACGTGATCTAAAATCTGGAAATCATACTAAAAAGACCTGAATCAAACACCTCAAGCAGTTTTCGTAGGCTTTTTCCACTCCAAACTCCATTTTTAAAGCGTACAGACTGACCCTTGCGCAACGGTGCAAGAAGGTCTGCGACGACAAGAGCTTGCTTGCTCACAATCGCCACGTTAGAAGTCAGGTTAAAATATATCTTCGCTAGCTTAGGTAAGCTAGCTAGCACGCCCTGTTTATTCAAATAGGACTTAGACACACGAAAAGGTTCGCTCCAGGCCTAAGAAACCAGGGAGGCGGAGATTTTCTGCGTCTACAAGCGGGATCTTTTTGCTATAAACCTTCTTGAACCGGTGCTCAAGGGTCAGTTTAAGCACTTATAGACGTTGATAAAACAATTTTTGACTCTTTGGAAGGAGAAAGTGTTTTGAAAACTCGAGTTTTGCCTAAGTTTGCAAGTTTTATGTACGGGGTTGGATGATTCCAAGTTTTTGAGTTTTTAAGCTATTTAGGCCAGATATGTGTGTGCACAAGTGGCCAAATTTTAGCGAGTTTGAGCGTAGATTCTGGGTTTCTTTTGAAAACGCATGAATGCAAGGATGCACAAATATTTTTTGGGTTTGATATGATGATGTGAGCTAGGCTCGATTTGAAAACAACTCATACACACGACTTAATGTAAATACCCGAATGGAAGTGCAACTCACGCAGCTTAAGGAAAATACCCGAACTTGAAAGCAACTCACACGACCTGAATGTAAATTGCAGAATTGAAATATACTTATATCTTAAGAGCGAAAAGGCTCAATGCATGCGTGTGTGTAGTGTGAAATTTAAATGACAAACTCACACGACTTGAATTGAACTTGAAATTGAAATATAAGTATATAGTAAGAGTGGAAAGGCTCAATGCACCCGTGTGTGTAGTGTGAAATTTAAATGACAAACTCACACGACTTGAATTGAACTTTGCCGAAATTTAAATATAGATATCTAATAAGAGCAGAAAGGCTCAATTGTGAGTGAGTGTTTTTGGTGTGTAAATGGAAAGACAACTCACACAACTTGAATCCCACCCGAAAATGTAAGTGCGTACAGGACTTAATGTAAAACTCACGCAGCTGGAAATATATAAGTATGCTATATCTTATGAGTAACAAAGGCTCAAAATGTGCGTGAGAGTGTAGAGAAAGTGCTCGAGAACTTCTTGTGTGCGAGTGTGAAATTTAAATGACAAACTCACACGACGTGAATGTAACAACCTGTAGACGCAGCAAAAATCCCCGCCTCTCGCCTTTTCAGGGCTTGGAGCGGATCCTCTCGTGTGTATAAGGCCTATTTATATAAACAGGACGTGCCAGCTAGCTTACCTAAGCTAGCGAAGATATATTTTAAACTGACTTCTAATCGTGGCGACTGTGAGCAAGTGAGCTCTTGTCGTCGCAAACCTTCTTGCACCGTGCAAGGGTCAGTCTGTACGCTTTGAAAAATCGAGTTTTTGGGTATAGAAAGCCTACGAAGCGGTTCGAGGTGTCTAATTCGGGTCTTTTAGATACGATTGCAGATTTTTAGACCACGTGGATTTGCACGTGCCTAAGTCTTTCTTTTTATCCCTTTATGGGCCACCTAGTTTGTGTGTTATGAACACTCCACTACATGGGCGAATTTGAGCGGGAATACGGGGCTTGCTTCGATGCAATATGCGTCCTACCTCGTGGTATGGCGTAGATGCAATGCAAACTCATGCTACTCCAAAGGGAAAACCCGAATGTAAAGACAATGCCGAAGGAAAATAACCGAAGGGAAATGACTTAAAATGTAAATGCCGAAGGGAGATATGTATATAGGGTATATATGTGCCCTTACTTGGGTCTTGCAAATAAGAGCGAAGGCTCAATGTGGGTGCATGCTTGAATTGAAAGACTTACACACACGACATGAAATAAAACCCAAATATAACTTGCAGTATGGCCTTGATTAAGGTCTTGGGAATAAGAGCGAAAGCTCAATGTGTGTGAGTGCTTGAATTGAAGTACTACGCACACAACATGAAATTAAACCCAAATAGTATAACACGGCCCTTACTTGGGTCTTTCAAATAAGAGCGAAGGCTCAATGTGTGTGAGTGCTTGAATTGAAAGACTTACACACACGACATGAAATGAAAACCCAAATAGTATAGCTTGGCCCTTACTTGGGTCTTTCAAATAAGAGCGAAGGCTCAATGTGTGTGAGTGCTTGAATTGAAAGACTTACACACACGACATGAAATGAAAGCTCAAATAGTATAACACGGCCCTTACTTGGGTCTTTCAAATAAGAGCGAAGGCTCAATGTGTGTGAGTGCTTGAATGGAAAGACAACACACCCAACTTAAGCAAAAACCCTACGAAAATTAAAGTATATATATATTTATGTATTAGGGGCTGATTAGGCCCGTGTGTATTCAAAATCGTGTACAATTAAGAGAGTGCACGTGTGTGGGTGTACCAAGCCACGTTATTACAAGCGGGGGGAGACTATGCTCCGTTATTACAACCCCGTATCAAATTGAATCTTAAGCAAGTATACAACTAAGGACCGAGTTAGGCACTTACTAATAGCTGGTCCGAAGAGGCCTTGCTTGAGCGTGGGCTTGGCTTTCGCCTTGGGCTGCAAAAGGGAGCTCCGCGGGGTTGAATGGCAAGGGGCTGCTGACCGGGTGCCTTGGGCGCGCGGGAAGGGCGCCTTGAAGGTGGCCGGCTGCTATGAAGGGGGCTGTCTTGGCGTGTGGAGCTAAAGGGCCTAAGTAAGGTCATTAGGGAGAGTGTAGTGTTGGGGAGTATGGCACTAAAGGGGGAGCCTAAGGGAAGGTCTAATGGAGCACCTAGGAGAAAAGAAATGGCTGGCCGAATGGAGTGACAGTCGGTTGGAGTGGCCGACTAGGAGCTTGGTGGTGGCGGGCTGCTAGGGTGGCTAGGAGTGGTGGAAGGGAAGGGATCTAGCTAGGAGATGGGGTAAGGTAGTGGTGGATGTAGTGGGGTGATATGGGCAGGTCTTAGGGAGTTGGATGGGGTGGCCGGGTGTAGCTAGGGTGTCTAGGTAGTGGCGGGTAGTTAGGATGGTTAGGAGTGGTGGAAGAGAAGGGATGTAGGTAGGAGATGGGGTAAGGTAGTGGTGGATGTAGTGGGGTGATGGCGGGTAGTTAGGATGGTAGGAGTTAGGGAGTTGGATGGGGTGGTCGGGTGTAGCTAGGGTGTCTAGGTAGTGGCGGGTAGTTAGGATGGTTAGGAGTGGTGGAAGAGAAGGGATGTAGGTAGGAGATGGGGTAAGGTAGTGGTGGATGTAGTGGGGTGATATGGGCAGGTCTTAGGGAGTTGGATGGGGTGGCCGGGTGTAGCTAGGGTGTCTAGGTAGTGGCGGGTAGTTAGGATGGTTATGGCCTGGCCGAGTGGAAGTGGTGGCGGCAGGTGGTGGTATGGTGGGTGGCAGAGAGTGGAGAAGGAGTAAGGTGGAGGATACTAACCGGATGATGGGAGGCGGTGGCGGATGGAAGGGGAGCAGCCGGGTGGTTGGGATGCGCAGGATGAGGTTCGGCCGGGAGGAAGGGTGGCGATGTGGACCTCGGCTGGAGTGGTGGTGGTGGTGGTGCTCGGCTGGGAGGTAGTGGCGCAGGTGGTGGCTGGCTGTGGGGCAGGTGGAGCAAGATGGGAGTCAGCTGGGCTGGAGAGTGGAGGACCCGAGATTGTTCCAGATGGGCAAAACCTGTGCCTTAGGGGGGGTTTATATAGGGCTGGGCTAGGTCGGTTGGGGCTGGTTTTGGGGTAGTGGTTAGGTAGTTTAGGTAGGGTTGTGTGGTGATAAGGTGGGCTGGAAAGGGTAGGGCCAGATATTTTAAATACAAGGGGTTTGGGTAGGTTGTGTGCTAGGGGTGGTTTAGAGGTTTAAGGTTTAGCTAGGTGGGTTGGTTTTAGGGTGAGGTTTAGTGAGGTAGGTTAGGTGATTAGGCTAGGTTTAGGGAAATTAACCTAGGTTTAGGGAAGGATTAGGGAAGTGGGTTAGGTGATTAGGTTGGGATTATGCCGGGATTAGGGAAGTGGGTTAGGTGATTAGGCTCAGATTAGGACAGGATTAGGGTAGAAGGCTAGGATTAGGTGTTTTTAGTTAGGATTAGGTGAAGGAGCTCCCTTTGCATGACCCATAGACCCTAATCACATCATGTTGGTGCAGCCCTAGGTTAGGTTTTGGCTAATTACAAGCTTAAACACACTTAATCAGGCTAACCCACAAGATTAACCCCAAACTTGACACACAAGTCAAGCTTAATTACAACACACACTTGATCTTATCCTCCCCCACTCTCTCTCATGCCCATAATCCCACGTGAAATTCAAGTGGGCCCCACCTCCATTTATGAGAAGGTGATGTGGGCCATGGATATGGATATTGGATTGGATTTTTGAATCCAAATCCAAATCTAAGTCCATACATGGGTTTGGATTGGGATCTGAATATATATGGTCCAGATCCGATCCAAACTAAATTCTGACTCCTTCGGGCTGTGTTCGAAACGAACGGTTTGTGCGGGGTCTGACAGCATCAGTACTCCGTCTGCGTTGGGTCTTCGCCAACATGATCGTCCGCCTCTGTTTTCGCCTTCTGGAGATGACTTCAAATGATGTTTTGGTGATAACAGGGTCTTGGACGTTCGAGATCTTGGGGGTGGATTTGATATGAGAGTTGTTGTGCCGGTTTCGACATGTGCTCCGGTTCCGGGCTCTCCTTAGCTTTCCTGGTCCTGTCTGGATGAGGCCAAGCTACTTCGGGGTTTCAAAACATGTTTTAAAAAGGTTTTTAAAAGCCATATTGTATATTTTTGAAATATAAAGTTCAAAACATATGCACAGGGTTGTCTGGAAGTCTCTTGGGTTTCCAGACTCAAAATAGCCCTTTGGGGCTGCTTTTACAAAACCAAATAGATTTGAGAAATTCGTGGGATTTCAGGGTGTTTACACAACCCGAATTGAATTGCAACTCACACAGCTTTCGCTAAAGTAAATACCCAAAGAGAAATATATACTTTATCTTAAGAGCGGAAAGGCTCAATGTGTGTGCAATCGTGTGCAATTAAGAGCGGAAAGGCTCAAGTGCACGTGGGTGTTTTGTGTACATCTAAGAGCAATATGGCTCAAGTGTACGTGTGTGCCTTGTGTATCAAGCACGAATATTACATTTCGATCGAACTCCCGAAGGAAACGGGAGGGATTACACACACAGGGGTGTTCCATGTCTTGGACATCCACCCCCATTATAACCTGTTGCTGGGAAGGCCTTAGATACACAGCTTGTGCGCTGTGCCATCCACTTTCCACAGGTGTGTCAAGATCCCTTTTAGGGACCAGGTCGTGGTGATCCTAGGTGAGAGTCACCCTTAGCTTCAGGGGATCATAAACTCCCCTTGTTTGTCGAGTTCCTAGGCCCATGAGGCTAACCTGGGGCAGACCATGGTCGAGCCACCAAGGCTCGTGTTAAACAACCCTAGGAAGGTTGTGTATGTGAAGGGGCCGCCCAAAGCAGGCCCCTTCCCGATCCTAACCCTTCTAGGAAGACCCAAGCATCCCTTATTTCCAAAACCCCTGGACAAGAAACCATACGAGCACGATATGGACAACAGCAAGTTCCAGGACCACGATTTGTATCATAATTTTTCAAAAAATAAAAAATCATGGAACATGCTGTTGAATATGGGCTACACGCCCTATAAAAGTCTAGGGGCACAAAACCAGGGTCTCCTAGAGCCCATCCTTCCTAGGGCCAACCCAAGCCGATACGGGATCGGCTATACTCCCAAAATACCGCTAGAGCCACCCCCTGCGACCACCTGGGTCAAGGGTGTCCTGGAGCCTACCCTAAAAGAGACCTACGATTTAGACCTCTTATTCTGAGTCTAACCCGTAGTGTTTTCCCTTTGTAGGTATGATGGAAGATCCCTTTAAAAAAAAAATACAAAAACATTTGAAAAACTCAAAATAAAAAAAAATCGAAAAAGGGGAAAAACCAAAAACAATGGAAAATCAAAAACTTGAAAATAGAGTGGTTTGTATAGTTCCTAAAGTTCTTGTTTTGCAAAAATCCAAAAATATCGAAAATCTACAAAACACCAAAAAGATTTTGTATATAGGTGTTCCTGGTAAGACTTTGGATAAAGGAAAGGATTTCAAAAGGAACGTCGTCTGCACAGCCAGGCCAAAAATTTCAAAATCAATTGAAAATCCAAGTACAAAACCAGGTCTTTTGAAAACTCACGCATCAAATTCCCTCAGGTCTATAACCCACGAGAATGATCGAAGCCTAGAAGTGGATCCCCTTGAGGAAGATCCCACATCTGAGCTCCCAGAATTTCATAAAATTCTCGATTTTGAAAGATCTTCCAATTCAGTAGGAGGAGACTTCATAGAGGTGAACCTAAGGAGTGATTCCAATCCCAAACTCATCAAGATAGGCACATGTTTGCATGAACATGAAAGATCAGCATTCATTGCATTTCTACGAACCTATTTAGATGTGTTTGCATGGACATATGAAGACATGCCGGGCATAGACCCCAGCATTGTCAAACATCGTCTTCCCTTAGATGCGGATGTAAAACCCATAAAGCAGAAGCTTAGGAAAATACATCCAAATGTACACACGCAAGTCAAAGAGGGTTTAGAAGATCTGTTAAAAGCCGGATTTATAAAACCCATTGCGTATTCTGATTGGTTGTCAAACATCGTTGTAGTTTGAAAAACTAATGGGAAAATTCGAATATGCATCGATTTCAGAAACCTGAATAAAGCCACTCCAAAGGATAATTATCCTTTACCAAACATAGATTTGATAGTCGATAGTACTGCAAATCATGAAATGTTTTCATTTATGGATGGCTATTCAGGCTATAATCAAATCAAACTAAGTCCACGAGATCAGGGTAAGACCGCCTTCACAACCCCATGGGGCACGTACTGCTATACAGTTATGCCCTTTGGTTTGAAAAATGCCGGCGCAACATACCAACGAGCCATGACCACGATCTTCCATGATCAAATTCATGAGCTCGTAGAAGTGTATGTAGATGATCTCTTGGCGAAATCCAAAACCCGATGCACTCATATCGAATGTTTGCAAAAGATTTTCGAAAGGCTTAGACTTTACAAAGTAAAGCTAAACCCTCAAAAATGTGTATTCGGGGTAGAGTTTGGAATGCTTCTAGGCTTTATGGTAAGCCAAAGGGGTATAGAAGTCGACCCCTCTAAGTGTCGAGCCATCATAGACATGGCTCCACCCTCCAATCTCACCCAAATTCGTAGCCTCCAAGGTCGATTACAGTCCGTTCACCGATTTATATCAAATCTGGCGACTAGATGCGAACCCTTCAACAAGCTGTTGAGGAAGGGCACGAAATTCTTATGGGATGACGAATGCCAAAGGTCTTTCGAGAGACTAAAGGCATACTTGGTTAATCCCCCCGTTTTAAATCCTCCAAAGCAAGGAAAGCCACTCTTACTCTACATCTCCGTGCATGCGAATGCTTTGGGAGCCCTATTGGCTCAATACGAGGATGACACCCATAAGGAGTTTGCCATCTACTATATTTCGAAAACTCTCTTGGCTTATGAACAAAATTATCAAGCCATGGAGAAGACGTGCTTGGCCCTAGTCTGGGCCTGCCAGAAATTCAAACACTATTTTCTAGATCATGAGATCTGGATAGTGTCCAAGCTTGATCCAATCAAGCACTTGTTCGAAAAACCCATTCTCATGGGTAGATTGGGCAAATGGCAACTCCTTCTAATGGAGTATGACTTAAAATACCATCACCAAATCTCCATTAAAGGGCAAGCCCTAGCAGATTACGTAGCTGAGTTCCCCCTTGAGGACGCATATCCCGCACTCGATGAAATGCCTGACGAAGGCATATTGCAAAACCATTTCCAAAAACACATTTTGGCAAACTCTTTCGAAAACCAAGTGTGGAAGATGCACTTCGATGGGGCACGAAACCAACGAGGGGCTGGTGCTGGGGTCATTCTCATCTCCCGTGAAAAGGCTTAAGAATTTCGAAAACTCTAGGGGCATCATGCATCGAGGTCTTTGGAGATTCACTCCTTGTTATAAACCAGGTTTTGAAAATTTGGCAAGTACGTAACGATAAACTACTTCCATATCACGAGTTGGCCACTCGATTGGTTGAGTCCTTCCAATCTTGCAAACTCACACACGTAGGAAGAGAGGACAATGGCATTGCCGATTCCCTCTCCTCCTTGGGTTCAGCCCTAAAGGTCGATCCCATTTCAGGGACCCGGTCTTTAGAAATATGGCATGCGCCCAACCCATCCACACAAGATTTGGATGTTTGCCAAAATAACCCAGATTCTATTGAAAAACCTTGGTTTTACGACATCACACATTTTCTAGAAAATGGGGGATTCACCGAGAATGCCAAATCCAAAGATAAGGCATTCATTCGTAAAATTTCGACCCAATACACCATTCTGGGTGGGGTTCTATATAAGAAAAGTTTACCGGCATCCTACTTAGGTGTATCGATCTAGAGGAGGCTAGGATAGTAATGCATGAGTTCCACGATGGAGAATGTGGAGGTCATGTTAATGCCAACATGATGGCAATGAAAATACTTAGAGTGGGCCACTTTTGGTCCACCCTGAAAAAGGATTGTCACGATCATGTTAGGAAGTGTCATCCATGTCAAGTGCATGGGCACGCCATTCATATCCCATCATCTGCATTGCATTCCGTGGTCAGCCCCTGGCCATTCACCATGTGGGCGTTTGACATCGTAGGCCCCATATTTCCAAAAGCCTCGAATGGGCATCGATTCATTTTAGCAGCCACTGAGTATTTCTCCAAGTGGATGGAAGCCATTTCCCTGACCAACGTGCCGGAGCAACATGTAGTGGCTTTCACTAGGAGGAATATCTTGGCTCGATTTGGGGTTCCACGAGACCTTGTGTCTCATAATGGCACCCCATTCAAGAACGAGCGGATGGTTAAGTTGTGCAACACGTATGGCATAACTCACCACTTCTCTTCGCCCTATTACCATCAAGGCAACGGCCAAGCCGAAGCCCCAAACAAGACTCTCATTAGCATAATTGAGAAGACTTTAGAGAAGGGTAGGACGTGCATACATCAATAGCACTCGACCTCCCCCTAGAGACGCTCCAGCATGCTAGGATAGCCGAACTAGATTTGCTAGATGAGAGGCGACTCCTTGCTATGGATCATGCTCGTGCATACCGGCAAAGGATAGCCCGACATTATGGCAAACACATGAGACATCGCCACTTTGAAGTGGGAGATCTGGTTTTGAAAATCATCCACTATCGTGGCCCACATCCCCTTGGAAAGTGGCGCCCCAAGTGGGATGGACCCTATGCTGTACGTGCAACCACCATGAATAACTCGTATTGGTTGATCGATGTAGAAGGTAGGAATTTAGCAAATCCTATCAATATTCTATACTTAAAGAAGTATTATGTGTATGATTTGGGTTAAATTCCAATTTTCGAAAACCTTTAGGGATAGCTGCCCTGAGACCTGAAAATAAGGTGCAAAGGCAAAATCGTGTGACCCTGAGTAAGAAAATTCGCACTTGTGAAAGAGTGGAGTTTTCCAAAATCAAGTTTACATTTCAAAATCCTTCTTCTTACAAAGAAAGGCCTAGTTCAATATAGGAAGATACTTGCAAGTAGTACGTGCTTTTTTTAAATAGGCTGATCTGAAATGGATCGAGTGTGACCTTGTGATAAGTCCTCCCCTATTCTCTTCTTCTTCCAAAAGGAAAACGTGGCCCAAATAAAGGGAATTTCCCATCCAAAGTCTCTTTCCAAAAGAGAGAAACCAGAATTCAAAAGAAAAAACGATTCTCTTGTGAAAAAGAGGGATTAAAGAAAAAATACTCCCAAAGGGAGGCCCTCTATGAAAAAAAGGAAAAAGAGGCCAAAAGCTCAAAAAGAGCAGTTTTCCGCCTTCTATGCCTTAAACCACGGGACGCTTCAGAAGGGACCGTGGTATTTCTTTCCCATCCCTGGCTTATCCCAAGCCAAAACATGGTTCATTTCGAGGAATCCTAAAGTAAAAATAGGATTTACTTACTTGATTTCATTTTGTTTGAGAATTCGACGTTTCGAGTAAGACGTAGGAATTTGAAATATAGCTTGTTTTCTTATAAAACCTCTGCTAGATAAGCGAGTGTCAAGACTCAAGCAAAGGCAAACACGAAGAGCTCGAGATCCTTAGGATTGAGACTCAAGACAGTTGTCCCCTTTGTAAATAGTTTTGTAAATAGATTTTGAAAAATCGAACATCGAACAGCATAAGATCTGCTCACTTGGAGCAGCAGGCCTTGTAAGTCTCAAGAGTTCGACCATGTCTAGTCTCTGGGAGGTCGCCACTCTTGGCACCACACCCATGTCATGCATCTACATTTTCACGCATGGCACTTGCATAAACATGACCCCATTTTAGGACCAGATTCCATACAGATCCCTTTGGCGTGATATCACCTCCTACCAGGGTTTTAAAACTGAGATTTTGCTAAAGATTGGGGGCGATCCTGTATTTTCGTGGTTCGATCTAGGGAAACATTGAAAGGGGTGTTTGTCATCTTTGCCATTATCTGAATATTTGGACAATACCAAAGAGGGGCATCTATAAACACCCCGAAATCCCACGAACTTCTCAAATAAACCTGGTTTTTGTAAAAGCAGCCCCAAAGGGCTATTTTGAGTCTGGAAAACCAGGAGCCTTCCAGACAAACCCTGTTCATATGTTTAAACTGTATATGTTTTAAAATATGTATAATATGCTTTTAAAACACATATTGAAACCCCACGAAGCGGCTTGGCCTGATGAAAGCAGGACCAGAAGAGCTGAAGAGAGCCTGGAATCGGAGCACATGTCGAGCCCGGCACAGCAACTCTCGTGTTAGATCCACCCCCAGGATCTCGAACATCCAAGACCCTATTATCAGCAAAAATCCTTTGAAATCATCTCCGCAAAGGTGAAAACAGAAGCGGACGACCATGTTGGCGAAGACCCAACACAGACGGAGTACTGATGCTATCAAACCCCACACAAACCGTTCGTTTCGAACATACCCTAAAGGAGTCAGAATTCAGTTTGGATTGGATCTAGACCATATATATCCATATCCCAATCCAAACGTATGTGTGGAGTTGGATGTGGATTTGGATTCAGAGATCCAATCCAATATCTACATCCATGGCCCACATCACCTTCTCATAAATGGAGGTGGGGCCCACTTGAAATTCACGTGGGATTATGGGCATGAGAGAGAATGGGGAGGATAAGCATGAGGGGAATTGTATTAAGCTTGACTTGTGTGTCAAGTTTGGGGTTAATCATGTGGGTTAGCTTAATTAGTGTGGGTTTAAGCTTGTATGAGCCAAAACCTAACCTAGGGCTGCACCAACATGATGCAATGAAGTCTATGGGTTAAGCAAAGGGAGCTTCCTAACCCAATCCTAAACCAAAACCCCTAATCCTAGCCCTTTACCCTAATCCCGGCCTAATCCTAGCCTAATCACCTAACCCACTTCCCTAATCCCGGCATAATCCCAACCTAATCACCTAACCCACCTCCCTAAACCTTCCCTAAACCTAGCCTAGTTCCCCTAATCCTAGCCTAAACACCTAACCCACCTCACTAAACCTCACCTCAAAACCAACCCACCAAGCTAAGCCCTAAACCACTAAACCACCCCACCTAAAACCTAGCACACCATATCCCTAAAACCGCCTAAAACAAAATATCCGGCCCCCCCTCAAAACCAGCCCACCTTATTACCACACCACCACCACCTAACCACCAAACCGCCCTCTCCAAAACCAGCCCCAACCGCCCCTTTGAAACCTATAAACCCCCCCTAGTGAGCTATTTTTGGTCCACCCTGAAAAAGGATTGTCACGATCATGTTAGGAAGTGTCATCCATGTCAAGTGCATGAGCACGCCATTCATATCCCATCATCTGCATTGCATTCCGTGGTCAGCCCCTGGCCACTTACCATGTGGGCATTTGATATCGTAGGCCCGATCTTTCCAAAGGCATCGAATGGGCATAGATTCATTTTAGCTGAATATTTCTCCAAGTGAGTGGAAGCCATTTCCCTAACAAACGTACAGGGGCAACATGTGGTGGCTTTCATTAGGAGGAATATCTTGGCTCAATTTGGGGTTGCACGAGACCTTGTGTCCGATAATGGCACCCCATTCAAAAACGAGCGGATGGTTAAGTTGTGCAACACGTATGGCATAACTCACCACTTCTCCTCGCCCTACTACCCTCAACGCAACGGCCAAGCCGAAGCCACGAACAAGACTCTCATTAGTATAATTGAGAAGACTTTAGAAAAGGGTAGGACATGGCACGAGAAGCTGAATGAAGCCTTATGGGCTTATAGGACTTTCATCCGGACTCCCACGAATGCCACACCATTCGAATTGGTCTATGGCACAAACGCCATTCTTCCCATTCATACACAATTGCATTCATTCTATACATCCATTGCACTCGACCTCCCCCTAGAGACGCTTCAGCACGCTAGGATGGCCGAACTAGATTTGCTAGATGAGAGGCGACTCCTTGCTATGGATCATGCTCATGCATACCGGCAAAGGATAGCCCGACATTATGGCAAACACATGAGACCTCGCCACTTTGGAGTGAGGGATCTGGTTTTGAAAATCATCCACTATCATGGCCCACATCCACGTGGAAAGTTGCGCCCCAAGTGGGATGGACCCTATGTTGTACGTGCAACCACCACGAACAACTCATATTGGTTGATCGATGTAGATGGTAGGAATTTAGCAGATCCTATCAATATTCAATACTTAAAGAAGTATTATGTGTAGGATTTCGGTTAAATTCCCATTTTTGAAAACCTTTAGGGATAGCTGCTTTGAAACTTCGAAAGTAAGGTTCAAAGGCAAATTGTGTGACCCTGAGTTTGAGAATTTACACTTGTGAAAGAGTGGAGCTTTCCAAACACGTGGTTACATTTCAAAATCCTTCTTCTTACAACGAAAGGCCTAGTTTAGTATAGCAAGATACTTGCAAGTAGTACGTGCTATTTCTAAATAAGCTGATCTGGAATCGATCGAGTGTGACCTTGGGATAAGTCCTCCCCTCTTCTCTTCTCCTTCCAAAAGGAAAACGTGGCCAAAATAAAGACAACGCCCCATCCAAAGTCTCTTTCCAAAAGAAAGAAACCAGAATCAAAAGAAAAAAAAATCTATTCTCTTGTGAAAAAGAGGGATTAAAGAAAAAATACTCCCAAAGGGAGACCCTCTATGAAAAAAAGGAAAAAGAGGCCAAAAAGCTCAAAAAGAGCAGTTTTCCGCCTTCTATGCCTTAAACCACGGGACGCTTCAGAAGGGACCATGGTATCTCTTTCCCATCCCTGGCTTATCCCAAGTATAAACATGGTTCATTTTGAGGAATCCTAAAGTAAAAATAGGATTTACTTACTTGAATTTCATTTTGTTTGAGAATTCAACGTTTCGAGTAAGACGTAGGAATCTTGAAATGTAGCTTGTTTTCTTATAAAACCTTCGCTAGATTAGCGAGTGTCAAGACTCAAGCAAAGGCAAACACGAAGAGCTCGAGATCCTTAGGATTGAGGCTCAAGATAGTTTTCCCTTTTATAAATAGATTTTGAAAAATCGAACATCGAAAAGCATAGGATCTGCTCACTTGGAGCAGCGGGCTTTGTAAGTCTCAAGAGTTCGATCATATCGAATTGTATAAAGCTTGACTTGTGTGTCAAGTTTGGGGTTAATCATGTGGGTTAGCTTAATTAGTGTGGGTTTAAGCTTGTATGAGCCAAAACCTAACCTAGGGCTGCACCAACATGATGCAATGAAGTCTATGGGTTAAGCAAAGGGAGCTTCCTAACCCAATCCTAAACCAAAACCCCTAATCCTAGCCCTTTACCCTAATCCCGGCCTAATCCTAGCCTAATCACCTAACCCACTTCCCTAATCCCGGCCAAATCCCAACCTAATCACCTAACCCACCTCCCTAATCCTTCCCTAAACCTAGCCTAATTCTCCTAATCCTAGCCTAAACACCTAACCCACCTCACTAAACCTCACCCCAAAACCAACCCACCTAGCTAAGTCCTAAACCACTAAACCACCCCACCTAAAACCTAGCACACCATATCCCTAAAACCGCCTAAAACAAAATATCTGCCCCCCCCTCAAAACCAGCCCACCTTTTACCACACCACCACCACCTAACCACCAAACCGCCCTCTCCAAAACCAGCCCTAACCGCCCCTTTGAAACCTATAACCCCCCCCCCCCTAGTGGGCGGGTTTTTCAACTTTTTCAGCCTCCACTTGGGCCAGCCGAGCCCTCTCTCACCTTGCTCTCTTCTCCCATCTGCACCACCACCACTTCTTGGCCAGCTCCACCTTGCGCCACCACTACCTCCCGGCCTGCTCCACTCCACGTTGCGACCGACCACCCGGCCAGCTCCATCCACCTTCCGCCCGGCTGCCCTCCTTCCACACACCGACCTCCCTCTCCTATCCGGTTAGTACCTCATCCCAACTTCACCCTATCTTCACTCCCCCTCCACTCTTAACCACCCCTTAACTCCACCTTCCAAAGCACCCTAGCTAGCTCCCTCGCCATTCCCAAACACCCCTAGCTACCCCCAGCCGGCCACCACTTAAACCGCCCCTAGTCGGCCAGTCACAGTCGACTGCACCCAAGTCACCCGGCCAGCCACACCCTCTTCCATAAACCATCCTCCTTAGTCACCCATTAGCTCCACCTTCCCTAGCATCAGCCCTATACCTTAGTGACCCTCCCTAACCACTTCAGCCCGAGACATCACGGCAGCACCCCCCTAGCAGCCGGCAAGCTCCAAGGCGCCACACCCGCACTCCCTTGTCACCCGGCCAGCACACCCCTTTGCAGTGTCATTCCAAGGAGCTCCCTCTTGCAGCCCAAGGCGACGCCCAAGCCCAAGCTCAAGCAAGTCACCTCCGGACCAGCTATAAGTAAGTGCCTAACTCGGTCCTCATTTGTAGACTTACTTAAGTTAAATTAAATTTGATACGGGGTTGTAAAAACGGAGCATTGTCTCCCCCCGCTTGTAATAACGTGGCTAGGCACACCCACACACACGTGCACTTGAGCCTACCTCGCTCTTAGTTGTGCACGATTTTGAACACACACGGGCCTAATCAGCCCTTAAGATATAAATTTATTTATATACTTTAAGTTGCGTGGGATTTTGCTTAAGTTGTGTGTGTTGTCTTTCAATTCTCGCACTCACACACATTGAGCTTTCGCTCTTATTCCCAAGACCTTAGTTAAGGCCATATTGCAATTTATATTTGGGTTTAATTTCATGTCGTGTGTGTAGTACTTCAATTCTCGCACTCACACACATTGAGCTTTCGCTCTTACTCCCAAGACCTTAGTTAAGGCCATATTGCAATTTATATTTGGGTTTCATTTAAAGTCGTGTGAGTTGTCTTTCAATATACACACAACACCCACGCAACACGTTGGCGACCTTCGGGCCCATATATATTATAAGTATTTCCCTTTCGGCTATGTCTTTAAGATTTGGGTTTTAAGGTTCAGCAGTGTGCGCAGTCTTTACATATATACACGGCACACACTTGCACTATTGAGCCTTTCCGCTCTTAAGATATAGCCATATTTCCCTTTTGCAATTTCCCTTCCGCAATTTCCCTTTGGCAATTTACATTACAAGTCATTTCCCTTCGGCATTGTCTTTTAAATTCGGGTTTTCCCTTTGGAGTTGCGTGAGTTTGCATTGCATATACGCCATACCACGAGTTAGGACTCATATTGCATCAAAGCAAACCCCATACTCCCATTCAAAATCGCCCCACTTAGGCTGAGTGTTCATAACACACACCTAGTTGGCACAAAAAGGGATAAAAAGAAAGATTTAGGCACGTGCAAATCCACATGAAATAAAATCTGAAAATCATACAAAACAACCCGAATCAAACGCCTCAAATCGTTTTCGTAGGTTCTTATACTCAAAAACTCGATTTTTAAAAGCGTACAGACTGACCCTTGCGCATCGGTGTAAGAAGGTCTGCGACGAAAAGAGCTTGCTTGCTCACAGTCGCCATGTTAGGAGTCAGGTTTTAAAAATTTCTCTTCGCTAGCTTAAGTAAGCTAGCTGGCACGCCCTTTTACTTAATTAGGACTTAGGCACACGAAAAGGTTCACTTTAGGCCTAAGAACCAGGAGCGGGAATTTTCTGCGTCTACAAGAAGCAAAAGAGAGCCCGGAACCAGAGCATATGTCGAGCCCTGCACATCAACTCTCGTATCAGATTCATCCCCAGAATCTTGAACATCCAAGCCCCCGTTATCAACGAACTGTTTGAAATGAACTCTGGAAGGTGAAAAGAGGAGCGGACGACAATGTTGGCGAAGACCAAACGCAAGACGGAGTACTGATGCTGTCAGGCCCCGCACAAGCCGTTCGTTTCAAACATACCATGAAGGAGTCAGAAATCAGATTTGGATTTGGATCCAAAATCCAATCCAATATCCACATCCATGGCCCACATCACCTTCTCATAAATGGAGGTGGGGCCCACAACAAATTCACGTGGAAAGCTTGGGTATGAGAGAGCATGGGGGGATTAAATATGAGTGAAAATGTGTTAAGCTTGACTTGTGTGTCAAGTTTTGGGTTAAGCATGTGGGTTAGCCTAATGAGTGTGGGTTTAAGCTTGTATGCACCTATACCTAACCTAGGGCTGCACCAACTTGATGCAACTAGGTCCATGGGTCATGCAAAGGGATGCTCCTCACCCTAATCCTAAGCTAATCCACCTTACCTAGCCATTTCCCCCTAAACCCGACCTAATCCTAGCCTAATCACCTAACCCACTTCCCTAATCCTGCCCTAAGCCTAGCCTAATCCCCCTAACCTCACCCTAATCCTAGTCTAAACACCTAACCCACTCCACTAAACCTCACCCTAAGCCCTAAACCACTAAACCAGCCAACCTAAATCCCTAGCACACCATATCCCCAAAACCACCCAAGACAAATATCTGGCCCACCTAAATGCCTAGCCCACCATATCCCCAAACCACCAGCACCATACCCCTAAACCACCCCCCCTAATACCAGCCCAAACCGACCCCACCAAAAGCCTATAAACCCCCCCCCCCCCCCCTTGTGGGCGGGTTTTGGATGAAATCCTTGGGCAGTTCAGCCCTTCCTCTCCTCTCTCATCCCTTTCTCTCTTCTCTCACCTGCTCCCCTCTTGGAACTCAGCCAGCTCCACTCCACGCTACCTCCATCCCCCGGCCAGCTCCACTCCACGCCACCAGCTGCACCTGCCACCTTCCCTCAACCGACGACACTCGCCATCTCACCCTTCGGCCAGCCTTCATTCCGGTTAGTACCCCACCTCAACACCACCTTTTCTTCACTCCCCCTGCATTCTTAGCGACCACCCGCCACCTTCCCCTAGCCAAGGCAGTACCTCATCCAACGGGCCACCACCTGCCACCTTCCACCGTTCGGCCAGCATCACCCGACTGCACCACCTGCCCCTCCTTTCCCTTAGACAGCCCCTAGCTAACACCCTAACCTTACCTCTCCCTAAGACCTACCCCAAGCCTTAGTGGCAGCCCCTAACTAGCACCCTTACCTTACCTAAACACCCCAACCCCAGCACCAAGGCACCACCCGCCTGCACCTTTGTCGTTCGGCCAGCACCTTCCTTTGTCGCGCCCATCCAAGGAGCTCCCTCTTGCAGCCCAAAGCGACTCACCAGTCCAAGCGCAAGCAAGTCACACCCGGACCAGCTATACGTAAGTGCCTAACTCGGTCCTTGTCATAGACTTGCTTATGCTTAATTAAATTTGATACGAGGTTGTAATAATGGAGCGTTGTCTCCCCCCGCTTGTAATAATGTGGTTTGGCACACCCACACACACGTGCACTTGAGCCTATTCCGCTCTTAGCTGCACATGATTTTGACACACACACGGGCCTAATCAGCCCTTAAGATATAGTTATACCTATGTAATTTAAGTTGCGTGGGTTTTGTTTAAGTTGTGTGTGTTGTCTTTCAATTTTCACATTCACACACATTGAGCTTTCGCTCTTACTCCCAAGACCCTAGTAAGGGCCTATTGCAATTTCATTTTCGGATATTTTACTTCATGTCGTGTGCATAGTATTTCAATTCTACACTCACACACATTGAGCTTTCACTCTTACTCCCAAGACCTTAGTCAAGGCCTATTGCAATTATATTTGGGTTTCATTACATGTCGTGTGCGTAGTATTTCAATTCTACACACACACATTGAGCTTTCGCTCTTACTCCCAAGACCTTAGTCAAGGCCTATTGCAATTATATTTGGGTTTCATTACATGTCGTGTGCATAGTATTTCAATTCTACACTCACACACATTGAGCTTTCGCTCTTACTCCCAAGACCTTAGTTAAGGCCATATTGCAATTATATTTGGGTTTCATTTACAAGTCGTGTGAGTTGTCTTTCAATATACACACAACACCCACGCACACGTTGGCGACCTTCGGGCCCATATATATTATAAGTATTTCCCTTTCGGCTATGTCTTTAAGATTTGGGTTTTAAGGTTCAGTAATGTGCGTAGTCTTTACATATATTCACGGCACACACTTGCACAATTGAGCCTTTCCGCTCTTAAGATATAGCCATATTTCCCTTTTGCAATTTCCCTTTTGCAAATTTACATTAAGTCATTTCCCTTCCACATTGTCTTTCAATTCGGGTTTTCCCTTTGGAGTTGCGTGAGTTTGCATTGTATATACGCCATACCACGAGTTATGACGCATATTGCATCAAAGCAAACCCCACACTCCCGCTCAAAATTGCCCCACTTAGGTCACGTGTGCATACACACACCTAGTCGGCCCGAAAAGGGATAAAAAGACATAGGCACGTGCAAATCCACGTGAAAATAAAATTTGAAACCATACAAATCAGCCCGAATCGAACACCTCAAACATTTTCCTATGTTATCATGTTTAAAACTCGATTTTTCTAAGCGTACAGACTGACCCTTACGCATCGGTGAAGAAAGTCTATGACGAAAAGAGCTTGCTTGCTCACAGTCGCAACGATAGGAGTTAGATTTCAAAATATTTCTTCGCTAGCTTAAGCAAGCTAGCTGGCACATCCTTTTGCTTAAATACGACTTAGACACACGAATAGATTCGCTTCAGGCCTAAGAACCAGAGTCGACCTCACCTAGCTAGACCACCTAGACCCTAACCAACTAAGCCTAAACCCACCTTAGTGCACCTAATTAAACCCCTAACCACTAAGTCCCAGCCCACCTAACCGACCTACCCTAAACCACTAACCAGCCCCCCTAACCGACCTACCCCAAACCATGTCCCATGCCCACCTTATTACAAATATCTGGCCCATACCCCCCTAACCAACCCAGCCCATTCCTAGCCTATAAAGACCCCCCTTCCTTGCGGGTTCCACTCTCTCTCCTCCACTCTCACCCCCCACTCCCTCCAAGCTCCACCTGCCATTCCACCACCACTCCATCACTCGGCTACCACCTCTCCACTTCAACCGACTCCTCCATCTTCCATCTTCGATGAGGAGCTCCACCCTTCGACTGCCACTCTTCTTCCACCACCATCCGGCCACCATTTCCATCCACGAGCACCACCTCCATTCACGGTTAGTACCCCATCTCAACCTTGTCTAACCTTCATCTTCTCTTCACCCCCTTCTTCCCAGCTGTACAGCCCATCCATCCGCCACCTAGCTCATCCATCCCCTCTCCCTTACACCCGGCCGACCTGCACCATACCCCACTACCTTCCCTCAACACCACCCACCTTAGCTCCTAGCTGAACACCTCCCTTAGTCACCCACTTCCCAGCCTGCCTTCGCCACTCCCCAACACCATCTTCCATCCATTCAGCCAGCACCTTCCATTCGGCCAGCACCCCTACCTGCCGATCCTTCCATTCGGCCAGCATCAAGATGCCACTCTGCTAGCACCCCCTACATGTCGCCCACATCCACCTAAGGAGCTCCCCTTCGGCTGCCCAAGGCGACTCACGAGGCTAAAGCCAAGCAAGTTGAACACGGACCAGCTATACGTAAGTGCCTAACTCGGTCCATTATATGAACTTGCTTACATTTAATTAAATTTGATATGGGGTTGTAATAATGGAGTGTTGTCTCCCCCCGATTGTAATAATGTGGTTTGGCACACCAACACACACGTGCACTTGAGCCTTTCTGCTCTTAGCTGCACACCATTTTGGCACACACACGGGCCTTGACAGCCCCTAAGATATAGTTATATTTATATATATTCAGCTGCGTGGGTTTTCCATTACAAGTCGTGGGTGTTGTCTTTCAATTCTACACTCACACACATTGAGCTTTCGCTCTTACTCCCAAGACCCTAGTAAGGGCCATATTGCAATTTTATTTTGGTGTTTCTGTAGACACAGAAAATCCTCACTTCTGGTTCTTAGGCCTGAAGTGAACCTTTTCGCAATTTACTTCGCTTTATGGGCGTGCCAGCTAGTTTACTTTAACTAGCAAAGTATGATTTGAAATAATCTGACTTTTTAAAGGCGATTGCAGGCAAGCGGGATTTTTACGTCGCAGACCTTCTTGCACCGATGCGCAAGGGTCAGTCTGTACGCTTAGAGACTTCGTTTCGAAACAAGTTTAACTCAAAATATATTTTGAATGAAGAAGTGTTTTAAAACCTTTTAAAAACCATGCACTTAGGCGATTTTGATTTTATAAGGTTTGGTCGACCCTAAGCCTTTCAATTTTAATCTACTTAGGCACGATGTGCGTGCATCGAAATAGCCTAAGTCTTGGCGTGTTTGCACGATTGATTCAGGATTTGCTTTGATGCAGGTATGCACTCTAGCTCGAGTATGGCGAGTATGCAATGTAACTCACACAACTCCAAGGGAAAACCCGAAATTGAAAGACAATGCTTAAGGGAAATTGCGTAATGTAAATTGCAAAAGGGAAATATGGCTATATCTTAAGAGCGGAAAGGCTCAATTGTGCAAGTGTGTGTCGTGTATATATGGAAAGACTACGCACACAGCTGAACCTTAAAACCCAAATCTTAAAGACATAGCCGAAGGGAAATACTTATAATGTATATGGGCCCGAAGGTCGCCAACGTGTGCGTGGGTGTTATGTGTATATGGAAAGACAACTCACACGACTTGTAATGTAAGCCCAAATATAATTGCAATATGGCCTTGACTAAGGTCTTAGGAGTAAGAGCGAAAGCTCAATGTGTGTGAGTGTAGAATTGAAATGCTACGCACACAACTTGAATTTAAACACCCAAAATGAAATTGCAATATGGCCTTTACTAAGTGTAACACCCCGAAATCCCACGAATTTCTCAAATCCACCTGGTTTTGTAAAAGCAGCCCCAAAGGGCCATTTTGAGTCTGGAAACCCAGGAGCCTTCCAGACAACCCTATACATATGTTTTGAACTTTACATATTTCAAAAATGTATAATACAGCTTTAAAACACGTTTTTGAAACCCCGAAGCAGCTTGGCCTCATTCAGACCGGACCAGGAAAGCTAAGGAGAGCCCGAAACCGGAGCACATGTCAAGCTCGGCACAACAAAGCACTCTATTTTCGAGTTTTTGTTTTTCCATTATTTTTGGTTTTTCTTCTTTTTCGATTTTTTTGATTTTTAGTTTTCCAAATGTTTTTGTATTTTTACAAAAGGGATCTTCCGTCATACCTACAAAGGGAAAACGCTACGGGTTAGACTCGGAATAGGAGATCTAAATCGTAGGTCTCTTCTAAGGCAGGTTCCAGGGCACCCTTGACCCAGGTGGTCACAGGGGGTGGCTCTAGCGGTATTCGGGGGTTATAGCTGATCCCATATCGGCTTGAATTGGCCCTAGGAAGGATGGGCTCTAGGAGACCCTGGTTCTGTGCCCCTAGACTCTTGTAGGGCGTGTAGCCCATGTTTAACAACATGTATGGATCGAGTGTGACCTTGGAATAAGTCCTCCCCTCTTCTCTTCTCTTTCCAAAAGGAAAATGTGGCCAAAACAAAGGGAATTCCCCGTCAAAAATCTCTTTCCCAAAGAAAGAAACCAGAATCAAAAGAAAAACTCGATTCTTTTATGGAAAAGAGGGATTAAAGAAAAAATACTCCCAAAGGGAGACCCTCTATGAAAAAAAGAAAAAAAGGCCAAAAAGCTCAAAAAGAGCAGTTCTTCGCCTTCTATGCCTCAAACCACGGGATGCTTCAGAAGGGACCGTGGTATCTCTTTCCCATCTATGGCTTATCCCAAGTAAAACATGGTTCATTTCAAGGAATCCTAAAGTAAAAATAGGATTTACTTACTTGAATTTCATTTTGTTTGAGAATTCAACGTTTCGAGTAAGATGTAGGAATTTTGAAATATAGCTTGTTTTCTTATAAAACCTCCGCTAGATTAGCGAGTGTCAAGACTCAAGCAAAGGCAAACACGAAGAGCTCGAGATCCTTAGGATTGAGGCTCAAAGCAGTTTTCCCTTTTGTAAAATCGAACATCGAGCAGCATAGGGTCTGCTCACTTGGAGCAGCAGACCTTTGTAAGTCTCAAGAGTTCGACCATGCCCTCTGGTCTCTAGGAGGTCACCATTCTGGGCGTCTCATCCATGACATGCATGTGCATATCCACGCATGAACACTTGCATAACATGATCCCGTTCAGGACCAGAAACCATTTGCGTATATCCCTTTGGCGTGATATCTCCTCCTACCACGGTTTAAAAGAGAGATTTTGCTAAAAATTGGGACGATCCCATATTTTCGTGGATAGATTTAGGGAGACATCGAAAGGGGTGTTGTCGTCTTTGCCATTATCTAAATGAATTTGGATAATGCAAAAGAGGGGCATCTGTAAATACCCCAAAATCCCACGATTTCCTCAAATTACCGCCCCAACCTCACCTAGCTAGATCAACTAGACCCTAACCAATTAGACCCTAACCAACTAGACCCTAACCAACTAGCCCTAAACTAACCATAGTTAACCTAACTAAGTCTCTAACCAAACCAAACCCAGCCCACTTAACCAAACCACCCCAAAACCACTAACCTAGCCCAATACATTCCCTAAAACCCAAACCACCACAGCCCACCTTAAATCCCAGCCCAAAATATCTAACCTACTTTAACTCCCAGCCATTCATCCCCCAAACCGACCTACCATCTCACCCATTGGGCCAGCCACTCACATGTGGCCCCCACCTAAAAATCCCAACACCCATATATCCCCAGCCGACCTACCAAGCTCTCTCTCTCATCCATTCCACCTTCGCCAGCCCCTTGAGGGAGGATTCGGCCAGCACTCCAGCCAGCCTCTTCCATGGGCGCCTCCGGCCAGCTCCCCTCCATGGCTTCCCCTAGGTAAGTCCCACCTCTCACTCTCCCCTCCTTCTCCTCCATCTCATCCCCTAGGCCGACTCCACCAGCACCTCCACCGTCTCTCGCCACCCCACATCACCTGCCCTTCCATCACCCGGCTGCACCACCACCATCATCCATCTCCCATCTCCCACAGCTGAACATAACTTGCCACCACCTGCCGCCTCTTCTTCACCCATTCGGCCAACTCCCAGCACCGAACCTACCTTCCTTCCTTTAGCTCCCACTTCCTAAACCAGCCAACACCCCTAACCTGCCCCACCTAGTCCTTCCATCACCCGTCCAGCATCAACATCCCACACGGCTAGCACCCCTACCTGCCTCCAACACACTACCTAAGGAGCTCCTCTTGGCTGCCCAAGGCGACTCACGAGGCCAAATTCCAGCAAGTTGAAGATGGACCGGTTACATGTAAGTGCCTTAACTTGGTCTATTATATGAACTTGCTTATGTTTAATTGAATTTGATACGGGGTTGTAATAATGGAGCGTTGTCTCCCCCCGCTTGTAATAATGTGGTTTGACACACCCACACACACGTGCACTTGAGCCTTTCCGCTCTTAGTTGCACACCTTTTGACACACACACGGACATAAACAACCCCTAAGATATAGTTATATATATACATATTAAGCTGCGTGGGTTTTCATTTAAGTTGTGTGTATTGTCTTTCATTTCCACACTCAGAGACATTGAGCTTTCGCTCTTATTCCCAAGACCCTAGTAAGGGCCGTATTGCAATTTCCCTTGGGTCTTTTAACTCAAGTTGTGTGCGGTCTTTTAATTTCTACACTCACACACATTGAGCTTTCGCTCTTACTCCCAAGACCTTAGTGTAGACGCAGGAAAATCCCCGCCTCTGGCTTCTCAGGGCCTAGAGTGGATCCTCTCTTGCATCTAAGGCCTATTTGTATAAACAGGGCGTGCCAGCTAGCTTACCTAAGCTAGCGAAGATATATTTTAATCTGACTTCTAACGTGGCGACTGTGAGCAAGTGAGCTCTTGTCGTCGCAGACCTTCTTACACCGATGCGCAAGGGTCAGTCTGTACGCTTTAAAAATCGAGTTTTGGGATAGAAAAAGCTTACGAAAGCGGTTCGAGGTGTTTTTATTCGGGTTTTTAATACGATGGCAGATTTTAGATCACGTGGATTTGCACGTGCCTAAGTCTTTCCTTTTATCCCTTTATGGGCCACCTAGTTTGTGTGTTATGAACACTCACTACATGGGCGAATTTGAGCGGGGCTTGCTTTGATGCAATATGCGTCCTACCTCGTGGTATGGCGTAGATGCAATGCAAACTCACGCTACTCCAAAGGGAAAACCCGAATGTAAAGACAATGCCGAAGGGAAATAACTGAAGGGAAATGACTTGTAATGTAAATGCCGAAGGGAGATATGTATATAAGGTATATATATGGGCCCTTACTCAGGTCTTGCAAATAAGAGCGAAGGCTCAATGTGGGTGCGTGCTTGAATTGAAAGACTTACACACACGACATGAAATAAAACCCAAATATAACTTGTAGTATGGCCTTGACTAAGGTCTTGGGAATAAGAGCGAAAGCTCAATGTGTGTGAGTGCTTGAATTGAAGTACTACGCACACAACATGAAATTAAACCCAAATAGTATAACACGGCCCTTACTCGGGTCTTTCAAATAAGAGCGAAGGCTCAATGTGTGTGAGTGCTTGAATTGAAAGACTTACAAATACGACATGAAATGAAACCCAAATAGTATAGCACGGCCCTTACTTGGGTCTTTCAAATAAGAGCGAAGGCTCAATGTGTGTGAGTGCTTGAATTAAAAGACTTACACACACGACATGAAATGAAACCCAAATAGTATAGCTCGGCCCTTACTTGGGTCTTTCAAATAAGAGCAAAGGCTCAATGTGTGTGAGTGCTTGAATTAAAAGACTTACACACACGACATGAAATGAAACCGAAATAGTATAGCTCGGCCCTTACTTGGGTCTTTCAAATAAGAGCGAAGGCTCAATGTGTGTGAGTGCTTGAATTGGAAGACAACACACCCAACTTAAGCAAAACCCTACGAAAGTTAAAGTATATATATATATATATATATATATTTATGTATTAGGGACTGATTAGGCCCGTGTGTGTTCAAAATTGTGCACGACTAAGAGAGTGCACGTGTGTGGGTGTGCTAAGCCACGTTATTACAAGCGGGGGGAAGACTATGCTCCGTTATTACAACCCCGTATTGAATTAAATTTTAAGCAAGTATACAACTAAGGACCGAGTTAGGCACTTAGTAATAGCTGGTCCGAAGGAGCCTTGCTTGAGCGTGGGCTTGGCCTTCACCTTGAGCTGCAAGAGGGAGCTCCGCGGAGTTGATCGGCAAGAGGGGCTGCTGGCCAGCTGCAAATGGGGCGCGGGAGAGGCACCTTGAAGATGGCCGGCTGCTTAGCGAAGGGCTGGTTTTGTGTGTGGGGCTAAGGTGACTATGTAGGGTCACTAAGGGAGGTTGTAAGGTTAGGGAGTATGGCACTAAGGGGGAGCCTAAGGGAGTGTCTAGGGGAAGGATATGGCTGGCGGGTGGCTGGCCGAATGGATGTATGGCAGCCGGTTGGGGTGGCCGACTGCTAGGGGGACTTGGTTGTGGCGGGCTGCTAGGGTGGCTAGGCGATTGTGGATGGGAAGGGAGCTAGCTAGGGTATGGGGTACGGTGGTGGTGGGTGTGGTGAGGTGATATGGGCAGGTCTTAGGGAGTTAGGTGGAGTGGCCGGGTGTAGCTAGGGTGTCTAGGCAATGGCGGGTAGTTAGAGTAGTTGAGGCTTGGCTGAATGGGAGTGGGGGCGATAAGTGGCTGGTGTTAGGGGAAGATGGTGGTGGTACAGGTGGCTGAGAGTGGAGGGGGAGCGGAGAAGAAGTGGAGTGGAGTATGGGGTACTAACCGGATGAAGAGGCGGTGGCGGATGGATGAGGAGCAGCCGGGTGTGGTGGAGTGACTGGTTCGGTTGGATGAAGAGGATGGCGACGGGTGGTTGGCCGGCTGGGGTGTGGTGGAGCAGGTGGAGCACGGTGGTGGCGGGTGGTGGTGCAGGTGGAAGAGCCGGCTGGAAGTGGTGCAGGTGGCTGGGTTCGGTTGGGCTGAAAAGGGGGTGAGAGATGATGATGGGAGATGGGAAAACCCGCCCCTTTGGGGGGGGTTTATAGGGCTGCAAGAGGCGGTTGGGGCTGGTATTAGGGTAGTGGTTAGGTGGTCTAGGGTGGTGGTATGGTGGTAAGGTGGGCTGGTATTAGGGTAGGGCCAGATATTTTAAATACAAGGGGTTTTGGGTAGGTTGTATGCTAGGCTTAGGTGGGGTGGTTTAGAGGTTTAGGGTTTAGCTAGGTGGGTGGGTTTTGGGGTGAGGTTTAGTGAGGTGGGTTAGGTGATTAGGCTAGGATTAGGTTAGGTTTAGGAAAATTAACCTAGGTTTAGGGAAGGATTAGGGAAGTGGGTTAGGTGATTAGGCTAGGATTAGGGTAAAAGGCTAGGATTAGGTGTTTTTGGTTAGGATTAGATTAAGGAGCTCCCTTTGCATGACCCATGGATCTTAATCACATCATGTTGGTGCAGCCCTAGGTTAGGTTTTGGCTAATTACAAGCTTAAACCCATGTTAACTAGGCTAACCCACATGATTAACCCCAAACTTGATACACAAGTCAAGCTTAATTACAACACTCTTTGATCTTATCCTCCCCCACTCTCTCTCATGCCCATAATCCCACGTGAAATTCAAGTGGGCCCCACCTCCATTTATGAGAAGGTGATGTGGGCCATGGATGTGGATATTGGATTGGATCTCTGGATCCAAATCAAAATCCAAGTCCACACATGGGTTTGGATTGGGATCTGGATATATATGGTCCAGATCTAACCCAAACTGAATTCCGACTCCTTCGGGCTGTGTTCGAAACGAACGGTTTGTGCGGGGTCTGACAGCATCAATACTCTGTCTGCGTTGGGTCTTCGCCAACATGATCGTCCGCCTCTGTTTTCGCCTTCCGAAGATGTATATAGCTGCTCCTGGTAGGACTTTGGCAAAAGAAAAGGATTTCGAAAGAAACGTCGTCTGCATAGCCCAACCAAAAATTTCGAAATCACTTGAAAATCCGAGTACAAAACCAGGTCTTTTTGAAAATCACGCATCAAATTCCCTCGGGTCTATAACCCACGAGAATGATCAAAGGCCAGAAGTAGATCCCCTAGAAGAAGATCTCACTTCTGAGCTCCCAGAATTTCATAAAATTCTTGATTTTGAAAGACCTTCCCAATCAGTAGGAGGAGATTTCATAGAGGTAAACCTAGGGGATGATTCCAATCCCAAATCCATCAAAATAGGCGCATGTCTGCATGAAACTAAAAGATTAGCATTCATTGCATTTCTACGAACCTATTTAGATGTGTTTGCATGGACGAATGAAGACATGCCGGGCATAGATCCCAGCATTGTCGAGCATCGTCTTCCCTTAGATGTAGGTGTAAAACCCATAAAGCAGAAGCTTAGGAAAATACACCCGAATGTACACACGCAAGTCAAAGAGGGTTTAGAAGATCTGCTAAAAGCCGGATTTATAAAACCCATTACTGATTGGTTGTCAAACATCATTGTAGTTCGAAAAACTAATGGGAAAATTCGAATATGCATCGATTTCAGAAACCTGAATAAAGCCAATACGAAGGATAATTATCCTTTACCAAACATAGATTTGATAGTCGATAGTACTGCAAATCATGAAATGTTTTCATTTATGGATGGCTATTCAGGCTATAATCAAATTAAACTAAGTCCACGAGATCAGGGTAAGACCGCCTTCATAACCCCATGGGGCACGTATTGCTATACAATCATGCCCTTTGGTTTGAAAAATGCCGGCGCAACATACCAACGGGCCATGACCACGATCTTCCATGATCAAATTCATGAGCTCGTAGAAGTGTATGTAGATGATCTCTTGGCAAAATCCAAAACCTGATGCACTCACATTGAATGTTTGCAAAAGATTTTCGAAAGGCTTAGGCTTTACAAAGTAAAGCTGAACCCTCAAAAATGTGTATTCGGGGTAGAATCAGGAAAGCTTCTGGGCTTTATGGTGAGCCAAAGGGGTATAGAAGTCGACCCCTCTAAGTGTCAAGCCATCATAGACATGGCTCCACCCTCCAATCTCACTCAAATCCGTAGCCTCCAGGGTCAATTACAATCCGTTCGCCGATTCATATCGAATCTGGCAACTAGATGCGAACCCTTCAACAAATTGTTGAGGAAGGGCACGAAATTCTTATGGGATGACAAATGCCAGAGGTCCTTCGAGAGACTAAAGGCGTACCTGGTTAATCCCCTCGTTTTGAATCCTACAAAGCAAGGAAAACCGCTTTTACTATACATCTCCGTGCATGCGAATGCTTTAGGAGCCCTGTTGGCTCAATACGAGGATGACACCCATAAGGAGTATGCCATCTACTACATTTCGAAAACTCTCCTGGCTTATGAACGAAATTATCAAGCCATGGAGAAGACGTGCTTGGCCCTAGTCTGGGCCTGCCAGAAATTCAGACACTATTTCCTAGATCATGAGATCTGGATAGTGTCCAAGCTTGATCCAATCAAGCACTTGTTCGAAAAACCCATTCTCATGGGTAGATTGGGCAAATGGCAACTCCTTCTAATGGAGTATGATCTGAAATACCATCACCAGTTCTCCATTAAGGGGCAAGCCCTAGTAGATTACGTGGCTGGGTTCCCCTTGGAGGACGCATATCCCACACTTGTTGAAATGCCTGATGAAGGCATATTACAAAACCATTTTCAAAACCACATTTTGGCAAATTCTTTCGAAAACCAAGTGTGGAAGATGCACTTCAATGGGGCACAAAACCAACGAGAGGCTGGTGCCGGGGTCATCCTCATCTCTCCTGAAAAGGGCAAGATCCCTATAGCAGTCCGCTTAGATTTCTAATGTTCCAACAACGTAGCTGAGTATAAAGCACTCATACAAGGCTTAAGAATTTCGAAAACTCTAGGGGCATCATGCATCGAGGTCTTTGGAGATTCGCTCCTTGTTATAAACCAGGTGTTGAAAATTTGGTAAGTACGGAATGAAAAACTACTTCCATATCACGAGTTGGCTACTCGATTGGTCCAATCCTTCCAATCGTGTAAACTCACACACGTAGGAAGAGAGGACAATGGCATCGCCGATGCCCTCTCCACCTTGGGTTCAACCCTGAAGGTCGATCCCATCTCCGGGATCCGATCTTTAGAAATATGGCATGCGCCCAACCCATCCACACACGACATGGACATTTGCCAAAATAACCTAGAGTCTATTGAAAAACCCTGGTTTTATGACATAAAACAATTTCTAGAAAATGGGGGATTCGCCGAGGATGCCACATCCAAAGATAAGGCATTCATTCGTAAGGTTTCGACCCGATACACCATTCTGGGTGGGGTTTTATACAAAAAAAGCTTTTCCGGCATTCTGCTTAGGTGTATCGACCTAGAGGAGGCTAGGATGGTGATGCATGAATTCCACGATGGAGAATGTGGAGGTCATGTTAATGCCAACATGATGGCAATGAAAATACTTAGAGGAGGCTATTTTTGGTCCACCCTGAAAAAGGATTGTCACGATCATGTTAGGAAGTGTCATCCATGTCAAGTGCATGGGCACGCCATTCATATCCCATCATCTGCATTGCATTCCGTGGTCAGCCCCTGGCCATTCACCATGTGGGCGTTTGACATCGTAGGCCCAATATTTCCAAAAGCCTCGAATGGGCATCGGTTTATTTTAGCAGCCACGGAGTATTTCTCCA
The DNA here is from genome assembly GCA_036023115.1 of Brasenia schreberi. Taxonomy (NCBI): domain Eukaryota; kingdom Viridiplantae; phylum Streptophyta; class Magnoliopsida; order Nymphaeales; family Cabombaceae; genus Brasenia; species Brasenia schreberi. The sequence goes on from JAYKKT010000037.1 coordinate 2,186,381, forward strand.
AGTGGGTGGAAGCCATATCCCTAACCAACGTGCTGGGGCAACATGTGGAGGCTTTCATTCGAAGGAATATCTTGGCTCGATTTGGGGTTCCACGAGACCTTGTGTCTGATAATGCTACCCCATTCAAGAACGAGCGGATGGTTAAGTTGTGCAACACGTATGGCATAACTCACCACTTCTCTTCGCCCTACTACCCTCAAGGCAACGGCCAAGCCGAAGCCACAAACAAGACCCTCATTAGCATAATTGAGAAAACCTTAGAGAAGGGTAGGACGTGGCACGAGAAGCTGGATGAAGCCTTATGGGCTTATAGGACTTCCATCCGATCTCCCACGAATGCCACACCATTCGAATTGGTCTATGGCACAAACGTCATTCTTCCCATTCATACCCAACTGCATTCATTTCATACATCCATTGCACTCGACCTCCCCCTAGAGACGCTCCAGCATGCTAGGATGGCCGAACTAGACTTGCTAGATGAGAGGCGACTCCTTGCCATGGATCATGCTCGTGCGTACCGGCAAAGGATAGCCCAACATTATAGCAAACACATGAGGCCTCGCCATTTTGAAGTGGGGGATCTAGTTTTGAAAATCATCCACTATCGTGGCCCACATCCACTCGAAAAGTGGCGCCCCAAGTGGGATGGACCCTATGTTGTACGAGCAACCACCACGAACAATTCGTATTGGTTGATTGATGTAGAAGGTAGGAATTTAGCAGATCCTATCAATATTCAATACTTAAAGAAGTATCATGTGTAGGATTTGGATTAAATTCCAGTTTTCGAAAATTTTAAGGATAGCTGCCCTGAGACATGTGAATAAGGTGCAAAGGCAAAATCATGTGACCCTGAGTGAAAGAATTCGCACTTGTGAAAGAGTGGAGTCTTCAAAATCGTGGTTACATTTCAAAATCAGTGGAGTCTTCAAAATCGTGGTTACATTTCAAAATCTTTCTTCTTACAAAGAAAGGCCTAGTTCAACATAGCAAGATACTTGCAAGTAGTACGTGCTATTTCTAAATAGGCTGATCTGGGATGGATCGAGTGTAGGCTTGGGATAAGTCCTCCCCTCTTCTCTTCTACTTCTAAAAGGAAAAACACGGCCCAAACAAAGGGAATTTCCCGTTCAAAAGGCTCTTTCCCAAAAGAAAGAAACCAGAATTCAAAAGAAAAATCGATTCTCTTATGAAAAAGAGGGATTAAAGAAAAAATACTCCCAAAGGGAGACCCTCTGCGAAAAAAAAAGGAAAGGAAAAAGAGGCCAAAAAGCTCTAAAAGAGCAGTTTCCGCATTCTATGCCTTAAACCACAGGACGCTTCAGAAGGGACCGTGGTATCTCTTTCCCATCCCTGGCTTATCCCAAGCTAAAGCATGGTTCATTTCGAGGAATCCTAAAGTAAAAATAGGATTTACTTACTTGCATTTCATCTTGTTTGAGAATTCGACGTTTCGAGTAAGACGTAGGAATTTGAAATATAGCTTGTTTTCTTATAAAACCTCTGCTAGATAAGCGAGTGTTAAGACTCAAACAAGGGCAAACACGAAGAGCTCGAGATCCTTAGGATCGAAACTCAAGACAGTTGTCCCTTCTGTAAATAGTTTTGTAAATAGATTTTGGAAAATCGAATATCGAACAGCATAGGATCTGCTCACTTGGAGCAACAGACCTTGTAAGTCTCTAGAGTTCGACCACATCTGGTCTCTGGGAGGTCACCACTCTTGGCACCACACCCATGTCATCTGCATTCCACGCATGGTACTTGCATAAACATGATCCCATTTAGGACCAGATTCCATAGTATAACCCTTTGGCGTGATATCTCCTCCTACCAGAGTTTGTAAATTGAGATTTTGCTAAAAATAGGGACGATCCCCTATTCTTCGTGGCTAGATCTCGGGAGACATTGAAAAGGGTGTTTGTCATCTTTGCCCTTATCCAAATCGATTTGGACAAGGCCAAAGAGGGGCATCTGTAAACACCCTGAAATCCCACGAATTTCTCAAACCCATCTGGTTTTGTAAAAGCAGCCCCAAAGGGCCATTTTGAATCTGGAAACCCAGGAGCCTTCCAGACAACCCTGTACATATGTTTTGAACTTTGTATTTCAAAAATGTATAATATGACTTTAAAAACCTTTTTAAACATGTTTTTGAAACGCCGAAACAGCTTGGCCTAATACCAGACAGGACCAGAAAAGCAAAAGAGAGCCCGGAACCGGAGCACATGTCGAGCCCGGCACAACAACTCTCGTATCAAATCCACCCCCAGGATCTCGAACGTCCAAGACCCTGTTATCATCAAAACATCCTTTGAAATCATCTCCGGAAGGCGAAAACAGAGACGGATGATCATGTTGGCGAAGACCCAACGCAGACGGAGTACTGATGCTGTCAGACCCCGCACAAACCGTTCATTTCGAACACAGCTCGAAGGAGTCAGAATTCAGTTTGGATTGGATATGAACCATATATATCCAGATCCCAATCCAAACCCATGTATGGACTTAGATTTGGATTTGGATTCAAAAATCCAATCCAATATCCATATCCATGGCCCACATCACCTTCTCATAAATGGAGGTGGGGCCCACTTGAATTTCACGTGGGATTATGGGCATGAGAGATAGTGGGGGAGGATAAGATCAAGTGTGTGTTGTAATTAAGCTTGACTTGTGTGTCAAGTTTGGGGTTAATCATGTGGGTTAGCCTAATTAAGTGGGTTTAGCTTGTAATTAGCCGAAACCTAACCTAGGGCTGCACCAACATGATATGGTTAAGGTCCATGGGTCATGCAAAGGGAGCTCCTTCACCTAAACCTAACCAAAAACACCTAATCCTAGCCTTCCACCCTAATCCGGTCCTAATCTGAGCCTAATCACCTAACCCACTTCCCTAATCCCGGCCTAATCCCAACCTAATAACCTAACCCACTTCCCTAATCCTTCCCTAAACCTAGGTTAATTTCCCTAAACCTAACCTAATCCTAGCCTAATCACTTAATCTACCTCACTAAACCTCACCCTAAAACCAACCCACCTAGCTAAACCCTAAACCTCTAAACCACCCCTAGCACACAACCTACCCAAACCCCTTGTATTTAAAATATCTGGCCCTACCCTAATACCAGCCCACCTACCTTACCACCCTCCCTAGACCACCTAACCACTACCCTAATACCAGCCCCAACCGCCTCTTGCAACCCTATATAACCCCCCCCCATAAGGGGCGGGTTTTCCTATCTCGGGTCCCCCATTCCCAGCCGATCACCTCTTCTCCACTTCCACCTGCCCCACAGCCAGCCACCACCTGCGCCACTACCTCCCAGCCGAGCACCACCACCACTCCAGCCAAGGTCCACATCACCACCATTTCGTCTGGCCGAACCCCATCCTGTGCATCCAAACCACCCGGCTGCTCCCCTTCCATCCGCCACCGCCTCTTCACTCGGTTAGTACTCCACACTCCACCTTACTCCTTCTCCACTCTCAGCCACCCACCATACCACCACCTTACCCTAATGCCAGCCACTTGCTGCCACCATTCCCACTCGGCCAGGCCATAACCACCCTAACTACCCGCCACTACCTAGACACCCTAGCTACACCCGACCACCCTATCCAACTCCCTAAGACCTGCCCATAGTACCTCCCCACATCCACCACTACCTTACCCCATCTCCTAGCTAGTTCCCTTCCCTTCCACCACTCCTAGCCACCCTAGCAGCCCGCCACCATCAAGTTCTCCTAGTCGGCCACTCCAACCGACTGTCACTTCCATTCGGCCAGCCACCTCCTTTCCCCTAGGTGCTCCATTAGACCTTCCCTTAGGCTCCCCCTTAGTGCCGTACTCCCTAACACTACACCCTCCCTAGTGACCTTACTTAGGCCCTTTAACCCAACACACCAAAACCAGCCCATCCTTAGCAGCCACCTTCAAGGCTCCCCTTCCGCGCATCCAAGGCACCCGGCCAGCAGCCCCTTGTCATTCAACTCCGCGGAGCTCCCTCTTGCAGCCCAAGGCGAAGGCCAAGCCCGCGCTCAAGCAAGGCATCTTCGGACCAGCTATTAGTAAGTTCCTAACTCGGTTCTTAGTTGTATACTTGCTTAAAATTCAATTCGATACGGGGTTGTAATAACGGAGCATAGTCTCCCCCCGCTTGTAATAATGTGGCTTGACACACCCACACACGTGCACTCTCTTAGTTGTGCACGATTTTGAACACACACGGGCCTAATCAGCCCCTAATATATAAATATATATATATACTTTAATTTTCGTAGGGTTTTGCTTAAGTTGGGTGTGTTGTCTTTCAATTCAAGCACTCACACACATTGAGCCTTCGCTCTTATTTGAAAGACCCAAGTAAGGGCAAAGCTATACTATTTGGGCTTTCATTTCATGTCGTGTGTGTAAGTCTTTCAATTCAAGCACTCACACACATTGAGCCTTCGCTCTTATTTGAAAGACCCAAGTAAGGGCCGAGTTATACTATTTGGGCTTTCATTTCATGTCGTGTGTGTAAGTCTTTCAATTCAAGCACTCACACACATTGAGCCTTCGCTCTTATTTGAAAGACCCAAGTAAGGGCCGAGTTATACTATTTGGGCTTTCATTTCATGTCGTGTGTGTAAGTCTTTCAATTCAAGCACTCACATACATTGAGCCTTCGCTCTTATTTGAAAGACCCAAGTAAGGGCCGAGCTATACTATTTGGGTTTTCATTTCATGTCGTGTGTGTAAGTCTTTCAATTCAAGCACTCACACACATTGAGCCTTCGCTCTTATTTGCAAGACCCAAGTAAGGGCCGTGTTATACTATTTGGGTTTAATTTCGCGTAGTACTTCAATTCAAGCACTCACACACATTGAGCTTTCGCTCTTATTCCCAAGACCTTAATCAAGGCCATACTGCAAGTTATATTTGGGTTTTATTTCATGTCGTGTGTGTAAGTCTTTCAATTCAAGCACGCACCCACATTGAGCCTTCGCTCTTAGTTGCAAGACCCAAGTAAGGGCACGTATATACCCTATATACATATCTCCCTTCGGCATTTACATTACAAGTCATTTCCCTTCGGTTATTTCCCTTCGGCATTGTCTTTACATTCGGGTTTTCCCTTTGGAGTAGCGTGAGTTTGCATTGCATCTACGCCATACCACGAGGTAGGACGCATATTGCATCGAAGCAAGCCCCGTACTCCCGCTCAAATTCGCCCATATAGTGGAGTGTTTGATCATAACACACAAACTAGGTGGCCCATAAAGGGATAAAAAAAAAGACTTAGGCACGTGCAAATCCACGTGATCTAAAATCTGCAATCGTATCTTTTAAAATTTGAAACTTTAAAACCCACTTTATTAGTTAAAACATATTTTCCTAAAAACATTTTTGGGTGTTTACGGATGCCTTTCTTTAGCATCAATCAAGATAAGGCTTGATTGATGGCAAAAAAAGAAAAAACCAAAATTTGACTTACTTTAAAGATCTTGGTAGAAATTTTTACTTGAGTAATCTTTCATGGCATAAAAAGCATTTTTTTTGGATGGATATTTCATGAGGTTCATTTGGGCTGGACCAAGGCTAGGGAGGTGCCTTGTCACAGTATGTACCATGAACTACATATGTGATGGAGTGCAAAACAAAGTTTTTTTTTCTTTAGAAGGATGACCAATTTTAAAAAAAGAGACTTTTATGTCAACTCAAGAAGATTTTCTTTCTATAGGATGACCTTAAAATCATTGGGGCTCTCTAAAAAGGTATAATATTTGACGTTTTAGGAAAAATGAGTTTGTTTCCATAAAAATGTGTTCTAAATTAATCAATTTTTAAAACATCATGAAATGACACTTGAATCTTGTTAATGAAGCATATAATTTAACCAAGAAGATGAGCCATGAGTAATTCACTTCTTTCCTTCTATCATGATGTTGTGAGTATAGGTCTATATTTAATCGTCCTTTGAGTCCCTTTTGAAGCATTGTCAAGACATACTTGTAGATAACCTTAGTCTTTTTTGAGGCATCCTCATGCTATCACCTAAGTCTCTCTTAACCTTTAGGCCTATCTCTCATCTATCTGCTTGAAAGAATGCAATGACAGAGGATGGGGCAGCAACTACAATTATCCTCTTCTATAGTACGTGACAAGGTTAATCCAACAAAGATGATGTACTTTTGAGTTCTTTGACAAAAATTCTGCAAACAAAAAGACCTCTAGCAAAATCAAGTGAATGTATTTTATAAGAAGAAAGTCTGAAAGAAACTATTTAGCAAAGCAACATGAGTCATACATATGAAAGTAAAGCGAAGGAGATAAGTCCGACTCAAGTAGGGAGAACCCAAAATAGTCTCAAAAAAACCTTCATGAATAACAATGGACTATCACATAAGATCAATATCAAGTAAAAACACCTCTAATATAATATAGAGAAGACTTTAGACAGTTCTAGAAGGGAAATAAGATTCAACTCTTTTCCTGAATAAAAAATACCCCAGCTTATAAGAAAATATATTTATATAATGAGATGCATCATGAATATGACCAAAATACAAGTTTTGATGTAATAAAATGTATGGTCTTAACCTCAATAGGACGAATACATATGTAAGTGAAGTGAAGTGAAGGAGATAAGTCCAACTCAAATAAAGAGAACCCAAAATAGTCTAAAAAACCCCTTCATGAATAACAATGGACTATCACATAAGATCAATATCAAGTAAAAACACCTCTATTATAATGCAGAAAAGACTTTAGACCTAGTGCTAGAAGGAAAATAAGATTCAACTCTTATCCTACATAAAAAAAGCTCCCAGCTTATAAGAACATATATTTATATAATGAGATGCATCATGAATGTGACCAAATACATGTTGTGATATAATAAAATGCATGGTCTTAACCTCAATAGGACGAAGGATGCCCCTACTGAAATTTCATAATGGAGATAATGGATTTTAGTACAAGCCAAAGAAAATAAAAGAACAAGAACAATCTAGGTGCTAAGACAAGAACAATCATATAGGTCAACTCCTTGTAGGTGATCATGACTCATGTGCTAGTTTTAGAAAATCATAAAAGCATTTTTGAAAATCAACCTCTCTTTGAATTGACTACAAATAAAATTAAAAAGGAAAACACGTATTCCTGCTTGACACCTATCCTATACTAATAGAGAAAAAAGACTATCAAATTTGGTGATCAAGTCTTAATTTTTAATATCTCAAAAATAACCATCTAGTGACTCATAGGAAAATAGATAGGCTAGGTCTTTTCAATCCAGATGGAGCATGGATCTCGCATCAAATGTAATAAGATCTTAAGGCTGAACATATATAAAGCACAAAATTTTTCAGCTTTTGTCATGAGTGCACAAATAGATGATAACCCAAAAATAGAACTTTACTTTGTTTTCTCTTTTATTTTATTTTCAGCTTTTGTTTATTTTCCTTTTCTTTTCCTTTTTAACTTTTTTTCATGCATTTTGGCTTTTCACTTTTCTCATAATATAACATTTCATCACATACACAAAATGAATATATTAAAATATATCACAAAAGCACGAATATGTGACATAGGCTTGAAAAATCCATTATATTGAGTACAAACACTACCACCACGACCACCACCACATCAACAACTAAGCCTTTTTTCATACTAGATGGGGTCATCTATATAGATTCTTTGTTTCATACAAACACCACAACAGACAATATGAAATCAAGAAGACACTAGCCGATCTACAAGAAAAGATATCCAAAGATAAATTATTTCAGTATTTTGAAAATTAAGAGAATGTTGCCAAAATGTAGGTATTGACAATTTCCTAAACTTTCCAAGAAATTAAAAATTAAGCAAAAATTATTTTGAAAGGATTTAATTTGAAGTTATTCACAACAAAGTGAAGCACTTATTTTTGAAATCAAATCCAAAAAAGCACAAACAACATAAGTGCATAAAGATATCAAAATTGGAACTTAAGAATAATAAGAAATGCTAAGGGCATCGTGGATATCCTTGCCTTGTTATTTTAAGAAATACTATCTTATAATCCATATAAATCAGATTCTAAAAATAATACCTTTGGCTATCATGGCAATGACTCAAAATAATTAAGTCATAAGAGCACAACACTAGAAACATCACACTAATCCTTGCCTCTAGACCATTTTTAAGATATACGACCTTATCATCCATACAAAACCAACCAATCAAAATGCAAGTCAAAATCCAATAAACATCAAGGATTTCTTTAAATATTAGATGTTTATTAGGTTTGACCAGTCTTAGTATCAATGAGTTATAAGGTAACGTAATCAATCAAATGATAGATCACCTACATTGAATTTCATTGCAAAACATACTAAGGTCAACCTACATGGTGCATAATAGGAAGGGATGATATGAGATATGTATGTAGAAAATAATTTATGATCCAAGTCATTGAACACATATGCATAATGTATGGATAGATAAGATGCATGATATATGAGTAGGTAAAGTGGTAAAAGCATGTGAATGACATAGCTTCCTCCTACTAAGCTAGAGGGTTTTTCGTAAAGCTCTAAGGTTTGACCAAATTAAGGTAGAGTGACTCTGCCGTGTCCTAGACAACCTAGGGACTCTAAGGATAAAAGGAGATTAAAATATTTTTTATTTTTTATCTTCTATTTTTTATAGTTTTTGATTTTTTAAATGTTTTTTATTTTTGGAATAATAATTTACATGACTCTGTAACATCAGATGACACACCTGATGACGTCTAAAAGAAAGGTCATGCACCTGATGACGTCTAGAAGGGTGGGTCAAGAGGAGTGGGACCATTAGAGGTGCGTCCCTAAAGGACATGGTAGTAGCATAATCCAAATGTGAATTACTTTTGATAAATCTAATTCCACCGCAGCCAACACATCTGCTTACTTGTTCCCTTAAAGTGTGCTTGATGTACCGCTCCAAAACTTGGTTCAAGAGAGCATTGATGTGTTCAATAATAGCTATCACTAAGTCATTACATACACTTCCACCTCCTAGATAGTAGATGAAAAAGGAAAAGGAATCCAATTCCAAGCAAAGCTGACGATATCCAACACACCAAGCCAACCATGCTGTACTCCCAAGCTTCCGTGTTGAAGGATGTGGACCAACCAAGATTCACCGAAAAACACCTTTCCAATTGTAGATATGAAATGTTTACTCCAAGCCTATGTAGAGACTTGAAGCAATCTTTTAATTCTACTTCGTGCGCGAGCGTCCCAGCTAGTTTAGCAAAAGTGTGAATCTGATTTGGCGATTGTGGCTAAGCGAGCTCTTTTCACTTTAGGCCTTCCTAAACCGATGCTCAAGGGTCAGCCTAAGCGCTTTAAGGATTCTAAACAAGCTGATGATGTTTCAAATTCACATGAAAATAGGGTGTTGAAAATGATAAACTAATGCACTTGGTTTTCAAGTTCAAAATTCACAAGTTCTAAAAAACAGAAATTGGTTCTATTTTCAAAACCTGTTCTTGAATTATTTTGAGTACCTTAAAGACCTCCAAAATTCACTAAAAATTTACAATACCGAGCCTGAAATGTGAAGATTCTATAACACCTTTTGATTTTGAATTCAGGATTAAGATGTTGTAGAATTAATTAAATAAAGTACCTTTGCTCAAACACCCAAAACTGTTTTATCACAGAAATATAAAGACCAAAAGATGGGCCTGTATCTTAATGTTCAGAGTCCAAAATTTAGTACACTTGTTTTGTTAGAAAGATATGGATGTTAGCTTTTCAATGAATCAAGAATCACCAATTTTGGATGCCTATAGACAGAGTTATGGGATGAATACTCATGCTCTTTTGCAGGAAAACAGAGTTGACAGACAGTTTTCAAAAATTACCCTAATCTTGCACAACTTTAATTATGTGGTTGCACGACCCTAAAATTGTTGAAAATTTTATTATGAGCGGGTCTGTGTGTGAAGGTATAGTGTGCAAAATTTTAGAGGGATTTCAACAATGAAAAATCAAATAATCAACGTATGCAGTGATGCCGAAAATCATATTTCAGGTTTTTAGAACGTATGTGACACAAAACTCACATGAATTAAAGTACAATAACACAACATCTTGAATTAAATTACTGAAGGAAAATAAATTAAAATATATCTAATAGCTTAAGCATAGAGGAGATTAGAAGATATAGAGTGTTTATAGCATATAGAGAGGTAGAATCAAGAACACAAACATATAGAGTGCATAATCAAAGGAAAGGGAAATTTCAGCACATCTACTTCTATTACATCATAGGGGGAGACAAAGCTCCATTAATACAACCCCTTTTGAATTGAATATGAAGAAGAGATGGGGATGAATCAAGTTAGAGCAGCACTTACCCAGATTCCCAAGACAATCGGCCTCCCAAGGTGGTGCATGACCCTCACTTTCCCTCTTTTCACTCTTGATTGCTCACTCAAACTCTCACTAGAACTTGGCCTAAATCCTACACTCCCTTCCCTCTAAACTCTTCCCTAGCAACCCACAATCTCTCTCAAGCAGCCCAAAGTGCAACACTCTTAATAATCACTCTAAGATAGGAGAACACGCCCCCCCCTTGGCCTCTATTTATAGGGGGGCCTTTCTAGGCCCTTCTTTGGGACAGGTAGCCCAAGGCCCATCATCTTCATGTGGAGGAGTGAGAGGAATTGTCCCCTTTGGTCAGCCATAGACCAGCCTCATGTGGGTTGGTTGTGGTTTGAATTAAGTGCACCTAGACATGGTCGGCTAGGTGCTTGAGGCCTCCAAGTTCAATCGGCCAGTCCTTGCTTCTTCAAGTTGTCATGGCTTCCCTTGTTGATTCCTCCATTTAATCAAGGCTAGGTAGGAATGTGATTTGATATTTTATCCCATGGGTGTGGGGTGAAAAGACTAGAAATTTTTTGATATGGGTTGAAAAACATTCAATTCAAGCTAGGTTAGGCTTTTTAATTCAATCATGTCTAGGACTTAGTTGAATTTGGTTAGGTTTGATGAGGTCGTCCACTTGATTTGATCTTGGATGACGATGTGCATTGACTTGATCTATTCCCTTGGTTTGCAGCTTGTCCTTCGTGAACTCGATCCTGGCTCGATGTAGGCCCCATTGTCACCCTAATTTCTGCCGAATTCACTCAGATCTTCTGGACCGTATCTTTTGAACTTTAATTTGAAACCTTTTAAAATCTTTATTTTAAAGATTTAAAATTTTCCTTTTAAAGCCAAAAGATTTTTAAAACAAGTCAGCTTTCGAAGTTGGGAGTGTTTTAAAAAAAAACTTTTATTTAGGGTGTTTACACCAAGTTCCCAGACGATCTCGAGTAAGTCTGCCATAAGGAGCCCTCCCTCTATTGCCCACCTGGGGAGGGCATTGAGAAGCTATCAAGTGGTAGGAGCAGATGAATTGCGAACGACAAAAATCATTATGAGCCCTCCCTCTACAAAATGGCTTGATTAAAAACGATGTTATTACGCTACTTCCATAAGAACCAGCATATCACTACGAACAATACTCCCCACTTGATTTGATAAGAATTCCTTGTCTAGTTACGAAGCCTTCTTTGAAGCCAGAGCCTAGTGGTGCTGAAAAGAACTTCCTACGTCGCTCAACTAGAACCAAACAACTTTAAAGTCGGGCTGTACGCTGGCAGTCTTAAAGGATATGAAGGATAGATCAATCGCATTGCAGTTAACGTTTTGCAGCACCACTCCACTTCTGTCGTAGTTCTGTTGTGTGCAATGGGCCACCAACCAAAGAAATAATTGGTATCCTTTTAGATCCCTGCCCCCAAGGGGATTCTTCAGTATTGCATGGTAGCCACTACGAATAGAGTATTCCCCTGCGTCCTCGTTATTGCCTCGTATTGAATCTGGTTCGAGGAAGTATGCTGGTGGAAGAGACTCCCAAATACGCATCATCGCTCAATATGAAAGCAAATGTGGGAAACTCTTCTATTAACAATCGCTGGAACTGGAAACCATTTCAAAACAGATTTTTTGGGTTCTGGATGGAGGCAGGATCCAAGCCCTCCGTATAAGGCCATCCTATCATCAAGCCAGCAATCTGATGTGACAACCATCACGGGGGCCATGATCTATGAAAGGCCACGCCTTGGCTAACGCTCGCAAAATGGAAGGAGGTGATCCTATCTCATTACTGAGGTCGAGGAGAGAAAGAGAAAGGTAGAAAGAGAGTTGTGGTAGGATGGCTTATAATTTTGCCATGTGTCATGACTATTGGTATGACTTTTAAGCATCTGCTTGTAGTTTCTCTAATATGATTGTCCACTTCTATTTATAGTGAATAGGGCTTATGTTATTTACTAATTTTATTTGGAGAGGCGTTTTGTTTTGGGAGGCTATACATCACACCTAAATTATAGTTTTCTTTCTTCTTCTAGGAACAACTGAACTAAAGTAGTTTCTTTTGTTCTTTTTTGTCATTCAATGTTTTTCAACAAGGAGACAACCATATTTACAACATTATTAAGGAAGGTTTGATATTTATTTTGGGCTCTTTTGAGTTGTTCATTGTCTTTTTTTCTACTTTATTTGGTTGCTTGATTGTGGGTTGGTTATTTCATTTTTCTTAGCATACTTTCATCTTTTCATAGTGAGTAAGCACATGGATATTATTGTATTTTAAGATATCTTGGTATACTCATCTATTTTGTATAGTACCTTTCACATTGAGAAGTTTTTTCATGTAAAAGTTGTGTTCCTTGTGTATTATTTTTTTATATACATATTTGGATATCATTCATATTTTCATTTGGATCATTTATCAAATCTGACTATGAAAAAAAGGTTTTTAAGTTTCAAAGATTATCTTTCGGCTTCTTTTCCCATCATACATCTTGTGAGACAAATCAAAATGACAGACATGATTTCCATGATTGCCCAATAATCCACGTGAGGAGGAATCCAACAATGTAGTCTTAGATGCAAATGAGAACTGTTCACCAAACTGAAACATTATTGGCTCGTACTCAAATGTATGTAGTAACAAATACAATGATGCAAGATGCGGTATTCTAGAATTTAACTCTTTCACCTGTATGACGGTTATCAATTCGTGTCCTCGTGATGGATCACTGACTATAGACCAAAGGTGAGATTTGTTAGAAATTGGAATTGAGTTGATTGAATCTGATGATTGATGATGTAGAAGGCTGCTTTAATGTAGTACAACTAGAACTTTCCACATTTGAAGTAGAGAGTGCGTAGGCCCTCATATTCTAAATGAATCTCTTCCTCATTTATGATATAGGCAAGTAATAATGGTTTGGATTAGTCGACTTGTATGGAATACGAGCAAATTAACCTATATAAAGTTTAGAAGTTGCCAAATCCACCTTAACCACTCATCCCATTCAACTGTCAAATTGTGTTAATACTTTCTAATCGTAACATTAATTCTAGAAGTAATTTTAGTATTCAAATCCAAGATTAGCATTTTGTGAGTGTGGGCTTTAGATGGGTTAAACTCTGGGCACTAGGTGCACACGGTTAGTCTAGTATTCCTATGTAATCCTTCATTTTTCTTGCAAAAGTAAAAATCATTACATAGATTTATAATTGTGACAAACCTTTCTTTGACCTAGATCTACTTCAATCATTTTTCTAGCATCTTTTCCCATTAACTTCACAATCACCACCTTCCTAAAAGGTTTACAAAGTCCACCTCTTTGGTTGGCAGACACAATGAACTCCAAATTAATAAAATCCTCTATGATATGTTCAATAGCCTTGTAATGCTCTTCTATAGGTTCAATTTCAATGCTAAAGCCTTATTTTGCTCATCTTCTTCATCCTAAGATGCATTCTCATTCTCCCTATCCCCATAAACCATTTGGTTCCATGTTTGGATTGTAGAGTGCAAATCCATTTATTGAGTATCCCCAATCAATTCGTTTCAGCTTTATAATGTTACTTTGAAAGAAAATTTTCTCTATAACTTCCACGAACAGTGGCACACAGGTGGAAAATTGATTTTGGATAAAATGGTAAATCAAGTTTCTCAATTGACTTCTATATCATTAATTTAAAGTTTTCTTTTCTTTTTCTTTTTGGTTAATAGTGCAAGTTATTGGTGGCCGGTTTTGGCCCTAGTAACCACAAACATGAAATATTGGAAGAAGGCCCTTCTTCCCGAATTTCATGAGATTGTTTTATAAAGATAAACATTTAAACAAAACTGCCTTTACTTTATTCAAAAGTATGAAATTTTCTCATAATGAATAATGTTTTAACTGAAAGCTAAGAGAGAAAAACACAGGGAAGGAAAGCCTATATATAAACAAATACTAAGTTTGCTTATAGATACGTGATATTCACCGAAGAAAAACTCCCTAGCTAAAACACCCTGTGCACGTAACCATCTAGATCTTAATATCCTTACTCTCTTCTTCTCCTTCTTTCATGATTTTACTTGGCTTTTCTTGTGATTTGGTTGCTTAATGTGCAACTATCTCCTTCATTGGTATTAGAGCGGGTCAATTACTTTTCTAGTATAGAGTTTTTGCTTCAAAAGAGAGGAACTCGATAAAAATATAGAAAAAGAGAGTTTCTTTCTTGAAAAGATAAACAAATACATAAATAAGAAAGTCTTCTATTTTAGGTTATAAGAAACAAAACTAATGAAAGTTTATGTTAAAACTATGGGCAAAAAATTGCGGTATACCACTAACAAATTTTAGGGTAAAATTACAGTCATGCCCATATAACTTTCAAAGTATGATTTCGTCTAGATATTTTTGGGTTAGTTTACAAAAGTATTTGCACAGTTTGTATCAATTTATAAATTTATAAATTGTAATTACGAACATACTTGATCTATCAATTTATAATTTGTCCTGATATATTTAAGGAATTATAAAATCCTGTTTGTTGTGTGTTTCTCTATTTTATCCTTGTTTCTTTCTTAAAGTCATAGAATTATCGTATAACAAAAATATGTTTCTACCATGAATAATTTGTAGAATTATAGAAACATAATAGTGCAGATTTACAATTTTAGCTTGAACTATTTATTCAATGTACAAAATAACGAGAAATATGATTTTACTATTTTATCCCTAAGACTGACAAAATTATCAAAATATACAGAAAGATCAAATTACTATTTTGGCCATTAGTTATAAATAAAATTATAGAAATAGATAGATAGAAAATTTTACTATAATATCTCTGAACTTGTTTTGAAATTATTGAATATGTTTAAATTTTACTTATTTCCAAAATAATACCTACAATTTGTTTGATACTACAGATAAGTGTTAGGAAATATGTATAGTTTTGTGTGTTGATATTTCTTTTATTGCAATTTAGTGCATGGCTAGTTTTGATTACCTGTTTAATGGAACTAGTTTCAATTCTTTTGATTTGTTGCTTGTTTATTGTTTCCCATTTGAAATATATAGACCCTATAGTTGTTATTTTTATCAAATATTTTAAAATAATAATTATAATTCGTGTTTCTAAGTGGACAAAATCAGAAAAACTAAATAACCTAAATTTTCAAAGGTAAAAAAGAAGAATTCTATTAGCCTCGACCCTAGATGATGTACAAGGGTACAAAACAACAAGACCAATAAAAACTAAGCCTTTTCTCATACTAGATGGGGTTAGTTGCATGGATTCTTTGTTTTCACAAAGCCTTATCATGTGCTATGTTGGTAGTTAACTCAACATGAATTAGATCATTCTTTATTATTTCTTTCCAATACTTTTGTAGTCTTCCTCTTCTTCTTTTAACTTTTTCACAATCTGGTTGTTTATACCTTCTTATTAGATCTTCTTTTGGTCATCTTTCTACATATCCAAACCATCCTAAACAATTTTCGCTCATTTTATCGTTTATTGGTACCACTTTCAATTTGTTTCTAATAACCTCATTATTTATGTGGTCTTTTCTTGTGTAACCACTCATCCATATCAATATCTTTATTTTTCTATAAACATCTTTTATACATGTTGATGATTAATTATGAGACACTCAAAATCATAAAACATAGTATGTCCAATTACTTTTATCTAATATTTACCTTTCAACTTTAATGGAATCTTCTTGTCACATAGAATACGTGATGTCCCTCTCCATTTGAGCCAACCTGTATTAACTCTATGCATAATATCTCCATCAATTTTTCTATCAGTTTGAAAGCCTGATCCTAAGTCTTTAAAACTTTCATTGTGAGGGATGTAATGTGTATCAATCTTCATTTCTATACCATCTAAAGTAATCAAATGATCAAAATTACATTCCATATATATATTTTTATTTTACTACATCAAAAGCCTTTAAATTCTAGTGTTTTTCTCCATAGTCTCAATTTTCTATTAACTTTTACATTAGATTCATCCACTAATACAATATCATCTTCAAATAACATACATGAAGGTACTTCGTCTTGACTATGTTTTGTTAAGTGATCAAAAACCAATATAAATAAATATGGACTTAAATTGGATCCCTGATGTAACTCAATACTAACTTTAAAAAGTCTTGCTATTCCTTAATGAGTCCTCACATATGCTTTTGAATCATCATACTTATCTCTTATAAAATTTATATATGTCAATGACATACCTCTTGCTTTTAAGCTTTTCTAAAGAAAATCTCTTGGCACCTGTAAACACCCAAAATTAAAAACATTTTCAAAACTCTCAATTTCGAAAATCAATTTAAAGCCTTTATGAACCTCCAAATTCGAAAGCCCCAACTTTTAAAGATAAAGTCTTTTGGGGAACATTTCAAAATAAAGGTTTTAAATTCAAGTTAAAAAGCTCATGGATTTCAAAGCAAATCAGACGAATAGGTGAGACCCAATACAAATCTAGATCGAGACCAATTCCAAAAGCGAAGGATGGACCGAGTCAGAAGCCTATCCTCTCCAGATAAAACAAATAACAAAGTATATCCAATAGGATATGAAGATCAAAGTTGGATAAGAAGATCATGACCATAGATGGATAAGATGAATTGGACCGAGATTATGGAATGGATTAGCTTCATAGGATGGATCACTTCAAGTCACGAAGGCAATTTAAGTTCAAATACATGGCTAAGATGGATCATCTCTCATGGGATGAACTGGGTTTTTAAATGTTGAATTTGAAGAACCACCAAGGCTACATCCAGCCCATTATGTGAATCAAGTCAATGGTCTATACCATCCCTAGCCGGCCAAGAGGGTGTACCCGGTTGAGCCTAGACAAGACCGAATAAACTCAAGGAACCAACCCAAATGGGGCTGGTCCATAACACCACAAGGGGACCACTCCACTTTGGATCACGGATTGGAATTGGAGCATGCTAAACCAATGAAGGGCCTAGAACCAGCCCCTTGGCCTATAAATAGGGCCAAGGGGGGGGCGGGTTCACCATCTTGCAAATTGGAGGAAGCTTGCCTATCTTGGGGAGTTAGTGAGAGAGGGAGTTGGGGGCTTAGCAAGAAGGTGTTGCACCTCCCTTAGGTCATGGGCTGCAAAGGAGTGAAGCAAGGTTGGTGAGAGAGTGGGGTAGATATAGGTTATTGAGTGCAAGTGAGAGGGAGGCGTTCAAGGAAGAAGGAGGCCGAATTCCATACTTGGAATTTTCGGCATATTGGTGGAAAGCTGTAAGTATTCTTATACTTTGATTCTAATCCTTCTTCTCCATTAATTCAATTTGAAAGGGGTTGTATTAATGGAGCCTTGTCTCCCCCCATGTTATAATAATGATTAGATTTGCTGAATTTTCATTCTATCGTATGCACTCTATGTGTTTGTTTATGTGATTCTTCTCCAATATATTCTATAGAACACTCTATACTCTATATTTCCTCTATACTTAAGCTAATATACATATTTTCCTTAATTTCCTTTCAGCAATTTCAATTCGTGATGTTGTGTTGTTGCAATTTCAATTCGTGTGAGTTTGCATCACGTATGTTTCTAAAAATCTGAAACTGGATTTCATCATCTCTGTATACGTTGATTGCTTTATTTTTAATTCTCGAACCTCAGCTCCAAATGATCCAAAATTTTACATACATGTTCTACACACATAGATCCACTTCTAATAACATTTGCAAGAATTTTAGGGCCGTTCAACTACGTAATTAAAATTGTGTAAAACCATAACAATTTCTATCAACTGCCTGTCCAACCTGTTTTCTTGCAATAGATCCTGGGTTTTTATCCCATAACTCTGTCTGTAAGTCTCTAAAATTGATAAATTTTGATTTATTGGAAATATGACATCCACAGCTTTCTATCAAGATCAAATTCATTAAATTTAGAACTCTGAGCACTGAGATACAAGCTCATCTTTAAGTCTCCGTATTTCTGTGATAGAACAGTTCTAGGTGCCTAAGCAGAGGCATTTCCTAGATTTAATTTTGCATCAATACAGTTCCGAATTATTATATGAAAAATGTTACAGAATCTCCACATCTCAAGCCTAGTCATGTTAAATTTTAATGATTTTAGGAGGTCTGTAAGGTACTGAAAATGATTTTCGAATCAAGTCTTGAAAACAGAACTTTATGTTTTCCAGCACTTGTTCATTTTGAAACTTGAACCAAGTGCATTCATTTCTTCTTTGAAAAACACCTCATCCTCACGTGAATTGGAGTTTCTCATTTTTAGAATTGAAGTTTCTAAGCGCTTAGGCTGACCCTTGAGCATCGGTTCAAGAAGGCCTAAAGCGAAAAGAGCTCGTTTAGCCCAATCGCCAATTGAAGTCAAATTTGATTCATATTACTTTGCTAGTTTTGCAAATTAGTTGGCATGCTCGCCTAAGAGTAGATTAGAAATTCTCGTTTCAAGTCTCTACATAGGCTTGGAGTGAAAATTTCGTGTCTACAACACCCTATTGTAAGTTTTTTTTAAATCAATAAATACCATGTAAAGATTCTTTTTTATTCCAAAATATTCCATAAAACATTTCAATAGGTGAATCCCCTAAATAGTAGATCTGCTTGTTATGAATGCAAATTAATTCTCCATTGTACTTGATATTTCTCTTAGCCTACATTGAATAATTCTTTCCCATAATTTCAATGTGTTACTCATTAACTTGGTAACCCGATAATTTGCACAATTCTAGATGACTCTCTTGTTCTTATATAATGGTATAAGTGTACTCTCTCTCCATTCCTCAAACATGTTTTGGTTTCTCTATATTACATTAAATAATCTTATGAGAAAAGTGATCTTAAGATTTTTCATAATTCTATAATAATATTGTTTGGTCTTATAGATTTACCAACCTTCATATATTTAGGAACCTCTTTGACTTTGTTCTTTTGAATGCGTCAGTAGAAATTATGGTTTGTATACTTTTTGGGTTGGTTAACTCTTCTAAACTAATACTAATATCTTTATTTTCATTAAAAAATTTATATAAGTAAATTTTTCATCTATTTTTGATATCATCATTTACCACTAAAATCTTCTCACCCTCATCTTTGATGAATCTAATAAAAATAAGATCCTTAGTTTCCTTATCTCTAGCCTTAGCTTTCCTAAAAATATCTCTTTCATCTTTTGAGTAAAGCTTTTTATATAAATCCTTTCAAATTTTGGCTTTTGCTTCACTAACAACCTTTTTCGCTTTTGTCTTTTATTTCGTATAAACCTTCCAAGTTTTATTAGTTTTCTTGATATAATATAATTTATAACATGTCGTATTTGCCTTAATTTTATCTTGCACCACTTCACTTCATCACCAAACTTCATTTTATGTTGGTACACCTCCCTTAAATTCACCTATCACATATTTTGCTACTTTCCTAATACATATAGCTATATTGTTCCACATATTAGAGGGTTTACCTATGTAATTTTGAACATCTCCTTGTAAAACTTTCTATTTAAATATATCTTGTTTCTCACTTTGATCTTCCACTATTTAATTCAAATAATTCTATACACTCTTTTCTTTTGTCTACTTTTTTTACGAAAAAATCTATAATTAAGATTCCTATTTGTACAAAAGTTAAGAAAGGCATATCAGATAAAAGCATAACAACTCAGTGAAATACTTCTTTGCTCAAAATAAGAATGTGTAATATTGTTGCTTGCTATATATATATCTTTCATATAATCATTTTTCATAATTTAATAAGTTATATATTTTAATTGTAGGTATGAATTTATGTATACTTCTCAACTTTAAAAGTTAACATGAGACAAGAATGGCTATATGGGGAGGCACGAGTAGGCTGATGGATGAAAAGTATGTCATATGCAATCTTGCAATGTTCTGTCGATCGGCTTACTAAAGACTATAAATAATTAGATTTAATGATGACAAAAAAAGTATTTTGTGAATTTCCAACTATGTTCTTAATCTTTAATTAAACACAATCTTGCATGTTATATATTCTTACTCACTTCTTTGTGCAATACAGATTGACTCATATAGTTCTGCAATATACTTGGGTTGTAATGTATATAAATTATTTTGATACCATAGATGCATTCATTCTATAGATGTTGTTGAACTTTATATAAGAGACCATATAGTTTGCCAGTTTGGTCATCGTTAAGGCATCACAGTTGTTGTGATAAGACCCTTCATTGCAAAGGTAGCTGTGAAATCCCAATATGTAAGATATAATATGAGCCACGTGAGGCAACTTTGATTAAACAATGTTCACACTGTTTTGAGCTTGAGCATTTTGGAGTCCCAACACTTTACCGTTATGAGTGTGATGAGTTGTACATGGAGTAATACATTTAGAAGATGCATCGATTTATTTTTAGATATTTTATTAGTCAGTTATGTCCTGCTCAACCTACTCCAACTACACAATGTAATATATCAATCTATATGCAAGTAAACAAATCATTGTATCTATATTACTACATTTTCAGCTTTGTTTTTCTTTAACAAATCCACAAACGAATCCACCAATTGATACTTGATGAGGATGATGGTGATGATACATGATATTTTTTGTTTGAGTTGTGCATGGGATGTTATTTAGTAATTTTCAATCATTATATATATAAATGATTGCCATTCAAATTTAGACATCATGCAATTACATATACAAATAGACAATAACACCTAATTACCATCCTCAATGTCATGTACATCATCATCTCATGATCCTCTTATTTGTATGTACAACTTGATACGTTCTTGAAACAAAGTTGGCAAACTCTCAACACTTTCATCTTGGTAACGCAGCTATGTCGAAAAAACAGGAGCCATCAACCATGTGCATCTACCAAAAAACATAAACAAAAGAGAGGATTAATAACTACTTCAATCTACGAAATACCTAAATAACATAATAAAATATACAAATATTATGATTACCGGTAGAAAATATCGTACACATGATGATAGAACATTTACAATACATCCCTCATAATGTGTTATTGAGTATCTAACACTAGCGATAAAAATGTTATTGACCCTCCCGTATAGAGGAGTACCAACACTACGTTCCACCAAGTAGCGATAATTGTACCAATATCTGGTATGAATATCTAATATCGATCAGGGTAGGGCCCATCTCTCATATATGCAATATGTTGAATAACAACATCAATTCCATGAAAATCCCTACATATATGTCACACCTATGTGCCACCTCCTTCAACTAGTCTCTCTCAGTTTCATGCCCCACTCCTTCCTTTGTCCTGAAAGTGTACCAATAACTCTATACTTACAATTTATGTCTGCAATAACATTTACCTAAGCATTTATAAAAATACTCATAAAGCATAATATTGCCATCTCAAATGTCCCAAAGCTAACAAGTCCCACCTTGTAAATTGGTTAGATGGTCTTTTTTAAGGACGATGAATGGGTGGTTCCTATAGAATAGTATACTAAAGACTCAATTGTTCATTCAACATCTTAATAAATATGCATTGTTATAGATAATTCCTTAAGTTCTTGCAAACGGTCTCCATCATAGATAATCTTACATCCTCTCCTACTTGATCGATAATACATGGAGTATCTTCTTTCATGTCTACTTTCTTTCAAAATGAATCAATAGTTTATAATTCTATCAAAACACCACATTTAATGAGAAGGCTTAGCTCATCACCATAAGGTATACCATGTGAACATTCCAAATTATAATGATATGTTCTTATATCTAAACTTATCATCTTCATGTGATTGTACTTTTTTATAATAAGGTCAGGAGTATATTGTGATACTCTTATTTGAAGGTTTGCAACAAATTCTTCTAACACATCAATGTAATACATGTCATAGTTCTTGATTTCTAAAATGACTTCTTTAGTTTTGTAATTTGCAACTCTATCAACGAATATAATTGTTTCCAAATTATATCAAATATATTAATTTAGCTACCAATAAACTCTTTTAACCTTGCATGTGTATTTTCTATCCTAGCGAATATGAATATACAATCATTATATATTTTAAGAATAGTAGATGATGTGTATACACTAAAACTAAATTTACATATATATATTAATCGTATGAATACCATAATAAATCAACCTATCCATCCATGCCGAGACACTGCTCTTTAACATTAGAGAGTACAGTAAAAAAATTCTTCACTTCAATTTTATTATTTTCACTACCACCTTATAATTTCTCTTATCTAATAAATGAACGACCTTCCTCCAACTTTAATCAAATGTACTCGCCATCTCTTTATTCTTTATTATCTTGACAATAAATACTTTAATGTTTTTGACTACATATCGTCCATACAAAAAGTGCATCGCATTTGCAAAAATTATTTGAATGACATTTACTAAACCTATATCATGATCACTACAGATAACACATAGTATATTGTTTAGAGTGTGTAACTCTCTCACACACCTCAGTACTCAAACATAATTATCTTTCTTTTCTCTACTCATAAAAGAGAAGGTTACGAAGTTCTTGAAGGTTGATATAAATATGACAATCTTAAAGAAAGACATATTATACCTATAAAATACAAAAAATATATAATTGTTAGACAATAATATAGTGTAAACATTACAACACTAAAGTAAAACACTTAAATGTTTGTCTTATATGTGTTATAAAATTACAATACCTATGAAAATTAATGAAGTAGGTTCATAGAATGATGATGTGAAAATATAATATTACTAACAATATCCATATCAGGGATTTTGGGATGCCATGTATTATACTTATTAGTGTCTAGATCGTATAGTAGTTGTTGTATAACACTTCAAGAACACCTATCTTTTTTTATGATTTTCATCTTGCATTATAACTATGCCTTCCTATATTCACATTTTCCTTGTCCACCTAATTCAAATGTATCAAAATATGTTTTGGTTTGCAATGAATTTATGTGAAGTCTTTTGTTACGCTGTACTCAAATCTACTCAATCTCCTTGTAAAAACATGTTATTCGAGATAAAAGCCTAAATGGTGATTATGTGTCTCATTCACTATATTCAACTTTCAATAACCATTTTTTGCACCCTCTCCTCTCAATAAAAATGGGAAGTGTATCTTCTTAGTATCCATCCACCTAGTATTTTCAACATCAATACTTTTATTGGACTTATATTTATCACTCCTTTCATACTCAACCCATACCTTGCTTGTTACATGTTTGCTCTTCAAGTGACTAATAACTATAACAATATTATGCTTCCTCCCAAATAGTCTAAGATACTTTGTTTGTCGCATGTTAATAAATAGATCATCTGGTGTAATACAATAATTTTCACTGTCCTTAGTTATTATCTTCTCTAAGTTGCTTTCATCTTCTTAAGTATTTTCGTTTGAGTTGTTTGTCATTCTACAATATATACATCGATATCAGGTTAGAAGTATAAAATACCAAACAACTTCTATTCGGTTAAAGGAGAATTGAGACAGGGATGCCTCTCACTTAAAGAGGAGATATGGTAGAATCACATCTCTCATTTAAGGAGAGATGCACCTGGGCCACATCTCTTCCTTAAGGAGAGAGACAACCCAGGGTTGTTTCTCAATGAAGAGAGACTCACTTGTACCGTGTTTCAACGTGAAGTTCTGACAACTAATGTAATTTACCCAAACCTATGAATCATCTTCAAACATTAAAAAAACCTAGAGAAATTAGATAAAACAATGAAAATACAAAGATCTTACTAAGAACCAACCTTTCAAATTTAAGAAAAATATAAAAATCAGTCGGATCGATCGTCTCTTTAATCTTCTTTTTTTGTTTGACTCCAACAAGGTTCGTCACTAGCTAATCGGTGATAGTTTGTTACGAATAAGGCTATATTAGCTCTCAACAGATGAAAATCAATCACTATAGTAATGAAAAAAATTTGTCAAAATTTGTTTTAGGGTAGAGAGAGAAAATATTGTGAGAGTATTTTAGATATTTATAAAAATTAGGGCGTATGTATAGGTTTGGAAAAGAAGGCTATGATATCCATCCACCTCACGAGGGCACCGATATAACCTTTAAACATCATTCTGAAACAACCACCCCACCTCCAGTCTCGAGCACACAAACAACTTGTTCAAAATCCCTAACAAGCACACACATAAAAGATGCTCAAGGAATCATATTCTCTTTCATGAATATAAAATCACTCTACTCATCATTCCCTTACTCTCTATCGTCTACCTTAAAAGAAGAGAGTGAGCGAGAAGGAAAAGGATGTAAATTTGAACAATCTTTCGAATATGAAAAGTACTCTTATCGCTTTAGTCACGGCCTCGATTCTCTTGAAGGAAGAGAGAATGGGAGACAAGGAAAGAGGGGAGAAAAATTGGAAGAAGGGAAGAGAGATTGAAAGAAGGAAAGCCCTATCACCCCCCCCCCCCCCCCTCTCTCTCTCCCTCCTTGAGAGTTAGAAAATTAACCATCGAAGCACGTAGGCCACTTAACAATGTTGAGTAAAGAAATGTGATTTCAGTCTTCATATATATGTTCGAATAAATTCCTTCTTGGATTTTAATGGATATTTGTTTGAAGTCATACTTAGTTCTACTGATTTAGTGGTCCAAATCTAAAACATTTAACAAATAGCTCACTTAGCATAGAGTTCAACTCACAAAATGCATGCCAGTTATTCAATAACTGAGAAGTGTATACTACTTGGCTTCAGCCTCACCATGGTCACCAAAAGGAAAAATAAGGTATGCAAGTATGATATGACATTTTAATCGAACCAGTGTCCGATATGTAGGAAACAATCTCCTCTTCAAAATAACAACAGTTCTTGCGGCTCCTTCAGTGGGGATGATAGAAAAAGTAAGATGGCCTCATCCCAGGTACGAGTATGCTTATACTCCGACCTTAAAACCCAAATCTTAAAGACATAGCAGAAGGGAAATACAACTATATATATATGGGCCCCAAGGTCGCCAACGTGTGCGTGGGTGTTGTGTGTATATGTAAAGACAACTCACACGGCTTGGAATGTAAAACCCAAATTGAATTGCAATATGGCTCTTATTAGAGTCTTGGGAGTAAGAGCGAAAGCTCAATGTGTGTGAGTGTGGAATTGAAAGACAACACACACAACTTGAATGAAAACCCCAAATTGAATTGCAATATGGCTCTTATTAGGGTCTTGGGAGTAAGAGCGAAAGCTCAATGTGTGTGAGTGTGGAATTGAAAGACAACACCCACGACTTGAATATAAACCCACACAACTGAATATATATTAATAGAGCTATATCTTAGGGGCTATCAAGGCCCGTGTGTGTGCAAAAAGTGTGCAACTAAGAGCGGAAAGGCTCAAGTGCACGTGTGTGCTTGTGTGTCATACATCAATATTACATCTTGGGGGGAGACTACGCTCTATTATTACAACCCCATATCAAAATTTAATTGAATATAAAGCAAGTTCATGTAATAGATCAAGTTTAAACACTTACATGTAGCTGGTCCATCTTCAACTTGCTTGGATTTGGACTTGTGATTCGCCTTGGGCAGCCAAGAGGAGTTCCTTAGGTAGCTTGTCACGGCTGGTAGGAGTGTTGGCCGGCTGATATTGAGGTGTTTTAGGGAAGGTAGGTTGATCTAAGGTGTGATGCTGGGAGTTGGGATGAGTTTAGGGGTAGGTAGGGGTACTTGGCTGGTTTGTGGGTGCTTTAGGGAAGGTAGGTTGGGTGTTAAGGTGCTAAGGTGACAGGCCGGGTAGAGTTGGAGTGGGGTATGGTGAAGGGGTGCTGTTGCTTTGGGGAAGGGAGAGTGGTACTAACCGGGAATGGAGGGAGGATGGCAGGTGGTGCTCTGCTAGGAGTGAAGAGATGCTGGCCAGGTGGAAGGTGGTGCTCGGCTGGGAGTGTAGGGATGCTGGCCAGGTGGAAGGGAGTGATGCTGGTGGCTGGGTGGAAGGTGGGTGGTGCTTGGCTGGGAAGGAGGCGGCATGTGTTGGGTGGCAGGTGTTGGTGGCCGGGTGGAAGGTAGGTGGCGCTGTCCAGGTGCTGGCCGAGTGGAGGGGATGAAGAGGGAGTGAAGAGAGGAAGATGGAGCTCCTCGCCGAAGGTGAGAGGGGTTCCCAATGAGTGATGGCCGAATGGGAGTGGGATGGGTGCTGGGGGGATAAGGGAGCTAGGTCGGTTGGGCTGGGGGGCCAGATATTTTCCTTTCGGTGGGCTGGGATATTGTGGGCTAGATATTTCATGGGTTAGGATGGGGGTGGCTGCAACTAGGCTGGGTTGGTTTGGGGATATTGTGGGCTGGGCTAGTGGTTTGGGGTAGGTTGGTTAGGTGGGCTGGGTTTAGTTGGTTAGGGACTTAGTTAGGTGAACTAAGGTTAGCTTAGGGCTAGTTGGTTAGGGTCTAGGTGGTCCAGCTAGGTGAGGTCGGCTAGGAGAAGTGGGTGTGGTTTTGGGTGAGAATGGCTAAGTCTAGGTTAGGTTTGGGTTAGTGTAAACACCCCGAAATCCCACGAATTCCTCAAAACAACCTGGTTTTGTAAAAGCAGCCCCATAGGGCCATTTTGAGTCTGGAAACCCAGGAGCCTTCCAAGCAACCCTGTACATATATTTTGAACTTTATATGTTTAATATGGTTTTTAAAACCTTTTAAAAACACATTTTGAAACCCCGAACCAGCTTGGCCTAATCAAGACAGGACCAGAAAAGCTAAAGAGAGCCCGAAACCAGAGCACAAGTCGAGCCCGACACAACAACTCTCGCATTGAATCCACCCCCCCAGGATCTCGAACGTCCAAGACCCTGTTATCATCAAAACATTACTTGAAATCAGCTTCGGAAGGCAAAAACAGAAGTGGACGATCATGTTGGCGAAGACCCAACGCAGACGGAGTACTGATGCTGTCAGATCTCAATCCAAACCCATGTGTGGATTTGGATTTGGATTTGGATCTAGAGATCCAATCCAATATCCACATCCATGGCCCACATCACCTTCTCATAAAGGGAGGTGGGGCCCACTTGAATTTCACGTGGGATTATGGGCATGAGAGAGAGTGGGGGAGGATAAGATTAGAGTGTGTTTGTAATTAAGCTTGACTTGTGTGTCAAGTTTGGGGTTAATCATGTGGGTTAGCCTAATTGACATGGGTTTAAGCTTGTATTAGCCAAAACCTAACCTAGGGCTACACCAACATGATGTAATTAAGGTCTATGGGTCATGCAAAGGGAGCTCCTTAACCCCACCCTAACCAAAAACCCCTAATCCTAGCCTTTTACCCTAATCCTGTCCTAATCCTAGCCTAATCACCTAACCCACTTCCCTAATCCCGGCCTAATCCCAACCTAATCACCTAACCCACTTCCCTAATCCTTCCCTAAACCTAGGTTAATTTCCCTAAACCTAACCTAATTCTAGCCGAATCACCTAACCCACCTCACTAAACCTCACCCCAAAACCAACCCACCTCACTAAACCCTAAACCCCTAAACCACCCCACCTAAACCTAGCACACCATATTCCTAATACCCCCTAAATCAAAATATCTGGCCCCTCCCCAAAACCAGCCCACCTTATTACCACACCACCACCCCTAGACCACCTTAACACCGTCCTAATACCAACCCCAACCGCCCTCTTCAGCCCTATATAAACCCCCCCCCCCCCGAAGGGGCGGGTTTTCCAATCTTTTTCCAGCCCAATCGCCCAGCCCAGCCAACCTCAGCCATCCCTTTCAGCCGAGACTTCCACCTGCACCACAGCCGGCCACCACCTTGCTCCACCTGCACCACCACACCCCAGCCGGCCAACCACCCGTCGCCACCATTTCCATCCGGCCGAACCATCCACTTCAACCACCCGGCTGCTCCTCTTCCATCCACCGCCTTCTTCCCCTTTCGGTTAGTACCCTCTCCTTAAACTCCACCTCTTCTTCACTCCCCCTCCACTCTCAACCACCTACACCACCACCACATCACCCCAACACCACCTGCCCGCCATCCAACCCATTCGGCCAGACCTCAGCCACTTCAATCCCCCGCCTAGAACTACTTCCCCTAGCAACACCCGGCCACTCCACTTAGCTCCCTAAGACCTGCCCCTATTACCTCCCATCAGCCCCTAACTCCACCTTACCCCATACCCTAGCTAGCTCCCTTCCCATCCACCACATCCCTAGCCACCCTAGCAATCGGCCACCACCAAGTCTCCCTTAGTCGGCCACTCCAACCGACTGTACCATATCCATTCGGCCAGCCACCCGCCAGCCATATACCTCCCTTAGGCACTCCCTTAGACACTCCCTTAGGCTCCCACTTAGTGCCATCTTTCCTAATACTACACCCTCTCTTAGTGACCCTACTTAGGCAACTTAGCCCAACACACAAAGCCAGCCCATTCCTAGCAGCCGGCCATCTTCAAGGCGCCCCTCCCACGCACCTAAGGCATCCGGCCCGCAGCCCCCCCCCTTGCCGTTCAACTCCGAGGAGCTCCCTCTTGCAGCCCAAGGCGAAGGCCAAGCCCACGCTCAAGCAAGGCATCTTCGGACCAGCTATAAGTAAGTGCCTAACTCGGTCCTTAGTTGTAGACTTGCTTGAATTAAATTCGATACGGGGTTGTAATAACGGAGCATAGTCTCCCCCCGCTTGTAATAACGTGGCTTGGCACACCCACACACACGTGCACTCTCTTAGTCGTGCACGATTTTGAACACACACGGGCCTAATCAGCCCCTAAGATATAAATATATATATATACTTTAACTTACGTAGGGTTTTGCTTAAGTTGGGTGTGTTGTCTTTCAATTCAAGCACGCACACACATTGAGCCTTCGCTCTTATTTGTAAGACCCAAGTAAGGGCCGTGCTATACTATTAGGGTTTAATTTCATGTCGTGTGCGTAGTACTTCAATTCAAGCACTCACACACATTGAGCTTTCGCTCTTATTCCCAAGACCTTAGTTAAGGCCATATTGCAAGTTATATTTGGGTTTCATTTCATGTCATGTGTGTAGTCTTTCAATTCAAGCACGCACCCACATTGAGCCTTCGCTCTTATTTGCAAGACCCGAGTAAGGGCCCATATATACCTTATATACATATCTCCCTTCGGCATTTACATTATAAGTCATTTCCCTTCGGTTATTTCCCTTCGGCATTGTCCTTACATTCGGATTTTCCCTTTGGAGTAGCGTGAGTTTGCATTGCAT
This sequence comes from Brasenia schreberi, assembly GCA_036023115.1. Classification (NCBI taxonomy): domain Eukaryota; kingdom Viridiplantae; phylum Streptophyta; class Magnoliopsida; order Nymphaeales; family Cabombaceae; genus Brasenia; species Brasenia schreberi. The sequence goes on from JAYKKT010000037.1 coordinate 2,215,960, forward strand.
CTACGCCATACCATGAGTTAGGGCGCATATTGCATCAAAGCAAACCCCATACTCTCGCTCAAATTCGCCACATTTACTGGAGTGTTCATAACACACACTTAGGTGGCCCATAAAAGGATAAAAAGAAAGACTTAGGCACGTGCAAATCCACGTGATCTAAAATCTGGAATCGAACAAATAAAGACCCGAATCAAACACCTCGAACCGCTTTCGTAGGCTTTTTTCCACTCAAAACTCGATTTTTAAAGCTTACAGACTGACCCTTGCGTATCGGTACAAGAAGGTCTGCGACGACAAGAGCTTGCTTGCTCACAGTCGCTACGTTAGAAGTTAGGTTAAAATATATCTTCGCTAGCTTAGGTAAGCTAGCTGGCACGCCCTGTTTATTCAAATAAGACTTAGACACACGAAAAGGTTCGCCCCAGGTCTGAGAAACCAGGGAGGCAGAGGTTTTTCGGTGTCTACAGATTTTGGCACGCCCGGTGGGACGTGAGTCTTTCAAAAATCGAGTTAGTCTAGAAACTTGCAAAAAATTCTCAAAGAGGTGCCATTTTTAACTTTGTTTTCTTTGCTTGTACTTAGGAAATTTTGAAAAAGCTTGAAAAGCATGTCAAAATCCAACCCAAGTGAAGTGTCGAGCCAAGGCTCATGCGCATCAAGTTCTCACTCTAGGAGGATTTTCAAAAACAAAATCAAACTAGACGAGATAGAGGACCTGAGAAGGGAATTTGAGGCCAAAATCGATGCTCTCAGCCAAGAGGCTGAAGTAGGCGATTCGTGTTCATCAAACAGTGAACAAAAGGCCAAAAGAAAATCTAAAAAACCTCGCAAGCACAAAGAGGCCTCCGTAATGGAAGGCAACCAATACCACGAGTCCTTCACACAAAAGGACCGTAAAGCCCTACAGCAGTTGCTGAAAGGGCAAAATAAAGAGAAAAGGAGTTACGCCCTATCTGATTTCCTTCCTATGTATTACGAAACAGATAGTGAAGATAAAATACCAAACTTTCATCGGTATGATGGCATGGGAGACCCTAGGTCTCGCTTGCAACTTTTCTCGCGTCGAGCCCGTAAGAAGAAAAAGGACTCGATGAAATGGGTGTATTGGTTCCCTTTATCCCTTAAAGGCACAGCTGCCAAATGGCTGGCTTCCTACGACTTAAGCCAGTTTGCTACTTTTGAAGAGTTAGCAAACTGCTTCATGCAAAGATTTGCACACAACGTAGAAGTCACGCCGACTCTGAATACTTTAAGGGATACAAAGCAAGGCATGAACGAAGACGTACATGCCTTCATTATATGATGGAGGTCACTTTTGGGCAAAGTGCGAGAGCCCATATTCGAAGGATGCGCAGTCATGCTCATCTTGGATAACTTTAAAAGCGAGTTAAAAACCCTTCTCTCGCTCCATGAGATCTCAACTTTTCATAAGTTGATAAAAAAGGCATCCCTTTTCGAAACCAACTTGAGAAAAGGGACATACGATCACTTATGGAAAGGAAGTGTCATTTCTAAAACCCGTTTGAAAAAGCCCATCACTTATGGGCTACCCACGATGGACAAAGGGGCAAAGCCCCATAAAATCGCCAATGTCCGGGTGGATCCAGGCGTGGCGGGCACTTCCAAAAATTTTGAAAAACTAGAGAATAAAAGGGAGCGAACCTTTCAAAAACCGGTTGAAATATACACCGCTGGGGCAACCTGTGTCGGAGGTCTTAGACCTCCTACTTGCCCAAGGCATGATAGAACTTCCCGAAATCCCTGAAGGAGTCACTTCCAAAGGGGGGTATTTAAATCGATTTTGTAAGTATCATCGGCTCAAAGGCCATGATACCAAATGTTGTTTCTCCCTTTTAAATAAAATTGAGAACTTGATAGCGGAGGGTCGGCTCTAGGTCACTGCGAAACCTAAGCCACCTCAAGCTATCTTTAAAGAACCCTTTCCCAAGCACGCCAGTGGCAGTGGGAAAGGAAAGGAGGTATGATGGAAGATCCCTTTTATAAAAATACAAAAACATTTGGAAAACTTAAAATCAAAAAAATCGAAAAAGAAGAAAAGCCAAAAACAATGGAAAAACAAAAACTCGAAAATAGAGTGCTTTGTATAGTTCCCAAGGTTCTTGTTTTACAAAAACCCAAAAAAATTGAAAATTCGGAAAATACCAAAAAGATTTTGTATATAGCTGCTCCTGGTAGGACTTTGGAAAAAGATTTCGAAAGGAACGTTGTCTGCATAACCAGACCAAAAATTTCAAAATCGATTGAAAATCCGAGTACAAAACCAGGTCTTTTTGAAAATCACGCATCAAATTCCCTCGGGTCTATAACCCACGAGAATGATCGAAGCCCAGAAGTGGATCCCCTTGAGGAAGATCCCACTTCTGAACTCCCAGAATTTCATAAAATTCTCGATTTTGAAAGACCTTCCAATTCAGTAGGAGGAGATTTCATAGAGGTGAACCTAGGGGATGATTCCAATCCCAAAACCATCAAAATAGGCGCATGCTTGCATGAACATGAAAGATCAGCATTCATTGCATTTCTACGAACCTATTTAGATGTGTTTGCATGGACGTATGAAGACATGCCGGGCATAGACCCCAGCATTGTGAAATTCATAAAAGCTTAGGAAAATACACCCGAATGTACACACGCAAGTCAAAGAGGGTTTAGAAGATCTGTTAAAAGTCGGATTTATAAAACCCATTGTGTATTCTGATTGGTTGTCAAACATCGTTATAGTTCGAAAAACCAATGGGAAAATTCGAATATGCATCGATTTCAGAAACCTGAAGAAAGCCACTCCAAAGGATAATTATCCTTTACCAAACATAGATTTGATAGTCGATAGTACTGCAAATCATGAAATGTTTTCGTTTATGGATGGCTATTCAGGCTATAATCAAATCAAACTAAGTCCACGAGATCAGGGTAAGACCGCCTTCACAACCCCATGGGGCACGTACTGCTATACAGTCATGCCCTTTGGTTTGAAAAATGCCGGTGCAACATACCAACGAGCCATGACCACGATCTTCCATGATCAAATTCATGAGCTCGTAGAAGTGTATGTAGATGATCTATTGGCAAAATCCAAAACCCGATGCACTCATATCGAATGTTTGCAAAAGATTTTCGAAAGGCTTAGGCTTTACAAAGTAAAGCTAAACCCTAAAAAATGTGTATTTGGGGTAGAATCAGGGAAGCTTCTAGGCTTTATGGTGAGCCAAAGGGGTATAGAAGTCGACCCCTCTAAGTGTCGAGCCATCATAGACATGGCTCCACCCTCCAATCTCACTCAAATCCGTAGCCTCCAGGGTCGTTTACAATCTGTTCGCCGATTCATATCGAATCTGGCAACTAGATGCGAACCCTTCAACAAACTGTTGAGGAAGGGCACAAAATTCTTATGGGATGACGAATGCCAAAAGTCCTTGGAGAGACTAAAGGCGTACTTGGTTAATCCCCCCGTTTTGAATCCTCCGAAGCAAGAAAAACCGCTTTTACTCTACATCTCTGTGCATGCGAATGCTTTAGGAGCCCTATTGGCTCAATACGAGGATGACACCCATAAGGAGTATGCCATCTACTATATTTCGAAAACTCTCTTGGCTTATGAACGAAATTATCAAGCCATGGAGAAGACGTGCTTGGCCCTAGTTTGGGCCTGCCAGAAATTCAGACACTATTTCCTAGATCATGAGATCTGGATAGTGTTCAAGCTTGATCCAATCAAGCACTTGTTCGAAAAACCCATTCTCACGGGTAGATTGGGCAAATGGCAACTCCTTTTAATGGAGTATGACCTGAAATACCATCACCAGATCTCCCTTAAGGGGCAAGCCCTAATAGACTACGTGGCTGAGTTCCCCTTAGAGGACGCATATCCCACACTTGTTGAAATGCTTGATGAAGGCATATTGCAAAAGCATTTCCAAAACCACATTTTGGCAAACAATTTTGAAAAACAAGTATGGAAGATGCACTTCGATGGGGCACGAAACCAACGAGGGGTGGTGCTGGGGTCATCCTCATCTCCCCTGAAAAGGGCGAGATTCCCATAGCAGTCCACCTAGATTTCGAATGTTCCAACAACGTAGCTGAGTATGAAGCACTCATACAAGGCTTAAGGATTTCGAAAACTCTAGGGGCATCATGCATCGAGGTCTTTGGAGATTCGCTCCTTCTTATAAACCAGGTTTTGAAAATTTGGCAAGTATGCAATGAAAAACTGCTTCCATATCACGAGTTGGCCACTCGATTGGTTCAGTCCTTCCAATCGTGTAAACTCACACACATAGGAAGAGAGGACAATGGCATCGCCGATGCCCTCTCCTCCTTGGGTTCAGTCCTAAAGGTCGATCCCATTTCAGGGATCCATTCTTTAGAAATATGGCATGCACCCAACCCATCCACACACGACTTGGATATTTGCCAAAATAACCCAAACTCTATTGAAAAACACTGGTTTTATGACATAAAACGATTTCTAGAAAATGGGGGATTCGCTGAGGATGCCACATCCAAAGATAAGGCATTCATCCGTAAGATTTCGACCCAATACACCATTCTGGGTGGGGTTTTATACAAAAAAAGTTTTACCGGCATCCTACTTAGGTGTATCGATCTAGAGGAGGCTAGGATAGTGATGCATGAGTTCCACGATGGAGAATGTGGAGGTCATGTTAATGCCAACATGATGGCAATGAAAATACTTAGAGGGGGCTAGTTTTGGTCCACCCTGAAAAAGGATTGCCACGATCATGTTAGGAAGTGTCATCCATGTGAAGTGCATGGGCACGCCATTCATATCCCTTCATCTGCATTGCATTCCGTGTTCAACCCCTGGCCATTTACCATGTGGGCGTTTGACATCGTAGGCCCAATATTTCCAAAAGCCTCGAATGGGCATCGATTTATTTTAGCAGCCACGAAGTATTTCTCCAAGTGGGTGGAAGCCATTTCCCTAACCAACGTGTTGGGGCAACATGTGTGGCTTTCATCCGGAGGAATATCTTGGCTCGATTTGGGGTTCCACGAGACCTTGTGTCTGATAATGGCACCCCATTCAAGAACGAGCAGATGGTTAAGTTGTGCAACACGTATGGCATAACTCACCACTTCTCCTCGCCCTACTACTCTCAAGGCAACGGCCAAGCCAAAGCCACAAACAAGGCTCTCATTAGTATAATTGAGAAGAGCAGGGTAGGACGTGGCACGAGAAGCTGGATGAAGCCTTATGGGCTTATAGGACTTCCATCCGGACTCACACGAATGCCACACCATTCGAATTGGTCTATGGCACAAACGCCATTCTTCCCATTCATACTCAACTACATTCATTCCATACATCCATAGCACTCGACCTCCCCCTAGAGATGCTTCAGCATGCTAGGATGGCCGAACTAGATTTGCTAGATGAGAGGCGACTCCTTGCCATGAATCATGCTCGTGCATACCGGCAAAGGATAGCCCGACATTATGGCAAACACATGAGACCTCGCCACTTTGAAGTGGGGGATCTAGTTTTGAAAATCATCCACTATCGTGGCCCACATCCCCTCTGAAAGTGGCGCCCCAAGTGGGATGAACCCTATGTTGTACGAGCAACCACCACGAACAATTCGTATTGGTTGATCGATGTAGAAGGTAGGAATTTAGCAGATCCTATCAATATTCAATACTTAAAGAAGTATCATGTGTAGGATTTGGATTAAATTCCATTTTTCGAAAATTTTAGGGATAGCTGCCCTGAGACATGAAAATAAGGTGCAGAGGTAAAGTCGTGTGACCTTGAGTGAGAGAATTCGCACTTGTGAAAGAGTGGAGTCTTCAAAATCGTGGTTACATTTCAAAATCCTTCTTCTTACAAAGAAAGGCCTAGTTCAATATAGCTACGTGCTATTTCTAAATAGGCTGATCTGGAATGGATCGAGCGTGAGCTTGGGATAAGTCCTCCCCTCTTCTCTTCTCTTTTCAAAAGGGAAACAAAGGCCCAAACAAAGGGAATTTCCCATTCAAAGTCTCTTTCCAAAAGAAAGAAATTAGAATTCAAAAGAAAAATCGATTCTCTTGTGAAAAGGAGGGATTAAAGAAAAAATACTCCCAAAGGGAGACCCTCTACGAAAAAAAAGGAAAAAGAGGCCAAAAACCTCAAAAAGAGCAGTTTTCCGCCTTCTATGCCTTAAACCACGGGACGCTTCAGAAGAGACCGTGGTATCTCTTTCCCATCCCTGGCTTATCCCAAGCTAAAGTATAATGCATTTCGAGGAATCCTAAAGTAAAAATAGGACTTACTTACTTGAATTTCATCTTGTTTGAGAATTCGACGTTTCGAGTAAGGCGTAGGAATTTGAAATATAACTCGTTTTCTTATAAACCTCCACTAGATAAGCGAGTGTTAAGACTCAAACAAGGGCAAACACGAAGAGATCGAGATCCTTAGGATCAAGACTCAAGACAGTTGTCCCCTTTTGTAAATAGTTTTGTAAATAGATTTTGAAAAATCGAACATCGAACAGCATAGGATTTGCTCACTTGGAGCAGCAGGCCTAGTAAGTCTCTAGAGTTCGACCACATCTGGTCTCTGGGAGGTCGCCACTCTTGGCACCACACCCATGTCATGCATCTGCATTCCACGCATGACACTTGCATAAACCTGATCCCATTTAGGACCAAATTCCATACTTATCCCTTTGGTGTGATATCTCCTCCTACCAGGGTTTTAAAATTGAGATTTTGCTAAAAATTTGGACGATCCCATATTCTTCGTGGCTAGATCTTGGGAGACATTGAAAGGGGTGTTTGTCATCTTTGCCCTTATCCAAATCGATTTGGACAAGGCCAAAGAGGGGTATCTGTAAACACCCCGAAATCCCATGAATTCCTCAAAACAACCTAGTTTTGTAAAAGCAGCCCCAAAGGGCCATTTTGAGTCTGGAAACCCAGGAGCCTTCCAAGCAACCCTGTACATATAGTTTGAACTTTATATGTTTAATATGGTTTTTAAAACCTTTTAAAAACACATTTTGAAACCCCGAAGCAGCTTGGCCTAATTAAGATAGGACCAGAAAAGCTAAAGAGAGCCTGGAACTGGAGCACAAGTCGAGCCCGGCACAACAACTCTCGCATTGAATCCACCACCCAGGATCTCGAACGTCCAAGACCCTATTATTATCAAAACATTACTTGAAATCAGCTTCGGAAGGCGAAAACAGAAGCGGACGATCATGTTGGCGAAGACCCAATGCAGACGGAGTACTGATGCTGTCAGACCCCACACAAACCGTTCGTTTCGAACACAGCCTGAATGAGTCAGAATTCAGTTTGGATCGGATCTGGACCATATATATCCATATCCCAATCCAAACCCATGTGTGGACTTGGATTTGGATCCAGAGATCCAATCCAATATCCACATCCATGGCCCACATCACCTTCTCATAAAGGGAGGTGGGGCCCACTTGAATTTCACGTGGGATTATGGGCATGAGAGAGAGTGGGGGAGGATAAGATTAGAGTGTGTTTGTAATTAAGCTTGACTTGTGTGTCAAGTTTGGGGTTAATCATATGGGTTAGCCTAATTGACATGGGTTTAAGCTTGTATTAGCCAAAACCTAACCTAGGGCTGCACCAACATGATGTAATTAAGGTCTATGGGTCATGCAAAGGGAGCTCCTTAACCCCACCCTAACCAAAAACCCCTAATCCTAGCCTTTTACCCTAATCCTGTCCTAATCCTAGCCTAATCACCTAACCCACTTCCCTAATCCCGGCCTAATCTCAACCTAATCACCTAACCCACTTCCCTAATCCTTCCCTAAACCTAGGTTAATTTCCCTAAACCTAACCTAATCCTAGCCTAATCACCTAACCCACCTCACTAAACCTCACCCCAAAACCAACCCACCTCACTAAACCCTAAACCCCTAAACCACCCCACCTAAACCTAGCACACCATATTCCTAATACCCCCTAAATCAAAATATCTGGCACCTCCCCAAAACCAGCCCACCTTATCACCACACCACCACCCCTAGACCACCTTACCACCATCCTAATACCAGCCCCAATCGCCCTCTTTAGCCCTATATAAACCCCCCCCCCCAAGGGGCGGGTTTTCCTATCTTTTTCTAGCCCAGCCGATCCCAGCCAACCTTAGCCATCCCTTTCAGCTGAGACTTCCACCTGCACCACAGCCGGCCAACACCTTGCTCCACCTGCACCACCACACCCCAACCGGCCAACCACCCGTCGCCACCATTTCCATCCGGCCGAACCATCCACTTCAACCACCCGGCTGCTCCTCTTCCATCCACCGCCTTCTTCCCCTTTCGGTTAGTACCCTCTCCTTAAACTCCACCTCTTCTTCACTCCCCCTCCACTCTCAACCACCTACACCACCACCACATCACCCCAATACCACCTGCTCGCCATCCAACCCATTCGGCCAGACCTCAGCCACTTCAATCCCCCGCCTAGAACTACTTCCCCTAGCAACACCCGTCCACTCCACTTAGCTCCCTAAGACCTGCCCCTATTACATATTGCATTTAGTGGAGTGTTCATAACACACACCTAGGTGGCCCATAAAGGGATAAAAAGAAAGACTTAGGCACGTGCAAATCCACGTGATCTAAAATCTGGAATCGAACAAATAAAGACCCGAATCAAACACCTTGAACCACTTTCGTAGGCTTTTTTTCACTCAAAACTCAAATACAGCTGACCCTTGCGCATCGGTGTAAGAAGGTCTGCGACGACAAGAGCTTGCTTGCTCACAGTCGTCACGTTAGAAGTCAGGTTAAAATATATCTTCGCTAGCTTAGGTAAGCTAGCTGGCACGCCCTGTTTATTCAAATAGAACTTAGACACACGAAAAGGTTCGCTCCAGGCCTGAGAAACCAGGGAGGCGGAGGTTTTTCCGTGTCTACAGTTAGGTTTTAGGAACAATGGCTAGGTGAGGTAAGCTAACTTAGGGCTACATTTAGGAACCACCTCTTGGACCCTAGCATGAAAAGAAGCAAGCTTACAAAGTGTCAAGCAAGGAGCATCAAAGAGGCCAAGAGCATTGGCCGACCAAGAACATGAAGCACCAACTTGATGTGGTTCAAGGCATGATCATCAAGCTCAAGCCCAAATAAACGGGCCCAAATCAAATGGGATCATGTAAAGAACTAAAGGCAAAGATCAAGCCGTGTTCGTGTGGAGTTCAAAACAAGGTGGGATCCGAATCAAAGAAAGAAGCGAATTCAAGTGGGTCGAAGTTTAAAGAAATCAATCCCACAAAATATGTTACACATTGTAGGGCTGTTTAAAACCAATCGCATGCTCTAGGGCTGCACCAAGCCATGGCACCTAGACCAGCCTACATGGGCTGGTCCAAATCGACTCAATGAGAAACTATAAGAAGCCGGTTTGGAGTGGATCAAATCCACCAAGCAAAAGCTCCAACCCGCCCCACAAGAAACCCCTAGAACCAACCCCCCTTGGCCTATAAAAAGGGCCAAGAGGGGGGGGGGCGGGTTCCATAACTTGGAACATTGAAAAGAGTGGAGAGAGAAGCTCTAGACCTTGGGTGGTGTGTGCTAGACTAGTTGTAGGAATTTCCAGCAAGGAGGGACGTCCTCTAGTGTGGGAAGAAGGGGAAGCTAGGTGAGAACTTGTGGGAGTTGAGAAGGAAGGCCATCAAGAGGAAGGCCAGCTTCATCGTTGAAACCCAGTCCTTCACACTCCAAAACTCGTGTAAGACCATTCTTACTCAATCTAAGTTTCATTTCTCTTCCATTCAATTCATTAAATGGGGTTGTATTAATGGAGTCTCATCTCCCCCCGAGTTGTAATAATATAGCTTTGCTGCAATTTCAATTTCGTGGATGAAACACTATACACCCACATGCACGCCAAGTGTTTGCTTTAATGCTTCTTCCTTCCTATATGCTATATACCCCCTATACTTCTAACCCCCTCTATGTCTAAGCTATAAAGTACCTTCCATTCATTTACATTCCAGTAAATTTGCTTTGAGGGTTGTTGCACTTTAATTTCGTGTGGGTTATGCATCATTATATTCATAAAACAGAAAACCAGATTTCTACATCTCTGCATATGTCTATTTCTGTAATTTTAATTTTGTGATGCTTGCTCCGATTGTCTAAAAATTTGGCACACTGATTCCACACACATTTGGACACTCTAATTGGCAAGATTTTAGGGCTGCTCAGCCACGTAATAAAAGAGGATTAAGAACGACCAAATTTCTGCACCACTGTCTGCATAGTCGGATTTCCTTAAATAAAGGTTGGGTAAAAGTCTCATATCTCTGTCCACATGAGTCCAATTTAATTGATTTTTGATGCATTGGAAAGCTGACATCCATAGCTTTCTACCAACATCAAAATCATCAAAATCGGAGTTTTGAGCAGAGAGATATAGACTCATCTTTGAGTTTTTATATTTTTAAACAAAACTGTTCCGAGTCAGTGAGTTGGTCTAAGTCAATTATTTGTTTCTGATTCAATACTACTCCAAATGCAGATTTGAAAAAGGCTACCATACTACCAGCTTTGTCTGTTAAAATTTTTATAATTTTTGGAGGTCTGTGACGCCTTCAAATCCCCCTTAGAAAACAACTCTGAAAACAGAATTCTCTATTTTCAGCAGCTTGTGTTTTTCCAAGTATTGAATCTGAGTGCACAAGTTCAACAATTCTTTCAAAAACACTAGTTCACGTGAAAGGAAGTTGTATTTGCAGTATAAACGAAATTCCTAAGCGCTCAACACCGACCCTCAAGAAGGTTTGAGTGAAAAGTGCCCGCTTGCACACAATCGGCTAGAAGTCTTACATTTTTCAAACATTTGCTAGTTTTGAACTAGCTGGCACGCTTGCGCAAGCGTAGGTGTGGAAAGTTTCATTTCAAGTTTGTCTCATAAACTTTGGAATGAGAATTTTCATGTCTACATAAATGGCACGCTTGATGGGACTCGGGTCTTGAGGAATTTCTAAGCAAGTAAAACTCCCAGAAATCCTTTTCAAAGTGTTTTAACATTGGTAAATTATGCACGTGTAGGATTTTCAAGGCCCATAAAATCATGTCGAGTTCGGATGGTTCTTACGAGGTGTCGAGGCGGGCTTCATGCTCATCAAGTCAGTTTTTCAAAAGATTTTCAAAAACAAGAAAGAGTCATTAGAAGACTTGAGGAAAGAATTTGAAGCATGAATCGCCGCTCTTATCCAAGAGGCCGAAGCGATCAAATCCTGCTCATCTCATAGAAAGCAAACTAGGGCTCGAAAGAAAACGAGCAAGCCCAAAAAACCCAAAGAGACCTCCACTATGGAGGGGGACAGAGAGCTCGAGTCATTTACATTGAAAGATCTTAAGGTCCTTCAGCAACTACTAAGGGGCCAAGCCAAGGAAAAGAAGTCATATGCCCTATCCGATTTTTTACCTTCCGACTACCAAACGGTCGACGCGATGGACCTAGCAGGGCGGGGCGAACGAAGCGTTGCGGACGTCGGCCACGGGCGCGGGCCGAACCGAGCGCGGTGGTATGCGCGCGTCAAGAGGCGGCTGGAGGTGAGTGGAGGACAGCTCGTCGCGAGTTGGATGCTAGCTGGCCACAACTAAGTCGGTTAGGAGGTTAGCGGAGTGCGAGTTGGCACCGACCATGCGCGAGTTGGCAAGGCAAGTGGAGGGAGTTGGTTGGATGCCAACTCGTTGACAACTCGTCGCCAACCAAGCGCGAGTTGGCATAAATACAAGTGGTTACAAGAGGAGGCAACCAATAAGCATCTAGAGAAGACTGAAAGAGAGGGCCTCACTGACGAAAGAGGGGCGGCTACTTGGAAGGACGACTAACCCAAGTCTTGCTCGGGGGAGTCAGAGTGCCGCAAGGGCGTGTGAGCCAAGGTGCGTGTGGGGTGAGCAAGAGAGAAAAGAGGGAGACGGTTCGGCGTGTGTAGGGGCCGAACGACCGAAGCCCACGTAGCGGTGTGCGTGGGGCGCAATGCCGCACGAGTCGACATCCGCGAACGCGAAAAATTGCACGCTTCCGAAGGCGTGACACAGGGGCCTTGTCAGCATTGATAGACTGAACAGCATCATTCATCTCCTCCGACCCCCTGTGCCGTTCTTTGTTCAGTAGATAGCTTCTTGTTGAAAGTTGGAGGAACAACCCTTGACCCATGACTATCCTTACCAATCCACCCTTGGAAATAGTCCACTGCTTCTCTCTACCTCCTCCCTGACTTCTAAGCCATCACTGTTAAGAAGCTTCCGTATTGTTTTCCTGTACCTCAAAGCACTCGCAACTACCTTTCTACCTATAGGCACTACAAAGAAGTTAGGGCTTACAACTATAGAATATCAGGGGCCACTCGCTCCAACCTACCTACCCTACCGCCCCGTGGGAGTGCTACTGTAAGCGCCCCATGGGAGTCAGGCTCTTTTGTAACGCTTATTTTCAGCCTACCTGCCTACCTGCCTGCCTGCCTACCACCTATAAGCAGCCAACAAGTGAACGCCCCACTAAGACTATAGGCTGGGAGCCGGCACCCCGAGTAAGGCATGCGCGGGTAAGTGCTACTTACAGGCTCCCACGGGGCGGTACACCCTATAGTGGTAGCGGGTAGCGGGGGTAGTGGGTAGCGGGGTAGCGGGTAGTGGGAGTAGATCTGCTCTCGAAGTATCTCCAACCCAAGAATCATACCATAAGGAGTAGCCCCACATCCCGTATGTTCTTTGACGAAATCCCAACGTCTGCGGATTGCCTTCCAAAGAGGAGAGCCATTCCTGTCATTAAGGACAAGAGGTCTGAGCGGTAGTCGTCGTATTTCCCTGTTACCCAGAGTGCGTTTGGTTCTTGTGAGATCCTCCATCCCACCCTACCTCATATAGCACGGTTGCAATTCAAGCCTCATTAAACATATGAAACGCCAGCAACCAGGCTTTGTTCCAACCTACCAAGTGCATTTTCCTTTTCTCAGACCCCCTCCCCCAAGGTCTCGACAAAGCTGCTCAATGCGCCCACTAAAGCTCTTTGGTATAAGACGGGTTTGTAGCGCTTGGGATGGACATTATCGCTGAGTTGACTAGAGTAAGACGTCCTGCCAAGGTCCAATTGCTAAGTCTCTTTTGGACCTTCTCGACTAAGTACTGTTTGCTATTTCTGCCATGAAGGACTGGTACACCAGTACAGGCCTAGATCATCGGTTAGCTTGAAGGAAAATGACTTGGGTGCGCGGGAAGGGCGCCTTGAAGGTGGCCGGCTGCTAGGAATGTGCTGCCTTGATGCTTTGGGTTAAGGTGACTAAGGAAGGTCACTAAGGGATAGTGTGGTGCGAGGGAAGGTGGCGCTAAAGGGGATTGGCCAAGGGAATGCCTATGGTAAATGGGGTGGCTGCCTAGTGGGTTTGGTTCCGTCGGCTGGGGTGGCCGACTAAGGGGTGATTTAATGATGGCCAGCTGCTAGGGTAGCTAGGGATGTTATGGATGGGAAGGGAGCTAGCTAGGGTGTTGTTGATGGTGAGACTAAGTGCCGGTGGAAAGTGGAAGGGGCAGGTCTTAGGGAGCCACGTAGGGTGGTCGGGTGTCACTAGGGGATATATGGGATTGGGTGATGTTAATGGTTAGTTCTGGCCGAATGGGTAGGGATGACGGGTGGCTGTGATGGGATGATGTGGTGGTGGTATGGGTGGTTGAGAGTGGAGGGAGAGTGAAGAGGAGGTGGAGCTAAGTGGAAGGTACTAACCGGATGGTGAAGGAGTTGGCGGATGGAAGAAGGGCAGTCGGGTGCTTTGGATGGATGGGATTCAGTCGGGAGGTGGTGGCGACGGGGAGCTGGCCAGATGGAAGTGGTGGTGTAGGTAGAGCTTGGCCGGGGGGGGCAGTGGTGGTGCAGGTAGAGGAAGGTGGAGGATTCGGCTGAGAGGTGGCTGGCCAAGGTCGGCTGGGCCAAGGTGGAGAAGACTTGAAAACCAGCCCACTAGGGGGGGGGGGGGGGGGTTTATAGCCTTGGAGATGGCGGTTGGGGCTGGTATTTGGAGGGTGGTAAGGTAGTTTAGGGGGTGGTGGTGTGGTGATAAGGTGGGTTGGTTTTGAGGAGGGGCCAGATATTTTAATACAAGGGGTTTTAGGTAGATGGTGTGCTAGGTTTAGGTGGGGTGGTTTAGGGGTTTAGGGCTTAGCTAGGTGGGTTGGTCTTGGGGTGAGGTTTAGTGAGATGGGTTAGGTGATTAGGCTAGGATTAGGTTAGGTTTAAGGAAATTAGGCTAGGTTTAGGGAAAGATTAGGGAAGTGGGTTAGGTGATTAGGACGGGATTAGGGAAGTGGGTTAGGCGATTAGGCTAGGTTTAGGCCAAGATTAGGGTAAAAGGCTAGGATTAGGGGTTTTTTATTAGGATTGGGTTAGGGAGCTCCCTTTGCATAACCCATAGACCTTGTTGCATCATGTTGGTGCAGCCCTAGGTTAGGTTTTGGCTAATACAAGCTTAAACCCATGTTAATTAGGCTAACCCACATGATTAACCCCAAACTTGACACACAAGTCAAGCTTAATTACAATCACTCCCAAATCTTATCCTCCCCCACTCTCTCTCATGCCCATAATCCCACGTGAACTTCAAGTGGGCCCCACCTCCATTTATGAGAAGGTGATGTGGGCCATGGATGTGGATATTGGATTGGATCTCTAGATCCATATCCAAATCCAAATCCAAATCGACACATGGGTTTGGATTGGGATCTGGATATATATGGTCCAGATCCGATCCAAACTGAATTCTAACTCCTTCAGGCTGTGTTCGAAATGAACGGTTTGTGCGGGGTCTGACAGCACCAGTACTCCGTCTGCGTTAGGTCTTCGCCAACATGATCGTCTGCTTTTGTTTTCACCTTCTGGATATGATTTCAAGTGATGTCTGATTATAACAGGGTCTTGGACGTTCGAGATCCTGGGGGTGGATTCAATACGAGAGTTGCTGTGTCGGGCTCGACATGTGCTCCAGTTCCGGGCTCTCTTTGGCTCTTCTGGTCCTGCTTTGATCAGGCCAAGCCGCCTCGTGGGGTTTCAAAACATATTTTAACAGTTTTTTAAAACATATTATACATATTCAAAATATATAAAGTTTAAAACATATGTACAGGGTTTGCCTGGAAGGCTCCTGGGTTGCCAGACTCAAAATGGCCCTTTGGGGCTGCTTTTATAAAACCAGGTTGATTTGAGAAATTCGTGGGATTTCGGGGTGTTTACAACAAAAAATACCCCGCTCTAAGTATTTTCATTGCCATCATGTTGGCATTAACATGACCTCCACATTCTCCATCGTGGAACTCATGCATAACAATCCTAGCCTCCTCTAGATCGACACATCTTAGTAGGATGCCGGTAAAGCTTTTTTTGTACAAAACCCCACCCAGAACGGTGTATCGGGTTGAAATTTTATGGATGAATGCCTTATCTTTGGATGTGGCATTCTCGGTGAATCCCCCATTTTCTAGAAAACATTTGATGTCATAAAACCAAGGTTTTTCAACGGAATATGGGTTATTTTGGCAAATATCCAAATCGTGTGTGGATGGGTTGGGCGCATGCCATATTTGTAAAGATCGGGTCCCTGAAATGGGATCGACCTTTAGGGCTGAACCCAAGGAGGAGAGGGTGTCGACAATGCCATTATCCTCTCTTCCTACGTGTGTGAGTTTACACGATTGAAATGACTCAACCAATCGAGTGGCCAACTCGTGATATGAAAGAAGTTTTTCATTACGTACTTGCCAAATTTTCAAAACTTGGTTTATAACAAGGAGCGAATCTCCAAAGACCTCGATGTATGATGCCCCTAGAGTTTTTGAAATCCTTAAGCCTTGTATGAGTGCTTCATACTCAGCTACGTTGTTGGAACATTCGAAATCTAGGTGGATTGCTATGGGAATCTCGCCCTTTTCAGGGGATATGAGGATGACCTCGGCACCAGCCCCTCGTTGGTTTCGTGCCCCATCGAAGTGCATTTTCCACACTTGATTTTCGAAAGAGTTTGCTAAAATGTGGTTTTCAAAAATGATTTTGCAATATGCCTTCATCAGGCATTTCATCAAATGTGGGATATGCGTCCTCCAGGGGGAACTCAGCCACGTAGTCTGCTAGGGCTTGCCCCTTAATGGAGATCTGATGATGGTATTTCAGGTCATACTCCATTAGAAGGAGTTGCCATTTACCCAATCTACCAATGAGAATGGGTTTTTCGAACAAGTGCTTGATGGGATCAAGCTTGGACACTATCCAGATCTCATGATATAGGAAATAGTGTCGAAATTTCTAGCAGGCCCAAACTAGGGCTAAGCACATCTTCTCCATGGCTTGATAATTTCTTTTGTAAGCCAAGAGAGTTTTCGAAATATAATAGATGGCATATTCCTTATGGGTGTCATCCTCGCATTGAGCTAATAGAGCTCCCAAAGCATTCGCATGCATGGAAATGTAAAGCAAAAGAGGTTTTCCTTGCTTCGGAGGATTCAAAACAGGGGGATTAACCAGGTATGCCTTTAGTCTCTCGAAGGACTTCTGGCAGTCGTCATCCCATGAAAATTTCGTGCCCTTCCTCAACAGTTTGTTGAAGGGATTGCATCTAGTCGCCAGGTTTGATATAAATCGGTGAACGGACTGTAATCGACCCTGGAGGCTACGAATTTGTGCGAGATTGGAGGGTGGAGCCATGTCTATGATGGCTCGACACTTAGAGGGGTCAACTTCTATACCCCTTTGGCTCACCATAAAGCCTAGCAGCTTTCCAGATTCTACCCTGAATACACATTTTTGAGGGTTTAGCTTTACTTTGTAAAGTCTAAGCCTTTCGAAAATCTTTTGCAAATATTTGATATGAGTGCATCGGGTTTTGGATTTTGCCAAGAGATCATCTACATACACTTCTACGGGCTCATGAATCTGATCATGGAAGATCGTGGTCATGGCTGTCTGGTATGTTGCGCCAGCATTTTTCAAACCAAAGGGCATGACTGTATAGCAGTACGTGCCCCACGGGGTTGTGAATGCGGTCTTACCCTGATCTCGTGGACTTAATTTAATTTGATTATACCCTGAATAGCCATCCATAAACGAAAACATCTTGTGATTTGCAGTACTATCGACTATCAAATCTATGTTTGGTAAAGGATAATTATCCTTTGGAGTGGCTTTATTCAGGTTTCTGAAATCGATGCATATTCGAATTTTCCCATTGGGTTTTTGAACCACAACGATGTTTGACAACCAATCAGAATACGCAATGGGTTTTATAAATCCGGCTTTTAGTAGATCTTCTAAACCCTCTTTGACCTATGTGTGTACATTCAGATGTATTTTCCTAAGCTTCTGCTTTATGGGTTTCACATCCGCATCTAAGGGAAGACGATGTTCAACAATGTGGGATCTATGCCCGGCATGTCTTCATACATCCATGCAAACACATCTAAGTAAGTTCGTAGAAATGCAATGAATGCTGATCTTTCATGCTCATGCAAACATGCGCCTACTTTAATGAGTCTAGGATTGGAATCATTCCCTAGGTTCACCTCTATGAAGTCTCCTCCTCCTACTGAATTGGAAGATCTTTCAAAATTGAGAATTTTATGAAATTCTGGGAGCTCAAAAGTGGGATCTTCCTCAAGGGGATCCACTTCTGGGCTTCGATCATTCTCGTGGGTTATAGACCCGAGGGAATTTGATGCGTGGATTTTCAACAGACCTGGTTTTACACTTGGAATTCCAATTGATTTCAAAATGTTTGGTCTAGTTATGCAGACGACGTTCCTTTCGAAATCCTTTTCTTCTTCGAAAGTCCTTCCAGGAGCTGCTATGTACAAAATCTTTTTGGTATTTTGTAGATTTTCGATTTTTTTGTGTTTTTGCAAAACAAGAACTTTAGGAACTATACAAACTACTCTATTTTTGAGTTTTTGATTTTCCAATGTTTTTGGTTTTTGTAATTTTTCCATTTTTTCGATTTTGAGTTTTTCAAATGCTTCTGTATTTTTGTAAAAGGGATCTTCCATCATACCTACAAAGGGAAAACACTACGGGTTAGACTCGGAATAAGAGGTCCAAATCGTAGGTTTCTTCTAGGGTAGGCTCCATGGCACCCTTGACCCAGGTGGTCACAGGGGGTGGCTCTGGTGGTATGTTGGGAGTATAGCCGATCCCATATCGGCTTGGGTTGGCCCTAGGAAGGATTGGCTCTAGGAGACCCTGGTTTTGTGCCCCTAGACTTTTATAGGGCGTATAGCCCATGTTCAACAGCATGTTCCATGATTTTTTGTTTCTTGAAAAATTCGAATACAAATCGGGGTCCTGGAACTTGCTGTCGTCCATGTCATGGACATAGGTCTTTCTGTCCAGGGGTTTTGGAAATAAGTGATGTTTGGGTCTTCCTAGAAGGGTCAGAACTTTGAGGGGGCCAGGCTTGGGTGGCCCCTTCACATATACGATCTTCTTAGGGTTGTTTAACACGAGCCTTGGCGGCTGAACCATGGTCTGCCCCAGGTTAGCCTCATGGGCCTGGGAACTTGACAAACAAGGAGAGTTTATGATCCCCTGAAGCTGAGGGTGACTCTCACCCAGGATCACCACGACTTGGTCCCTGAAAGGGATCTTGACACACCTGTGGAAGGTGGATGGCACAGTGCACAAGCTGTGTATCCAAGGCCTTCCCAACAACAGGTTATAATGGGGGTGGATGTCCAAGACATGGAACACCCCCGTGTGTGTGATCCCTCCCGTTTCCATAGGGAGTTCGATTGATCCTAAGGGTCTAAACGCATTCCCATCGTATCCAGTGACAACGATGGGACTTGGGTTTACAGAAGTCAATGTGACTCCGATTTGATATGCCACATGAAGTGGAAGGATGTTCAGTCCTCCTCCCCCATCGACAAGGCACCAATCCAGAGAGTGGTTATTCAGAACCACCTCGATATGTAGGGCCTGGTTATGGGATTCGTAGGGTCTATCTACATCATCTTCCGAGAAAGTGATGGGCGATTTTGCTCCTATTGACGCCACTTAGTCAAACAGGGATTTAGGGGTTATGTTCGAACTAACCTTAGCTCTTTCTAGAATTTGCTCTAGCACGAGTCTATGCCTAGGCAAAGTTTATATTAGCTCTAGGATGGACATGTGGATAGGAATCTTTGAAAGATGGTTTTCAAAATCATAAGGGTTTAAAATGATTTTCCCATTGTCTGCTTTCGGCAGAACTCTAGGAATACATGCTTTTGAGGGGCCAGGCACACTGACCACCTTTTTAGCACTTTGTAGGTGCGGGGGTTGATAGATCCTTCCAGATCTTGTTACTTCTCTCACGACCAACCTAGGGTTCGCACCTAATATGGTTCTAACCGAGAGTTTTGGAGCACCTTGAATCTTTAAAACTGGTTTACCCGGGGATTCAGCTCTTGGTGGTCCCCAGATGATTACTTGGGCGGGTTTCTTGTAAAGTACAAGAGTAGACGCACAAGTGGATCGACAAGACTCAGATGGATGCGCTAGATCTTTTGAAAAGGTGAGGGTACATACCTCTTTTCCTTTCCCACTGCTACTGGCATGCTTGGGAAAGGGTTCTTTAAAGATAGCTTGGGCTGGCTCGGGTTCCTCAGTGACTTGGAGCCGGCCCTCCGCTATCAAGTTCTCGATTTTGTTAAGGAGGGAGAAGCACTGCCTTGTATCATGGCCTTTGAGCCAATGATACTTGCAGTACTTGTTTAAAAACCCTCCCTTCAAAGTGACTCCCTCGGGAATCTCGGGGAGTTCGATCATGCCTTGGGCAAGTAGGAGGTTTAGGACCTCCGTCACAGGTTGCCCCAGCGGAGTGTACTCCCGTCTTTCGAAGGGTTTTTGAAAACCCCTCTCCTTTTTATTCTCAGTTTTTTCGAAAGCCTTTGAAGCACTTGCCGGGCTTGGATCCACCCGGACATTGGCAATTTTATGGGGCTTTGCCCCTTTGTCCGCGGTGGATGGCCCGTAGTTGATGGGCTTCTCCAAGCGAGTTTTCGCAATAGGATTTCCTTTCCATAAGTGGTCGTACACCCCTTTTTTCAAGTTTGTTTCGAAAAAGGATGCTTTCTTGATCAACTTATGGAAAGTTGAGATTTCGTGAAGAGAGAGAAGGGTTTTTAGCTCATTTTTAAAATTATCGAGGATGAGGATGACTACGCATCCTTCGGATATTGGCTCTCGCACTTGCCCTAAAAGGGAACTCCATTGAATAATGAAGGCATGTACGTCTTCGTTCATGCCTTGCTTTGTATCCCTTAAAGTGTTTAAAGTCGGCGTGACTTCTACGTTATGTGCAAATCTTTGCATAAAGCAGTTCGCAAACTCTTCAAAAGTAGCGAACTGGCTTAGATCGTAGGAAGCCAGCCATTTGGCTGCTATGCCTTAAAGGCATAGAGGGAACCAATACACCCATTTCATCGAGTCCTTTTTCTTCTTATGGGCTCAACGTGAGAAAAGTTGCAAGTGAGACCTAGGGTCTCCCATGCCATCATACCGATGGAAGTTCGGTATTTCATCATCACTGTCTGTTTCATAAATCCATAGGCAGGAAATCAGACAGGGCGTAACTCCTTTTCTCTTTACTTTGCCCTTTTAGCAGCTGCTGTAGGGCTTTACGATCCTTTTGTATGAAGGACTCGTGGTATTTGTTGCCTTCCATTACGGAGGCCTCTTTATGTTTGCGAGGTTTTTCAGGTCTTTTCTTGGCCTTTTGTTCACCATTCGATGAACATGAATCGCCTGCTTCAGCCTCTTGGCTAAGAGCATTGATTTTGGCCTCGAATTCCCTTCTCAAATCTTCTATCTCTTCTAGTTTGATTTTATTTTTCAAAACCCTCCTAGAGTGAGAACTTCATGCGCATGAGCCTTGGCTCGACACTTCACTTGGATTTGATTTTGACATGCTTTCAAGCTTTCAAAATCCTACGTATGAAGTACAAAAAGAGTTAAACTGATACCTTTGGAAAAATTTTCGCAAGGTTTCTAATATGACTCGATTTTTCAAAAGACTCACATCCCACCGGTCGTGCCAAAATCTGTAGACGCCGAAAATCCCCGCCTCTGGTTCATAGGCCTGAAGCGAATCTTTTCGTGTGTCTAAGTCTTATTTAAGCAAAAGGGCGTGCCAGCTAGCTTGCTTAAGCTAGCGAAGAAATATTTTGAAATCTGACTCCTATCGTGGCAACTGTGAGCAAGCAAGCTCTTTTCGTCGCAGACTTTCTTGCACCGATGCGCAAGGGTCAGTCTGTACGGTTAGAAAAATCGAGTTTTAAACATGATAACCTAGGAAAATATTTGAGGTGTTCGATTCGGGCTGATTTGTATGGTTTCAAATTTTATTTTCACGTGGATTTGCACGTGCCTGTCTTTCTTTTTATCCCTTTTCGGGCCAACTAGGCGTATGTTTGCACACGTGACCTAAGTGGAGCGATTTTGAGCGGGAGTGTGGGGTTTCCTTTGATGCAATATGCATCCTAACTCGTGGTATGGCGTATATGCAATGCAAACTCATGCAACTCCAAAGGGAAAACCCGAATTGAAAGACAATGTGGAAGGGAAATGACTTAATGTAAATTTGCAAAAGGGAAATTGCAAAAGGGAAATATGGCTATATCTTAAGAGCGGAAAGGCTCAATTGTGCAAGTGTGTGCCGTGTATATATGTAAAGACTACGCACAATGCTGAACCTTAAAACCCAAATCTTAAAGACATAGCCGAAAGGGAAATACTTATAATATATATGGGCCCGAAGGTCGCCAACGTGTGCGCGGGTGTTGTGTGTATATTGAAAGACAACTCACACGACTTGTAAATAAAACCCAAATATAATTGCAATATGGCCTTAACTAAGGTCTTGGGAGTAAGAGCGAAAGCTCAATGTGTGTGAGTGTAGAATTGAAATACTACGCACACGACATGTAATGAAACCCAAATATAATTGCAATAGGCCTTGACTAAGGTCTTGGGAGTAAGAGCGAAAGCCCAATGTGTGTGAGTGTAGAATTGAAATACTACGCACACGACATGTAATGAAACCCAAATATAATTGCAATAGGCCTTGACTAAGGTCTTGGGAGTAAGAGCGAAAGCTCAATGTGTGTGAGTGTAGAATTGAAATACTACGCACACAACATGAAGTAAAATATCCCAAAACGAAATTGCAATAGGCCCTTACAAGGGTCTTGGGGGTAAGAGCGAAAGCTCAATGTGTGTGAGTGTGAAAATTGAAAGACAACACACACAACTTAAACAAAACCAACGCAACTTAAATTATATAGGTATAACTATATCTTAAGGGCTGATTAGGCCCGTGTGTGTGTCAAAATCGTGTGCAGCTAAGAGCGGAATAGGCTCAAGTGCACGTGTGTGTAGGTGTGCCAAACCACATTATTACAAGCAGGGGGAGACAACGCTCCATTATTACAACCCCGTATCAAATTTAATTAAGCATAAGCAAGTCTATAACAAGGACCGAGTTAGGCACTAACGTATAGCTGGTCCGGGTGTGACTTGCTTGCGCTTGGGCTGGTGAGTCGCTTTGGGCTGCAAGAGGGACCTCCTTGGATGGTGTAAACACCCCGAAATCCCACGAATTTCTCAAATCTATCTGGTTTTGTAAAAGCAGCCCCAAAGGGCTATTTTGAGTCTGGAAACCCAGAAGCCTTCCAAACAACCCTGTACATATGTTTTGAACTTTATATTTCAAAAATATACAATATGGATTTTAAAAACCTTTTTAAAACATGTTTTGAAACCCCGAAGTAGCTTGGCCTCATCCAGACAGGACCAGGAAAGCTAAGGAGAGTCCGGAACCAGAGCACATGTCGAGCCCGGCACAGCAACTCTCGTATCAAATCCACTCCCAGGATCTCGAACGTCCAAGACCCTGTTATCATCAAAACATCATTTGAAGTCATCTCCAGAAGGCGAAAACAGAGGCGGACGATCATGTTGGCGAAGACCCAACGCAGACGGAGTACTGATGCTGTCAGACCCCGCACAAACCGTTCGTTTCGAACACAGCCCGAGGGAGTCAGAATTCAGTTAGGATCGGATATGGACCATATATATCCAGATCCCAATCCAAACCCATGTATGGACTTAGATTTGGATTTGGATTCAAAAATCCAATCCAATATCCATATCCATGGCCCACATCACCTTCTCATAAATAGAGGTGGGGCCCACTTGAATTTCACGTGGGATTATGGGCATGAGAGAGAGTGGGGGAGGATAAGATCAAGTGTGTGTTGTAATTAAGCTTGACTTGTGTGTCAAGTTTGGGGTTAATCATGTGGGTTAGCCTGATTAAGTGGGTTTAAGCTTGTAATTAGCCAAAACCTAACCTAGGGCTGCACCAACATGATGTGATTAGGGTCTATGGGTCATGCAAAGGGAGCTCCTTCACCTAATCCTAACTAAAAACACCTAATCCTAGCCTTCTACCCTAATCCTGTCCTAATCTGAGCCTAATCACCTAATCCACTTCCCTAATCCCGGCCTAATCCCAACCTAATCACCTAACCCACTTCCCTAAACCTAGGTTAATTTCCCTAAACCTAGCCTAATCCTAGCCTAATCACCTAACCTACCTCACTAAACCTCAGCCTAAAACCAACCTACCTAGCTAAACCCTAAACCTCTAAACCACCCTAGCACACAACCTACCCAAACCCCTTGTATTTAAAATATCTGGCCCTACCCTTTCCAGCCCACCTTATCACCACACCACCCTACCTATAAACCACCTAACCACTACCCCAAAACCAGCCCCAACCGACCTAGCCCAGCCCTATATAAAACCCCACTAAGGGTCGGGTTTTGCCCATCTGGAACAATCTCGGGTCCTCCACTCTCCAGCCCAGCCGACTCCCATCTTGCTCCACCTGCCCCACAGTCAGCCACCACCTGCGCCACTACCTCCCAGCCGAGCACCACCACCACCACCACTCCAGCCGAGGTCTACATCGCCACCCTTCCTCCCGGCCGAACCTCATCCTGCGCATCCCAACCACCCGGCTGCTCCCCTTCCATCCACCACTGCCTCCCATCATCCGGTTAGTATCCTCCCATCACCCGGCTGAAAGGGCAAAACAAAGAGAAAAGAAGCTACGCCCTGTCTGATTTCCTTCCTATGGATTACGAAACAGACAATGACGATGAAATACCAAACTTCCACCGGTATGATGGCATGGGAGACCCTAGGTCTCACTTGCAGCTTTTCTCGCGTCGAGCCCATAAGAAGAAAAAGGACTCGATGAAATAGGTGTATTGGTTCCCTTTATCCCTTAAAGGCACAACTGCCAAATGGCTGGCTTCCTACGACTTAAGCCAGTTTGCTACTTTTGAAGAGTTAGCGAACTGCTTCATGCAAAGATTTGCACACAACGTAGAAGTCACACCGACTCTCAATACCTTAAGGGATACAAAGCAAGGCATGAACGAAGACGTACATGCCTTCATTATAAGATGGAGGTCACTTTTGGGCCAAGTGCGAGAGCCCATATCCGAAGGATGCGCAGTCACGCTCATCCTGGATAACTTTAAAAGCGAGTTAAAAACCCTTCTCTCGCTCCATGAGATCTCAACTTTCCATAAGTTGATCAAAAAGGCCTCCCTTTTCGAAAGCAACTTGCGAAAAGGGACATACGATCACTTGTGGAAAGGAAGTGCCGTATCAAAAACGCGCTTGGAAAAGCCCATCACATACGGGCTACCCACGATGGACAAAGGGGCAAAACCCCATAAAATCGCCAATGTCCGGGTGCATCCAGGTGTGGCAGACACTTCCAAAAATTTTGAAAAGTTAGAAAATAAGAGGGAGCGAAACTTTCAAAAACCGGTTGAAAAACAAGAGTACACTCCGCTGGGGCAACCTGTGTCGGAGGTCCTAAACCTCCTACTTGCCCAGGGCATGATAGAACTCCCTGAAATCCCCAAAGGAGTCACTTCCAAAGGGGGGTACTTAAACCGATTTTGTAACTATCATTGGCTCAAAGGCCATGATACCAAACGCTGTTTCTTCCTTTTAAATAAAATTAAGAACTTGATAGCAGAAGGCCGGCTCTAGGTCACTGCGGAACCTGAGCCACCTCAAGCTATCTTCAAAGAACCCTTTCCCAAACACGCCAGTGGCAGTGAGAAAGGAAAGGAGGTATGTACCCTCACCATTTCTAAGGAACTAACGCAAAAACCAGAGCCTGGTCGGCCCACTTGTGCGCCCACTCTCGTATTATACAAGAAGCCCGCCCAAGTCGTCATTCGGGGACCACCAAAAGTAGAAACCTCGACAAAACCAGTTTTGAAATCCAAGGTTCTCCTCAGCTCATCCTTAGAGCCAAATTTAGCGCAAACCCTAGGCTGGTCGTGGGGGAAGTGACTAGATCCGGGAGGATCTATCAACCCCCACACCTTCAAGGTGCCCAAAAGGTGGTCAGTGTGCCTGGCCCCTCAAAAGCATGTATCCCTAGTGTTCTGCCAAAAGCAGATAAGGACAAAGTCATCCTAAATCCTTATGACTTCGAAAACCACCTTTCAAAGATTCCTATTCACATGTCTATCCTACAGCATATACAAACCTCGCCTAGGCATAGACTTGTATTAGAGAAAATTCTGAAAAGGGCCAAGGTTGATTCGAACATAAGTTCGGAATCCTTGTCTGCCCAAGTGGCTTTATTAGGAGCAAAATCGCCCATCACTTTCTCGGAAGATGATGTAGATAGACCCTACGAATCCCACAACCAGGCCCTGCATATTGAGGTGGTTCTGAATAACCACTCTCTGGACAGGTGCCTAGTCGATGGTGGAGGAGGGCTCAACATCCTTCCACTTCATGTGGCGTATAAAATCGGAGTCACCTTGACTTCAGTGTCCCAAGCCCCATCGTTATCACTGGATACGAGGGGAATGCGTCTAGACCTTTAGGATCCATCGAACTCCCAATGGAAACAGGAGGGATCGAACACACGGGGGTGTTCCATGTCTTGGACATCCACCCCATTATAACCTGTTGCTGGGAAGACCCTAGATACACAGCTTGTGCGTTGTGCCATCCACCTTCCACAGGTGTGTCAAGATCCCTTTTAGGGACCAGGTCGTAGTGATCCTAGGTGAGAGTCACCCACAACTTCAGGGGATCATAAACTCCCCTTGTTTATCGAGCTCCTAGGCCCATGAGGCTAACCTGGGGCAAATTATGGTTGAGCCACCTCGGCTCATGTTGAACAACCCTAGGAAGGTGGTATGTGTGAAGGGGCCGCCCAAAGCAGGCCCCCTCCCGATTCTAACCCTTCTAGGACGATCCAAGCGTTCCCTATTTCCAAAGCCCCTGGACAAAAAGCCATATGAGCACAATATGGACGACAGCATGTTCCAGGACCACGACTTGTACCACGCCTTTTCAAAAAATAGAAAGTCATGGAACATGTTGTTAAACATGAGCTACACGCCCTACAAAAGTCTAGGGGCGCAGAATCAGGGTCTCCTAGAGCCCATCCTTCCTCGGGCCAATCCAAGCCGATATGGGATCGGCTACACTCCCCAAATACCGCCGGAACCACCCCCTGTGACCACCTGGGTCAAGGGTGCCCCGGAGCCTGTCTTAGAAGAGACCTACGATTTAGATCTCCTATTCCGAGTCTAACCCGTAGTGTTTTCCCTTTATAGGTATGACGGAAGATCCCTTTTATAAAAATACCAAAAACATGTGAAAAGCATAAAATAAAAAAAATCGAAAAAAACAAGAAAAACCAAAAATAATGGAAAAACAAAAACTCAAAAAAAGAGTGCTTTGTATAGTTCCCAAGGTTCTTGTTTTACAAAAACCCAAAAAATCGAAAATTTGGAAAATACCAAAAAGATTTTGTACATAGCTGCTCCTAGTGGGACTTTGGCAAAAGAAAAGGATTTCGCAGGAAACGTTGTCTGCATAGCCAGACCAAAAATTTCGAAATCTCTTGAAAATCCAAGTACAAAACCAGGTCTTTTTGAAAACCACGCATCAAGTTCCCTCGGGTCTATAACCCACGAGAATGATCAAAGCCCATAAATGGATCCCCTTGAAGAAGATCCCACTTCTGAGCTCCCAGAATTTCATAAATTTCTCGATTTTGAAAGACCTTCCCAATCAGTAGGAGGAGATTTCATAGAAGTAAACCTAGGGGATGATTCCAATCCCAAAACCATCAAAATAGGCGCATGCTTGCATGAAACTGAAAGGTTAGCATTCATTGCATTTCTACGAACCTATTTAGATGTGTTTGCATGGACATATGAAGACATGCCGGGCATAGATCCCAGCATTGTCGAGCATCGTCTTCCCTTAGATGCAGGTGTAAAACCCATAAAGCAGAAGCTTAGAAAAATACACCCGAATGTACACACGCAAGTCAAAGAGGGTTTAGAAGATCTGCTAAAAGCCGGATTTATAAAACCCATTGCGTATTCTGATTGGTTGTCAAATATCGTTGTAGTTCGAAAAACCAATGGGAAAATTCGAATATGCATCGATTTCAGAAACCTGAATAAAGCCACTCCAAAGGATAATTATCCTTTACCAAACATAGATTTGATAGTCGATAGTACTGCAAATCATGAAATGTTTTCATTTATTGATGGCTATTCAGGCTATAATCAAATCAAACTAAGTCCACGAGATCAGGGTAAGACCGCCTTCACAACCCCATGGGGCACGTACTGCTATACAGTCATGCCCTTTGGTTTGAAAAAATGCCGGCGCAACATACCAACGAGCCATGACCACGATCTTTCATGATCAGATTCATGAGCTCGTAGAAGTGTATGTAGATGATCTCTTGGCGAAATCCAAAACCCGATGCACCCATATCGAATGTTTGCAAAAGATTTTCGAAAGGCTTAGGCTTTACAAAGTAAAGCTAAACCCTCAAAAATGTGTGTTCGGGGTAGAATCAGGGAAGCTTCTGGGCTTTATGGTGAGCCAAAGGGGAATAGAAGTCGACCCCTCTAAGTGTCGAGCCATCATAGACATGTCTCGACCCTCCAATCTCACCCAAATCCGTAGCCTCCAGGGTCGTTTACAATCCGTTCGCCGATTCATATCGAATCTGGCAACTAGATGCGAACTTCAACAAACTGTTGAGGAAGGGCACGAAATTCTTATGGGATGACGAATGCCAGAAGTCCTTCGAGAGACTGAAGGCATACTTGGTTAATCCCCCGTTTTGAACCCTCCAAAGCAAGGAAAACCGCTTTTACTATACATCTCCGTGCATGCAAATGCTTTAGGAGCCCTGTTGGCTCAATACGAGGATGACACCCATAACGAGTATGCCATCTACTACATTTCGAAAACTCTCTTGGCTTATGAACGAAATTATCAAGCCATGGAGAAGACGTGCTTGGCCCTAGTCTGGGCCGGCCAGAAATTCAAACACTATTTCCTAGATCATGAGACCTGGATAGTGTCCAAGCTTGATCCAATCAAGCACTTGTTCGAAAAACCTATTCTCACGGGTAGATTGGGCAAATGGCAACTCCTTCTAATGGAGTATGATCTGAAATACCATCACCAGATCTCCATTAAGGGGGAAGCCCTAGCAGATTACGTGGCTGAGTTCCCCTTAGAGGACGCATATCCCACTCTTGTTGAAATGCCTGATGAAGGCATATTACAAAACCATTTTCAAAACCATATTTTAGCAAACAATTTCAATAACCAAGTATGGAAGATGCACTTCGATGGGGCACGAAACCAACGAGGGCCTGGTGCTAGGGTCATCCACATCTCCCCTGAAAAGGGCGAGATTCCATAGCAGTCCGCTTAGATTTCGAATGTTCCAACAACGTAGCTGAGTATGAAGCACTCATACAAGGCTTAAGGATGTCGAAAACTCTAGGGGCATCATGCATCGAGGTCTTTGGAGATTCGCTCCTTGTCATAAACCAGGTTTTGAAAATTTGGCAAGTACGTAATGAGAAACTACTTCCATATCACGAGTTGGCCACTCGATTGGTCCAGTCCTTCCAATCGTGTAAACTCACACACGTAGGAAGGGAGGACAATGGCATCGCCGATGCCCTCTCCTCCTTGGGTTAAGCCCTGAAGGTCGATCCCATTTCAGGTACCAGATCTTTGGAAATATGGCATGCGCCCCACCCATCCACACACGACTTGGACATTTGCCAGAATAACCTAGAGTCTATTGAAAAACCCTGGTTTTATGACATAAAACAATTTTTAGAAAATGGGGGATTCGCCAAGGATGCCACATCCAAAGATAAGGCATTCATCCATAAAATTTCGACCCGATACACCATCTTGGGTGGGGTCTTATACAAAAGGAGTTTTAACGGCATTCTGCTTAGAGGAGGCTAGGATAATGATGCATGAATTCCACGATGGAGAATATGGAGGTCATGTTAATGCCAACATGATGGCAATGAAAATACTTAGAGGGGGCTATTTTTGGTCACCCCTGAAGAAAGATTGCCACGATCATGTTAGGAAGTGTCATCCATGTCAAGTGCATGGGCACGCCATTCATATCCCATCATCTGCAATGCATTCCGTGGTCAGCCCCTGGCCATTCACCATGTGGGCATTTGACATCGTACGCCCAATATTTCCAAAGGCCTCGAATGGGCATCGATTTATTTTAGCAGCCACGGAGTATTTCTCCAAGTGGGTGGAAGCCATATCCCTAACCAACGTGCTGGGGCAACATGTGGTGGCTTTCATCCGGAGGAATATCTTGGCTCGATTTGGGGTTGGACGAGACCTTGTGTCTGACAATGGTACCCCATTCAAGAACGAACGGATGGTTAAGTTGTGCAACACGTATGGCATAACTCACCACTTCTCCTCGCCCTACTACCCTCAAGGCAACGGCCAAGCCGAAGCCACAAACAAGACTCTCATTAGCATAATTGAGAAAACCTTAGAGAAGGGTAGGACGTGGCACGAGAAGCTGGATGAAGCCCTATGGGCTTATAGGACTTCCATCCGATCTCCCACGAATGCCACACCATTCGAATTGGTCTATGGCACAAACGCCATTTTCCCATTCATACTCAACTGCATTCATTTCATACATCCATTGCACTCGACCTCCCCCTAGAGACGCTTCAGCATGCTAGGATGGCCGAACTAGATTTGCTAGATGAGAGGCGATTCCTTGCCATGGATCATGCTCGTGCATACCGACAAAGTATAGCCCGACATTATAGCAAACACATGAGACCTCGCCACTTTGAAGTGGGGGATCTGGTCTTAAAAACCATCCATCATCGTGGCCCACACCCCCTTGGAAAGTGGCGCCCCAACTGGGATGGACCCGATGTTGTACGAGCAACCACCACGAACAATTCGTATTGGTTGATCGATGTAGAAGGTAGGAATTTAGCAGATCCTATCAATATTCAATACTTAAAGAAGTATCATGTGTAGGATTTGGATTAAATTCCAGTTTTCGAAAATTGTAGGGATAGCTGCCCTGAGACATGTGAATAAGGTGCAAAAGCAAAGTCGTGTGACCCTGAGTGAAAGAATTCGCACTTGTGAAAGAGTGGAGTCTTCAAAATCGTGGTTACATTTCAAAATCCTTCTTCTTACAAAGAAAAGCCTAGTTCAATATAGCAAGATACTTGCAAGTAGTACGTGCTATTTCTAAATAGGCTGATCTGCAATGGATGGAGTGTAGGCTTGGGATAAGTCCTCCCCTCTTCTCTTCTACTTCCAAAAGGAAAACAAAGGCCCAAACAAAAGGGAATTTCCCATTCAAAGTATCTTTCCAAAAGAGAGAAACCAGAGTTCAAAAGAAAAATCGATTCTCTTATGAAAAAGAGGGATTAAAGAAAAAATACTCCCAAAGGGAGACCCTCTATGAAAAAAAGAAAAAAGAAGTCAAAAAGCTCAAAAAAGAGCAGTTTTCCGCCTTCTATGCCTTAAACCACGGGACGCTTCAGAAGGGACGAAGAGTAAGGCGTAGGAATTTGAAATATAGTTTGTTTTCTTACAAAACCTCCGCTAGATAAGCGAGTGTTAAGACTCAAACAAGGGCAAGCACGAAGAGTTCGAGATCCTTAGGATCGAGACTCAAGACAGTTGTCCCCTTTGTAAATAGATTTTGAAAAATCGAACATCGAACAACATAGGATTTGCTCACTTGGAGCAGTAAGCCTACATTGTAAGTCTCTAGAGTTCGACCACATCTGGTCTCTGGGAGGTCGCCACTCTTGGCACCAAACCCATGTCATTTGCATTCCACGCATGGCACTTGCACAAACATAATCCCATTTTAGGATCAGAAACCGTTCTGTATACCCTTTGGCGTGATATCTCCTCCTACCAGAATTTATAAATTGAGATTTTGCTAAAAAAATTGGGACAATCCCATATTCTTCGTGGTTAGATCTAGGGAGACATTGAAAGGGGTGTTTGTCATCTTTGCCCTTATCCAAATCGATTTGGACAAGGCCAAAGAGGGGCATCTGTAAACACCCCGAAATCCCACGAATTTCTCAAATCTATCTGGTTTTGTAAAAGCAGCCCCAAAGGGCTATTTTGAGTCTGGAAACTCAGGAGCCTTCCAGACAACCCTGTACATATGTTTTGAACTTTATATTTCAAAAATATACAATATGGATTTTAAAAACCTTTTTAAAACATGTTTTGAAACCCCGAAGTAGCTTGGCCTCATCCAGACAGGACCAGGAAAGCTAAGGAGAGTCCGGAACCAGAGCACATGTCGAGCCCGGCACAGCAACTCTCGTATCAAATCCACTCCCAGGATCTCGAACGTCCAAGACCCTGTTATCACCAAAACATCATTTAAAGTCATCTCCAAAAGGCGAAAACAGAGGCGGACGATCATGTTGGTGAAGACCCAACACAGACGGAGTACTGATGCTGTCAGACCCCGCACAAACCGTTCGTTTTGAACACAGCCCGAAGAAGTCAGAATTTAGTTTGGATCGGATCTGGACCATATATATCCAGATCCCAATCCAAACCCATGTATGGACTTAGATTTAGATTTGGATTCAAAAATCCAATCCAATTGGCCCACATCACCTTCTCATAAATGGAGGTGGGGCCCACTTGAATTTCACGTGGGATTATGGGCATGAGAGAGAGTGGGGGAGGATAAGATCAAGTGTGTGTTGTAATTAAGCTTGACTTGTGTGTCAAGTTTGGGGTTAATCATGTGGGTTAGCCTGATTAAGTGGGTTTAAGCTTGTAATTAGCCAAAACCTAACTTAGGGCTGCACCAACATGATGTGATTAGGGTCTATGGGTCATGCAAAGGGAGCTCCTTCACCTAATCCTAACTAAAAACACCTAATCCTAGCCTTCTACCCTAATCATGTCCTAATCTGAGCCTAATCACCTAACCCACTTCCCTAATCCCGGCCTAATCCCAACCTAATCACCTAACCCACTTCCCTAATCCTTCCCTAAACCTAGGTTAATTTCCCTAAACCTAGCCTAATCCTAGCCTAATCACCTAACCTACCTCACTAAACCTTACCCTAAAACCAACCCACCTAGCTAAACCCTAAACCTCTAAACCACCCGTAGCACACAACCTACCCAAACCCCTTGTATTTAAAATATCTGGCCCTACCCTTTCCAGCCCACCTTATCACCACACCACCCTACCTAAACCACCTCACCACTACCCCAAAACCAGCCCCAACCGACCTAGCCCAGCCCTATATAAACCCCCCCTAAGGGGCGGGTTTTGCCCATCTGGAACAATCTCGGGTCCTCCACTCTCCAGCCCAGCCGACTCCCATCTTGCTCCACCTGCCCCACAGTCAGCCACCGCCTGCGCCACTACCTCCCAACCGAGCACCACCACCACCACCACTCCAGCCGAGGTCCACATCGCCACCCTTCCTCCCGGCCGAACCTCATCCTGCTTATCCCAACCACCCGGTTGCTCCCCTTCCGTCCACCACCGCCTCCCATCATCTGGTTAGTATCCTCCACCTTACTCCTTCTCCACTCCCTCTCCACTCTCAGCCACCCACCATACCACCACCTGCCGTCACCACTTCCACTCGGCCAGGCCATAACCATCCTAACTACCCGCCACTACCTAGACACCCTAGCTACACCCCGCCACCCCATCCAACTCCCTAAGACCTGCCCATATCACCCCACTACATCCACCACTACCTTACCCCATCTCCTAGCTAGATCCCTTCTCTTCCACCACTCCTAGCCACCCTAGCAGCCCTCCACCACCAAGCTCCTAGTCGGCCACTCCAACCGACTGTCACTCCATTCGGCCAGCCATTTCTTTTCCCCTAGGTGCTCCATTAGACCTTCCCTTAGGCTCCCCCTTTAGTGCCATACTCCCCAACACTACACTCTCCCTAGTGACCTTACTTAGGCCCTTTAGCTCGACACGGCAAGACAGCCCCCTTCATAGCAGCCGGCCACCTTCAAGGCGCCCTTCCCGCGCGCCCAAGGCACCCGGCCAGTAGCCCCTTGCCGTTCAACCCCGCGGAGCTCCCTTTTGCAGCCCAAGGCGAAAGCCAAGCCCACGCTCAAGCAAGGCCTCTTCGGACCAGCTATTACTAAGTGCCTAACTCGGTCCTTAGTTGTATACTTGCTTAAGATTCAATTTGATACAGGGTTGTAATAACGGAGCATAGTCTCCCCCCGCTTGTAATAACGTGGCTTGGCACACCCACACACGTGCACTCTCTTAATTGTGCACGATTTTGAACACACACGGGCCTAATCAGCCCCTAATACATAAATATATATATATACTTTAATTTTCGTAGGGTTTTTGCTTAAGTTGGGTGTGTTGTCTTTCTATTCAAGCACTCACACACATTGAGCCTTCGCTCTTATTTGAAAGACCCAAGTAAGGGCCATGTTATACTATTTGGCTTTCATTTCATGTCGTGTGTGTAAGTCTTTCAATTCAAGCACTCACACACATTGAGCCTTCGCTCTTATTTGAAAGACCCAAGTAAGGGCCAAGCTATACTATTTGGGTTTTCATTTCATGTCGTGTGTGTAAGTCTTTCAATTCAAGCACTCACTCACATTGAGCCTTCGCTCTTATTTGAAAGACCCAAGTAAGGGCCGTGTTATACTATTTGGGTTTAATTTCATGTTGTGTGCGTAGTACTTCAATTCAAGCACTCACACACATTGAGCTTTCGCTCTTATTCCCAAGACCTTAATCAAGGACATACTGCAAGTTATATTTGGGTTTTATTTCATGTCGTGTGTGTAAGTCTTTCAATTCAAGCACGCACCCACATTGAGCCTTCGCTCTTATTTGCAAGACCCAAGTAAGGGCACGTATATACCCTATATACATATCTCCCTTCGGCATTTACATTTCAAGTCATTTCCCTTCGGTTATTTCCCTTCGGCAGGTGTCAAGGTGCAGCCGATTAAGGGAAGGTGGCAGGTGCAGCCGGTGGCGTGGAGTGGAGCTGGCCGAGTTCCAAGAGGGGAGCAGGTGAGAGAAGAGAGAAAGGGATGAGAGAGGAGAGGAAGGGCTGAACTGCCCAAGGATTTCATCCAAAACCCGCCTACAAGGGGGGGGGGGGGGGTTTATAGGCTTTTGGTGGGGTCGGTTTGGGCTGGTATTGAGGGGGGTGGTTTAGGGGTATGGTGGTGGTGGTTTGGGGATATGGTGGTGGTGGTTTGGGGATATGGTGGGCTAGGCATTTAGGTGGGCCAGATATTTGTCTTGGGTGGTTTTGGGGATATGGTGTGCTAGGGATTTAGGTGGGCTGGTTTAGTGGTTTAGGGCTTAGCTAGGTGGGTTGGGCTTAGGGTGATGTTTAGTGGAGTGAGTTAGGTGTTTAGGCTAGGCTTAGGGCAGGATTAGGGAAGTGGGTTAGGTGATTAGGCTAGGATTAGGTCGGGTTTAGGGGGAAATGGCTAGGTAAGGTGGATTAGCTTAGGATTAGGGTGAGGAGCATCCCTTTGCATGACCCATGGACCTAGTTGCATCAAGTTGGTGCAGCCCTAGGTTAGGTGTAGGTGCATACAAGCTTAAACCCACACTCATTAGGCTAACCCACATGCTTAACCCAAAACTTGACACACAAGTCAAGCTTAATACATTTTCACTCATATTTAATCCCCCCATGCTCTCTCATACCCAAGCTTTCCACGTGAATTTGTTGTGGGCCCCACCTCCATTTATGAGAAGGTGATGTGGGCCATGGATGTGGATATTGGATTGGATCTTTGGATCCAAATCCAAATCTGAATCCACATGTATGTTTGGATTTAGATCTGGATATATATGGTCCAGATCCGATCCAAATCTGATTTCTGACTCCTTCATGGTATGTTTGAAACGAACGGTTTGTGCGGGGCCTGACAGCATCAGTACTCCGTCTTGCGTTGGGTCTTCGCTAACATTGTCGTCCGCTCCTCTTTTCACCTTCCGGAGATCATTACAAACAGTTCGTTGATAACAGGGGCTTGGATGTTCAAGATTCTGGGGATGAACCTGATACGAGAGTTGATGTGCCGGGCTCAACATATGCTCCGGTTCCGGGCTCTCTTTTGCTTCTCTGGTCCTGCTTTCATCAGGCCAAGTTGCTTTCCGGGGTTTCAAAACACCTTTTTAAAGGTTTTAAAACTATATAACACATATTTTAAAACATATATAGTTTAAACATATGTATAGGGTTTCCTGGAAGGCTCCTGGGTTTCCAGACTCAAAATAGCCCTTTGGGGCAGCTTTTGTAAAACCAGGTGTTTTGGGAAAATCGTGGGATTTTGGGGTGTTTACAGGAACCCTCCTTGGCGCCGGTCCATTGGTCCAGCTGCAGCCATGTTCAAGTTGGTGCAGCCCCAGGTTAGGTGTAGGTGCATACAAGCTTAAACCCACACTCTAGGCTAAACCCACAAGGTTAACCCACCCTTGACCAAAAGTCAAGCCTACCAACTTTCTCACTCATACTTTATCACCCCCTTTCTCTCTCTACCCAAGCTTTTCATGTGAAATGTTGTGGGGCCCTCACCTCCATTTATGAGAAGGTGATGTGGGCCATGGATGTAGATATTGGATTGATCCAAATCCAAATCCAAATACATGTTGGGTTTGGATATGGATATATATGGTCCAGATCCGACCCAAATCTGATTTTTTGATTACTTCATGGCGTTTCGAAACGGACGGTTTGTGTGGGGCTTGACTTCATCAGTACTCCATCTTGCGTTGGGTCTTCCCCAACATTGTCGTCCGCTCTTTT
Organism: Brasenia schreberi; assembly: GCA_036023115.1. NCBI lineage: Eukaryota > Viridiplantae > Streptophyta > Magnoliopsida > Nymphaeales > Cabombaceae > Brasenia > Brasenia schreberi. The sequence continues at coordinate 2,252,230 of JAYKKT010000037.1, forward strand.
TCTTACCCTCCGGAGTTCATTTTGAGCAAATTTCTGATATCTCGGGCTTAGATGTCCGAGAATCTGGGGATGCTTTAGACATGATAGTTGATGTGCCGGGCTTGAAGTATGCTTCGGGTCCGGGCTCTGCTTTGCCTTTTCAATCCTACTTTCGTCAGGCCAGGCTGCTTTCGGGGTTTCAAAACACCTTTTTAAGGTTTTAAAACTATATGTATAGAGTTTCAAAACACATATATAGGTTCAAAGTATGTACATGTTTGTTTGGAAGGCTCTTGGTTTTCCATACTCAAAATAGCCCTTTGGGGCTGCTTTTATGAAACCAAGTATATTTGAGAAAATCGTGGGATTTTGGGGTGTTTACAACTGTATAGTAGTACGTGCCCCATGGGGTTGTGAAAGCGGTCTTACCCTGATCTCGTGGGCTTAGTTTGATTTGGTTATACCCTGAATAGCCATCCATAAACGAAAACATTTCGTGATTTGCAGTACTATCGACTATCAAATCTATGTTTGGTAAAGGATAATTATCCTTTGGAGTGGCTTTATTCAGGTTTCTAAAGTCGATGCATATTCGAATCTTCCCACTGGTTTTTCGAACAACTATATTGGATAACCAATCAGAATACGCAATGGGTTTTATAAACCCGGCTTTCAACAAATCTTCTAAACCCTCTTTAACTTGTGCATGTACGTTCGGATGTATTTTCCTAAGCTTTTGCTTTATGGGTTTTACATCCGTATCTAAGGGAAGATGATGCTCGACAATACTCGGGCCTATGCCCGGCATGTCTTCATACGTCCATGCAAACACATCTAAGTAGGTTTTTAGGAATGCATTGAATGATGACCTTTCATGCTCATGCAAACATGTGCCTACCTTAATGAGTTTGGGCTATGAATCACTCCCTAGATTTATCTCTATGAAATCTCCTCCTACTGAATTCGAAGGCTTTTCAAAATCGAGAATTTTATGAAATTCTGGGAGCTCAGAAGTGGGATCTTCCTCAAGGGGATCCACCTTTGGGCTTTGATCATTCTCGAGGTTTATAGATCCTAGCGAATTTGATGCATGGATTTTAAAAAGACCTGGTTTCACACTTGGAATTTCTATTGATTTCGAAATTTTTGGTATGATTATGCAGACAACGTTTCGTTCAAAATCATTTGCTTTTTCCAAATCCTTACCAGGAGCAGCTATGCACAAAATCTTTTTGGAATTTTGCGAATTTTCGATTTTTTTGTGTTTTTGTAAAACGAGAATTTTGGGAACTATACAAACTACTCTTTTTTCGAGTTTTTCATTTTCAAGTGTTTTTGGCTTTTGTAATTTTTTCATTTTTTGAATTTCGAGTTTTTCCAATGTTTTTGTATTTTTGATTGAGGGATCTTCCATCATACCTATAAAGGGAAAACGCTACAGGTTAGACTCCGAATAAGAGGTCTAAATCGTAGGTCTCTTCTTGGGTAGGCTCCAGGGCACCCTTGACCCAGGTGGTCATAGGAGGTGGCGCTGGTGGTATTCTGGGAGTATAGCCGATCCCATATTGGCTTGGATTTGTCCTAGGCAGTATGGGTTCTAGGAGACCCTGGTTTTGTGCCCCTAGACTCTTGTATGGCAAATAGCCTATATTTAACAGTATGTTCCATGATTTTTTGTTTTTAGAGAAATTTTCATATAAATCGTGGTCCTGGAACTTACTGTCGTACATGTTATGCACATAGGGCTTTTTGTCCAGGGGTTTTGGAAATAGGAGATTCTTGGGTTTTCCTGGGATGGTCAGGATTTTGAGGGGGTCATCCTTGGGTGGCCCCTTCACATATACGACCTTCCTAGGGTTTTTCAATGTGAGCCTTGGTGGCTCGAGCAGGGTCTGCCCCAGATTTGCCTCATGGGTCTAGGAACTCGACAAGCAAGGGGAATATATGACCCCTTGAAGCTGAGGATGACTCTCACCTAGGATCACTACGACTTGGTCCTTGAAAGGGATTTTGACACACCTGTAGAAGGTGGATGGCACAACACACAGGCTGTATATCCAGGGCCTTCCCAACAACAGGTTATAGTGGGGGTGGATGTCCAGGACATGGAACACCCTCGTGTGTGCTATCCCTCTTGTTTCCATGGGGAGTTCGATGGATCCTAGTGGTCTAAATGCATTCCCATCTTATCCAGTGATGACGATGGGGCTTGAGTTTACGGATGTCAAGGTGACTCCGATTTGGTTCGCCACATGAAGTGGAAGGATGTTGAGCCCTCCTCCCCCATCGACTAGGCACCTATCCAAAGAGTGGTTATTCAGAACCACCTCGATATGTAGGGCCTGGTTATGGGAATCGTAGGGTCTTTCTACATCGTCTTCTGAGAATACGATGGGCATTTTTGCTCCTATGGATGCCACATGATTGGACAAGGATTCTGGGGTTCTGTTCGAACTAACCTTTGCTCTTTCTAGAATTTTCTCTAACACGAGTCTATGCCTAGGCGAAGTTTGTATTAGCTCTAGGATGGACATGTTGATAGGAATCTTTGAAAGATGGTTTTCGAAATCATATAATTTTAACTCGACATTTCCCTTATCTGCTTTTGGCGGAACTCTAGGAATACATGCTTTTGAGGGGCCAGGCACACTGACCACCTTTTTAGCACTTTGCAGATGTGGGGGTTGATAGATCCTCCCAGATCTTGTCACCTCCCCCACGATCAACCTAGGGTTCGCACTTAACATGGCTCTAATCGAAAGTTTTGGAGCACCTTGAATTTTTAAAACTGGTTTAACCGGGGACGGAACTCTTGGTGGTCTCCGGATGACTACTTGGGTGGGTTTTTTGTGAAGTATGAGAGTAGATGCACAAGTAGACAAACCAGACTCATATGCATGCGCTAGACTCTTCGAAATCGTGAGAGCACATACCTCTTTTCCCTTCCCACTAGTACTTGCGTGCTGGGGGAAGGGTTCTCTAAAGATAGCTTGGGCAGGCTCGGGTTCCTCAGTGACGTGAAGTTGGCCTTCTGCTATCAAGTTCTCAATTTTATTTAGGAGGGAGAAACACTACTTTGTATCATGACCTTTGAGCAGATGATACTTGCAGAATCTGTTTAAAAATCTCCCTTTGGAAGTGGCTCCCTCGAGAATCTCGGGGAGTTCGATCATTTCCTGGGCAAGTAGGAGGTCTAGGACCTCCGACACAGGTTGCCCCAGTGAAGTATACTCCCGTCTTTCAAAGGGTTTTTTGAAGTTTTTCTCCCTTTTATTTTCTAATTTTTCAAAAATTTTTGAAGCACTTGCCGAGCTTGGATGCAGCCGGATATTGGCGATTTTGTGGGGCTTTGCCCCTTTATCTGTGGTGGGTAGCCCATAAGCGTTGGGCTTCTCCAAGCGAGTTTTCGAAACCACGTTTCCTTTCCACAAGTGATCATAAATCCATTTTTTCAAATTTGTTTCAAAAAGGGATGCTTTTTTTATCAACTTGTGGAAAGATGAGATTTTCTGAAGGGAGAGAAGGGTTTTCAACTCGTTTTTAAAATTATCGAGGATGAGCATGACTGCACATCCTTCGGATATTGGCTCTCGCACTTGTCCAAGGAGAGAACTCCAACGAACGATAAATGTATGCACGTCTTCGTTTGTGCCTTCTTTTGTAACCCTCAATGTGTTTAAAGTCGGCGTGACTTCAACGTTATGCGAGAATCTCTCCATAAAGTAGTTCGCTAACTCTTCAAAAGTTGTGAACTGGCTAAGGTCGTAGGAAGCCAGCCATTTGGTAGCTGTGCCTTTGAGGGATAAAGGGAACCAATACACCCATTTCATAGAGTCCTTCTTTTTCTTATGGGCTGTAGATGCAGGAAAATCCCCGCTCGTCTGGCTTTCTCAGGGCCTGGAGCGGATCCTCTCGTGTGTCTAAGGCCAATTTATATAAACAGGGCGTGCCAGCTAGCTTACCTAAGCTAGCGAAGATATATTTTAAATCTGACTTCTAACGTGGCGACTGTGAGCAAGTGAGCTCTTGTCGTCGCAGACCTTCTTGCACCGATGCGCAAGGGTCAGTCTGTATGCTTTGAAAAATCGAGTTTTGGGATAGGAAAAGCTTACGAAGTGGTTCGAGGTGTTTTTGATTCGGGTCTTTAATACGATGGCAGATTTTAGTTTACGTGGATTTGCTCATGCCTAAGTCTTTCTTTTTATCCCTTTAGGGGCCACTTAGTTTGTGTGTTATGAACACTCCACTACATGGGCGAATTTGAGCGGGGCTTGCTTTGATGCAATATGCGTCCTACCTAGTGATATGGCGTAGATGCAATGCAAACTCACGCTACTCCAAAGGGAAAACCCGAATGTAAAGACAATGCCGAAGGGAAATAACCGAAGGGAAATGACTTGTAATGTAAATGCCGAAGGGAAATATGTATATAGGGTATATACGTGCCCTTACTTGGGTCTTGAAAATAAGAGCGAAGGCTCAATGTGGATGCGTGCTTGAATTGAAAGACTTACACACACGACATGAAATAAAACCCAAATATAACTTGCAGTATGGCCTTGATTAAGGTCTTGGGAATAAGAGCGAAAGCTCAATGTGTGTGAGTGCTTGAATTGAAGTACTACGCACACAACATGAAATTAAACCCAAATAGTATAACACAGCCCTTACTTGGGTCTTTCAAATAAGAGCAAAGGCTCAATGTGTGTGAGTGCTTGAATTGAAAGACTTACACACACGACGTGAAATGAAAACCCAAATAGTATAGCTCGGCCCTTACTTGGGTCTTTCAAATAAGAGCGAAGGCTCAATGTGTGTGAGTGCTTGAATTGAAAGACTTACACACACGACATGAAATGAAAACCCAAATAGTATAGCTCGGCCCTTACTTGGGTCTTTCAAATAAGAGCGAAGGCTCAATGTGTGTGAGTGCTTGAATTGAAAGACTTACACACACGACATGAAATGAAACCCAAATAGTATAGCTCGGCCCTTACTTGGGTCTTTCAAATAAGAGCGAAGGCTCAATGTGTGTGAGTGCTTGAATTGAAAGACAACACACCCAACTTAAGCAAAACTCTACGTAAGTTAAAATATATATATATATATATATATATATATATATATATATATATATATATATATATATATATATATATATATATATATATATATTTATATATTAGGGGCTGATTTGGCCCGTGTGTGTTCAAAATCGTGCACAACTAGGAGAGTGCACGTGTGTGTGGGTGTGCCAAGCCACGTTATTACAAGCGGGGGGAGACTATGCTCCGTTATTACAACCCCGTATCGAATTGAATTTTAGGCAAGTATACAACTAATAACCGAGTTGGGCACTTACTAATAGCTGGTCCGAAGAAGCCTTGCTTGACCGTGGGCTTGGCCTTTGCCTTGGGCTGCAAGAGGGAGCTCCACGAAGTTGAACGGCAAGAGGGACTGCTGGCCGGCTGGAAATGGGGCGCGGGAGAGGCGCCTTGAAGATGGCCGACTGCCTAGCAAAGGGCTGGTTTTGCGTGTGGGGCTAAGGTGACTATGTAGGGTCACTAAGGAAGGGTGTGGTGTTAGGGAGTATGGCACTAAGGGGGAGCCTAAGGGAATGTCTAATGGAGCACCTAAGGGAAGGATGTGGCTGACCGAATGGAAGTGACAGTCGGTTGGAGTGGCCAACTAGGGGAACTTGGTGGTGGCGGGCTGCTAGGGTGGCTAGGTAATGGTGGATGGGAAGGGAACTAGCTAGGATATGGGGTAAGGTAGTAGTGGATGTGGTGAGGTAATATGGGCAGGTTTTAGGGAGTTGGGTGGAGTGGCCGGGCGTAGCTAGGGTGTCTAGGCAATGGCGGGTAGTTAGGTTGGTTGAGGCTTGACCGAATGGGAGTGGTGGCGGCAGGTGGCTGGTGTTAGGGTAAGGTGGTGGTAGTGTAGGTGGCTGAGAGTGGAGGGGGAGTGGAGAAGAGGTGAGGTGGAGTACGGGGTACTAACCGAGTGGTGGGAGATGGCAGTTGGTTGAGGAGCAGCCGGGTGTGATGGATTGGTTGGTTCGGCTGGATGAAGAGGATAGCGACGGGTGGATGGGGAGTGGTGGAGTAGGCGGAGCACGGTGGTGGCTGGTGGTGGTGCAGGTGGAAGAGCCGGCTGGGCTGGAAAGGGTGGGCGAGAGAGTTGATGGGCTGGAATTCGAGGACAAAAAGCCCAAAAAAACCCGCCCACTAGGGGGGGGGGGTTTATAGCTTTTGTGAAGGGCGGTGGGGCTGGTTTTGGGGTAGTGGTTAGGTGGTCTAGGGGTGGTGGTAAGGTAGTAAGGTGGGCTGGTATTAGGGTAGGGCCAGATATTTTAGATATAAGGGGTTTTGGGTAGATTGTGTGCTAGGTTTAGGTGGGGTGGTTTAGAGGTTTAGGGTTTAGCTAGGTGGGTTGGTTTTGGGGTGAGGTTTAGTGAGGTGGGTTAGGTGATTAGGCTAGGATTAGGTTAGGTTTAGGGAAATTAACCTAGGATTAGGGAAGTGGGTTTGGTGATTAGGCTAGGATTAGGCCAGGATTAGGGAAGTGGGTTAGGTGATTAGGCTAGGATTAGGACCGGATTAGGGTAGAAGGCTAGGACTAGGTGTTTTTGGTTAGGATTAGATGAAGGAGCTCCCTTTGTATGACCCATAGACCCTAATCACATCATGTTGGTGCAGCCCTAGGTTAGGTTTTGGCTAATTACAAGCTTAAACCCACTTAATTAGGCTAACCCACATGATTAACCCCAAACTTGACACACAAGTCAAGCTTAATTACAACACACACTTGATCTTATCCTCCCCCACTCTCTCTCATGCCCATAATCCCACGTGAAATGCAAGTGGGCCCCACCTCCATTTATGAGAAGGTGATGTGGGCCATGGATATGGATATTGGATTGGATTTTTGAATTCAAATCCAAATCTAAGTCCATACATGGGTTTGGATTGGGATCTAGATATATATGGTCCAGATCCAATCCAAACTGAATTCTGACTCCTTCGAGCTGTGTTCGAAACGAACAGTTTATGTGGGGCCTGACAGCATCAGTACTCCGTCTGCGTTGGGTCTTCGCCAACATGATCGTCCGCCTCTGTTTTCGCCTTCCGAAGATGACTTCAAATGATGTTTTGATGATAAAAGGGTCTTGGACTTTCGAGATCCTAGGGGTGGATTTGAAACGAGAGTTGCTGTGCCGGGCTCGACATGTGCTCCGGTTCCGGGCTCTCCTTTGCTTTTCTGGTCCTGTCTTGATTAGGCCAAGCTGCTTCGGGGTTTCAAAAACGTGTTTTAAAAGGTTTTCAAAAGCCATATCATATATTTTTGAAATATAAAGTGCAAAACATATATACAGGGTTGCCTGGAAGGCTCCTGTGTTTCCAGACTTAAAATGGCCCTTTGGGGCTGCTTTTTATAAAACCAGGTTGTTTTGAGGAATTCGTGGGATTTCGAGGTGTTTACAGATGCCCCTCTTTGGCCTTTTCCAAATCGATTTGGATAAGGGCAAAGATGACAAACACCCCTTTCAGTGTCTCCCTAGATCTAGCCACGAAGAATATGGGATCGTCCCAATTTTTAGCAAAATCTCAATTTACAAACTCTGGTAGGAGTAGATATCACGCCAAAGGGGGCTACTACGGAATCTGGACCTGAATGGGATCATGTTTATGCAAGTATCATGCGTGGAATGCAGATGCATGACATGGGTGTGGTGCCAAGAGTGGCGACCTCCCAGAGACCAGATGTGGTCGAACTCTAGAGACTTATAAGGACTACTGCTCCAAGTGAGCAGATCCTATGCTGTTCGATGTTCGATTTTCAAAACTTATTTACAAAACTATTTACAAAAGGGACAACTGTCTTGAGTCTCGATCCTAAGGATCTCGAGCTCTTCGTGTTTGCCCTTGTTTGAGTCTTAACACTCGCTTATCTAGCGGAGGTTTTATAAGAAAACAAGGCATATTTCAAATTCCTACGCCTTACTCGAAACGTCGAATTTTCAAACAAGATGAAATTCAAGTAAGTAAATCCTATTTTTACTTTAGGATTCCTCGAAATGAACCATGCTTTAGCTTGGGATAAGCCAGGGATGGGAAAGAGATACCACGGTCCCTTCTGAAGTGTCCCGTGGTTTAACGCATAGAAGGCGGAAAACTGCTCTTTTTGAGCTTTTTGGCCTCTTTTTCCTTTTTTCATAGAGGGTCTCCCTTTGGGAGTATTTTTTCTTTAATCCCTCTTTTTCACAAGAGAATCGATTTTTCTTTCGAATTCTGTTTTCTTTCTTTTGGAAAGAGCCTTTTAATGGGAAATTTCCTTTGTTTTGGGCTTTTGTTTTCCTTTTTGGAAGGAGAAGACAAGAGGGGAGGACTTATCCCAAGCTTACACTCGATCCATTCCAGATCAGCCTATTTAGAAATAGCATGTACTACTTGCAAGTATCTTGCTATATTGAATTAGGCCTTTCTTTGTAAGAAGAAGGATTTTGAAATGTAACCACGATTTTGAAGACTCCACTCTTTCACAAGTGCTAATTCTTTTACTCAGGGTCACACGATTTTGCCTTTGCACCTTATTCTCATGTCTCAGGGCAGCTATCCCTTAAATTTTCGAAAACTGGGATTTAATCCAAATCATACACATGATATTTCTTTAAGTATTAAATATTGATAGGATCTGCCAAATTCCTACCTTCTACATCGATCAACCAATACGAATTGTTCGTGGTGGTTACTCATACAACATAAGGTCCATCCCACTTGGGGCGCCACTTTCCGAGTGGATGTGGCCCACAATAGTGGATGATTTTCGAAACTAGATCCCCCACTTCAAAGTGGCGAGGTCTCATGTGTTTGCCATAGTGTCGGGCTATCCTTTGCCAATATGCACGGGCATGATCCATGGCAAGGAGTCGCCTCTCATCTAGCAAATCCAGCTCAGCCATCCTAGCATGCTGAAGCGTCTCTAGGGGGAGGTCGAGTGCAATGGATGTATGGAATTAATGCAGTTGAGTATGAATGGGAAGAATGGCGTTTGTGCCATAGACCAATTCGAATGGTGTGGCATTCGTGGGAGTCCGGATGGAAGTCCTATAAGCCCATAAGGCTTCATCCAGCTTCTCGTGCCACGTCCTACCCTTCTCTAAGGTTTTCTCAATTATACTAATGAGAGTCTTGTTTGTGGCTTCAGCTTGGCCGTTGCCTTGAGGGTAGTAGGGCGAAGAGAAGTGGTGAGTTATGCCATACGTGTTGCACAACTTAACCATCCGCTCGTTCTTGAATGGGGTGCCATTATCAGACACAAGGTCTTGTGGAACCCCAAATCGAGCCAAGATATTCCTCCGGATGAAAGCCACCACATATTGCCCCAATACGTTGGTTAGGGAAATGGCTTCCACCCACTTGGAGAAATACTCCGTGGCTGCTAAAATGAATCGATGCCCATTCGAGGCTTTTGGAAATATCGGGCCTACGATGTCAAACGCCCACATGGTAAATGGCCAGGGGCTGACCACAGAATGCAATGCAGATGAAGGGATATGAATGGCGTGCCCATGCACTTGACATAGATGACACTTCCTAACATGATCGTGGCAATCCTTTTTCAGGGTGGACCAAAAATAGCCCCCTCTAAGTATTTTCATTGCCATCATGTTGGCAATAACATGACCTCCACATTCTCCATCGTGGAATTCGTGCATCACTATCCTAGCCTCCTCTAGGTCGATACACCTAAGTAGAATGCCGGTAAAACTTTTTTTTGTATAAAACCCCACCCAGAATGGTGTATCGGGTCGAAATCTTACGAATGAATGCCTTATCTTTGGATGTGGCATCCTCGACGAATCCCCCCATTTCTAGAAATTGTTTTATGTCATAAAACCAGGGTTTTTCGATAGACTCTGGGTTATTTTGACAAATGTCCAAGTCGTGTGTGGATGGGTTCGGCGCATGCCATATTTCTAAACATCGGATCCCTAAGATGGGATCGACCTTTAGGGCTGAACCCAAGGAGGAGAGGGCATCGGCGATGCCATTGTCCTCTCTTCCTACGTGTGTGAGTTTACACGATTGGAAGGACTGGACCAATCGAGTGGCCAACTCGTGATATGGAAGTAGTTTCTCATTACGTACTTGCCAAATTTTCAAAACCTGGTTTATGACAAGTGGCGAATCTCCAAAGACCTCAATGCATGATGCCCCTAGAGTTTTCGAAATCCTTAAGCCTTGTATGAGCACTTCATACTCAAATACGTTGTTGGAACATTCGAAATCTAAGCGCACTGCTATAGGAATCTCGCCCTTTTCAGGGGAGATGAGGATGACCCCAGCACCAGCCCCTCGTTGGCTTCGTGCCCCATCGAAGTGCATCTTCCATACTTGGTTTTCGAAAGAATTTGCCAAAATGTGGTTTTGAAAATGGCTTTATTCAGGTTTCAGAAATCGATGCATATTCAAATTTTCCAATTGGTTTTTCGAACTACAATGATGTTTGACAACCAATCAGAATACGCAATGGGTTTTATAAATCCGGCTTTTAACAGATCTTCTAAACCCTCTTTGACTTGCGTGTGTACGTTGGGTTTTACACCTGCATCTAAGGGAAGACGATGCTAGACAATTCTGGGATCTATGACCGGCATGTCTTCATATGTTCATGCAAACACATCTAAATAGGTTCGTAGAAATGCAATGAATGCTAACTTTTCATGTTCGTGCCAACATGCGCCTATTTTGATGGATTTGGGATTGGAATCATTCCCTAGATTCACCTCTATGAAATCTCCTCCTACTGATTGGGAAGGTCTTTCAAAATCGAGAATTTTATGAAATTCTGGGAGCTCAGAAGTGGGATCTTCCTCAAGGGGATCCACTTCTGGGCTTGGATCATTCTCGTGGGCTATAGACTTGAGGGAAGTTGATGCGTGGTTTTCAAAAGGACCTAGTTTTGTACTTGGATTTTTAAGTGATTTCAAAATTTTTGGTCTGGCTATGCAGACGACGTTTCTTTCGAAATCCTTTTCTTTTGCCAAAGTCCTACCTGGAGCAGCTATATACAAAATCTTTTTGGTATTTTCCAAATTTTCGATTTTTTGGGGTTTTTGTAAAACAAGAACTTTAGGAACTATACAAAGCACTCTTTTTTCGAGTTTTTGTTTTTCCATTGTTTTTGGTTTTTCTTGTTTTTCGATTTTTTTTATTTTAAGCTTTTCAAATGTTTTTGTGTTTTTATAAAAGGAATCTTCCGTCATACCTACAAAGGGAAAACACTACGGGTTAGACTCGGAATAGGAGATCTAAATCGTAGGTCCTCTTCTAAGGCAGGTTCCACGGTACCCTTGACCCAGGTGGTCACACGAGGTGGCTCTGGCGGTATTCGAGGAGTATAGCCGATCCCATATCGGCTTGGATTGACCCTAGGAAGGATGGGCTCTAGGAGACCCTGGTTCTGCCCCCCTAGACTCTTGTAGGGCGGGTAGCCCATGTTCAACAACATGTTCCACGACTTTTTGTTTTTTCAAAAGTTTTGGTATAAGTCATGGTCCTGGAACATGCTGTCGTCCATATTATGCTCATATGGCCTCTTGTCCAGGGGCTTTGGAAATAGGGAACGCTTGGGTTTTCCTAGAAGGATTAGGATCGGGAGAGGGCCTGCTTTGGGCGGCCCCTTCAAACATACAACCTTCTTAGGGTTGTTCAACACGAGCCGAGGTGGCTCAACCATAATTTGCCCCAAGTTAGCCTCATGGGCCTGGGAGCTCGATAAACAACGGGAGTTTATGATCCCCTGAAGCTGTGGGTGACTCTCACCTAGGATCACTACGACCTGGTCCCTAAAAGGGATCTTGACACACCGGTGGAAGGTGGATGGCACAGCGCACAAGCTGTGTATCCAGGGTCTTCCCAGTAACAGGTTATAATGGGGGTGGATGTCCAAGACATGGAACACCCCCGTGTGTTCGATCCCTCCCGTTTCCATTAGGAGTTCGATTGATCCTAACGGCCTAGACGCATTCCCATCGTATCCAGTGATACCGATGGGGCTTGGGTTCACTGAAGTCAAGGTGACTCCGATTTTATACGCCACATGAAGTGGAAGGATGTTGAGCCCTCCTCCACCATCGACTAGGCACCTGTCCAGAGAGTGGTTATTCAGAACCACCTCGATATGCAGGGCCTGGTTGTGGGATTCGTAGGGTCTATCTACATCATCTTCCGAGAAAGTGATGGGCAATTTTGCTCCTAATAAAGCCACTTGGGCAGACAAGGATTCCGGACTTATGTTCGAATCAACCTTGGCCCTTTCTAGAATTTTCTCTAGCACGAGTCTATGCCTAGGAGAGGTTTGTATAAGCTCTAGGATAGACATATGGATAGGAATCTTTGAAAGGTGGTTTTCGAAGTCATAAGGATTTAGGATGACTTTATCCTTATCTGCTTTTGGCAGAACACCAGGGATACATGCTTTTGAGGGGCCAGGCACACTGACCACCTTTTTAGCACCTTGAAGGTTCGGGGGTTGATAGATCCTCCCGGATCTAGTTACTTCCCCCACGACCAGCCTAGGGTTTGCGCTAAATTTGGCTCTAAGGATGAGTTGAGGAGAACCTTGGATTTTCAAAACTGGTTTTGCTGGGGATTCTACTTTTGGTGGTCCCCGAATGACGACTTGGGTGGGCTTCTTGTATAATACAATAGTGGGCGCCCAAGTGGGTCGACCAAACTGTGGTTTTTGCGCTAGTTCCTTAAAAAAGGTGAGGGTACATACCTCCTTTCCTTTCCCACTGCCACTGGCGTGTTTGGGAAAGGGTTCTTTGAAGATAGCTTGAGGTGGCTCAGGTTCCGCAGTGACTTGGAGTCGGCCCTCCGCTATCAAGTTCTCAATTTTATTTAAAAGGGAGAAACAACGTTTGGTATCATGGCCTTTGAGCCGATGATACTTACAAAATCGGTTTAAATACCCCCCCTTGGAAGTGACTCCTTCGGGGATTTCAGGGAGTTCTATCATGCCTTGGGCAAGTAGGAGGTCTAGGACCTCCGACACAGGTTGCCCCAGCGGTGTATACTCCCGTTTTTGAAAGGTTCGCTCCCTTTTATTTTCTAATTTTTCAAAATTTTTAGAAGTGCCTGCCACACCTGGATCCACCCAGACATTGGCGATTTTATGGGGCTTTGCCCCTTTGTCCATCGTGGCTAGCCCATAAGTGATGGGCTTTTCCAAACGGGTTTTAGAAACGGCACTTCCTTTCCACAAGTGATTGTATGTCCCTTTTCTCATGTTGGTTTCGAAAAGGGAGGCCTTTTTTATCAACTTATGGAAAGTTGAAATCTCATGGAGAGAGAGAAGGGCTTTTAACTCGCTTTTAAAGTTATCCAGGATGAGCATGACTGCGCATCCTTCGGATATGGGCTCTCGCACTTGGCCCAAAAGTGACCTCCATCTTATAATGAAGGCATGTACGTCTTCGTTCATGCCTTGCTTTGTATCCCTTATGGTATTCAGAGTCGGCGTGACTTCTATGTTATGTGCAAATCTTTGAATGAAGCAGTTCGCTAACTCTTCAAAAGTAGCGAACTGGCTTAAGTCGTAGGAAGCCAGCCATTTGGCAGCTGTGCCTTTAAGGGATAAAGGGAACCAATACACCCATTTCATCGAGTCCTTTTTCTTCTTATGGGCTCGACGCGAGAAAAGCTGCAAGTGAGACCTAGGGTCGCCTATGCCATCATACTGATGGAAGTTCGGTATTTCATCGTCACTGTCTGTTTCATAATCCATGGGAAGGAAATCAGACAGGGCATTGCTTCTTTTCTCTTTATTCTGCCCTTTCAGCAACTGCTGTAGGGCATTACGCTCCTTTTGTGTGAAGGACTCGTGGTATTGGTTGCCTTTCATTACGGAGGCCTCTTTGTGCTTGCGAGGTTTTTCAGATTTTTTCTTAGGCCTTTGTTCACCGTTTGATGAACACAAATCGCCTACTTCAGCCTCTTGGCTGAGAGCATCGATTTTGGCCTCAAACTCCCTTCTCAGGTCCTCGATTTCATCTAGTTTTATTTTGTTTTTGAAAATCCTCCTAGAGTGAGAACTTCATGCGCATGAGCCTTGGCTCGACACTTCACTTGGATTGGATTTTGGCATGCTTTTCAAGCTTTTTCAAAATGTCCTAAGTACAAGCAAAGAAAACAAGTTAAAAACGACACCTTTTTAACAAAATTTTTCGCAAGTATAAAACTCGATTTTTGAAAGGCTCACGTCCCACCAGGCGTGCCAATCTCTCTAGACGCAGGAAAATCCCTGCTCGTCTGGCTTTCTCAGGGCCTGGAGCGGATCCTCTCGTCTGTCTAAGGCCTATTTATATAAACAAGGCGTGCCAGCTAGCTTACCTAAGCTAGCGAAGATATATTTTAATTCTGACTTCTAACGTGGCGACTGTGAGCAAGTGAGCTCTTGTCGTCGCAGACCTTCTTGCACCGATACGCAAGGGTCAGTCTGTACGCTTTGAAAAATCGAGTTTTGGGATAGGAAAAGCTTACGAAGCGGTTCGAGGTGTTTTTGATTCGGGTCTTTAATACGATGGCAGATTTCAGTTTACGTGGATTTGCACGTGCCCAAGTCTTTCCTTTTATACCTTTAGGGGCCACCTAGTTTGTGTGTTATGAACACTCCACTACATGGGCGAATTTGAGCGGGGCTTGCTTTGATGCAATATGCGTCCTACCTCGTGGTATGGCGTAGATGCAATGCAAACTCACGCTACTCCAAAGGGAAAACCCGAATGTAAAGACAATAACGAAGGGAAATAACCGAAGGGAAATGACTTGTAATGTAAATGCCGAAGGGAGATATGTATATAGGGTATATACGTGCCCTTACTTGGGTCTTGAAAATAAGAGCGAAGGCTCATTGTGGGTGCGTGCCTGAATTGAAAGACTTACACACACGACATGAAATAAAACCCAAATATAACTTGCAGTATGGCATTGATTAAGGTCTTGGGAATAAGAGCGAAAGCTCAATGTGTGTGAGTGCTTGAATTGAAGTACTACGCACACAACATGAAATTAAACCCAAATAGTATAACACGGCCCTTACTTGGGTCTTTCAAATAAGAGCGAAGGCTCAATGTGTGTGAGTACTTGAATTGAAAGACTTACACAAACGACGTGAAATGAAAACCCAAATAGTATAGCTCGGCCCTTACTTGGGTCTTTCAAATAAGAGCGAAGGCTCAATGTGTGTGAGTGGTTGAATTGAAAGACTTACACACACGACATGAAATGAAAACCCAAATAGTATAGCTCGGCCCTTATTGGGTCTTTCAAATAAGAGTGAAGGCTCAATGTGTGTGAGTGCTTGAATTGAAAGACTTACACACACGACATGAAATGAAAGCCCAAATAGTATAGCTCGGCCCTTACTTGGGTCTTTCAAATAAGAGCGAAGGCTCAATGTGTGTGAGTGCTTGAATTGAAAGACAACACACCCAACTTAAGCAAAACTCTACGTAAGTTAAAATATATATATATATATATATATATATATATATATATATATATATATATTAGGGGCTGATTAGGCCCGTGTGTGTTCAAAATCGTGCACAACTAGGAGAGTGCACGTGTGTGTGGGTGTGCCAAGCCACGTTATTACAAGCGGGGGGAGACTATGCTCCGTTATTACAACCCCGTATCGAATTGAATTTTATGCAAGTATACAACTAAGGACCGAGTTGGGCACTTACTAATAGATGGTCCGAAGAAGCCTTGCTTGACCGTGGGCTTGGCCTTTGCCTTGGGCTGCAAGAGGGAGCTCCACGAAGTTGAACGGCAAGAGGGACTGCTGGCCGGCTGGAAATGGGGCACGGGAGAGGTGCCTTGAAGATGGCCGGCTGCCTAGCAAAGGGCTGGTTTTGCGTGTGGGGCTAAGATGACTATGTAGGGTCACTAAGGAAGGGTGTGGTTGCATGACCCATAGACCCTAATCACATCATGTTGGTGCAGCCCTAGGTTAGGTTTTCACTAATTACAAACTTAAACCCACTTAATTAGGCTAACCCACATGATTAACCCTAAACTAGAAACACAAGTCAAGCTTAATTACAACACACACTTGATCTTATCCTCCCCCACTCTCTCTCGTGCCCATAATCCCATGTGAAATTCAAGTGGGCCCCACCTCCATTTATGAGAAGGTGATGTGGGCCATGGATATGGATATTGGATTGGATTTTTGAATTCAAATCCAAATCTAAGTCCATACATGGGTTTGGATTGGGATCTGGATATATATGATCTAGATCCAATCCAAACTGAATTCTGACTCCTTCGAGCTGTATTCGAAACGAACGGTTTGTGCGGGGCCTGACAGCATCAGTACTCCGTCTGTGTTGGGTCTTCGCCAACATGATCGTTCGCCTCTATTTTCACCTTCCGGAGATGACTTCAAATGATGTTTTGATGATAACAGGGTCTTGGATGTTCGAGATCCTGGGGGTGGATTTGATACGAGAGTTGTTGTGCCGGGCTCGACATGTGCTCCGGTTCTGGGCTCTCCTTTGCTTTTCTGGTCCTGTCTTGATTAGGTCAAGCTGCTTCGGGTTTCAAAAACGTGTTTTAAAAGGTTTTCAAAAGCCATATCATATATTTTTGAAATATAAAGTTCAAAACATTTATACAGGGTTGCCTGGAAGGCTCCTGGGTTTCCAGACTTAAAATGGCCCTTTGGGGCTGCTTTTTATAAAACCTGGTTGTTTTGAGGAATTCGTGGGATTTCGAGGTGTTTACATGGGCTCAACGAGAGAAAAGTTGCAAGTGAGACCTAGGGTCTCCTATGCCATCATACCGATGGAAGTTCGGTATTTCATCGTCACTATCTATTTCATAGTCCACAGGTAAGAAATCAGACAGGGCGTAACTCCTTTTCTCTTTGTTTTGCCCTCTCAGCAGCTGTTGTAGGGCTTTACGGTCCTTGTGTGTGAATGACTCATGGTATTGGTTGCCTTCCATTGCGGAAGTCTCTTTATGTTTGCGAGTTTTTTCAAACTTTTTCTTGGCCTTTGGTTCGCCATTTGACGAACATGAGTCAGCTGCTTCAGCCTCTTAGCTAAGAGCAGCAATTTTGGCCTCAAAATCCCTTCTCAAGTCCTCAATCTCTTCTAGTTTGTTTTGTTTTTTCAAAAACCTCCTAGAATGAGAACTTGATGCACATGAGCCATGGCTCGACACTTCATTGGATTCCAGATTTGACATGCTTCGATGCTTTTCAAAATCCTAAGTATGACATGCAACAAACAAGAGTTAAAACACTTTCCTTGAAATTTTTTTTTGTGAGGTTTCCTTATATCAGTTGACTTTGTAGAAGGCCCAGGTCCCACCGGGCGTGCCAAATCTGGAGACACGGAAAATCTTCACTCCTGGTTCTTAGGCCTGAAGTGAACTTTTTTGTGTGTCTAAGTCGCTTTTATAAAAAGGGCGTGCCAGCTAGCTTACTCAAGCTAGCGAAGTAAGTTTTAAAAATCTGACTCGTTTGGGGCGACTGTGAGCAAGTGAGCTCTTTTCGTCGCAGACCTTCTTGCACCGATGCGCAAGGGTCAGTCTGTACGCTTAGCAAAGTTGATTTTGAACCTCTTTGAAAATGTACAAAGTGTTTGACTGGGTTTTGTATGTTTTGTTGCAGATTTTATTTCACGTGGGATTTGCACGTGCCTATGTCTTTCAATTTTACGTTATTTAGGCCAACTAGGTGTGTGCGCAAGTGACCTAAGTTGGGCGATTTTTGCATGGGTGTATGGGGTTTGCTTTGATGCAATATGCGTCCTAACTCGTGGTATGGAGAATATGCAATGCAAACTCACACAACTCCAAGGGAAAACCTGAAATTGAAAGACAATGCTTAAGGAAAATTGCGTAAGGGAAATATGGCTATATCTTAAGAGCGGAAAGGCTCAATTGTGTAAGTGTGTGTCATGTATATATTGAAAGGCTACTCACACAGCTGAACCTTAAAACCCAAATCTTAAAGACATAGCGGAAGGGAAATACAACTATATATATATGGGCCCGAAGGTCGCCAACGTGTGCGTGGGTGTTGTGTACAAATGTAAAGACAACTCACACGACTTGTAATGTAAAACCCAAATAGAATTGCAATATGACTCTTATTAGAGTCTTGGGAGTAAGAGCGAAAGTTCAATGCGTGTGAGTGTGGAATTGAAAGACCACGCACACAACTTGAATGAAAACCCCAAATTAAATTGCAATATGGCTCTTATTAGAGTCTTGGGAGTAAGAGCGAAAGCTCAATGTGTGTGAGTGGAATTGAAAGACCACGCACACAACTTGAATGAAAACCCCAAATTAAATTGCAATATGGCTCTTATTAGAGTCTTGGGAGTAAGAGCGAAAGCTCAATGTGTGTGAGTGTGGAATTGAAAGACAACACCCACAACTTCAATGTAAACACACGCAACTGAACTTATATAATTAAAATTATATCTTAGGGGTTGTCAAGGCCCGTGTGTGTGCAAAAGGTGTGCAACTAAGAGCGGAAAGGCTCAAGTGCACGTGGGTGCTTGTGTGTCAAACCAAGTTATTACATCTTGGGGGGAGACTACGCTCCATTATTACAACCCCATGTCAAAATTTAATTGAATATAAAGCAAGTTTATATAATGGACCAAGTTTAGGCACTTACATGTAGCTGGTCCATCTTCAACTTGCGTGGACTTGGACTTGTGATTTGCCTTGGGCAGCCAAGAGGAGTCCCTTAGGTGGCTTGTCGGGGCTGGTAGGAGTGTTGGCTGGCTAATGTTGAGGCATTGTAGGGAGGTAGGTTGAGCTAAGGTGTGGTGCTAGGAGTTGGGATGAATTTAGGGACAGGTAGAGGTGCTCGGCTAGGTGGAAGGAAGGGTCATGCTGGCTGGGTGGAAGGGAGAATGGCGGGTGGATGGGAATGTTGGCAGGGGGTGCAGGTAGGCTGGGCAGGTGTTGGGTGGTGCTCGGTTGGGAGGAAGCAAGGTGCTGGCTAGGTGGAGTTGGAGTGGGGTATGGTGGGGTTGGTGGCCGGGTGAAAGAGAGGTGGAGTGTTCAGGTCCTGGCCGAATGGGAGGATGAAGAGTCCTGGTAGGTGGAAGGGAAAGTGGTACTAACCGGAAAGGTGGCGACAGGTGATGTTGGTGGCCAGGTGGAAAGGAGGTGGCAGGTGCAGTAGGTGGAAGGGCAGGTGTTTTGGCCGGTTGGGAATGAAGGAGATACTAGTGGCCGAGTGGAGCTCCTCGCTGAAGGTGGAAGGATGGCAGGTGGGTGAAGAGAGGAGGGATGAGAGTGTCCCGGGAGCATGGAGAGCCAAGAAGAGAGACCCCACCCGCAGGTGATAGGTGGGGTTTATATAGGATAAGGATTAGTGGCTGGGATAAGGGAGCTTAGGTCGGTTAGGTGGGCCAGATATTTATTTTGGTGGGCTAGGATATGGTGGGCTAGATATTTTCATTTAGGTGGGTTGGGTTAGTGGTTTGGGGGTAGGTCGGTTAGGTGGGCTGGGTTTAGTTGGTTAGGGACTTAGTTAGGTGAACTAAGGTTAGCTTAGGCTTAGTTGGTTAGGGTCTAGGTAGTCCAGCTAGGTGAGGTCGGCTAGGTGAAGTGGGTGTGGTTTTGGGTGAGAAGGGCTAAGTCTAGGTTAGGTTTTAGGAACAATGGCTAGGTGAGGTAAGCTAACTTAGGGCTAGGTTTCGGAACCACCTCTTGGCGCCGGTCCATTGCAGCCATATCCAAGTTGGTGCAGCCCTAGGTCAAGTGTAGGTGCACACAAGCTTGAACCCACACTCCTGTTAAACCCACAAGGCTAACCCACTTTTGACCAAAAGTCAAGCCTACCAACTTTCTCACTCTTACTTTATGGCCCCTTTTCTCTCTCTACCCAAGCCTTCCAAGGGCATTCACGTAAAACTTTGTGGGCCCCTCACCCCCATTTATGGGGAGGTGAAGTGGGCCATGGATACAGATATTGGATTTGGATCTTGGGATCCGAATCCAAATCCAAATACACTTTGGGTTTGGATTTGGATATATATGGTCCAAATCCGATCCAAATTTGATTTTTTTTATTCCTTCATGGCATTTCGAGATAGATGGTTTGTGCGGGGCCTAACTTCATCAGTACTCCGTCTTGCGTTGGGTCTTTGCCAACATTGTCGCCCGCTCTTCTTCTCACCTTTCGAAGTTCATTTTGAGCAAATTTCTGATATCTCGGGTTGGATGTCCGAGAATCTGGGGATGCTTTAGACATGAGAGTTGATGTGTCGGGCTTGAAGTATGCTTCGGGTCCGCACTCTCCTTTATCTTTTCAATCTGCTTTTATCAGGCTAGGAGGCTTTTGGGACTTCAAAACACTATTTATAGTCTAAAAGCAATATGTACAGATTTTTAAAATGTATATAAAGGTTTAAAATATGTACAGGGTTGTCTGGAAGGCTCCTGGGTTTCCAGACTCAAAATAGCCCTTTGGGGCTGCTTTTGTAAAACCAAGCATATTTGAGAAAATCGTGAGATTTTGGGGTGTTTACATTACCTTACTTCTTTAAAATTCAATTCAATTTGATACGGGGTTGTAATAATGGAGCATAGTCTCCCCCCGAAATGTAATATTCATGCTTGATACACAAGGCACACATATACACTTGAGTCATATTGCTCTTAGACATACACAAAACACCCACGTGCACTTGAGCCTTTCCGCTCTTAATTGCACACACATTGAGCCTTTCCGCTCTTAAGATAAAATATATATTTCTCTTTGGGTATTTACTTTAGCGAAAGCTATGTGAGTTGCAATTCAATTCGGGTTGTTACATTCACGTCGTGTGAGTTTGTCATTTAAATTTCACACTCGCACACAAGAAGTACTCGAGCACTTTCTCCACACTCTCACGCACATTTTGAGCCTTTGTTGCTCATAAGATATAGCATACTTATATATTTTCCAGCTGCGTGAGTTTTACATTAAGTCCTGTACGCACTTACATTTTCGGGTGGGTTTAATTAAAGTTGTGTGAGTTGTCTTTCCATTTACACACCAAAAGCACTCACTCACAATTGAGCCTTTCTACTCTTATTATATACCTATATTTAAATTTCGGCAAGGTTCAATTCAAGTCGTGTGAGTTTGTCATTTAAATTTCACACTACACACATGGGTGCATTGAGCCTTTCCACTCTTACTATATACTTATATTTCAATTTCAAGTTCAATTCAAGTCGTGTGAGTTTGTCATTTAAATTTCACACTACACACATGCATGCATTGAGCCTTTTCGCTCTTAAGATATAAGTATATTTCAATTCTGCAATTTACATTCAAGTCGTGTGAGTTGCTTTCAAGTTCGGGTATTTTCCTTAAGTTGCGTGAGTTGCACTTCCATTCGGGTATTTACATTAAGTCATGTGTATGAGTTGTTTTCAAATCGAGCCTAGCTCACATCATCATATAAAACCCAAAAAATATTTGTGCATCCTTGCATTCCTGCGTTTTCAAAAGAAACCCAGAATCTACGCTCAAACTCGCTAAAATTTGGCCACTTGTGCACACACATATCTGGCCTAAATAGCTTAAAAACTCAAAGACTTGGAATCATCCAACCCCGTACATAAAACTTGCAAACTTAGGCAAAACTCGAGTTTTCAAAACACTTTCTCCTTTCAAAGAGTCAAAAATTGTTTTATCAACGTCTATAAGTGTTTAACTGACCCTTGAGCACCGGTTCAAGAAGGTTTATAGCAAAAAGATCCCGCTTGTAGACGCAGAAAATCTCCGCCTCCTTGGTTTCTTAGGCCTGGAGCGAACCTTTTCGTGTGTCTAAGTCCTATTTGAATAAACAGGACGTGCCAGCTAGCTTACCTAAGCTAGCGAAGATATATTTTAGCCTGACTTCTAACGTGGCGATTGTGAGCAAGCAAGCTCTTGTCATCGCAGACCTTCTTGCACCGATGCGCAAGGGTCAGTCTGTACGCTTTAAAAATCGAGTTTGGAGTGGAAAAAGCTTACGAAAACGGTTCGAGGTGTTTGATTTGGGTCTTTTTAGTATGATTTCCAGATTTTAGATCACGTGGATTTGCACGTGCCTAAGTCTTTCTTTTTATCCCTTTATGGGCCACCTAGGTGTGTGTTATGAACACTCCACTAAATGTGGTGAATTTGAGCGGGAGTATGGGGTTTGCTTTGATGCAATATGCATCCTAACTCGTGGTATGGTGTATATGCAATGCAAACTCACGCTACTCCAAAGGGAAAACCCGAATTTAAAGACAATGCCGAAGGGAAATGACTTAAGTAAAATGACTTGTAATGGAAATTGTCGAAGGGAAATGGTGGCGATGTGGGGTGAAGCCGACCGGGAGGCAGTGGTGGTGCGAGGTGGTGCTGGCCAGGGTGTGGTGGTGCTGGTGGAGCAAGGCGGAAGACTTGGTTGGAAGGTGGCTGGAGTCGGCTCGGAGAGATGGGCTGAAAAAAGTTGAAAAACCCGCCCACTAGGGGGGGGGGGTTATAGGGTTGGAGATGGCGGTTGGGGCTGGTTTTGAGGAAGTGGTAAGGTGGTCTAGGGGGTGGTGGTGTGGTGATAAGGTGGGCTGGTTTTGGGGAGGGGCCAGATATTTTAATACAAGGGGTTTTAGGTAGATGGTGTGCTAGGTTTAGGTGGTGTGGTTTAGGGGTTTAGGGTTTAGCTATGTGGGTTGGTTTTGGGGTGAGGTTTAGTGAGGTGGGTTAGGTGATTAGGCTAGGATTAGGCTAGGTTTAAGGGAATTAGGCTAGGTTTAGGAAAGGATTAGGGAAGTGGGTTAGGTGATTAGGTTGGGATTAGGCCGGGATTAGGGAAGTGGGTTAGGTGAATAGGCTAGGTTTAGGACGGGATTAGGGTAAAAGGCTAGGATTAGGGGTTTTTGATTAGGATTGGGTTAAGGAGATCCCTTTGCATAACCCATAGACCTTGTTGCATCATGTTGGTGCAGCCCTGGGTTAGGTTTTGGCTAATTACAAGCTTAAACCCATGTTAATTAGGCTAACCCACATGATTAACCCCAAACTTGACACACAAGTCAAGCTTAATTACAACCACACTTTAATCTTATCCTCCCCCACTCTCTCTCATGCCCATAATCCCACGTGAAATTCAAGTGGGCCCCACCTCCATTTATGAGAAGGTGATGTGGGCCATGGATGTGGATATTGGATTGGATCTCTAGATCCAAATCCAAATCCAAGTCCACACATGGGTTTGGATTGGGATCTGGATATATATGGTCCAGATCCAATCCAAATTGAATTCTGACTCCTTCAGGCTGTGTTCGAAACGAACGGTTTGTGCGGGGTCTGACAGCATCAATACTCCGTCTGCGTTGGGTCTTCTCCAACATGATCGTTCGCCTTTGTATTCCCTTCTAGAGATGATTTCAAGTAATGTTTTGCTGATAACAGGGTCTTGGACGTTCGAGATCCTGGGTGTGGATTCAATACGAGAGTTGCTGTGCCGGGCTTGACTTGTGCTCCGGTTCCGGGCTCTCTTTAGCTCTTCTGGTCCTGTCTCGATTAGGCCAAGCTGCTTCGGGGTTTCAAAATGTGTTTTAAAAGGTTTTTAAAACCATATTATACATATTTAAAACATATAAAGTTTAAAACATATGTGCAGGGTTGCCTGGAAGGCTCCTGGGTTTCCAGACTCAAAATAGCCCTTTGGGGCTGCTTTTACAAAACCAGGTTGATTTGAGAAGTTCGTGGGATTTCGGGGTGTTTACGGATGCCCCTCTTTGGCCTTGTCCAAATCAATTTGGATAAGGGCAAAGATGACAAACACCCCTTTTAATGTCTCCCTAGATCTAACCATGAAGAATATGGGATCGTCCCAATTTTTAGCAAAATCTCAGTTTTAAAAACCCTCGTAGGAGGAGATATCACGCCAAAGGGATATACCATGGAATCTGGTCCTAAATGAGATCATGTTTATGCAAGTACCATACGTAGAATGCAGATGACATGGGTGTGGTGCCAAGGGTGGCGAGCTCCCAGAGACCAGATGTGGTCGAACTCTAGAGACTTACAAGGCCTACTGCTCCAAGTGAGTAAATCTTATGCTGTTTGATGTTTGATTTTTCAAAATCTATTTACAAAAGCTATTCACAAAAGGGACAACTGTTTTGAGTCTCGATCCTAAGGATCTCGAGCTCTTCGTGTTTGCCCTTGTTTGAGTCTTAACACTCGCTTATCTAGCGGAGGTTTTGTAAGAAAACAAGTTATATTTCAAATTCCTACGTCTTACTCAAAACGTCGAATTCTCAAACAAGATGAAATTCAAGTAAGTAAATCCTATTTTTACTTTAGGATTCCTTGAAATGAACCATGCCTTAGCTTGGGATAAGCCAGGGATGGGAAAGAGATACCACGATCCCTTCTGAAGCGTCCCGTGGTTTATGGCATAGAAGGCGAAAAACTGCTCTTTTTGAGCTCTTTGGCCTCTTTTTCCTTTTTTTCATAGAGGGTCTCCCTTTGGGAGTTTTTTTTCTTTAATCCCTCTTTTTCACAAGAGAATCAATTTTTCTTTTGAATTCTGGTTTCTTTCTTTTGGAAAGAGACTTGTAATGGGAAATTCCCTTTGTTTTGGACTTTGTTTTCCTTTTGGAAGTAGAAGAGAAGAGGGGAGGACTTATCCCAAGCTCACACTCGATCCATTCCAGATCAGCCTATTTAGAAATAGCACGTACTACTTGCAAGTATCTTGCTATGTTGAACTAGGCCTTTCTTTGTAAGAAGAAGGATTTTGAAATGTAACCACGATTTTGAAAACTCCACTCTTTCACAAGTGCGAATTCTCTTACTCAGGGTCATACGACTTTGCCTTTGCACCTTATTCTTATGTCTCAGGGAAGCTATCCCTAAAATTTTCGAAAATTGGAATTTAATCCAAATCCTACACATGATACTTCTTTAAGTATTGAATATTGATAGGATCTGCTAAATTCCTACCTTCTACATCGATCAACCAATACGAATTGTTCGTGGTGGTTACTCATACAACATAAGGTCCATCCCACTTGGGGCGCCACTTTCCGAGTGGATGTGGGCCACGATAGTGGATGATTTTCGAAACTAGATCCCCCACTTCAAAGTGGCGAGGTCTCATGTGTTTGCCATAGTGTCGAGCTATCCTTTGCCGGTATGCACGAGCATGATCCATGGCAAGGAGTCGCCTCTCATCTAGCAAATCTAGTTCGGCCATCCTAGAATGCTGAAGCGTCTCTAGGGGGAGGTCGAGTGCTATAGATGTATGGAATGAATGTAGTTGAGTATGAATGGGAAGAATGGCATTTGTGCCATAGACCAATTCGAATGGTTTGGCATTCGTGGGAGTCCGGATGGAAGTCCTATACACCCATAAGGCTTCATCCAGCTTCTCGTGCCACGTCCTACCCTTCTCTAAAGTTTTCTCAATTATACTAATGAGAGTCTTGTTTGTGGCTTCGGCTTGGCCGTTGCCTTGAGGGTAGTAGGGCGAAGAGAAGTAGTGAGTTATGCCATACGTGTTGCACAACTTAACCATCCGCTCGTTCTTGATGGGGTACCATTATCAGACACAAGGTCTCGTGGAACCCCAAATCGAGCAAGATATTCCTCCGGATGAAAGCCACCACATGTTGCCCCAGCACGTTGGTTAGGGAAATGGCTTCCACCCACTTGGAGAAATACTCCGTGGCTGCTAAAATAAATTGATGCCCATTCGAGGCTTTTGGAAATATTGGGCCTACGATGTCAATGTGTGTGAGTGCTTGAATTGAAAGACTTACACACACGACATGAAAGACAACTCACCCAACTTAAGCAAAAACCCTACGTAAGTTGAAATATATATATATTTATATACTAGGGGCTGATTAGGCCCGTGTGTGCTCAAAATCGTGCACGACTAAGAGAGTGCACGTGTGTGGGTGTGCCAAGCCACGTTATTACAAGCGGGGGGAGACTATGCTCCGTTATTACAACCCCGTATCGAATTAAATTTTAAGCAAGTATACAACTAAGGACCGAGTTAGGCACTTACTAATAGCTTGTCCGAAGAAGCCTTGCTTGAGCGTGGGCTTGGCCTTCGCCTTGGGCTACAAGAGGGAGCTCCGCGGAGTTGATCGGCAAGAGGGGCTGCTGGTCGGCTGCAAATGGGCGCGGGAGAGGCACTTTGAAGATGGCCGGCTGATTAGCGAAGGGCTGGTTTTGTGCGTGGGCTAAGGTGAGTATGTAGGGTCACTAAGAGAGGATAAGGTTAGGGAGTATGGCACTAAGGGAGTGTCTAGGGGGAGGATATAGCTGGTGGGTGGCTGGCCGAAGGGATAGGTGACAGTCGGTTGGAGTGGCTGACTGCTAGGGAGGCCTTGTGGTGGCAGGCTGCTAGGGTGGCTAGGCAATGGTGGATGAGAAGGGAACTAGCTAGGGTATGGGGTAAGGTGGTGGTGGATGTGGTGAAGTGATATGGGCAGATCTTAGGGAGTTGGGCGGAGTGGCCGGGGGTAGCTAGGGTGTCTAGGTAGTGGCGGGTAGTTGGAGTGGCTAAGGCCTGGCCGAATGGAAATGGTGGCGGCAAGTGGCTGGTATTAGGGTAAGGTGGTGGTATGGTGGGTGGCTGAGAGCGGAGAGGGAGTGGAGAAGAAGTAAGGTAGAGTATGGGGTACTAACCGAATGATGGGAGGCGGCGGTTGGTTGAGAAGCAGCCGGGTGTGGTGGAGTGGCTGGTTCGGCTGGATGAAGAGGATGGCGACGGGTGGCTGGGGAGTGGTGGAGCAGGTGGAGCACGGTGGTTGTGCAGGTGGCGGTGCAGGTGGAAGAGCCGGTTGGGCTGGAAAGGGTGGATGAGAGAGTTGAGGGAAGGTCGGCTGGAAAATGGAGGAACCAAAGCTGAAAAACCCGCCCACTAGGGGGGGGGGGTTATAGCTTTTGTGAAGGGCGGTGGGGCTGGTTTTGGGGTAGTGGTTAGGTGGTCTAGGGGTGGTGGTAAGGTAGTAAGGTGGGCTGGTATTAGGGTAGGGCCAGATATTTTAAATACAAGGGGTTTTGGGTAGATTGTGTGCTAGGTTTAGGTAGGGTGGTTTAGAGGTTTAGGGTTTAGCTAGGTGGGTTGGTTTTGGGGTGAGGTTTAGTGAGGTGGGTTAGGTGATTAGGCTAGGATTAGGTTAGGTTTAGGGAAATTAACCAAGGTTTAGGGAAGGATTAGGGAAGTGGGATAGGTGATTAGGCTAGGATTAGGCCGGGATTAGGGAAGTGGGTTAGGTGATTAGGACAGGATTAGGGTAAAAGGTTAGGATTTGGCATTTTTGGTTAGGTTTAGGTTAAGGAGCTCCCTTTGCATGACCCATGGACCCTAATCATATCATGTTGGTGCAGCCCTAGGTTAGGTTTTGGCTAATTACAAGCTAAACCCACTTAATTAGGCTAACCCACATGATTAACCCCAAACTTGACACACAAGTCAAGCTTAATTACAACATACACTTGATCTTATCCTCCCCCACTCTCTCTCATGCCCATAATCCCACGTGAAATTCAAGTGGGCCCCACCTCCATTTATGAGAAGGTGATGTGGGCCATGGATATGGATATTGGATTGAATTTTTGAATCCAAATCCCAATCTAAGTCCATACATGGGTTTGGATTGGGATCTGGATATATATGATCCAGATCCAATCCAAATTGAATTCTGACTCCTTCGAGCTGTGTTCGAAATTAACGGTTTGTGCGGGGCCTGACAGCATCGTACTCCGTCTGCATTGGGTCTTCGCCAACATGATCGTTCGCCTTTGTTTTCGCCTTCCGGAGATGACTTCGAATGATGTTTTGATGATAACAGGGTCGTGGACGTTCGAGATCCTGGGGGTAGATTTAATATGAGAGTTGCTGTGCCAGGCTCGACATGTGCTTTAGTTCCGGGCTCTCTTTGGCTTTTTTGGTCCTGTCTTGATCAGGCCAAGCTGCTTCGGGGTTTCAAAAACATGTTTAAAAAGGTTTTCAAAGCCATATTATATATTTTTGAAATATAAAGTTCAAAACATATGTACAGGGTTGTCTGGAAGGCTCCTGGGTTTCCAGACTCAAAATGGCCCTTAGGGGCTGCTTTTACAAAACCAGGTTTGTTTCGAGGAATTTGTGGGATTTCGGGGTGTTTACAATATGGAAGTAGTTTTACATTACGTACTTGCCAAATTTTCAAAACCTGGTTTATAACAAGGAGCGAATCTCCAAAGACCTCGATGCATGATGCCCCTAGAGTTTTCGAAATTCTTAAGCCTTGTATGAGTGCTTCATACTCAGCTACGTTGTTGGAACATTCGAAATCTAGGCAGACTGCTATAGGAATCTCACCCTTTTCAGGGGAGATGAGGATGACCCCAGCACCAGTCCCTCGTTGGTTTCGTGCTCCATCGAAGTGCATCTTCCACACTTGGTTTTTGAAAGAATTTGCCAAAATGTGGTTTTGGAAATGGTTTTGTAATATGCCTTCATCAGGCATTTCATCAAGCATATGATATGCGTCCTCTAGGGGGAACTCAGCCACATAGTCTGTTAGGGCTTGCCCCTTAATAGAGATCTGGTGATGATATTTCAGGTCATACTCCATTAGAAGGAGTTGCCATTTGCCCAATCTACCCGTGAGAATGGGTTTTTCGAATAAGTGCTTGATTGGATCAAGCTTGGACACTATCCAGATCTCATGATCTAGAAAATAGTGTCTGAATTTTTGGCAGGCCCAAACTAGGGTCAAGCACGTCTTCTCCATGGCTTGATAATTTCGTTCATAAGCCAAGAGAGTTTTCGAAATATAGTAGATGGCATACTCCTTATGGGTGTTATCCTCGTATTGAGCCAATAGGGCTCCTAAAGCATTCGCATGCACGGAGATGTAGAGAGAGCGGTTTTCCTTGCTTTGGAGGATTTAAAACGGGGGGATTAACCAAGTATGCCTTTAGTCTCTCGAAAGACCTTTGGCATTCGTCATCCCATAAGAATTTCATGCCCTTCCTCAACAGTTTGTTGAAGGGTTCGCATCTAGTTGCCAGATTGGATATGAATCGGCGAACGGACTGTAAACGACCTTGGAGGCTACGGATTTGGGTGAGATTGGAGGGTGGAGCCATGTATATGATGGCTCGACACTTAGAGGGGTCGACTTCTATACCCCTTTGGCTCACCATAAAGCCCAGAAGCTTCCCTGATTCTACCCCGAATACACATTTTTGAGGGTTTAGCTTTACTTTGTAAAGTCTAAGCCTTTCGAAAATCTTTTGCAAACATTCGATATGAGTGCATCGGGTTTTGGATTTCGCCAAGAGATCATCTACATACACTTCTACGAGCTCATGAATTTGATCATGGAAGATCGTGGTCATGGCTCGTTGGTATGTTGCGCCGGCATTTTTCAAACCAAAGGGCATGACTGTATAGCAGTACGTGCCCCATGGGGTTGTGAAGGCGGTCTTACCCTGATCTCGTGGACTTAGTTTGATTTGATTATAGCCTGAATTGCCATCCATAAATGAAAACATTTCATGACTTGCAGTACTATCGACTATCAAATCTATGTTTGGTAAAGGATAATTATCCTTTGGAGTGGCTTTATTCAGGTTTCTGAAATCGATGCATATTTGAATTTTCCCATTGGTTTTTCGAACTACAACGATGTTTAACAACCAATCAAAATACGCAATGGGTTTTATAAATCCGGCTTTTAATAGATCTTCTAAACCCTCTTTGACTTGCGTGTGTACATTTGGGTGTATTTTCCTTAGCTTCTGCTTTATGGGTTTTATATCCGCATCTAAGGGAAGACGATGTTCGACAATGCCCCAGTCTATGCCCGGCATGTCTTCATACGTCCATGCAAACACATCTAAATAGGTTCATAGAAATGCAATGAATGCTGATCTTTCATGTTCACGCAAGCATGTGCCTATTTTGATGGTTTTGG
Source organism: Brasenia schreberi (assembly GCA_036023115.1). NCBI lineage: Eukaryota > Viridiplantae > Streptophyta > Magnoliopsida > Nymphaeales > Cabombaceae > Brasenia > Brasenia schreberi. The sequence goes on from JAYKKT010000037.1 coordinate 2,282,214, forward strand.
GATTGGAATCATCCCCTAGGTAACTCTATGAAATCTCCTCCTACTGAATTGGAAGGTCTTTCAAAATCGAGAATTTTATGAAATTCTGGGAGCTCAGAAGTGGGATCCTTCCTCAAGGAGATCCATTTCTGGGCTTCGATCATTCTCGTGGGTTATAGACCCGAGGGAATTTGATGCGTGATTTTCAAAAAGACCTGGTTTTGTACTCAGATTTTCAATCGATTTCGAAATTTTTGGTCTGGCTATGCAGACAACGTTTCTTTCGAAATCTTTTTCTTTTGCTAAAGTCCTACCAGGAGCAGCTATATACAAAATCTTTTTGGTATTTTCCAAATTTTCGATTTTTTTGGGTTTTTGTAAAACAAGAACCTTGGGAACTATACAAAGCACTCTATTTTTGAGTTTTTGTTTTTCCATTGTATTTGGTTTTTCTTCTTTTTCGATTTTTTTGATTTTAAGTTTTCCAAATGTTTTTGTATTTTTATAAAAGGGATCTTCCATCATACCTACAAAGGGAAAACATTATGGGTTAGACTCAGAATAGGAGGTCTAAATCGTAGGTTTCTTCTAAGGCAGGTTCCAGGGCACCCTTGACCCAGGTGGTCACAGGGGGTGGCTCTGGCGGTATTCTGGGAGTATAGCCGATCCCGTATCGGCTTGGGTTGGCCCTAGGAAGGATGGGCTCTAGGAGACCCTGGTTCTGTGCCCCTAGACTTTTGTACGGCATGTAGCCCATATTCAACAACATGTTCCACGATTTCTTATTCTTTGAAAAGTTTTGATAAAGATCGTGGTCCTGGAACTTGCTGTTGTCCATATTGTGCTCATATGGCTTCTTATCCAGGGGTTTTTGAAATAGGGAACGCTTGGGTTTTCCTAGAAGGGTTAAGATTGGGAGGGGGCCTGTTTTGGGCGGCCCCTTCACATATACAACCTTCCTAGGGTTGTCTAACACGAGCCTTGGTGGCTCGATCACAATCTGCCCCAGGTTAGCCTCATGGGCCTGGGAGCTCGATAAACAAGGGCAATTTTTGATCCCCTAAAGTTGTGGGTGACTCTCACCTAGGATCACTACGACTTGGTCCCTAAATGGGATCTTGACACACCTGTGGAAGGTAGATGGCACAACGCACAAGCTGTGTATCCAGGGCCTCCCCAGCAAAAGGTTATAATGGGGGTGGATGTCCAAGACATGGAACACCCCCTTGTGTGTGATCCCTCCCGTTTCCATTGGGAGTTCGATTGATCCTAAAGGCCTAGACGCATTCCCATCGTATCCAGTGATAACGATGGGGCTTGGGTTTACAGAAGTCAAGGTGACTCCGATTTGGTACGCCACATAAAGTGGAAGGATGTTGAGCCCTCCTCCCCCATCGACTAGGCACCTGTCCAGAGAGTGGTTATTCAGAACCACCTCGATATGCAGGGCCTGGTTGTAGGACTCGTAGGGTCTATCTACATCATCTTCTGAGAAAGTGATGGGCGATTTTCCTCCTATTAAAGCCACTTGGGCAGACAGGGATTCCGGACTTATGTTCGAATCAACCTTGGCTCTTTCTAGAATTTTCTCTAGCATGAGTCTATGCCTAGGCGAGGTTTGTATAAGCTCTAGGATAGACATGTGGATAGGAATCTTTGAAAGGTGGTTTTCGAAGTCATAAGGATTTATGATGACTTTATCCTTGTCTGCTTTTGGCAGAACTCCAGGAATACATGCTTTTGAGGGGCCAGGCACACTGACCACCTTTTTAGCACCTTGTAGGTGCGGGGGTTGATAGATCCTCTCGGATCTAGTCACTTCCCCCACGACCAGGCTAGGGTTCGCACTAAATTTGGCTCTAAGTATGAGTTGAGGAGCACCTTGAAGTTTCAAAACTGGTTTAGCCGGGGATTCAGTTTTTGGTGGTCCCCAGATGACGACTTGGGCGGGCTTCTTGTATAGTACAAGAGTGGGCGCACAAGTGAGTCGACTAGACTCAGAATTTTGCGCTAGTTCCTTAGAAAAGGTGAGGGTACATACCTCCTTTCCTTTCCCACTGCCACTGGCGTGCTTGGGAAAGGGTTCTTTGAAGATTGCTTGAGGTGGCTCAGGTTCCGTAGTGACCTGGAGCCGGCCCTCCGCTATCAAGTTCTTAATTTTATTTAAAAGGGAGAAACAGCGTTTGGTATCATGGCCTTTGAGCCGATGATACTTACAAAATCGATTTAAATACCCCCCTTTGGAAGTGACTCCTTCGGGGATTTCGGGAAGTTCTATCATGCCTTGGGCAAGTAGGAGGTCTAGGACCTCCGACACAGGTTGCCCCAGCGGAGTGTACTCTCATTTTTCAACCGGTTTTTGAAAGGTTCGCTCCCTTTTGTTTTCTAGTTTTTTTAAATTTTTGGAAGTGCCTGCCACGCCTGGATCCACCCGAACATTGGCGATTTTATGGGGCTTTACCCCTTTGTCCATCGTGGGTAGCCCATAAGTGATGGGCTTTTCCAAGTGGGTTTTAGAGACGACACTTCCTTTCCATAAGTGATCGTATGTCCCTTTTCTCAAGTTTGTTTCGAAAAGGGATGCTTTTTTGATCAACTTATGGAAAGTTGAGATCTCATGGAGCGAGAGAAGGGTTTTTAACTCACTTTTAAAGTTATCCAGGATGAGCATGACTGCACATCCTTCGGATATGGGCTCTCGCACTTGGCCCAAAAGTGACCTCCATCATATAATGAAGGCATGTACGTCTTCCTTCATGCCTTGCTTCGTATCCCTTAAAGTGTTCAGAGTCGGCGTGACTTCTACGTTGTGTGCAAATCTTTGCATGAAGCAGTTCGCTAACTCTTCAAAAGTAGCGAATTGGCTTAAGTCGTAGGAAGCCAGCCATTTGGCAGCTGTGCCTTTAAGGGATAAAGGGAACCAATACACCCATTTCATCGAGTCCTTTTTCTTCTTATGGGCTCGACGCGAGAAAAGCTGCAAGTGAGACCTAGGGTCTCCCATGCTGTCATACAGATGGAAGTTCGGTATTTCATCGTCACTGTCTGTTTCGTAATCCATAGGAAGGAAATCAGAAAGGGCGTAACTTCTTTTCTCTTTATTTTGCCCTTTCAGCAACTGCGGTAGGGATTTACGGTCCTTTTGTGTGAAGGACTCGTGGTATTGGTTGCCTTCCATTGCGGAGGCCTCTTTGTGCTTGCGAGGTTTTTTAGATTTTCTTTTGCCCTTTTGTTCACCGTTCGATGAAAATGAATCGCCTACTTCAGCCTCTTGGCTGAGAGCATCGATTTTGGCCTCAAATTCCCTTCTCAAGTCCTCGATCTCGTCTAGTTTGATTTTGTTTTTGAAAATCCTCCTAGAGTGAGAACTTGATAAGCATGAGCCTTGGCTCGACATTTCACTTGGGTTGGATTTTGACATGCTTTTCAAGCTTTTTCAAAATTTCCTAAGTACAAGTAAAGAAAACAAAGTTAAAAAAACACCTCTTTGAAAATCCTTTCGCAAGTTTCTAGACTAACTCGACTTATGAAAGACTCACGTCCCACCGGGCGTGCCAATCTATTGTAGAGGCAGAAAATCTCCGCCTCCCTGGTTTCTTAGGCCTGGAGCGAACCTTTTCGTGTGTCTAAGTCCTATTTGAATAAACAGGGCATGCCAGCTAGCTTACCTAAGCTAGCGAAGATATATTTTAATCTGACTTCTAACGTGGCGACTGTGAGCAAGCAAGCTCCTGTCGTCGCAGACCTTCTTGCACGATGCGCAAGGGTCAGTCTGTACGCTTTAAAAATCCAGTTTGGGGTGGAAAAAGCCTACGAAAATGGTTCGAGGTATTTGATTTGGGTCTTTTTAGTATGATTTCCAGATTTTAGATCACGTGGATTTGCACGTGCCTAAGTCTTTCTTTTTATCCCTTTATGGGCCACCTAGGTGTGTGTTATGAACAATCCACTAAATGTGGCGAATTTGAGCGGGAGTATGGGGTTTGCTTTGATGCAATATGCGTCCTAACTCGTGGTATGGCGTATATGCAATGCAAACTCACGCTACTCCAAAGGGAAAACCCGAATTTAAAGATAATGCCGAAGGGAAATGACTTAAGGGAAATGACTTGTAATGGAAATTGCCGAAGGGAAATGGTGGTGATGTGGGGTGAAGCCGACCGGGAGGCAGTGGTGGTGCGAGGCGGGGCTGGCCGGGGTGTGGTGGTGCTGGTGTTGCAAGGCGGAAGACTTGGTTGGAAGGTGGCTGGAGTCGGCTAGGAGAGAGGGGCTGGAAAAAGTGGAAAAACCCGCCCACTAGGGGGGGGGGGGGGGGGGGGTTTATAGGGTTGGAGATGGCGGTTGGGGCTGGTTTTGAGGAGGTGGTAAGGTGGTCTAGGGGGTGGTGGTGTGGTGATAAGGTGGGCTGGTTTTGGGGAGGGGCCAGATATTTTAATACAAGGGGTTTTAGGTAGATGGTGTGCTAGGTTTAGGTGGGGTGGTTTAGGGGTTTAGGGTTTAGCTAGGTGGGTTGGTTTTGGGGTGAGGTTTAGTGAGGTGGGTTAAGTGATTAGGCTAGGTTTAAGGGAATTAGGCTTGGTTTAGGGAAGGATTAGGGAAGTGGGTTAGGTGATTAGGTTGGGATTAGGCCGGGATTAGGGAAGTGGGTTAGGTGATTAGGCTAGGTTTAGGATGGGATTGGGGTAAAAGGCTAGGATTTGGGGTTTTTTATTAGGATTGGGTTAAGGAGCTCCCCTTGCATAACCCATAGACCTTGTCGCATCATGTTGGTGCAACCCTGGATTAGGCCGAGATTAGGAAAGTGGGTTAGGTGATTAGGCTCAGATTAGGATAGGATTAGGGTAGAAGGCTAGGATTAGGTGTTTTTAGTTAGGATTAGGTGAAGGAGCTCCCTTTGCATGACCCATAGACCCTAATCACATCATGTTGGTGCAGCCCTAGGTTAGGTTTTGGCTAATTACAAGCTTAAGCCCACTTAATCAGGCTAACCCACATGATTAACCCCAAACTTGACACACAAGTCAAGCTTAATTACAACCACACTTTAATATTTTCCTCCCCCACTCTCTCTCATGCCCATAATCCCACATGAAATTCAAGTGGGCCCCACCTCCATTTATGAGAAGGTGATGTGGGCCATGGATGTGGATATTGGATTGGATCTCTAGATCCAAATCCAAATCCAAACTAAATTCTGACTCCTTCAAGCTGTGTTCGAAACGAACGGTTTGTGCGGGGTCTGACAGCATCAGTACTCCGTCTGCGTTGGGTCTTCGCCAACATGATCGTCTGCCTGTATTTTCACCTTCCGGAGATGATTTCAAGTAATGTTTTGCTGATAACAGGGTCTTGGACGTTCGAGATCCTGGGGGTGGATTCAATACGAGAGTTGTTGTGCCGGGCTTGACTTGTGCTCCGGTTCCGGGCTCTCTTTGGCTCTTTTGGTCTTGTCTCGATTAGGCCAAGCTGCTTCGGGGTTTCAAAATGTGTTTTAAAAGGTTTTTAAAACCATATTATACATATTTAAAACATATAAAGTTTAAAACATATGTACAGGGTTGCTTGGAAGGCTCCTGGGTTTCCATACTCAAAATAGCCCTTTGGGCTGCTTTTACAAAACCAGGTTGATTTGAGAAGTTCGTGGGATTTCGGGGTGTTTACACCGCTTGCTCACAATTGCCTTTAAAACATCAGATATTTCAAAAACTTTGCAAGCTTGAGCAAGCTAGCTGGCACGCCCATAGAAACGACGTAGACACGAAAAGGTTCATTTCCGGTTTTAAAAACCAGAAGTGAGAATTTTCGTGCTTACAAGCCTATCTTCCCAAGTCCAAATCCAAATAGGTATGGGATAGGATATATCCCCACCATACCCCAGAGCCACCACCCATGACGACTTGGGTCAAGGGTGCCCTGGAACCTACTAAAACCGAGACCTATGGTTTAGATCTCTTGTTTAGAGACTAATTCGTGGCGTTTTCTTTGTAGGTGTGATGGAAGACCCCTCTTTTAAACAAAAAGCCAAAAAAATTATAAATTTGTAAAAACCAAAAACATTGAAAATTTGTGAAAATACCAAAAAAAATCTTGTACATACCAGCTCCTGGTAGAAATTTGGAAAAAACCAAGGATTTTGAAGAAAAAAACTTCATAAAAGGACCAAAATCTTTAAAACTTGTAGAAATTTGAAAACCAGAACCAGGTCTTTGTAAAAACCCTGCATTAACTCCAAATTCCCTAGGATTTAGAATTCTCAAGAATGATCAAAGTAGGGAGGAGGATCAAACCTCCGAGCTTCTCGAGTTTAACAAAATTCTCGATTTGGAAAAAAACCTTCGAATTCTATAGGAGGGGATTTCATAGAAATCGACGTAGGGAGTAAAGAAAAACCGAAGTGTGTTAAGATAGGTACATGTCTGTATGAGCATGAAAAAGCATCATTCATTGCATTCTTGAAAGCCTACCTTGACGTCTTTGCATGGACATACGAAGACATGTCGGGTCTAGACCCAAAAATCGTAGAGCATTGTCTTCCCCTAGATTCAGAGTCAAAACCCATAAAACAAAAGCTTAGAAAGATTCACCTGAACGTACACTCTCAAGTGAAAGAGGGTTTAGAAGATCTGCTTAAAGCTGGTTTTATAAAACCCATTGCATATTTTGATTGGCTTTCCAACATTGTTGTAGTTCGAAATTCCAATGAGAAAATTTGAATTTGCATTGATTTTAGAAATCTGAACAAGGCCACACCAAAGGATAACTTCCCTTTGCCAAATATTGGTTTGATAGTCGATAGTACTGCAAATCATGAAATGTTTTCCTTTATGGATGGCTACTCGGGTTATAATCAAATCAAGTTAGCCCCAAGAGACCAGGCTAAAACTGCTTTTACCATACCCTGGGATACGTACTGCTATACAGTCATGCCCTTTGGTTTGAAAAACGCCGGTGGCACATACCAAAGAGCCATGACTACGATCTTTCATGATCAAATTCATGAGCTCTTAGAAGTGTATGTGGATGATCTCTTGGTGAAATAAAAAACCCGAGATACACATATCGAATCTTTACAAAAAGTTTTCAAAAGACTAAGGCTTTGTAAAGTGAAACTAAACCCTCAAAAGTGCGTCTTCGGAGTAGAATCCGGCAAGCTTTTAGGTTTTATGGTAAGCCAAAGGGGCATTGAAGTCGACCCCTCTAAGTGTCGAGCCATCATAGATATGCCTCCACCCTCCAATTTAACTCAAACCCGAAGCCTCCAAGGTCGCCTCCAATCAATTAGAAGGTTTATTTCAAACCTCGCCACAAGATGCGAACCTTTCAATAAACTTTTGAGAAAAGGGGTGAAATTTGTATGGGACGATGATTGCCAAAAAGCTTTCAAAAGATTAAAAGTGTATTTGGTTAATCCTCCTGTTTTAAACCCGCCAAAGCAAGGAAAACCTCTTTTACTTTATATTTCTGTGCATACGAATGCTTTGGGTGCCTTATTAGCTCACTATGAGGATGATACCCATAAAAAGTATGCCATTTACTATATTTTGAAAACTCTATTGGCTTATGAAAGAAACTATCAAGCCATGGAGAAGACGTGCTTGGCCTTGTTATGGGCCTGCTAGAAATTTCGACATTATTTCCTAGATCATGAGATCTGGATAGTGTCTAAGCTTGATCCAATCAAGCATTTGTTTGAAAACCTATCCTCACGGGTAGGCTGGGTAAATGGCAGCTCCTTTTGATGGAGTATGACCTGAAATTCCACCATCAAACCTCCGTTAAGGGGCAAGCCCTAGCTGACTATGTGGCTGATTTCTCCTTAAAGGATTCATATCCCACACTTGATGAAATGCCCGACGAGGGCATCTTTCAAAATCAATTTCAAAATCATATTTTAGCAAACTGCTTAAGTGAAAACAAGTGTGGAAGATGCACTTCGATGGGGCACGAAACCAAAGAGGGGATGGGGCAGGAATCATCCTCATATCCCCTGAAAAGGAAGAAATTCCCATCACCATTCGCCTAGATTTCGAATGTTCTAACAATACAACTGAGTATGAAGCACTCATACAAGGCTTGAAAATTTCGAAAACTCTAGGGGCATCATGCATTGAAGTCTTTGGAGACTCTTTACTTGTCATAAACCAAGTGTTAAAAATTTGGCAAGTCAAAAATGAAAAACTTCTTCCATACCACGAATTGGCCACCAAGCTGGTCGAGTCGTTCCAATCGTGCACACTCACGCATGTAGGAAGGTTAGACAATGGCGTAGCCGATGCCCTCTCATCCTTAGGCTCAGCCCTAAGGGTCGATCCTACCTTGGGAACCGATCCTTAGAAATATGACACTCACCCACTCCATCCACACACGATTTGGAGATTTGCCAAAACAACCCAATTTCTACTAAAAAACCCTGGTTTCAAGACATTAAAGATTTCTTAGAAAACGGAGGATTTTCAAAATTCACTTCGTCTAAAGACAAAGCTTTTATTCGAATATAAAAAGAGTTTTACTTTCATCTTGTTGAGGTGTGTTGACCTTGAGGAGGCTAGGATAATAATGCATGAATTCCACGATGGAGAATGTGCAGGGCAAGTAAATGCAAACATGATGGCAATGAAAATACTTAGAGCTAGTTACTTTTGGTCCACTCAAAAGCAGGATTGCCATGACCATGTTAGGAAGTGTCACCCATGTCAAGTGCATGGACACGCCATTCATATCCCATCATCCACCTTGCATTTCGTGGTCAGCCCATGGCCATTCACCATGTGGGTGTTTGACATCATAGGACCAATTTTTCCAAATGCATCAAACGGGCATAGGTTTATCTTAGCAGCCACTGAATACTTTTCCAAATGGGTTGAAGCTACCTCCCTGACTAATGTCCAGGGGCAACATGTAGTGGCGTTCATTAGGAAAAATATCTTGGCTCGATTTGGAGTTCCAAGAGACCTAGTGTCTGATAATGGCACCCCCTTTAAGAACGAGAGGATGGTAAAGTTATGTAACACGTATGGCATAACTCACCACTTCTCATCGCCCTACTACCCTCAGGGCAACGGCCAAGCCGAAGCCACCAATAAGACTCTCATAAGCATTATTGAGAAAACCTTAGAGAAGGGTAGTACGTGGCATGAGAAGTTGGATGAAGCCTTATGGGCTTATATGACTTCCATCCGAACTCCCACAAATGCCACGCCATTTGAGTTGGTCTATGGCACAAACGCCATTCTCCCCATTCATACCAAACTGCATTCATTTCTGTAGACGCGCGAAAATCCCCGCCTCTTTGCCTTTTTCGGGGCTTGGAGTGGATCTTATCGTGTGTCTAAGGCCTATGTATACAAATAGGGCGTGCCAGCTAGCTTACTTAAGCTAGCGAAGATATATTTAACACTGACTTCTAAACGTGGCGACTATGAGCAAGTAAGCTCTTGTCGTCGCAGACCTTCTTGCACCGATGCGCAAGGGTCAGTCTGTACGCTTTTGCAAAAATCGAGTTTTGGGGAGAAAGTCTACGAAACGGTTCGAGGTATCTTATTTCGGGTCTTTAAGATGCGATTGCATGTTTTAGATCACGTGGATTTGCACGTGCCTAAGTCTTTTCTTTTATCCCTTTTTGGGTCGCCTAGTTTGTGTGTTATGAACACTCCACTACATGGGCGAATTCGAGCGGGGCTTGCTTCGATGCAATATGCGTCCTACCTCGTGGTATGGCGTAGATGTAATGCAAACTCACGCTACTCCAAAGGGAAAACCCGAAATGTAAAGACAATACTGAAGGGAAATAACAGAAGGGAAATAACCGAAGGGAAATAACCGAAGGGAAATAACCGAAGGGAAATAACCGAAGGGAGATATGTATATATCTTATGTATATGAGCCCTTACTCGGGTCTTGCAAATAAGAGCGAAGGCTCAATGTGGGTGCGTGCTTGAATTGAAAGACTTACACACACGACATGAAATTAAACCCAAATATAAATTGCAGTATGGCCTTGACTAAGGTCTTGGGAGTAAGAGCGAAGGCACAATGTGTGTGAGAGTGCTTGAATTGAAGTACACACACGCCATAAATGAAACCCAAATATAACTGCAATAAGGCCTTTACTAAGGTCTTGGGAGTAAGAGCGAAGGCTCAATGTGTGTGAAAGTGCTTGAATTGAAAGACTTACTCACACGACATGAAATGAAACCCAAATAGTATAGGTCGGCCCTTACTTGGGTCTTTCAAATAAGAGCGAAAGCTCAATGTGTGTGAGAGTGCTTGAATTGAAAGACTTACTCACACGACAAGAAATGAAACCCAAATAGTATAGGTCGGCCCTTACTTGGGTCTTTCAAATAAGAGCGAAAGCTCAATGTGTGTGAGAGTGCTTGAATTGAAAGACTTACTCACACGACAAGAAATGAAACCCAAATAGTATAGGTCGGCCCTTACTTGGGTCTTTCAAATAAGAGCGAAAGCTCAATGTGTGTGAGAGTGCTTGAATTGAAAGACTTACTCACACGACAAGAAATGAAACCCAAATAGTATAGGTCGGCCCTTACTTGGGTCTTTCAAATAAGAGCGAAAGCTCAATGTGTGTGAGAGTGCTTGAATTGAATGACAACGCACCCAACTTAAACAAAACCCTTCGAAAATGAACGTATATATACACTTATATATTAGGGGCTGATTAGGCCCGTGTGTGTTCAAAATGGTGCACGACTAAGAGAGTGCACGTGTGTGGTTGTGCCAAGCCACGTTATTACAAGCGGGGGGAGACTATGCTCCGTTATTACAACCCCGTATCAAATTGAATTTCAAGCAAGTGTACGACTAAAGACCGAGTTTAGACACTTACGAGTAGCTGGTCCGTAGAGGTCTTGCTTGAGCGTGGCCTTGGCCTTGGGCTGCAAACGGGAGCTCCGCGAAGGTAGGTGATCAAGGGTGCTGGCCGGCTGCAAGTGGGGCGCGGGATAGACGCCTCGAAGGGGGCCGGTGGCAAGTAGGTGGCGCCTCTAAGTAGGGAGTTTAGAGTGGCTGAATAAGTGGGTATTAGGGTCACTAGGGAAGTTGGGTACTTAGGGAAACTGGACCTAAAAGGTGAGCTAGTGGGAAGGCCAAATAGGACACCTAGGGGGGTTGGCCGAATGGGAGATGGTGGCTAAGTAGTGGCCAGCAACTTGGGTTATACTAGGTTCGGCTAGGTTTAGGTGGTGGCGGCAAAGGGGCTGAGCTGAAGGGAGGATGGGTGGCTAAGAGTGGAGAGGTGGTAGAGAAGGGGGCTAGGTAAGGTGGAGGGTACTTACCGAATGGGGAGAAGTGGCGGATGGAGCGGGAAAGTGGCGGGCAGGTGGCTGTCGGCTGGTTCGGTTGGGGGAAGATGATGGCGTCCGGCTGAGGGGTGGTGGTGGTGGATGGAAGAGGGAAGGTGGCGGAGCAGGTGGCGGCTGGTGGAGCAGCTGGAGCAGGCCAAGGTGGGGAGTTGTCCCGGCTGGGTGAGGTAGAGTGGTTCCCACTTGGAAAACCCGCCCACAAGGAGGGGGGTTTAAATAGGGGATGGGTAGGTCGGTTAGGGCTGGGCTGTGGGTAGTGGTTAGGTGGTTTAGGTAAGGTGGTATGTAGATAAGGTGGGCTGGATGGGGTTGGGCCAGATATTTTAAAACTAGGGGTTTGGGTAAATCGTGGGCTAAGGGTGGTTTAGGGGTTTAGGGCTAGGTTAGGTGGTTGGGTTTTAGGGTGAGGTTTAGTGAGCTAGGTTAGGTGGTTTAGGCTAGGTTTAGGCTAGGATTAGGGAAATTAATCTAGGTTTAGGGAAGGATTAGGGGAGTGGGTTAGGTGATTAGGTTGGGATTAGGCCGGGATTAGGGAAGTGGGTTAGGTGATTAGGTTCAGATTAGGGGTGGATTAGGGGTTTGGGTTAGGTTTAGGCATTTTGGGCTAGGTTTAGGTGAAGGAGCTCCCTTAGCATGGCCCATAGACCTTGATCACCCCATGTTGGTGCAGCCCTAGGTTAGGTTTTAGCTAATTACAAGCTTAAACCCACTCAATTAGGCTAACCCACATGATTAACCCAAACTTGACACACAAGTCAAGCTTAATACAACACTCTTGATATTTTTCAACCCCACTCTCTCTCATGCCCATGATCCCACGTGAAACTCAAGTGGGCCCCACCTCCCTTTATGAGAAGGTGATGTGGGCCATGGATATGGATATTGGATTGGATCTCCGGATCCAAATCCAAATCCAAGTCCACATATGGGTTTGGATTGGAATCTGGATATATATGTTCCAGATCCAATCCAAACTGAACTCTGACTCCTTCGAGCTGGGTTCGAAACGGACGATTCGTGCGGGGCCTGACAGCATCAGTACTCCGTCTGCGTTGGGTCTTCGCCAACATGGTCGTCCGCCTCCGTTTCTGCCTTCCGGAGATGACTTCAAATGATATTTTGGTAAGAACAGGGTCTTGGACGTTCGAGATCCTGGGGTGTGAATCAGATACAAGAGTTGCTGCGCCGGGCTTGACAGGTGCTCCGGTTCCGGGCTCTTCTTGGCTCTCCTGGTCCTGTCTTGATCGGGCCAAGCCACTTCGGGGTTTCAAAACGTGTTTTAAAAGGGTTTTCGAAAGCCATATTATATGTTTTAGAAAGATAAAGTTTAAAACATATGTACAGGGTTGTTTGGAAGGCTCCTGGGTTTCCAAACTCAAAATGGCCCTTTGGGGCTGCTTGTATAAAACCAGATTCGTTTAAGAAATTCGTGGGATTTCGGGGTGTTTACAGATGCCCCTCTTTGGCCTTGTCCAAATAGATTTGGATAAGGGCAAAGATGACAAACACCCCTTTTAATGTCTCCCTAGATCTAGCCACGAAGAATATGGGATCGTCCCATTTTAGCAAAAATCTCAATTTTACAAACTCTGGTAGGAGGAGAAATCACGCCAAAGGGTTATACTATGGAATCTGGTCCTAAAATGGGGTCATGTTCATGCAAGTATCATGCGTGGAATGCAGATGACATGGGTGTGGTGCCAAGAGTGGCGACCTCCCAGAGACCAGATGTAGTCGAACTCTAGAGACTTACAAGGTCTCTTGCTCCAAGTGAGCAAATCCTATGCTGTTCGATGTTCGGTTTTCAAAACTTATTTACAAAATTATTTACAAAAGGGACAACTGTCTTGAGTCTCGATCCTAAGGATCTCGAGCTCTTCATGCTTGCCCTTGTTTGATTCTTAACACTCGCTTATCTAACGGAGGTTTTATAAGAAAACAAGCTTCATTTCAAATTCCTACGCCTTACTTGAAACGTCGAATTCTCAAACAAGATGAAATTCAAGTAAGTAAATCCTATTTTTACTTTAGGATTCCTCAAAATGAACCATGCTTTAGCTTGGGATAAGCCAGGGATGGGGAAGAGATACCACGGTCCCTTCTGAAGCGTCCCGTGGTTTGAGGCACAGAAGGCGGAAAACTGCTCCTTTTGAGCTTTTTGGCCTCTTTTCCCTTTTTTTCATAGAGGGTCTCCCTTTGGGAGTATTTTTTTCTTTAATCCCTCTTTATCATAAGAGAATTGATTTTTCTTTTAAAACTCTGGTTTCTTTCTTTCGGAAAGAGACTTTGAATGGGAAATTCCCTTTTGTTTTGGGCCTTTGTTTTCCTTTTGGAAATAGAAGAGAAGAGGGGAGGACTTATCCCAAGCCTACACTCGATCCATTCCAGATCAGCCTATTTAGAAATAGCACGTACTACTTGCAAGTATCTTGCTATGTTGAACTAGGCCTTTCTTTGTAAGAAGAAGGATTTTGAAATGTAACCACGATTTTGAAAACTCCACTCTTTCACAAGTGCGAATTCTCTCACTTGGGTTCACACGAGTTTGCCTTTGCACCTTATTCACACGTCTCAGGGCAGCTATCCCTATCAAATTTTCGAAAACTGGAATTTAATCCAGATCCTACACATGATACTTCTTTAAGTATTGAATATTGATAGGATCTGCTAAATTCCTACCTTCTACATCGATCAACCAATACGAATTGTTCGTAGTGGTTGCTCGTACAACATAGGGTCCATCCCAGTTGGGGCGCCACTTACCTAGGGGGTGTGGGCCACGATGGTGGATGGTTTTCAAGACCAGATCTCCCACTTCAAAGTGGCGAGGTCTCATGTGTTTGCTATAATGTCGGGCTATCCTTTGCCGGTATGCACGAGCATGATCCATGGCAAGGAGTCGCCTCTCATCTAGCAAATCTAGCTCGGCCATCCTAGCATGCTGAAGCGTCTCTAGGGGGAGGTCGAGTGCAATGGATGTATGGAATGAATGCAGTTGGGTATGAATGGGAAGAATGGCGTTTGTGCCATAGACCAATTCGAATGGTGTGGCATTTGTGGGAGTCCGGATGGAAGTCCTATAAGCCCATAAGGCTTCATCCAGCTTCTCATGCCACCTCCTACCCTTCTCTAAGGTCTTCTCAATGATACCAATGAGAGTCTTGTTTGTGGCTTCGGCTTGGCCGTTGCCTTGAGGGTAGTAGGGCGAGGAGAAGTGGTGAGTTATGCCATACGTGTTGCACAACTTAACCATCCGCTCGTTCTTGAATGGGGTACCATTATCAGACACAAGGTCTCGTGGAACCCCAAATCGAGCCAAGATATTCCTCCGGATGAAAGCCACCACATGTTGCCCCACTACATTCGTTAGGGAAATGGCTTCCACCCACTTGGAGAAATACTCCGTGGCTGCTAAAATAAAACGATGCCCATTCGAGGCCTTAGGAAATATGGGGCCTACAATGTCAAACGCCCACATGGTAAATGGCCAGGGGCTGACCACAGAATGCAATGCAGATGAAGGGATATGAATGGCGTGCCCATGCACTTGACATGGATGACACTTTCTAACATGATCGTGACAATCCTTTTTCAGGGTGGACCAAAAATAACCCCCTCTAAGTATTTTCATCGCCATCATGTTGGCATTAACATGACCTCCACATTCTCCGTTGTGGAACTCGTGCATCACTATCCTAGCCTCCTCTAAGTCGATACACCTAAGCAGAATGCCGGTAAAACTCTTTTTGTATAAGACCCCACCCAGAATGGTGTATCGGGTCGAAATCTTACGAATGAATGCCCTATCTTTGGATGTGGCATCCTCGGTGAATCCCCCATTTTCTAAAAATTGTTTTATGTCATAGAACCAGGGTTTTTCAATAGACTCTGGGTTGTTTTGGCAAATATCCAAGTCGTGTGTGGATGGCTGGGGCGCATGCCATATTTCCAAAGATCTGGTCCCTGAAATGGGATCGACCTTCAGGGCTGAACCCAAGGAAGAGAGGGCATCGGCGATGCCATTGTCCTCTCTTCCCACGTGTGTGAGCTTACACGACTGGAAGGATTGGACCAATCGAGTGGCCAACTCGTGATATGGAAGTAGTTTCTCATTACGTACTTGCCAAATTTTTAAAACCTGGTTTATGACAAGGAGCGAATCTCCAAAGACCTCGATGCATGATGCCCCTAGAGTTTTCGAAATCCTTAAGCCTTGTATGAGTGCTTCATACTCAGCTACGTTGTTGGAACATTCGAAATCTAAGCGGACTGCTATGGGAATCTCGCCCTTTCAGGGGAGATTAGGATGATCCCGGCACCAGCCCCTCGTTGGTTTCGTGCCCCGTCGAAGTGCATCTTCCACACTTGGTTTTCGAAAGAATTTGCCAAAATGTGGTTTTGAAAATGGTTTTGCAATATGCCTTCATCAGGCATTTCGACAAGAGTGGGATATGCGTCCTCCAAGGGGAAGTCAGCCACGTAATCTGCTAGGGCTTGCCCCTTAACGGAGATCTGGTGATGATATTTCAGATCATACTCCATTAGAAGGAGTTGCCATTTGCCCAATTACCCGTGAGAATGGGTTTTTCGAACAAGTGCTTGATTGGATCAAGCTTGGACACTATCCAGATCTCATGATCTAGGAAGTAGTGTCTGAATTTCTGGCAGGCCCAGACTAGGGCCAAGCACGTCTTCTCCATGGCTTGATAATTTCGTTCATAAGCCAAGAGAGTTTTCGAAATATAGTAGATGGCATACTCCTTATGGGTGTCATCCTCGTATTGAGCCAACAGGGCTCCTAAAGCGTTTACATGCACGGAGATGTATAATAAAAGCGGTTTTCCTTGTTTTGGAGGATTCAAAACGGGGGGATTAACCAAGTATGCCTTTAGTCTCTCGAAGGACTTTTGGCATTCGTCATCCCATAAGAATTTCGTACCCTTCCTCAACAGTTTGTTGAAGGGTTCGCATCTAGTTGCCAGATTCGATATGAATCGGCGCACAGATTGTAATCGACCTTGAAGGCTACGGACTTGGGTGAGATTGGAGGGTGGAGCCATGTCTATGATGGCTCGACACTTAGAGGGGTCGACTTCTATTCCCCTTTGGCTCACCATAAAGCCTAGAAGCTTTCCTGATTCTACCCCGAACACACATTTTTGAGGGTTTAGCTTTACTTTGTAAAGCCTAAGCCTTTCGAAAATTTTTTGTAAACATTCGATATGGGTGCATCGGGTTTTGGATTTTGCCAAGAGATCATCTACATACACTTCTACAAGCTCGTGAATTTGATCATGGAAGATCGTGTTCATGGCTCGTTGGTATGTTGCGTCGGTATTTTTCAAACCAAAGGGCATGACTGTATAGCAGTACGTGCCCCATGGGGTTGTGAAGGCGGTCTTACCCTGATCTCGTGGGCTTAGTTTGATTTGATTATAGCCTGAATAACCATCCATGAATGAAAACATTTCATGATTTGCAGTACTATCGACTATCAACTCTATGTTTGGTAAAGGATAATTATCCTTTGGAGTGGCTTTATTCAGGTTTCTGAAATCGATGCATATTCGAATTTTCCCATTGGGTTTTCGAACTACAACGATATTTGACAACCAATCAGAATACGCAATGGGTTTTATAAATCCGGCTTTTAGCAGATCTTCTAAACCCTCTTTGACTTGCGTGTGTACATTCGGGTGTATTTTCCTAAGCTTTTGCTTTATTGGTTTTACACCTACATCTAAGGGAAGACAATGCTCGACTATGCTGGGATCTATGCCCGGCATGTCTTCATACGTCCATGCAAACACATCTAAATAGGTTCGTAGAAATGCAATGAATGCTAACTTTTCAGTTTCATGCAAGCATGCGCCTATTTTGATGGTTTTGGGATTGGAATCATCCCCTAGGTTCACCTCTACGAAATCTCCTCCTACTGATTGGGAAGGTCTTTCAAAATCGAGAATTCTATGAAATTCTGGGAGCTCAGAAGTGGGATCTTCCTCAAGGGGATCCACTTCTGGGCTTTGATCATTCTCGTGGGCTATAGACCCGAGGGAACTTGATGCGTGATTTTCAAAATAACCTGGTTTTGTACTTGGATTTTCAAGTGATTTCGAAATTTTTGGTCTGGCTATGCAGACGACGTTTCTTTCGAAATCCTTTTCTTTCGCCAAAGTCATACCAGGAGCAGCTATGTACAAAATCTTTTTGGTATTTTCTAAATTTTCGATTTTTTTGGGTTTTTGTAAAACAAGAACTTTGGGAACTATACAAAACATATTTTTTTCGAGTTTTTGTTTTTCCATTGTTTTTGGTTTTTCTTTTTTTTCGATTTTTTTTTTTTATTTTAAGTTTTCAAATGTTTTTGGTATTTTTAGAAAAAGGGATCTTCCGTCATACCTACAAAGGGAAAACACTATGGGTTAGACTCGGAATAGGAGGTCTAAGCCATAGGTTTCTTCTAAGACAGGCTCCGGGGCACCCTTGACCCAGGTGGTCACAGGGGGTGGCTCCGGCGGTATTCGGGGAGTATGGCCGATCCCATATCGGCTTGGGTTGGCCCTAGGCAGGATGGGCTCTAGGAGACCCTGGTTTTGTGCCCCTAGACTTTTGTAGGGCGTGTAGCCCATGTTTAATAACATGTTCCACGACCTTTTGTTTTTTGAAAAGATGGGATATAAGTCGTGGTCCTGGAACATGCTATCGTCTATATTAGGCTCGTATGGCCTTTTGTCCAGGGGTTTTGGAAATAGGGAACGTTTGGGTTTTCCTAGGAGGATTAGAGTCGGGAGGGGGCCTGCTTTGGGCGGCCCCTTTACACATACAACCTTCCTAGGGTTGTTCAACACGAGCCGAGGTGGCTCAACCATAATTTGCCCCAGGTTAGCCTCATGGGCCTGGGAGCTCGATAAACAAGGGGAGTTTATGATCCCCTGAAGCTGTGGGTGACTCTCACCTAGGATCACTACGACCTGGTCCCTAAAAGGGATCTTGACACACCTGTGGAAGGTGGATGGCACAGCGCACAAACTGTGTATCCAGGGTCTTCCCAGCAAAAGGTTATAATGGGGGTGAATGTCCAAGACATGGAACACCCCCGTGTGTTCGATCCCTCCCGTTTCCATTGGGAGTTCGATGGATCCTAAAGGCCTAGACGCATTCCCATCGTATCCAGTGATAACGATGGGGCTTGGGTTCACTGAAGTCAAGGTGACTCCGATTTTGTATGCCACGTGAAGTGGAAGGATGTTGAGCCCTCCTCCACCATCGACTAGGCACCTGTCAAGAGAGTGGTTGTTTAGAACCACCTCGATATGCAGGGCCTGGTTATGGGTTTCGTAGGGTCTATCTACATCATCTTCCGAAAAGGTGATGGGCGATTTTGCTCCTAATAAAGCCACTTGGGCAGACAAGGATTCCGGACTTATGTTCGAATCAACCTTGGCCCTTTCTAGAATTTTCTCTAAGACAAGTCTATGCCTAGGCGAGGTTTTGATAAGCTCTAGGATGGACATGTGAATAGGAATCTTTGAAAGGTGGTTTTCGAAATCATAAGGATTTAGGATGATTTTGTCCTTATCTGCTTTTGGCAGACCACTAGGGATACATGCTTTTGAGGGGCCAGGCACACTGACCACCTTTTGAGCACCTTGAAGGTGCGGGGGTTGGTAGATCCTCCCGGATCTAGTGACTTCCCCCACGACCAGCCTAGGGTTCGCGCTAAACTTGGATCTAAGGATGAGCTGAGGAGAACCTTGGATTTTCAAAACTGGTCTTGTCGGGGTTTCCACTTTTGGTGGTCCCTGAATGACGACTTGGGCGGGCCTCTTGTATAGTACAAGGATGGGCGCACCAGCAGGTCGACCAGGTTCTGGTTTTTGCGCTAGTTCCTTGGAAATGGTGAGGGTACATACCTCCTTTCCTTTCCCACTGCCACTGGCGTGTTTGGGAAAGGGTTCCTTGAAGATAGCTTGAGGTGGCTCAGGTTCCGCAGTGACCTGGAGCCGGCCCTCCGCTATCAAGTTCTCAATTTTATTTAGAAGAGAGAAGCACCGTTTGGTATCATGGCCTTTGAGCCGATGATACTTGCAAAATCGGTTTAAATACCCCCCTTTGGACGTGACTCCTTCGGGGATTTCAGGGAGTTCGATCATGCCCTGGGCAAGTAAGAGGTCTAGGACCTCCGACACAGGTTGCCCCAGCGGAGTGTACTCCCGTTTTTCAATCGGTTTTGAAAAATTGCGTTCTCTCTTATTTTCTATTTTTTCAAAATTTTTAGAAGTGCCCGCCATGCCTGGATCCACTCGGACATTGGCGATTTTATGGGGCTTTGCCCCTTTGTCCGTCGTGGGCAGCCCATATGCGATGGGCTTTTCCAAACGGGTTTTTGGAACGGCACTTCCTTTCCATAAGTGGTCGTATGTCCCTTTTCGCAAGTTGGTTTCGAAAAGGGAGGCCTTTTTGATCAACTTATGGAAAGTTGAAATCTCATGGAGCGAGAGAAGGGTTTTTAACTCGCTTTTGAAATTATCCAGGATGAGCATTACTGCGCATCCTTCGGATATAGGCTCTCGCACTTGGCCCAAGAGAGACCTCCACCTTATAATGAAGGCATGCACGTCCTCGTTCATGCCTTGTTTTGTATCCCTTAAGGTGTTCAGGGTTGGCGTGACTTCCACGTTGTGTGCAAACCTTTGCATGAAGCAGTTCGCTAACTCTTCAAAAGTAGCGAACTGGCTTAAGTCGTAGGAAGCCAGCCATTTGGCAGCTGTGCCTTTAAGGGATAGAGGGAACCAATACACCCATTTCATCGAGTCCTTTTTCTTCTTATGGGCTCGACGTGAGAAAAGCTGAAGTGAGACCTAGGGTCTCCCATGCCATCATACCGATGGAAGTTCGGTATTTCATCGTCACTGTCTGTTTCGTAATCCATAGGAAGGAAATCAGACAGGGCGTAGCTTCTTTTCTCTTTATTCTGCCCTTTCAGCAGCTGCTGTAGGGCTTTACAGTCCTTTTGTGTGAAGGACTCGTGGTATTGGTTGCCTTCCATTACGGAGGCCTCTTTTTGCTTGCGAGGTTTTTCAAATTTCTTTTTAGGCCTTTGTTCACCGTTTGATGAACATGAATCGCCTACTTCAGCCTCTTGGCTGAGAGCATCGATTTTGGCCTCAAATTCCCTTCTCAAGTCCTCGATTTCATCTAGTTTTATTTTGTTTTTGAAAATCCTCCTAGAGTGAGAACTTGATGCGCATGAGCCTTGGCTCGACACTTCACTTGGATTGGATTTTGACATGCTTTTCAAGCTTTTTCAAAATTTCCTAAGTAAAAGCAAAGAAAACAAGTTAAAACGACACCTTTATAAAATTTTCGCAAGACTTCTACAAGTAAACTCGATTTCTGAAAAGGCTCACGTCCCACCGGGCGTGCCAATCTCTGTAGACGCGCGAAAATCCCCGCCTCTTTGACTCTTTCGGGGCTTGGAGTGGATCTTATCGTGTGTCTAAGGCCTATGTATACAAATAGGGCGTGCCAGCTAGCTTACTTAAGCTAGCGAAGATATATTTAACACTGACTTCTAAACGTGGCGACTGTGAGCAAGTAAGCTCTTGTCGTCGCAGACCTTCTTGCACCGATGCGCAAGGGTCAGTCTGTACGCTTTTGCAAAAATCGAGTTTTGGGGAGAAAGTCTACGAAACGGTTCGAGGTATCTTATTTCGGGTCTTTAAGATGCGATTGCATGTTTTAGATCACGTGGATTTGCACGTGCCTAAGTCTTTTCTTTTATCCCTTTTTGGGTCGCCTAGTTTGTGTGTTATGAACACTCCACTACATGGGCGAATTCGAGCGGGGCTTGCTTCGATGCAATATGCGTCCTACCTCGTGGTATGGCGTAGATGTAATGCAAACTCACGCTACTCCAAAGGGAAAACCCGAAATGTAAAGACAATACTGAAGGGAAATAACAGAAGGGAAATAACCGAAGGGAAATAACCGAAGGGAGATATGTATATATCTTATGTATATGAGCCCTTACTCGGGTCTTGCAAATAAGAGCGAAGGCTCAATGTGGGTGCGTGCTTGAATTGAAAGACTTACACACACGACATGAAATTAAACCCAAATATAAATTGCAGTATGGCCTTGACTAAGGTCTTGGGAGTAAGAGCGAAGGCTCAATGTGTGTGAGAGTGCTTGAATTGAAGTACTACACACACGACATAAATGAAACCCAAATATAACTGCAATAAGGCCTTTACTAAGGTCTTGGGAGTAAGAGCGAAGGCTCAATGTGTGTGAAAGTGCTTGAATTGAAAGACTTACTCACACGACATGAAATGAAACCCAAATAGTATAGGTCGGCCCTTACTTGGGTCTTTCAAATAAGAGCGAAAGCTCAATGTGTGTGAGAGTGCTTGAATTGAAAGACTTACTCACACGACAAGAAATGAAACCCAAATAGTATAGGTCGGCCCTTACTTGGGTCTTTCAAATAAGAGCGAAAGCTCAATGTGTGTGAGAGTGCTTGAATTGAAAGACTTACTCACACGACAAGAAATGAAACCCAAATAGTATAGGTCGGCCCTTACTTGGGTCTTTCAAATAAGAGCGAAAGCTCAATGTGTGTGAGAGTGCTTGAATTGAAAGACAACGCACCCAACTTAAACAAAACCCTTCGAAAATGAACGTATATATACACTTATATATTAGGGGCTGATTAGGCCCGTGTGTGTTCAAAATGGTGCACGACTAAGAGAGTGCACGTGTGTGGTTGTGCCAAGCCACGTTATTACAAGCGGGGGGAGACTATGCTCCGTTATTACAACCCCGTATCAAATTGAATTTCAAGCAAGTGTACGACTAAAGACCGAGTTTAGACACTTACGAGTAGCTGGTCCGTAGAGGTCTTGCTTGAGCGTGGCCTTGGCCTTGGGCTGCAAACGGGAGCTCCGCGAAGGTAGGTGATCAAGGGTGCTGGCCGGCTGCAAGTGGGGCGCGGGATAGACGCCTCGAAGGGGGCCGGTGGCAAGTAGGTGGCGCCTCTAAGTAGGGAGTTTAGAGTGGCTGAATAAGTGGGTATTAGGGTCACTAGGGAAGTTGGGTACTTAGGGAAACTGGACCTAAAAGGTGAGCTAGTGGGAAGGCCAAATAGGACACCTAGGGGGGTTGGCCGAATGGGAGATGGTGGCTAAGTAGTGGCCAGCAACTTGGGTTATACTAGGTTCGGCTAGGTTTAGGTGGTGGCGGCAAAGGGGCTGAGCTGAAGGGAGGATGGGTGGCTAAGAGTGGAGAGGTGGTAGAGAAGGGGGCTAGGTAAGGTGGAGGGTACTTACCGAATGGGGAGAAGTGGCGGATGGAGCGGGAAAGTGGCGGGCAGGTGGCTGTCGGCTGGTTTGGTTGGGGGAAGATGATGGCGTCCGGCTGAGGGGTGGTGGTGGTGGATGGAAGAGGGAAGGTGGCGGAGCAGGTGGCGGCTGGTGGAGCAGCTGGAGCAGGCCAAGGTGGGGAGTTGTCCCGGCTGGGTGAGGTAGAGTGGTTCCCACTTGGAAAACCCGCCCACAAGGAGGGGGTTTAAATAGGGGATGGGTAGGTCGGTTAGGGCTGGGCTGTGGGTAGTGGTTAGGTGGTTTAGGTAGGGTGGTATGTAGATAAGGTGGGCTGGATGGGGTTGGGCCAGATATTTTAAAACTAGGGGTTTGGGTAAATCGTGGGCTAAGGGTGGTTTAGGGGTTTAGGGCTAGGTTAGGTGGTTGGGTTTTAGGGTGAGGTTTAGTGAGCTAGGTTAGGTGGTTTAGGCTAGGTTTAGGCTAGGATTAGGGAAATTAATCTAGGTTTAGGGAAGGATTAGGGGAGTGGGTTAGGTGATTAGGTTGGGATTAGGCCGGGATTAGGGAAGTGGGTTAGGTGATTAGGTTCAGATTAGGGGTGGATTAGGGGTTTGGGTTAGGTTTAGGCATTTTGGGCTAGGTTTAGGTGAAGGAGCTCCCTTAGCATGGCCCATAGACCTTGATCACCCCATGTTGGTGCAGCCCTAGGTTAGGTTTTAGCTAATTACAAGCTTAAACCCACTCAATTAGGCTAACCCACATGATTAACCCAAACTTGACACACAAGTCAAGCTTAATACAACACTCTTGATATTTTTCAACCCCACTCTCTCTCATGCCCATGATCCCACGTGAAACTCAAGTGGGCCCCACCTCCCTTTATGAGAAGGTGATGTGGGCCATGGATATGGATATTGGATTGGATCTCCGGATCCAAATCCAAATCCAAGTCCACATATGGGTTTGGATTGGAATCTGGATATATATGGTCCAGATCCAATCCAAACTGAACTCTGACTCCTTCGAGCTGGGTTCGAAACGGACGATTCGTGCGGGGCCTGACAGCATCAGTACTCCGTCTGCGTTGGGTCTTCGCCAACATGGTCGTCCGCCTCCGTTTCTGCCTTCCGGAGATGACTTCAAATGATATTTTGGTAAGAACAGGGTCTTGGACGTTCGAGATCCTGGGGTGTGAATTAGATACAAGAGTTGCTGCGCCGGGCTTGACAGGTGCTCCGGTTCCGGGCTCTTCTTGGCTCTCCTGGTCCTGTCTTGATCGGGCCAAGCCACTTCGGGGTTTCAAAACGTGTTTTAAAAGGGTTTTCGAAAGCCATATTATATGTTTTAGAAAGATAAAGTTTAAAACATATGTACAGGGTTGTTTGGAAGGCTCCTGGGTTTCCAAACTCAAAATGGCCCTTTGGGGCTGCTTGTATAAAACCAGATTCGTTTAAGAAATTCGTGGGATTTCGGGGTGTTTACAATTTCATACATCACTTGCACTCGACCTTCCCCCAGAGACGCTTCAGCATGCTAGAATGGCCGAGCTTGATTTATTAGATGAAAAAATACTCCTTGCCATGGAACATGCACATGCATACTGGCAAAGGATAGCCCGACATTATGAGAAGCATATGAAGCCTCGCCACTTCAAAGTGGGAGACCTTGTGCTAAAAACCATCCAACATTGTGGCCCACATCCACTTGGAAAGTGGTGGCCCAAGTGGGATGATCCTTATGTTGTACGTGGAACCACCACGAACAATGCATACTGGTTAGTCGATGTTGAGGGTAGGAATTTAGCAGACCCTATAAATGCCCAATATTTGAAAAAATACCATATGTAGGGTTTAAGCTAAATCCTATTACGAAAATATTTGGAGGAAATCTCCTTTGAAACTTCGTGAGTGAGGATCAAGGTAGATCATGCAACCCTGAATCAGAGAATCGATGCTTGTGAAAAAGCGGAGTTTCCAAAAACAAATGGGTTACATTTCAAAAATTTTCTTCTTACAAAGGAAGGCCTGGTTCAAAATAGCAAGATACTTGCGAGTAGTACGTGCTATTTCTAAATAGGCTGATCTAAGATACTTGCGAGTAGTACGTGCTATTTCTAAATAGGCTGATCTGGGATGAATTGAGTAGATCATTGGGATAAATCCTTCCTCTCTTCTCTTCTCTTCCCCAAAAGGAAAACTTGGCAAAAAGTAAAAAGGGAAATCCCTACAAGAGTCTCTTTTCAAAAGAAAGCTGAATTGAAAAGGAAAAATCGTTTCTTTTATGGAAAAGAGGGAACAAAGAAAAAATACTCCCAAAGGGAGACCCTCTATGAAAAAAAGAAAAAATAGCCAAAAGCTCAAAAGAGCAGTTTTCTGCCTCTTTTCCTCAAACCACGGGACACTCCAGAAGGGACCGTGGTAACTCTTTCCCCATCCCTGTGACTTATCCCAAGTGAAGAAAGGTTCATTTCAAGGAGTCCTAAAGTAAAAATAGGATTTACTTATTTGAATCTCATCTTGTTTGAGAATTAGACGTTTTGAGTAAGGCGTAGAAATTTTGAAATACTACTTGATTTTCTTATAAAACCTCCACTAGATTAGCAGGGGTTAAGACTCAAGTAAAGGGAAACACGAAAAGCTGAAAATCCTTAGGATTGAAGCTAAAAGGAGTTTTCCTCTTTCAAAAACAAATTGAGAAAAAACTCGAACATCGAGCAACATAAGACCAGCTCACTTGGTGCAGCAGGTCTTCATAAGACTCCCAAGTTCGACCATTCCCTTAAGTCTCTCGAAAACCATACTTCCTAGCATATCATTCCATGCCATTCACTCACATGTGCATGCATGGACATCTACACAATCCCAATTAAGACTAGCACCGCATAAGGTAAAGTCCCCTTTGACAAAAAATCCCCTCTTACTGGGCACAAAAGAAAAGTTTTTCTCAAAACTGGGACGATCCCATATTCTCGAGGACGAATCCAGGGAGAAATCAAACAGGGGTGTTGTCTTCTTTACCATTATCCAAATGAATTTGGATAATGCCAAATAGGGGCATCTGTAAACACCCTAAAATCAAACGATTTTCCAAAACAAACACCTGGTTTGAAAATCTATTTCAAAACCAGATTTTGAGTTTTCGAAAACCTAGGAGTTGCAAAAGCTTTAAACTTCTGTTTTAAAACCCCGTTCGAAATATGAATTTCTCAAACTCGGGCCAAGTCCCAATTTTGTAAAAGCCCAAAACAAACAGGTGGAGCCTGATCAAAAGTAGCCTCAAAAACAGGTTCAAAAGCCCATAATGCATCCTAGCCTGATAAAAGTAGGATTAAAAGGTGAAAGGAAAGCCAAGGCCAGAAGCAAACTTCAAGCCTGGAGCATCAAATGCCAAGCCAAGAGCATCCACAAAATCATCAGAAATCCAAGCCTAAAAAATCAAAAATCAAACAAAATGAAGTCTAGAAAGGTGAGAAAGTGTTCGGACGAAAAGGTTGGGAAAGACCCAGCCCAAGACAGAGCATTGATGAAACCAGGGCTCGCAGAAACTATCTGTCTCAAAACGACAAGAATGACTGAAGAAATGAAAATTTGGATTGGATCTAGACCCAAATATCCAGATCCAGACCCACATAATGTTTGGATCGGATTTGGATCTCAAAACCCAAATCCAAGATCCATACCCAAGACCCACCTCATTTGCCTATAAATAGAGGTGAGGGGGTGCCATAAGTTCACGTGAAATTGAAATTGGGAGGCTTGGGAAGAGAGAGAATGAGTGGAGGGCATAAAGTAGATATGGTGGGCTATAGCCATGTGGGCTTGGTCAAGCGCATGGGTTCAAGCCTTATATGAACCTAGGCTCAAACCAAAGGGCTACACAAAGGTGTGGAGGCATGGGCTATGTGTGTTGGACCGGCTCCAAGAGGTAGGTCTCTCAACCTCAGACTAACCTAGCCTAAACCACCTAACCGACACCCCTAAACCTAACCCAAAACTAGCCTAGACCTAGCCCCTTTCGCCTAAACCGACCCAAACTCCCCCAAACCAACCTAAATCTAAACCCAACCGAGTGCAGCTGCACTCGGTTTGAACCTATTTCCTACCCCATCCGCCACCCTACATCCCTCACCTCCCGGTGCACCTAGCACCACACTACACCAACCCTGGCCAGCATCACCTTCCTGCCGTGACCCCCCCACCTGCCACCTTCTAACACCCGGCCACCCTAGCACCACCCCAGCACCTAGCGCCACTCCCTGCTACCTTATCGAAACTATCCATCTCGAAACGCCAAGAAGGACTGAAGAAATGAAAATTTGGATTGGATCTGGACCCAAATATCCAGATCCATACCCAAATAATGTTTGAATCGGATTTGGATCTCAAAACCCAAATCCAAGATCCATACCCAAGACCCACCTCATTTGCCTATAAATAGAGGTGAGGGGGTGCCATAAGTTCACGTGAAATTGAAATTGGGAGGCTTGGGAAGAGAGAGAATGAGTGGAGGGCATAAAGTAGATATGGTGGGCTATAGCCATGTGGGCTTGGTCAAGGGCATGGGTTCAAGCCTTGTATGAACCTAGGCTCAAACCAAAGGGCTACACCAACTTGAAGAAGGGCTGCACAAAGGCGTGGAGGCATGGGCTATGTGTGTTGGACCGGCTCCAAGAGGTAGGTCTCTCAACCTCAGACTAACCTAGCCTAAACCACCTAACCGACCCCCCTAAACCTAACCCAAAACTAGCCTAGACCTAGCCCCTTTCGCCTAAACCTACCCAAACTCCCCTAAACTGACCTAAATCTAAACCCAACCGAGTGTAGCTGCACTCGGCTTAAACCTATTTCCTACCCCATCCGCCACCCTACATCCCTCACCTCCCGGTGCACCTAGCGCCACACTACACCAACACCCGGCCACCCTAGAACCTCCCCAACACCTATCGCCACTCCCTGCCACCTTACCACAACACCCTAGCACCAACACCCCACTCCCTGACGCCCAACCGCACCTCATCACACTGCACCTGCCCTAGCATCGCACTCCACTACCCTCGCAACACCCCAACGCTGCACCTCATTCCTAGCGCCCTGTCGTAGCTTGCCACGCCACCTGCCTGCCGTAACCCACCTCACAGCACCCAGCCATCCCCTTTGCCGCAACTCACCTTACCTCCCCCAATCAGCCGCAACCCATCCCCCCAACACCCGGCGTGCCTGCAGCCTTCCGAACTAACCTAGCTCCCATCCCATCTTACCTTGGTCGTGACCTAACCTAACTCCCATCCCATTACCTAAGACCATACCCACCTAACTAGGACCACTTCCCTAGCGCCAACCTAACACCCCAACCTTACCCTAGCCGTGACCCACTATCCTTAGCCACGTCTTGGCCGAACCTAAGTCCTTCCTAAGCACCCGGCTGCCCCCAAGCATACTCTAAGCCTAAAGTCACGTCAAAACCCACCTAGGGAGACCCATCTCTTGGCTGCCAAGGTGGACGGACCCGAGCAAGTTGAGAGGAAAAGCCGACCACTTGTAACTGTTTAAATTCGGTTTTTACCTTACTCATTTCAAATTTAATTCAATTCGATATGGGGTTGTAATAATGGAGCGTAGTCTCCTCCTCGAAATGTAATATTCGTGCTTGATACACAAAACACACATGTACACTTGAGCCATATTGCTCTTAGACGTACACAAAATACCCACGTGCACTTGATCCTTTCCACTCTTAATTGCACACGATTGCACACACATTGAGCCTTTCCGCTCTTAAGCTAAAGTATATATTTCCCTTTGGGTATTTACTTTAGTGAAAGTTGTATGAGTTGCAATTCAATTCGGGTTGTTACATTCACGTCGTGTGAGTTTGTCATTTAAATTTCACACTCGTACACAAGAGGTACTTGAGCACTTGCTCCACACTCTCACGCACATTTTGAGCCTTTGTTGCTCATAAGATATAGCATACTTATATATTTTCCAGCCGTGTGAGTTTTATATTAAGTCTTGTACGCACTTACATTTCCGGGTGGGTTTAATTCAAGTTGTGTGAGTTGTCTTTCCATTTACACACCAAAAGCACTCACTTACAATTGAGCCTTTCCGCTCTTATTATATATCTATATTTCAATTTCGGCAAAGTTCAATTCAAGTTGTGTGAGTTTGTCATTTAAATTTCACACTACACACACGCGTGCATTGAGCCTTTCCTCTCTTACTATATACTTATATTTCAATTTCGGCAAGTTCAATTCAAGTTGTGTGAGTTATCTTTCCATTTACACACCAAAAGCACTCACTCACATTGAGCCTTTCTGCTCTTAAGATATAAGTATATTTCAATTCGGCAATTTACATTCAAGTCGTGTGAGTTGCTTTCAAGTTCGGGTATTTCCCTTAAGCTGCGTTGCACTTTCAAATTCGGGTAGTTACATTAAGTTGTGTGAGTTGCTTTCAATTTGAGCCTAGCTCACATCATCATATCAAGCCCAAAAAACATTTTGTGCATCCTTTCATTCATGCATTTTCAAAGAAACCCCGAATCTATGCTCAAACTCGCTGAAATTAGGCCACTTGTGCACACACATATCTGGCCTAAATAGCTTAAAAACTCAAAGACTTGGAATCGTCCAGCCCCGTACATAAAACTTGCAAACTTAGGCAAAACTCGAGTTTTCAAAACACTTGTCTCCTTTCAAAGAGTCAAAAATTATTTTATCAACATCTATAAGCTCTTAAACTGACCCTTGAGCACTGGTTCAAGAAGGTTTAAAGCGAAAAGATCCCGCTTGCTCACAATTGCCTTTAAAATGTCAGATATTTCAAAAACTTCGCTAGCTTGAGCAAGCTAGCTGGCATGCCCATAGAAATGATATAGGCACGAAAAGGTTCATTTCTGACTTCAAAACCAGAAGTGAGAATTTTCATGGTTTACGAACATATAGAAAGAAGATCAAAAGAAGAACTTGTAAGAAGGTTAGAAAAACTAAATTTGGAAAGTATTAAAAGAGGTAGAGGACGACCACAAAAGTGTTGGAAAGAAACAATAAAGAACGATCTAGCTTATTGGGAGTTAACTACTAACATGGCACAAGATAGGGACATGTGGAAACAAAGAATCCATGTAGCCGACCGTGTCTAGTATGGGAAAAGGCTTAGTTGTTGTTGTTGTTGTATGTTCTAAAGATGAAAATCTATTTTCTACATCCTGCATCTATCTCATGCTTTATTTTTAATTTCCTACTCTCTACTCCAAATAATCTAAAATTTTGTACACCAAATTCTCACACATTATCTCATTTATAATAAAATTTTAGATCCATGCAACCACATAAATAAAATTGGGGAAAATCAGAAAAATCTAGAACCGAATTTGTACAGTCTGTGTTTTCTACAATAGAGGTTGGGTTATCATCTCATAACTTTGTCTACAATAATCCAATTGTATGAAGACTGGTCTCAATGAAAATCTGACATCCATAGCTTTCTAATAAGACCAAGTTCATAAATATGAGAGATTTGTGCACTGAGATACAATCATTTTTCTAAACCTCTGTATTTCTATCATAGATTAGTTTCGAACGCTTGAGCAGAGGTAAATATTTGATTTAATTCTACACAACCACACACCAAAAATTAGAATAAAGATAGTTTCTGAATCTCCATACTTGTTTCTACTCAATGTAAACTTTTCGTGATTTTTTGAAATTCATAAGCTATCAAGAAAAATTCGGGAAAATTTTCTAAAAATAGAACTAGTTTTTGTTTTTCAGAACTTTGAAATATTTCTTTGCAAGACCTAGTTTAACGAATTTGATTAAGTAATTTGGATTTGAAAGTAGATTTTGAAAACACATTTTATTCAAACCAATCCTCAAAGCATCTAGGCTGACCCTTTCAAGAAGTCCTAAGTTGAAAAAATCCCACTTCCCCACAATCGCCATTAAAGTGAGAAAAACATTCTTTGTCAGTTTGAGTAAACTAACTAGTACACTCGTGCATGACGTAGTGTGTGAAAGCTTATTTCAAGTATCTACATAGACTTTGGAGTAAAATTTTCATATCTAGAGAATTGGCATGCTCGGTTGGTTTGAGTAAACTATTGGTATGAGTCTTTGAGGATTGATTGATTTGGTGTCAGTTTTAAAATAATTCACTTTTTCAAAATTTTCAGGTTAATCCATTCTTTTACACAGGTCTATTTTTCTTTGAAAGTAATGTCAAGTTTGGAAGGATCATGTGAGGTTTCGAGCCGAGCCTCATGCTTTACGAGTCAATTTTCAAAAGGAGTTTGAAAGAGAATTTTAAAAACCGTGAACAGTCACTTGCCTCCCTAAAGAGGGAATTAAGAGGTATAGAGGAAAGAATCGCTGCATTAAGCCAAGAGGCTGATGCGGTAGAGTCTTGCTCCTCCCATGGCAAGCAAGCGAGGGGTTACAAGAGACCCCCCATATGACAAAACCCAGGGTGACTGTAGACACGAAAAATTCCCACTTCTGGTTCTTAGGCCCGAAGTGAACCATTTCGTGTGTCTAAGTTGTTTTTAACAAAAAGGGAGTGTCAGTTAGCTTGCTTAAGCTAGCGAAGAAAGTTTTTTAAATCTGACTCTATCGGGGCGACTGTGAGCAAGTGAGCTCTTTTCGTCGCAGACCTTCTTGCACCGATGCGCAAGGGTCAGTCTGTACGATTGACAAAGTCTTTAAAATTTAAACCTCTTTGAAAAATACCCGAAGTGTTTGGGTTTTGTTTATACGATTGCAAGTTTCATTACACGTGGGATTTGCATGTGCCTATGTCTTTCTTTTTATGCTTTTTAGGGCCAACTAGGTGTGTGCACAAGTGACCTAAGTTGGGCTATTTTTGCACGGGAGTGTGGGGTTTGCTTTGATGCAATATGCATCCTAACTCGTGGTATGGCGAATATGCAATGCAAACTCACACAACTCCAAAGGGAAAGCCCGAATTGAAAGACAATGCGGAAGGAAAATGACTTAATGTAAATTGCAAAAGGGAAATATGGCTATATCTTAAGAGCGGAAAGGCTTAATTGTGCAAGTGTGTGTCGTATATATATATGGAAAGACGATGCACACAGCTGAACCTTAAAACCCAAATCTTAAAGACATAGCCGAAGGGAAATACTTATAATATATATGGGCCCGAAGGTCGCCAACGTGTGCGTGGGTGTTGTGTGTATATGGAAAAGACAACTCACACGACTTGTAATGTAAACCCAAATATAATTGCAATATGGCCTTGACTAAGGTCTTGGGAGTAAGAGTGAAAGCTTAATGTGTGTGGGTGTAGAATTGAAATGCTACGCACACAACTTGAATTTAAACACCCAAAATGAAATTGCAATATGGCCCTTACTAGGGTCTTGGGAGTAAGAGCGAAAGCTCAATGTGTGTGAGTGTGGAAATTGAAAGACCACGCACACAACTTGAATTTAAACACCCAAGGGAAATTGCAATAGGCCTTTACTAAGGTCTTGGGAGTAAGAGCGAAAGCTCAATGTGTGTGAGTGTGGAAATTGAAAGACCACGCACACAACTTGAATTAAAACACCCAAGGGAAATTGCAATATGACCCTTACTAGGGTCTTGGGAATAAGAGCAAAAGCTCAATGTGTGTGAGTGTGGAAATTGAAAGACAACACTCACGACTTAAGTTAAAACCCACGCACCTTAATATACATAAGTATAACTATATCTTAAGGGCTAATTAGGCCCGTGTGTGTGCCAAAATTGTGTGCAGCTAAGAGCGAAATGGCTCAAGTGCATATGTGTGTTGGTGTGCCAAACCACATTATTACAACCGGGGGGAGACAACACTCCATTATTACAACCCCGTATCAAATTTAATTAAATGTAAGCAAGTTCTTAATAAGGACCGAGTTAGGCACTTACGTGTAGCTGGTCCGAGCTCAACTTGCTTGGCTTTGGCCTAGTGAGTCGCCTTGGACAGCCGAAGGGGAGCTCCTTGGATGCGTGTGGGCGACAAGTAGGGTGCGAGCCGGGTGGGTGTCTTGATGAAGGCCGGGTGATAGGCGCGGCAAATAGGGATGCTGGTTGGGTAATGGCAGGTTAGGGTGTTGGCTAGGTGGTGGCAGGTTAAGGATGAAGGCTTAGCTAGGGGCTGGGGTAGTTGGTAATAAGGGGAAGTAGTGAAGTAGGATGTGAGGTGGCCGGGTGTGAGGGAGAAGGCTAGGCGGTTGTGGCAGGTGGTGGAGTGTGCAGCCGGGTAACAAAGGGGTGGAAGATAGGCTAGATGGGGCTGAGATGGGGGTA
Organism: Brasenia schreberi; assembly: GCA_036023115.1. Taxonomy (NCBI): domain Eukaryota; kingdom Viridiplantae; phylum Streptophyta; class Magnoliopsida; order Nymphaeales; family Cabombaceae; genus Brasenia; species Brasenia schreberi. The sequence continues at coordinate 2,315,135 of JAYKKT010000037.1, forward strand.
CTAACCGTGGGTGGTGGATGAGGTGATGGCCGGAGGTGGTGGAAGGAGGTGGCAGCCAGGTGGATGTTGGTGCAGTTGAGGGAGAGTGAGAGTGAGATGGGGTGGAAGAGAGGGCAGGTGAGAGAGGAGAGAGAGAGTCCCTTTTCACGCAAGAAAAAATGGGTTTTATAGGCAAGAGGGCTGGGGTCGGTTGGGAGTGGTTTAGGCTAGATATTTATGATAAGGTGGGCTTGTGCGTGGTTTGGGTAGGTCAGTTAGGGTGGGGTGGTATGGTGGTTTAGGGTAGGTCGGTTAGGGTGGCCAGGAATTAAGGGTTAGGGTCTAATTAGGTGTATTAAGGTGGGATTAGGTTTAGTCTAGTTAGGGTCTAGGTGGTCTAGTTAGGTGGGGTGAGCTAGGTGAGGTCGGCTAGGTATGGTTGGGGCGGTTTTGGGTGAGGACGGCTAGGATTGGGTCAGGTTTAGAGGGGAGTGGCTAGGTGAGGTGGGTTAGCTTAGGGCTAGGTTTTAAGAGCATCCCCTTGGCATCGATCCATGGACCTAGTTGTAGCCAGGTTCATGTTGGTGCAGCCCCAAGTTAGGTGTAGGTGCATACAAGCTCAAACCCACACTCTTAGGCTAAACCCACATGGTTAACACACCCGTGACTAAAAGTCAAGCCCACCAACTTTCTCACTCATACTTTATCACCCCATTTCTCTCTCTATCCAAGATTTTCACGTGAAATCTCTCTGGGTCCCACCTCCATTTATGAGAAGGTGATGTGGGCCATGTATGTGGATATTGGATTGGATCTTTGGATCCAAATCCAAATCCAGATGCATGTTTGGGTTTGGATCTGGATATATATGGTTTAGATCTGACCCAAATCTGATTTTCTGATTCCTTCATGGCGTTTCGAAACGGACGGTTTGTGCGGGGCCTGACTGCATCAGTACTCCGTCTTGCGTTGGGTCTTCGCCAACATTGTCGTCCTCTCTTCTTCTCACCTTTCGGAGATCATTTTGAATATATTGTTGATATTAGGGGCTTGGATGTCCGAGAATTTGGAGATGATTCTGATACGAGAGTTGATGTGCCGGGCTTGAAATGTGCTCCGGGTCCGGGCTCTATTTTGCTTCTTCATTCCTGCTTTCATCAGGCCAAGCTGCTTTTCGGGGTTTCAAAACACCTTTTTAAGGTTTCAAAACTGTATGTATATATTTTTAAAACATATATGGTTTAGACATATATACAGGGTTGTCTAGAAGGCTCCTAGGTTTCCAGACTCAAAATAGCCCTTCGGAAAATAGCCCTTCGGGGCTACTTTTGCAAAACCAAGTAATTTGAGAAAATCGTGGGATTTTGGGGTGTTAACAGTGACCTCTAGATTTGAAGAGGAACCAGAACCTAAATCTTTTACCATAAAAGATAGAAAAGCATTACAACATGTAGACACGGAAAATCTTTGACTCCAGGTTTCTTAGGCCTGGAGTGAATCTTTTCGCAATCTACGTTCGCTTTTAGGGTGTGCCAGCTATCTAACTCAAGCTAGCGAAGTATGTTTTAAAATATCTGACTTTTAAAAGGCGATTGTAGGCAAGCAGGATCTTTTCGTCGCAAACCTTCTTGCACTGATGCGCAAGGGTCAGTCTGTACGCTTAGAGACTTCGTTTGAAACCAGTTAAACTCAAAAATCGATTTTTGAATAAACAGGTGTTTGAAAATCCTTTTGAAATCATGCACTTGGCGAGTTTTTGATTTGGGCGACCCTAAGCCTTTCAATTTTATCCGCTTAGGCGTGTTTCCACGTTTTGCTTGGGTTTGTTCGATGCAGGTATGCACTCTAGCCCGAGTATGGCGAGTATGCAATGCAACTCACACAACTTGAATGTAAAACCCGAAATTTAAAGACTTCGCAGAAGGGAAAACCCAAATTCAATGCAACTCACACGACTTGAATGTAAATTGCAGAAATTTAAATATATCTATATCTTAAGAGCGGAAAGGCTCAATGTGTGCGTGGGTGTTGTGTATAAATTGAAATGCAACACACGTAACTTAACCGTAAAACGGAACAGAAGGGAGATATAGATATATATAAGAGCGAGAAGGCTCAATTGTGGCATGTGTGTGTATGTGTGAATTGAAAGACAACACACACGACTGAATTTAAAATCCGGAATTGAAATGCATACATAGCTGAACCGGGAAAACTCATGCAGCAGAAAATATATAGATATGGCTATATCTTAGTGGCCTTTGAGGCCAAAATGTGCGTGAGGTGTTTGAGCAATCGCTCGAGTGTTTCTTGGGTGCGAGTGTGTAATTGAAAGACAAACTCACACGACTTAAAGTAACAACCCAGCTGAATTGAAATACGTATGTATATGATAAGAGCGAAAAGGCTCAATTCTTTACGTGGTGCTTGTGTACGAGATAAGAGCGGAAAGGCTCAAGTGTACGTGTGTGTCTCGTGTGTCCAGCACCGTTATTATATTTCGGGGGGAGACGATGCTCCGTTATTACAACCCCGTATCATGAATTGAATTGAATGGAAAGGGATTTGATATATATCGAAATCAACTTACACTTTCCAGCCTTTTGAGTTAGGATTGTACAAGGGGCGACTCCAACATCATCTTATGACATCCGATGCATGTGGGAGCGAAGCCGGAGAGCTTGAGAGCTTGGGGAGACTTGGAGTTCTGGGAGCTGAAAATTATACTGGGTTTAGGGCCACTTGGGGCTAGTTTGGGCAAGGGGTGACTCGAGCCACCTTGGCTCGAGTGATAGGTTTTTTTGGTTTAGGATTCGGCTAGCACTTGGCCTTAGGTTTTGGTCTTGTGAAACTCGAGCCAAGGAGGCTCGAGTAGGAGTGACTTGCTCTAAGGTTCGGCCAACACTTGCCTTAGGTTTGGTATAGGATAGACTTGGTATTAGGCATGACTCGAGCCAAGGTGGCTCAAGTGATAGGATTTGGTTTAGGTCTTGCGAAACTCGAGCCAGTAGGAGTGACTTTAGGGTGTGGTTGGGGCTGATCCTAGGTTAGGTGTTGGCTGTCCTAGGCTAGTCACGGCTAGGTTTAGGTGTGGTTTAGTAAGGTTGGCCAAGATGGATTAGGGGCTGGTTCGCGGCCAGCCCTTGGTCTTAGGCTTTGGGCTGATAATAGGACACAGCCTGCCTTGTGGCAGGCCATAAGGCTTTGGTTGAGTGACCTGCCGAATGGCAGGTCCTATGGGGAGGAAAGGCCTGCCTTAAGGCAGGCCTGGTATGGTCTCAAATAGGGGAACACACGGCCTGGCTTCGCCATGTGTTTAGGTTTAGGTGGCCTGCCGAAAGGCAGGCCAGCTTGTGGTGAAAAAGAAAGGAAGCCCGGCCACCTTTGGCAGGGCTATTTTAGTTAGTTGGGGATGGAAAACCCAACCGATGGCTAGGCTGGTTTTTAGGTAGTTGGCCTGCCCTGCCAGACCTTGGGCGAAAGGGGATGGGACACGGCCTGCTGGTGCAGGCCGTGGGACTTAGGAAAGACTCGAGTTAGGTTTTGTTTCAAAGGGGAGTTCGGCCAAGGTTGGCCGAACTAAGTGGGTTCAAGGTGGGAGTTCGGCGAGGTGGTGGCCGAACTATGTTAGGTTTAGGGGTAGCTCATCTAGGTGGTGATTTTGGGTGGGAAACTTGGTGAAAACCGGCCAGCACTTGGCTGGTTTAGTGGCCTTTTTTTAGGGGACGTTTCGGTGGTCTAGAGAGGTTAGGGAAGAGGGAGTCTAGGTTAGGTTTAGGGGCTTACCTAGTTGCAGCACTGCTCCAGCCACCACTCAAGCCGCCAAGCTCCACCACGATCTCCACTCCCAGCCTACTTGAAGAAGATGCTCGTTCGTTGGTGCAGCCCTTTCCTCCATGGGACAATCCCATCTCAAACAAAATTCGTTTTTGGCCAATAGCCTTTTTCTCTCTCTTCCCCCCCCTTTATTTCATGTGAGGAGCTTCCCTGGAACTGAGCATGCATTGCATATGGTTCTAGCACTTCATGTGACAATCACAAGCGGGAAGGATAAAGTGGTGATTGTCAGCATTTCACATGAAAGTACCTATTTCACGTGAGGATCTTCCCTGGAACTGAGCATGCATTTCATGTGACAATCACAAGCGGGAAGGATAAAGTGGCATGCCTTCTTCCTCGTGGGACTGAGCATGCATTGCATATGGTTCACACTAATTGTCACATGCCACTCTCTCTCATAATAAAAAAAGAAAAGCAAGTAGTGATTCGGAGAGCGCTTAGAGTCCCGCAGCCAGTTAGAGCTTTTATAGAAATTCGAGGTGCTCTAAAGCATCAAAGTAGAGCCAAGATACGATTGAGCCTTAGGGAGAGTGTAGGTGAGGTAATTAGATCTGAAAGGGTCTATCAATCCCCACACTTAGCTGAACAAGCTAGAAAGGGAGTGGTCATTTTGCCCGGCCCTTCGAAAGCATGAATCCCTAATGCATCTCATTGCATGAACAAGGGTAAAAGAGTTGTGTTAACCCCCTATGATTTGGAATTACATCTTTCAAAACTTCCCATAAACATGTCTATTTTAGAGTTGATACAAACCTTACCTAAACATATACAAGTCTTAGAGGGAATCTTAGAGAAAGCCAAGGTTAACACTACCATTACTCTCAAGTTCCTTTCCTTCTTAGTCTCTCCCATATTTGCCAAGGCCCCACTCATGTTCACCGAGGATGAATTAGAGAGACCCGATATAACCCACAACCAAGCTTTGCACATAGAGGTGGTATTGAATCACCAAACTCTCAACAAGTGCTTGGTTGACGTGGGACTTAGGAAAGTCTCGAGCCAAGGTGGCTCTAGTTAGGTTTTGTTTCAAAGGGGAGTTCGGCCAACCTTGGCCGAACTAAGTGGGTTGAAGGTGGGAGTTCGGCCAGGTGGTGGCTGAACTAGGTTAGGTTTAGGGGTAGCTCATCTAGGTGGTGGTTTTGGGTGGGAAACTTGGTGAAAACCGGCCAGCACTTGGCTGGTTTAGTGGCCTTTTTTTAGGAGACGTTTGGGTGGTCTAGAGAGGTTAGGGAAGAGGGAGTCTAGGTTAGGTTTAGGGGCTTACCTAGTTGCAGCACTGCTCTAGCCACCACTCAAGCTGCCAAGCTCCACCACGATCTCCACTCCCAGCCTACTTGAAGAAGACGCTCGTTCGTTGGTGCAGCCCTTTCCTCCATGGGCCAATCCCATCTCAAACAAAATTCATTTTTGGCCAATAGCCTTTTTCTCTCTCTTCCCCCCCCTTTATTTCACGTGAGGAGCTTCCCTAGACCCTCATGTTTCTGCTTTTTTTCAAGCCCAGCACCTCTATTTATAGAGGTTTTAAATGGGTCTTGGATATTGGGTCTGGCTATCCGGATCCAATCCAAACTCTATGTGGATTTGGATCGCGAATCCAGATCCAGTCCAAATATTTATTTGGCTTTGGATCTCGGATATTTTGAGATCCAGATCTAATCCAAACACAATTTGGATTTGGATCTGGATATTTTTGGATCCAGACCCAATCCAGACTTTTCTTCTACTCCTTGGTTTTCTAGTCCTTTCTAGTGCTTTTCATTGTCGGTTTCGAGCGGGCTTCGATTCATCGGAGGCCCATCTCTGGCCTGGGTCTTTCCCAAGTCTTTCTTCCGATCGGTGTTCTGCTTTTCAGGCGGCGTTCGTTTCGGTCCGCCGCTTTGGTTTTTGGTCGTTTCCTGTTGATATCGAACTCAGGTTGTCGCACGGATTACGTTCTTCATTCTGACGGAACGTGTCTCGGATTTCTGTCGACTTCCTCAGGTACTGGGCTTCTTTCTACATTTTGGAGCTGCTTTGCGCTTTTTCTTTGACCTAAATTACATTTTTACCCTTCTGTCGGGCTTTTCTCCAAACAGGCTCTTTTTTCTTCCATTTTTGAATAGGGGGTAGCTTTTGAGACTCCGGTCTCGATTTGCTCTTCTTGTCGGGGCTCTCCTTTTGCCTTTTATACCTGTTTTCACATTTTTAAAACAGGTTGTCGTTTTGGCTCAAACGAGCTTTTTGTGTTTTTGAGAGTTTTTGATTTTTTGGAAAATTTGGGGTGTTTACAGATGCTCCTCTTTGGCATTACCCAAATTGATTTGGATAATGGCGAAGAAGATAACACCTCATTTTGGTTTTTCTCTCAAATTTTCTCGAGAATACACCATTTTTATTTCGCAAAACCCTGTTTTTTTTTTTACCACAGGTGGGGATTTTTTAGAAAAAAGGGACTTTTCCTAGGTTTCCCTATGTATGATCATGCATGGACGACTTTTATTTTTATTTTTTATGCATGCATAAGAAAACATTTTTGTTTTTGGGGTTTTTGAGCCCGAAGAGTGCCTTTTGAGGCAAGCTGCTCCGAGCAGGTTTTACCCATGTCTTCTAGATGTTTTCGGGTTTTCGAGCTTTGGAGAGAGCCTTTTAAGGCTGTCTGCTCCAAGCAAGTTCTACCCTTGTCTTTTTGACATTCGTGGGTTTTTTTTGAAAATCTTCTTTTTGAAAACGAACTCCTTTTAGCTTGTATCGAAAAGGACTTCCGTTTTTCATACCTCCCTTCATTCAGGTTTCAATACCTGCTACTCAGTAGAGGTTTTTGGGTAGGAAAACTTGGAAAACATTTCAAAGTTCCATTTCCTACAAAACAGAGTCGAGTTCTCAAACAAAATGAATTCCAAATAAGCCGATTTTATTCGTACTTTAGGATTTTCGCAAATTTGAATCCTTTTCCTCGGGGATAAGCCGTAGGGATATGGGAAAGAGATGCCACGGTCCCTTCTGAAGCGTCCCGTGGTTTTAGGCAAAGAGTCGGAAAATCGCTCTTTGAGCTTTGGCTTTTTATTTCTTTTTTTCATAGAGGGTCTCCCTTTCGGAGTATTTTTTCATTAATCCCTCTTTTCTTTAAAGGAGAGCAGCTCTTTGGAGGAGTTTTTGTATTCCCTGTTTATGAAGGGAAGACCTCTTTGGGAGGAGTGTTTTTATATCTCCTTTTTTCTTTTGAAACGAGAAGACCTCTTTCGAAGGAGTTTTTGTATTCCCTGTTTATGAAGGGAAGACCACTTTCGGAGGAGTTTTTGTATTCTCGATTTTTTTTCTTTCTTTTGAACACAGCCAATTTTCCTTTTTGGAGAGAAAGTAGAATGGGGGAAGGCTTATCCCTTTGGTTACTCAATTCAAACGAGATCATCCTATTTCTTAATAGCATCTGCTATTTGAAACTATTTTGATATTTTGAACAAGGCTTAATCTTGTAAGCCAGGGTTCTTTGAAATATTGCCAATTTGTTTTTGGAAGACTCTACCTTTCGAAAAGTATAAATTCCTCCATTCAGGGTTATATAATCAACTTCGATCCTTCTTTCAAGAAGTTTCAAAGGAGTTCGATTTTTTTCAAAATCTTTTTGAAAAAGAATTTAACATAAACCCTTATGAATATTCGGGCATTTTCGGGGTTTTGCTAATTTCTACCCACAATATCAACAGATTTTTCGAATTTTCTTGCCCTTTTGAAGACATGGGGACATTCCTACTCAGGTTTGCCCACCTCTTGGGCTTTCTTTGGGGTGGTATGATTTGAATATGATACATGCTATGCACTCCATGTGATTCAAAATGGAAATACATGTTTTTTTATGCAACGATGAACATATGAAATGTATCTCACAAATCATGAAGGAGATGCATTTTATGAAATTCGTTTCTCCATTGAAGGTGTCTAGGGGCTATATTTAAAAATGCCCCTAGCTTGATGGGAATTTCGCATGGCCATATGGTGAAGGGCCATGGCTTTTCGAAATGATTTTGGATGGACAATGGTATGTTCATGTCCATGCACTTCCATGGTTTTTCTAACATGATCATGATACTTTTTGCTCAAGGATGGAAACATAACCAGCCCTAAGTGATCGTCATGGCCATCAGGCTTTAGTTTTGACATGGTCTCCATATTTCATCGTGAGATTCATATTCTTTATCCCAACACAATCAAGGTTTTCATATAAAGCATAAGTTGAAAAATCTTTCTTTTCAAAGCCATATGTAGGGTTAAAATTTTCGAAATTTTGATCCCTTTAGAGAAAGTAATTTTGGGAAATCCTCCCTTTCTATATGAAGATGGTTTTATACCAGCCCTTTTGATCGAAATATGTTTCCCATACTTGGTTTTGATCAAGCATGTTTTTTGGAATTCATTTTGAAGATTCATGCCTTTGTGGGGCATTTGATCAAGTATGGGGAATGTGTCTCAAAGAGGCACTTTAGCCACACGATGCAGGGCTTGTCCCTTAAATTGAGTCTTGAGTTTTGAACTCATACTCTGTTGAAAGGGGCTGCCATTTTGCCTACCTGTTGAGATAGGATTTTAAAAATGAGTGCTTTAATGAACATCATTCCCCTTTCCATGACATGGGAGATGATGTCTCGAATTTTGAAAGCCTACAGCAAGGCTAAGCACGATTTTTCTTTTGGCTTAGTGGTTCCTTTCACATGCCAATAGAGTTTTCAAAATGTATGGCACATTTAGTTTGAATAACATCTTCATTTGATCAAGTCAAGCAGACAATGCATGAATTGCAATGTATGGAAGGTTTTTATCAAAAGAATTTTGAAAAGGCTTTTGTGAAATGGTAACCCTTTTTCGAGATTCTTATTTCTTTTTGAAATTTGCCTTGAAGGTGTTGGATTTGATTCGTATGGAGACCTGCATATGAAGGCTCGATACTTAGGGGGTCGACTTTCATTGCCCCTTTGGTTTTTCAAAACCCTGATTTCGAGTTCTAGGATGATATCTTGACTCGATGCACATGTATGATTTCAAGATGTGATGCATGATGCTTATGCACACACTATGGGTCAGGCTTAATTCTAAAAATCCCCAATCTTTGCATAAGTCAAGGATCTTGCGAATTTCAGGAAGTTCGGAGGTTTTTATTCCTCCTGGCTTTGGTGATTCTCGAGCTTTTCATTTTGAAGAAGCTCTAGACAAAAAAGGGTGTTCAAGATCAGCTTTTTGGATTTTTTTGGTTTTTGGGAGTTATATACAATTTTCGAAAAGCATTTTTACAATTTTCGAAAATGGACTTTGTACATGGCCAAAGGCTCTAAAACGAATTTCTTTTTGGAATTTTTATTTTTCCAAATGCTTTTGAGATTTTGTTTTGGGTTTTCCATTTTTTTGGTTTTTGGCAAATATCTGATTTTTTTGGTTTTTTCAAAAGGGGGGATCTTCCCATGAACCTACAAAGAAAACATTCATGAATCAGACTCTAATCAATAGGTCTAAGACATGGGTTTTGGGTTTTAGAGGTTCTACAGGGCACCCTTGACCCATATGGTCTTAGGTGGCGGCTCTGGGGGTATGGGTGGGCTGTAGCCCAATCCATACTTTTGTCGATTGACCTGAGGCAGGACAAGTTCGAGCCTACCTTGGTTTTGGGTTCCCAGGCCCTGGTAGGGCTTATATCCCATATTTAGAATCATGTTCCAAGACTTCTTGTTTTTCGAAAAGTTTTGGTATAAATCATGGTTTTGGAACATGGAATCGTCCATGTCGGGGATATATACCCTTTTGGATGTTGGGAGTTTGGATTTTGGGGCGATGGAAGACTTGGGCTTTCATACAACCCTAGTTTGGGAGATTTGTTTCTCAAAGAAAATCGTGTTTGGTCTTTTGAGAGACTTTGGATATTTCGGGGTGATTTTGTCTTCAAGGGAAACCGTACTTGGTCCCTCGAGAGACTTTGGATATTTTGGGGTGATGGAAGACTTGTGCTTCCATACAACCCCGAATTGGGAGATTTTGTCCTCAAGGAAAGCCATGCTTGGTTCCTTGAGGAACTTTGGATATTGCAGCGTGATGGAAGACTTGAGCTTCCACACAACCTGTTTTTGAGATAATTTTTCTTCAAGGGAAGACAAGCTTGCTCCCTCAAAGTTTTTGACTTGCTCCCTAGGTTCAACTCGTGGTGCCCCTAGGGATGGATTTTTTTGTTTCAAAGCCATAGTCTTGGTTCTAGGGTACAAGACTAGGCTTGAAGAAGTGGGTTTTTCTATGGTAGGGTTATGAGCTCCTAAGATGTCGATGCATGCATTAGGGGTCTCCATGTCTATCATTTTTTGAACTTCTTTTTGTTTTTGCTTTTGAAATTCTTTTGGCTGGTGTGGGGTATTTGGCGCACCTTGAAAGTTCTCTAACTTAGGCACATTTCATGGGTTTGTGTGTGTAGAGGGGTTATCCAATGCATCTGATGACCCTATATGAAGAAGAGAGTTTTGAGAAGGATGGGTTTCAGGCATACCTCTTTGTGGCTTGTCTACTTTTTTAGGGTGAGAGCAGGCCGTTTTCCCGGGTAACTCTGTTTTGAGCCCCCGGGGTTTCACGAGGCATTCCTTTTCGAAACCTACCTGTTTTTCACTCTCGTCTCTTTGTGGGGTGTGGGTTTTATGTCCCACTATGTGTGTGTGCCTAGACTTAGGAATTTCACTTGAATTTTTTGAAATTTCAAAGTTTGATTTTTCAAATTTTTTGTCTTTTTGAAAGTTTTCAAGATTTTTTTGATTTTTTGAAACAAAAACAACTTTTTTCGAATTTTCTTTGGAATTTTCGAATTTTGGATTTGTGGGAGTGGAAGTCTCGCCCTTTTCTAGGGTTTGGCTTTTAAACTCACATCCTTCGTTGAGTTTGAGATTGGTTTTCTTTTCACAATTTTTGTGCGCCTGAGAAGAGCTGCTACGGGATTTATGGGTTTTAAGCTCCTCGCTTAAAACTTCCATTCTTTTGAAAATCGCCCGTATATCAGCTAGCGCTTCTCGTTCTTTGGCTGTTTCGAAAACCTCTTTTGATTTACTCGATGTGGATTTTGGTTTTCGCTCCATTTTCTGCAACTTTTCTAAGTATGCACGATTTTTGGAAAACACCTTTTTTTCGAAAATTTTGAGTGTGACTTGTTTGTTTGAAGTCTACTTAAGTCCCGGCGTCCCACCGGGCGTGCCAAAATCTGTAGACATGGAAAATCTTCGACTCCGGGTTTCTTAGGCCTGGAGTGAATCTTTTCGCAATCTACGTTCGCTTTTAGGGCGTGCCAGCTAGCTTACTCAAACTAGCGAAGTATGTTTTAAAATATCTGACTTTTGAAAGGCGATTGTAGGCAAGCGGGATCTTTTCGTCGCAAACCTTCTTGCACCGATGCGCAAGGGTCAGTTTGTATGCTTAGAGACTTCGTTTGAAACTAGTTAAACTCAAAAATCGATTTTTGAATAAACAGGTGTTTGAAAATCCTTTTGAAATCATGCACTTGGCGAGTTTTTGATTTGGGCGACCCTAAGTCTTTCAATTTTATCCGCTTAGGCATGTTTGCATGTTTTGTTCGGGTTTGTTCGATGCAGGTATGCACTCTAACTCGAGTATGGCGAGTATGTAATGCAACTCACACAACTTGAATGTAAAACCCGAAATTTAAAGACTTAGCAGAAGGGAAAACCCAAATTGAAGGCAACTCACATGACTTGAATGTAAATTGCAGAAATTTAAATATATCTATATCTTAAGAGCGGAAAGGCTCAATGTGTGCGTGGCTGTTGTGTATAAATTGAAATGCAACACACACAACTTAACCGTAAAACGCAGCAGAAGGGAGATATAGATATATATAAGAGCGAGAAGGCTCAATTGTGGCGTGTGTGTATGTATGAATTGAAAGACAACACACACGACTGAATTTAAAATTCAGAATTGAAATGCATACAGAGCTGAACCGGGAAAACTCACGCAGCAGAAAATATATAGATATGGCTATATCTTAGTGGTCTTTGAGACCAAAATGTGCGTGAGGTGTTTGAGCAATCGCTCGGGTGTTTCTTGGGTGCGAGTGTGTAATTGAAAGACAAACTCACACGACTTAATGTAACAACCCAGCTGAATTGAAATACGTATGTATATGATAAGAGCAAAAAGGCTCAATTGTGTATGTGGTGCTTGTGTACGAGATAAGAGCGGAAAGGCTCTAGTGTACGTGTGTGTCTCGTGTGTCCAGCACCGTTATTACATTCCGGGGGGAGACGATGCTCTGTTATTACAACCTCGTGTCACGAATTGAATTGAAGGGAAAGGGATTAGATATATATCGAAATCAACTTACACTTTCCAGCCTTTTGAGTTAGGATTGTACAAGGGGCGACTCCAACATCATCTCATGACATCCGATGCATGTGGGAGCGAAGTCAGAGAGCTTGAGAGCTTGGGGAGACTTGGAGTTCTGGGAGCTGCAAATTATACCGGGTTTAGGGCCACTTGGGGCTGGTTTGGGCAAGGGGTGACTCGAGCCACCTTGGCTCGAGTGATTGGTTTTTTTGGTTTAGGATTCGGCTAGCACTTGGCCTTAGGTTTTGGTCTTGTGAAACTCGAGCCAAGGTGGCTCGAGTAGGAGTGACTTGCTCTAAGGTTCAGCCAACACTTGGCCTTAGGTTTGGTATAGGATAGACTTGGTATTAGGCATGACTCGAAACAAGGTGGCTCGAGTGATAGGATTTGGTTTAGGTCTTGTGAAACTCGAGCCAAGGTGGCTCGAGTAGGAGTGACTTTACGGTGTGGTTGGGGCTGATCCTAGGTTAGGTGTTGGCTGTCCTAGGCTAGTCACGGCTAGGTTTAGGTGTGGTTTAGTAAGGTTGGCCAAGATGGCTTAGGGGCTGGTTCACGGCTAGCCCTTGGTCTTAGGCTTTGGGCTGATAATAGGACACGGCCTGCCTTGTGGCAGGCCGTAAGGCTTTGGTTGAGTGACCTGCCGAATGGCAGGTCCTATGGGGAGGAAAGGCCTAAAGGCCTGCCTTAAGGCAGGCCTGGTATGGTCTCAAATAGGGGAACACACGGCCTGGCTTGGCCGTGTGTTTAGGTTTAGGTGGCCTGCCTGGCAGGCCAGCTTGTGGTGAAAAAGAAAGGAAGCCCGGCCACCTTTGGCCGGGCTGTTTTAGGTAGTTGGGGATGGAAAACCCAGTCGATGGCTAGGCTGGTTTTTAGGTAGTTGGCCTGCCTTTAGGGCAGGCCAGACCTTGGGCGAAAGGGGATGGGACACGGCCTGCTGGTGCAGGCCGTGGGACTTAGGAAAGACTCGAGTTAGGTTTTGTTTCAAAGGGGAGTTCGGCCAAGGTTGGCCGAACTAAGTGGGTTCAAGGTGGGAGTTCGGCGAGGTGGTGGCCGAACTATGTTAGGTTTAGGGGTGGCTCATCTAGGTGGTAGTTTTGGGTGGGAAACTTGGTGAAAACCGGCCAGCACTTGGCTGGTTTAGTGGCCATTTTTTAGGGGATGTTTGGGTGGTCTAGAGAGGTTAGGGAAGAGGGAGTCTAGGTTAGGTTTAGGGGCTTACCTAGTTGCAGCACTGCTCCAGCCACCACTCAAGCCGCCAAGCTCCACCACGATCTCCACTCCCAGCCTACTTGAAGAAGATGCTCGTTCGTTGGTGCAGCCCTTTCCTCCATGGGCCAATCCCATCTCAAACAAAATTCGTTTTTGGCCAATAGCCTTTTTCTCTCTCTTCCCCCCCCTTTATTTCATGTGAGGAGCTTCCCTGGAACTGAGCATGCATTGCATATGGTTCTAGCACTTCATGTGACAATCACAAGCGGGAAGGATAAAGTGGTGATTGTCAGCATTTCACATGAAAGTACCTATTTCACGTGAGGAGCTTCCCTGGAACTGAGCATGCATTTCATGTGACAATCACAAGCGGGAAGGATAAAGTGGCATGCCTTCTTCCTCGTGGGACTGAGCATGCATTGCATATGGTTCACACTAATTGTCACATGCCACTCTCTCTCATAATAAAAAAAGAAAAGCAAGTAGTGATTCGGAGAGCGCTTAGAGTCCCGCAGCCAGTTAGAGCTTTTATAGAAATTCGAGGTGCTCTAAAGCATCAAAGTAGAGCCAAGATACGATTGAGCCTTAGGGAGAGTGTAGGTGAGGTAATTAGATCTGAAAGGGTCTATCAATCCCCACACTTAGCTGAACAAGCTAGAAAGGGAGTGGTCATTTTGCCCGGCCCTTCGAAAGCATGAATCCCTAATGCATCTCATTGCATGAACAAGGGTAAAAGAGTTGTGTTAACCCCCTATGATTTGGAATTACATCTTTCAAAACTTCCCATAAACATGTCTATTTTAGAGTTGATACAAACCTTACCTAAACATATACAAGTCTTAGAGGGAATCTTAGAGAAAGCCAAGGTTAACACTACCATTACTCTCAAGTTCCTTTCCTTCTTAGTCTCTCCCATATTTGCCAAGGCCCCACTCGTGTTCACCGAGGATGAATTAGAGAGACCCGATATAACCCACAACCAAGCTTTGCACATAGAGGCGGTATTGAATCACCAAACTCTCAACAAGTGCTTGGTTGATGGGGGAGGAGGTCTAAACATTCTTCCTCTTCATGTGGGCTTCCAAATAGGAGTACCCATCTCTAGGCTTGAACCAAGTCTCATCGTTATCACTGGATACGATAACAACTCAATCCATCCCTTAGGATCCATCGAGTTACACATGGAGGTCGGCAACATCCCACATGTGGGGCTGTTTCATGTCTTAAACATAAACCCCCATTGTAACTCGTTGTTAGGGAGGCCTTGGATACATTCCCTCTGAGCCGTCCCTTCAACTTTCCATAAATGCCTCAAGTTTTCGTGGGATAACGAAGTGGTGGTAATCCTTGGAAAAGACAACCCACACCTAAAGGGAATACAAAGTTTTCCTTGCCTATCAAGTGATCCATCAAGTGAGAAAACCACAAAAAGTCCCTCTCATCCAAAATCGTGTACCCCTAGGAGAGCCCAAGTCTCACCCTCTTGAGGTCGTCCACCTCTTAAGAATCCCTAAACACTCTAAGCCACCCGCTCCTGGGATCGTGTGTATCTTAGGAAAACCAAAGCCTTCCTCTATCCTAACCACACATCTCCTAGTCAAACCCAAAAACACCCAAGTGTATAACCATGGTATGGATGATACACTATTCCAAGGCCATCCACTTTACCAAAAATTTTTAAAATTTCAAAAACCTTGGAATATGTTATTAAATATGGGGTATACACTATATCAAGGTCTAGGAGCTAAAAACCAAGGTAGGTTAGAACTCATCCTACCCGTACCAAACCTAGGTCGACATGGCTTGGGATATAAGCCATCCATACCCCCTGAACCACCTAAGACCAATTGGGTCAAGGGTGCCCTACAACCCACTAAAACCGAAACCTATGACTTAGACCTCCTATTTAGAGTCTAATTCATGATGTTTTCTTTGTAGAATTGATGGAAGACCCCTTTTTAGAAAAAAATCCAAAAAAAGTATATATTTGGAAAAATATAAAAAATCTAGAAAACTTCCAAAACCCAAAAACATTTGAAAAATCTGAAAAATCCAAAAAGAAGGTTTCTTGTGTTCATCCTCCTAGCATTTGTTTGGAAAAAGCTAAAAAAATTGAAAAGTCTGAAAGTCCCAAAAAGAAGGTCTTTTATATTCATCCTTCTAGCACTTGTTTGGAAAAAGAAAAAAATCTGAAAAATCTGAAAACCCCAAAAATCTTAGTTTTCAAAACCGTATACAAATACCAAATTCAATTTTGACAAAGCCTATGTATATACTCAAACCAAAGTCATCCCATACCATTTCAAACAACCCCCTTGTGCATAACTCATCTCTCTTGCATGATATTTTCTAGAAATCAAAGCATTTGAGAGTGATCAAAGCAAGAAGGAAGATCCCCTCATCCATGAGGAAGATCAAGCCTTCGAGCTTTCCGAATTTCATAGAATCCTCGACTTGGAAAAACCTTCAAATTTGTAGACGCGCGAAAATCCCCGCCTCTTGGCTTCTCAGGGCCTGAAGTGGATCCTCTCGTGTGTCTAAGGCCTATTTATATAAACAGGGCGTGCCAGCTAGCTTACCTAAGCTAGCGAAAATATATTTTAAACTGACTTCTAATCGTGGCGACTGTGAGCAAGTGAGCTCTTGTCGTCGCAGACCTTCTTGCACCGATGCGCAAGGGTCAGTCTGTACGCTTTTAAAAATCGAGTTTTAGGGTATAGAAAGCCTACGAAGCGGTTCGAGGTGTCTAATTCGGGTCTTTTAGATACGATTGCAGATTTTAGATCACGTAGATTTGCACGTGCCTAAGTCTTTCTTTTTATCCCTTTATGGGCCACCTAGTTTGTGTGTTATGAACACTCCACTACATGGGCGAATTTGAGCGGGAGTATGGGGCTTGCTTCGATGCAATATGCGTCCTACCTCGTGGTATGGTGTAGATGCAATGCAAACTCATGCTACTCCAAAGGGAAAACCCGAATGTAAAGACAATGCCGAAGGGAAATGACTTGTAATGTAAATGCCGAAGGGAGATATGTATATAGGGTATATACGTGCCCTTACTTGGGTCTTGCAACTAAGAGCGAAGGCTCAATGTGGGTGCGTGCTTGAATTGAAAGACGTACGACATGAAATAAAACCCAAATATAACTTGCAGTATGGCCTTGATTAAGATCTTGAGAATAAGAGCGAAAGCTCAATGTGTGTGAGTGCTTGAATTGAAGTACTACGCACACAACATGAAATTAAACCCAAATAGTATAACACGGCCCTTACTTGGGTCTTGCAAATAAGAGCGAAGGCTCAATGTGTGTGAGTGCTCGAATTGAAAGACTTACACACACGACATGAAATGAAAACCCAAATAGTATAGCTCGGCCCTTACTTGGGTCTTTCAAATAAGAGCGAAGGCTCAATGTGTGTGAGTGCTTGAATTGAAAGACTTACACACACGACATGAAATGAAAGCCCAAATAGTATAACTCGGCCCTTACTTGGGTCTTTCAAATAAGAGCGAAGGCTCAATGTGTGTGAGTGCTTGAATTGAAAGACTTACACACACGACATGAAATGAAAGCCCAAATAGTATAGCTCGGCCCTTGGGTCTTTCAAATAAGAGCGAAGGCTCAATGTGTGTGAGTGCTTGAATTGAAAGACAACACACTCAACTTAAGCAAAACCCTACGAAAATTAAAGTATATATATATATTTATGTATTGGGGGCTGATTAGGCCCGTGTGTGTTCAAAATCGTACACAAATAAGAGAGTGCACGTGTGTGGGTGTGCCAAGCCACGTTATTACAAGCGGGGGGAGACTATGCTCCGTTATTACAACCCCGTATCGAATTTAATTTTAAGCAAGTATACAACTAAGGACCGAGTTAGGCACTTAGTAATAGCTGGTCCGAAGATGCCTTGCTTGAGCGCGGGCTTGGCCTTCGCCTTGGGCTGCAAGAGGGAGCTCCGCGGAGTTGAACGGCAAGGGGGTGCTGGCCAGGTGCCTTGGGTGCGCGAAAGGGGAGCCTTGAAGGTGACCGGCTGCTAAGGATGGGCTGGTTTTGGTGTGTTGGGTTAAAGGGCCTAAGTAAGGTCACTAGGGAGGGTGTAGTGTTAGGGAGTATGGCACTAAGGGAGAGCCTAAGGGAAGGTCTAATGGAGCACCTAGGGGAAAGGAGGTGGCTGGCCGAATGGAAGTGACAGTCGGTTGGAGTGGCCGACTAGGAGAACTTGATGGTGGCGGGCTGCTAGGGTGGCTAGGAGTGGTGGAAGGGAAGGGAACTAGCTAGGAGATGGGGTAAGGTAGTGGTGGATGTGGGGAGGTACTATGGGCAGGTCTTAGGGAGTTGGATAGGGTGGCCGGGTGTAGCTAGGGTGTGGGGAGGTACTATGGGCAGGTCTTAGGGAGTTGGATAGGGTGGTCGGGTGTAGCTAGGGTGTCTAGGTAGTGGCGGGTAGTTAGGGTGGTTATGGCCTGGCCGAGTGGGAATGGTGGCGGCAAGTGGCTGGCATTAGGGTAAGGTGGTGGTGTGGTGGGTGGCTGAGAGTGGAGAGGGAGTGGAGAAGGAGTAAGGTGGAGTGTGGAGTACTAACCGAGTGAAGAGGAGGTGGCGGATGGAAGGGGAGCAGCCGGGTGGTTTGGATGCGCAGGATGGGGTTCGGCCAGACGGAATGGTGGCGATGTGGACCTTGGCTGGAGTGGTGGTGGTGCTCGGCTGGGAGGTAGTGGCGCAGGTGGTGGCTGGCTGTGGGGCAAGTGGAAGTGGAGAAGAGGTGATCGGCTGGGAATGGGGGACCCGAGATAGGAAAACCCGCCCCTTAGGGGGGGGTTTTATAGCAAGAGGCGGTTGGGGCTGGTATTAGGGTAGTGGTTAGGTGGTCTAGGGAGGGTGGTAAGGTAGTAAGGTGGGCTGGTATTAGGGTAGGACCAGATATTTTAAATACAAGGGGTTTGGGTAGGTTGTGTGCTAGGGGTGGTTTAGAGGTTTAGGGTTTAGCTAGGTGGGTTGGTTTTAGGGTGAGCTTTAGTGAGGTAGGTTAAGTGATTAGGCTAGGATTAGGTTAGGTTTAGGGAAATTAACCTAGGTTTAGGGAAGGATTAGGGAAGTGGGTTAGGTGATTAGGTTGGAATTAGGCCGGGATTAGGGAAGTGGGTTAGGTGATTAGGCTCAGATTAGGACCGGATTAGGGTGGAAGGCTAGGATTAGGTGTTTTTGGTTAGGTTTAGGTGAAGGAGCTCCCTTTGCATGACCCATGGACCTTAACCATATCATGTTGGTGCAGCCCTAGGTTAGGTTTTGGCTAATTACAAGCTAAACCCACTTAATTAGGCTAACCCACATGATTAACCCCAAACTTGACACACAAGTCAAGCTTAATTACAACACACACTTAATCTTATCCTCCCCCACTCTCTCTCATGCCCATAATCCCACGTGAAATTCAAGTGGGCCCCACCTCCATTTATGAGAAGGTGATGTGGGCCATGGATATGGATATTGGATTGGATTTTTGAATCCAAATCCAAATCTAAGTCCATACATGGGTTTGGATTGGGATCTGGATATAAGATCCAATCCAAACTGAATTTTGACTCCTTCGAGCTGTGTTCGAAACGAACGGTTTGTGCGGGGTCTGACAGCATCAGTACTCCGTCTGCATTGGGTCTTCGCCAACATGATCGTCCGTCTCTGTTTTCGCCTTCCGGAGATGATTTCAAAGGATGTTTTGATGATAACAGGGTCTTGGACGTTCGAGATCCTGGGGGTGGATTTGATACGAGAGTTGTTGTGCTGGGCTCGACATGTGCTCCGGTTCCGGGCTCTCTTTTGCTTTTCTGGTCCTGTCTGGTATTAGGCCAAGCTGTTTCGGGGTTTCAAAAACATGTTTAAAAAGGTTTTTAAAGTCATATTATACATTTTTGAAATACAAAGTTCAAAACATATGTACAGGGTTGTCTGGAAGGCTCCTGGGTTTCCAGATTCAAAATGGCCCTTTGGGGCTGCTTTTACAAAACCAGATGGGTTTGAGAAATTCGTGGGATTTCGGGGTGTTTACAGGTACATACTGTGACAAGGCACCTCCCTAGCCTTGGTCCAGCCCAAATGAACCTCATGAAATATCCATCCAAAAAAAATGCTTTTTATGCCATGAAAGATTCTAAGTTTCTCAAGTAAAAATTTCTACCAAGATCTTTAAAGTAAGTCAAATTTTGGTTTTTACTTTTTTGCCATCAATCAAGCCTTATCTTGATTGATGCTAAAGAAAGGCATCCGTAAACACCCAAAAATGTTTTTAGGAAAATATGTTTTAACTAATAAAGTGGGTTTTAAAGTTTCAAATTTTAAAACAAATGACATGACTCTATGGGTCTTGGATCATAGGATCTAAGTTTGCTTTATTGAATTGAATCAAATGAGGTTGTTGATCTAGAAATATATTTAGAAAGAGAATAAAAGAAAAGAGAAAACTGCAACACCTACTTGCTTTCTTCGAAGGAGTATCTCATTGAAGAGAACTCCAGCAACAGAAATACCTAAATTGTTTTCAGCTATTATAGGAGGCCATGCATATATATTACTTATATGCTATATATATAATATGCAAATATATCTATATGGAATGATTGAAAACAAATCTATTACACGAGATGAATGTATATATATAGGGAGAGATACACATAGTGTCATGAAATATATATATATATATATATATATATATATATATATATATATATATATATATATATATATATATATATATATATGTGTGTGTGTGTGTGTGTGTGTGTGTGCATATGTGTGTGGGTGCATGTGTGTTTACATAAATATGCATATGTATGTATGTGGTGAAAGGGCAAGTGATTTTATATAATATTCATATATATGAATCATATCTATGTAACATATAGATATATATATAGCTATATATGTATTACATGTATGGCATACACAAGGGATGGACATCAGGAGGATGAAAAGTTTAATCAAACAACAAAAGGGAGGCTTCAATACTTTCCAAATTGATGAAACTATTTCTGGAAAAGGGGGATCATCAAGGACTATGTAGAAATCAAAGTAGTAAGACTCTTGGTACAAGGTAAGTTACTGTAAAAAAAAAAAAAAACTAGAAATGGGCATTCATGAATTGGGAGAGCAAGACTCATTGACTAAGGAAAACCTTCTATGCAGCCAAGGAAATTCAATATGTTTAGAAAGATTTTAGTGGACTATAAGGAAGTAAATTCCAATTCACCAAATTCAGATTTTCTTGTAAAATCTAGTGTTCCTTTTAGGGCAAAATTTATACATATTTATCATTTGTGTTTCCTTTATCATGTAGTCAAGGGATTCTCTATATAAACAAGGGTCTCGCACAATCCCAAGCATTCAACCAATCCATCAAATTCAAGAATTTGAGTCATCCCTCTCTTTTCTTTTCTCTCTTTTTGATATGGCGTGTGATCATTATTGCAATCAACAACTAAGGGCTGGCAAACCACTTGCTAGGCATCCTTAGATACAACCTCGTGAGTTTCATCTTTCAGTCTATTAATTTTATTTTTTGATAAACCTTCTTAGTTTCTCTAGATTTCGTTTCATTTATATTTAAGCCTTGGTCATTTAACAATAGCATCATATACCTATATTATCATAAGTCTTAGTCGATCCCTTTTTAATCATTTTGCATCTTCATTCTTTAGTTTTGTTCTTACATAAATATTTTAATTCTTGGTTAGGTTAGGGTTATTTTACACATTAGATTTTATTAATGCATGTTCAAGATCCCATTCTTGCACCCCTTCACGTAAGTTTCTTTTAATTTTCATGCATATTTGATTTTATAAAAATAATTATTTAAAATTTGTACTCACTATGAATCATGATTTTTTGTAAATCATGATTTCTTGCAAATTACGATTTTCTACAAATTAAGATCTCTTGCAAATCAAGATTTCCTACAAATTGGGATCTTCTCGAATTGGGATTTTCTATGAATTGAGATTTCTACATCTTGGCACTTTATTTTATAATTAGTTGCATAATTATTATTTTTGACATCATTTTCTTATGGTTGATCCTTTGTGCTCACATTCCAATTCAAGTGTCTAGGCATTTTCATTTTTATTATCGAGGAATTTTGTAGCACATGAACCAACCTTGCTACCGGAATAAGAAGATCATTGTGAAAAGAACTTGATTTAGGCCCACAATGCATAAAAGCAAAGCAAATAAGAGGTGTGTTATTCTCGACTTCGTTTTTATTTACTTTATAAAATTAAGAAGATTGGATACAAGTTGAGGGTTTCACATAACCTAAAATTTGTAAGCAGTGATGTAGTTTTGGATTTTGCATTTAGTTTGCATTTGGAGTGGTCCATTAGGATCAGTTTGCATTAGTAGGGTTTGAGTACTTAAACCTTTTTGAGGTCTTGTAATGATAGATCAACCTTTTAAATAAAATTGCATTTTTGAGAGAAAGATCGTCTGCTTCTTCTTCCTCTTCCTTTTCTGTTCGTGTGTATATGTATTTGTGCTTGTGAGAGGCTTGACTAATTATACACAGGTAGGTTGATCCGTGGGGATCCCTATCTCATGCAAGGATGTACTACTGGTCATGTGAGAATATGAGGAAGAGTGGTTGTTCCATTGGTGTTTAATACATTATGTAGGGGAGGGAGGAATCAGGTTGAGCAATCAGGGTAGGATTGCTGCCATCACCTGGTGCCAAGGGACTGATTTCTGTTGGTGCAGTGACAATTTGACATCAGAGCCTTTGGGCCACTTTTGGTAAACCAAGGTGGTGGTTTTGGTGGTAGAAGTAGCCAGAAAGGTGCTCAAGGTCTGGCTACTTCATTTCGTGCAACAACTGTTGCTTTCTAGGGTCGGTCAGGATGATTTTGACTCTATTGCGTGTGACCAGCAGCGGTTTGTTGTTGCTGGTTGTTCTAGGTTGTTCCATAACTGGTGTGGAAGCCTACGACGGCAGCATAAAGTGGCTGAAGGAAGCTGGTTCATGGTTGAACACCAGCAAAGTAGATCCGCCACCCATCTATCTTTTGAATCAGATGGTGGAACTACATTGT
Source organism: Brasenia schreberi (assembly GCA_036023115.1). NCBI lineage: Eukaryota > Viridiplantae > Streptophyta > Magnoliopsida > Nymphaeales > Cabombaceae > Brasenia > Brasenia schreberi. Next base: position 2,337,583 of record JAYKKT010000037.1, read on the forward strand.
GTTCTGATTCGTCGGTGATTTATTCATGTCACTTCTTGTTATTACTAAGCACTGAAATTTGTACGAAATTCTTGAGGTAACACAACAAAAATTGGGGCGAAATTGGAGCTTTTTGTCATCGTAAAATTGTGGAATTGTGTCCAGAAATCCGGTCGAACTTGCATCATCTCTTTCCAGCCGATTCTTGTTGGTTCCTTTGCCACATTTGTCGGTCCTTGGTTGGGGGAGAGTGCAGACATAGGCCATGCCGAGGTATGGTCTGGTTGGAGTGGGCCGATCTTGGAAGTCAGCACGCATTAGTTGAGAGTAAATTTGGGTGCCATATTTGGTAGGTGGGCTCGGACCTATTTGCTTTGTGGTGGTTGCATGGGAGTGAGCCACATTTGGGTTTGGCATGTATTGGACGAGCCTACATTTAGTTCCAATAAAGTTGTCTTGCATTTCATATTTATTACATATTTTTTCATTGAGGTAAGAAACTTTACTAAAAATTTATTTGTTTTGAGGCAGTCCAAACTTAGCGATTGAGGACAAATTGTGCCACTTAACCAAGCTCGTCCAGCTATAGCTCATGAGGCTGCAGATTCTAGTTCAAGTGTCGAAGAACAAGGGTCGGTTGATAGGATGGCCAATGTGGAGAACATGTTGGTGCAGCTCACATAGAGATTGGAAAGCTAGATAGAAGATGAGGTTCAAGCACTATATACTGCCCGTTGATGCTACCATAGTTGATCCAAGCACTACTCTTGGCTTCTTCAAGTGAAGTGATTTGACTCGGCTGCGCGTGCATGTACAATGGATGTTTCTCAAGACCACCCTTGTGTTGTTCATAAGGTTAGAGTACTTGAATCGAAGAAATTAGGAGGATGTCAAATTCATAAGTAGCTTGAGAACTTTCTTTGGTATATGAACTCTTATTTTCAAGCAACAATGACTCGGGAGGAGGACCACCTAATAATGACCAATTTATTCCTCTTCAAGAATGTGCAGCAATGGAGGTCCATGCAATCAATAGAGATCAAGTCGAGTACACTTGGCATCGCTTCTTACTCGCAATTGAAAGTCGAGCTTCGTAGTTAATTTTCTGCTACCGGTTTCAGTTGGAGAGCACAAGAGAGCCTAAAACAAACCGGTGGTGTAGATGAGTATGTGTGGGGAATCAGTGTCATCCTTCTTGACATCTAGAACATGTCTAAGGATAACAAGAAGTTTCACTTTCATGCGGGACTTTAGTCAAGTGCGCAAATTGAATTGAGGCATAGAGATCCTACGGACATGATGGAGGTCGTGGCCGTTGCAGAGACCTCTGTGGTCTTCGACAACTCCGGTAAATTGGGGCAGACCTCTAGCAGTAAGGGAGGTGGCTAAGGAAGTCTGAGGGTGGTGGACAAGGTGATGGTTCGCATGGCCTTGGTGACTAGTCGCAGTAGGAGGGTTTTGTCAAGAACCACAAGAGTAACTTCTCATGGCCACAAGATCACCTACAAGAGATTAGGCCCTTGTGACATTTGTAGTGGTCCTCATGTAAAGTGAGAGTATCCAAAACGGGTCAAGCTAGCCGCTTTTGTGGCCGAGAAGAACACTCAACTCGAGGAAGCCGTTGGTGTTGATGGTGACTATGAGAGATTTAGGCAGCACATTTCCAACTCCCAAATATGATTCATGTGGATTTGGATTCTAGGAGTGGTTTTGTGTTCGTGGAGGCTTATATGGAATGGTGTAAGGTGAGGGCTTTGACCGATTCAAGTGCTTCTCTATCTATTATGTCGGCTTTGGTGGCTCGAGCAATGGGGTTGACGGACCAGCAAATTCGATTGGTGAACACCAAGTCTTATCATGTGGTAGGCATGGTAAAAGCATGCCGCATATAGGTGAAATATTGGTCGGGCAAGCTTCACTTATTTGTGAGTGAGATGTGCATTCTCTTATCTTGGGATATGGTTTCCCACTCTCAACAATGACCCTAGTGGCACCGCATCTTGGTGAACTATTGTGCATGGACTTGTTGAAGCATGCTGGCTTGATTCCATAATGAGGTCACCACTAGTACATGTACTACCCTCTTCTTTGACACTAGTGAGTGACCGAACAGTTAGTTCAGCTCCTACTAAACCGCATGGAGATAGTCTTCAACGTAGAAGAGGCTTGCAGTTGTTTGTGAGAGGCTGGGTCTGGTTGGTGCAGTAGTCGGTTGGGGTGTGAGGCCTAGACGGGAGAGATTAAATCCAGATGAGGTGCAGCCGAGAAGTGGTTGTGGCACAGGTGGTGTTTACTCTAGGCATGGGGCATGCTAGTAGTGAAGCATACATGCATGGGAGCTGTTCGGGGAGCAGTGACAGTGCAGCCAACAGTGGAGCAACGATGTGGGTCAATTGGTGGTATTGGCTGGCCTTGGTGGTGTTGCAGGCTAAGTTATGCCCAATGGTAGGGCAGACGTGATGGACTTGTGGGACCGCAGCTGACGCAACAGGTGGATGGTGCTCGGGGTGCAGGCATCTGCCCTTGTGTGTAGGATTGTGATGACTTAGAGCCCGAAGACGTACAGCTTGAGACTAAGTGAGACTCGATCGCGAGAGTGATCACCATGGAAGGAGTTCGCTTGACAGGACCTCAAGGGCGAGGTCTCCCCTTGGCCGGGGAGGATTGTTACTATGCCATTTTCAGGACATCCACATTTGCATGTCATGCTCGATGTGGGAGACTAGCACCCGGTTGAGTATATGGCATCAATTTTGTTTTGTTTTGTTGTTTTAAGGTCTTACATTTGCTTGAGTATGTAATAAGCAGTCATATAAACCCACCTTTAGTGTTCAGAGTGTGAGTCTAAGCAGGAGATCCAGGTTTGCTTTGCTTATGTAGTTTTAGGTTTCATTTGGTTTGGGTTTGAAGCGGTTCATTACAATCCGTTTGTATTAGAGAGAGATCATATTCTTCTTCCTCCTCATGTCCTCATGCGCATCGTGTGAGAATACCAACTAGAGTGGTTATTCTTTTATTGACTGAGTAGAAAGGAGGAATCGGACAGTGCAGTCACGATGTCATTGATGAACGAGTGCCTTCAAGGACCAATTTCTCTTAGTCTGGTGGAGATGCGGTGCCATAAAAGGGGGTTCTATTTTTGTAAACAGAGGACCTTCATCCATGAAGTAAAGGAATCCCCTTTCAAGTTCTATTTCCTTTACTGCTTTTTTCGGAATAGGCGTCACTTGGCTTCTTACCCAAGACAGTATAGTATTCCTGCCACATTTTCTACCATTAACCGGTTATCCGACCATTCATGGAACCTTTTAACCCTCTCCCATTCTAGGTATAATAATGGTAAGGAAGCCCGGGTAGCAACCAGTGAGATTTACCTCAATCCGGGACCTCCACAAGTGCATCATTTAGTACTTTTGTGGTTGCATGCTATCCAAATTCATTACAATTGATGAGTAACTTGAGCTCTCAATTTCAGTAGCATCACAATGATGTTCATGTATGTCAAGTTCTTCTGGTGTCTTTCACATTTGAGAGACCCGTTCATTGATACTGGAGCTTATTAACATTTAATACTAGCTTCACAACATGGTGTGGCTTACAAGTACTGAACATCCACATACAATGACTGTTGTTGCACCACCACTGCACATTTGTAATCTTGGGTAGTGTTGCCATCTTAATAATACCTCATTCGAACTTGGATTTCACCAAAATAAATCTCATGATGAGGTTTTATGAATAAATCAGCAGAGATCTACAAAATATTAAAAATCAGAATGTTCAGGTGTGAAGTGCATCTACGTCCATCCGTCTTCACATCACTTACAAATTATTGGGCATGCAGACAGAGAACTTGACGCAATTAGCCTTGAAACAGACAACAAGACAAATCCTTGAAGATTTAAGGAACATGGACTTGTCACCGAGGATCAAACAATGCATACGCTATGCCATTTAAGGATTGCATCCTCGGTGATGAACATGATTTAGGGGAATGACGTCTGTACAAATAAGCAGGTTGCTTTGGTGCAACCAATGTAGAAGAATCACCACTTAACATAAAAAGAACTGAAGACATCATTGGACGATCTTCTGCGTTTTCTTGAACACACAGCAAGCCCATGCTGATGCACCTCATAACCTGACCCAACTCAAATGATTCATCTAATACTGGATCAAGTAAATCCACTCCCTTACATTCAGTCCATAGCTTCCATGCCTGCATGGTACCGATCAGAGTATTACAGGGAATACATATGAATCAAACATTAATGAATTAGACATGAAACTAAATTTACAATGTAGGTAATGAGTGAAATTGTGCAACGTCTAAGCATCTGTACTATCTACGGAAAATACCAACTTTCTCAACATTTAGACTAGTGAAATTTCTGCATTATTTTGCAGATTAGTACAGTGAAGATTACTCTTATTTATTTCTTGCAGAAAGGAAAAGGATCAAAGATGCTTACATGCCCCAGAAGATTGAGATTATACTCCACGTTATGGAAAGTAATCATCTTCTGCCCGCTCACAAATCACAATCTCTAAAACTATGACTCCGAAGCTGAAGACATCAGATTTTGTAGAGTAAAGCCCCTCCAGTGCATATTCTGGTGGCATGTATCCACTGCATTTATCATTAGCTTCACCTTTTAGAATATAAAAATCACTAGCTAGGGTCTCGCTATTGGAAGAACATTTAATTTTGCAGATAGTTGGACCGATATTGAAAGGCAATACCTATTTGATCAATCTGCAGAACATCATATTTTCATCATGCTAATTGTGTTGTGATGTTTAGATTAATGAGACTTTCAACTTGAAGACCTCTCTGATTCAGAAATAGCTATAGCTAGTTGTGTGTGTGTGTGTGTGTGTGTGAGAGAGAGAGAGAGAGAGAGAGAGAGAGAGAGAGAGAGTTACTAGGTGATGACTACTCTGTTGGTTTGTTGTTTAGTCTGGTCACCACCAAATATTCTAGCTAACCCAAAGTCAGAAATCCTAGGATTCATCACACTGTCCAACAGAATGTTGCTGGTTTTGAGGTCTCTGTGGATCACTTTTAGTCGTGATTCTTCATGGAGGTACCAAAGACCCTGAGCAATCCTCATTACTAATGTCAAAGCGCTTCCCCCAATCCAACTTATCTTTCTTTGTAGGATCTGAACATGGTTTGGAGTTGGACAGTTAGACAACAGCTTGAAGACCACAATTTATGCCTACAGTACTGCTAAATTTTTCAAGCTGCAAGTGATCATATTAACTATTCCAAAATGTGGGTGAACACAATTTACATCGTCTCTCTCTCTGATGATCTTGCACAAGAATTTGCCCTTACACACAGCCACACCCATCACTGCATAAGAAAGAAGGGAAAAAGCAACAGCAGTGCACCGAAAAGGAATTTGTCCAGGCTTTTGTTTGGCATGTACTCATAGATCAAAAGCTTCTCTTCTGCATCAAGGCAACACCCTAAAAGCTGAACCAAGTTTCTATGCTGAAGGTTGGCTATAAACCTGACTTCATTTGTGAGCTCCTCAAGCCCTTGGTTCGAACCCTTGGACAGTCTCTTCACAGCTACTTCTTGATCCCCTGCAAACTTACCCTGACACAAAAAACAACAAACTGACCTGTTATTTATAATTGCATTATCGATAAATCAACGAAGCCATGAAAACTTGGATGCCTGGGATTTCAACAATCTAAGTCATTGCTGTGGATATGGTATCTCGCCTCACTGACTTAACCAACATTTTTAGCTTTATGATGTCTTTTGTGGGACGCAAGAAAAAGTCACCAAGAGTTGATTTTAGGCTTTGGTTGATTCTAGCTTCTGGAAATCCTCACAAAGAATATTGGGAGAAAAATCTCCAACCAGAGTTGCTCAACTCTAGTACTAGCATGAATGCATGATCCTTGGCTCATAAATGCATATTGAGGTGAAGGCACCCATATGAGAAATCTTGTAAGACTTGGTAAACACTTGGCAGTCTGGAGCACTCCACATACACACACATAGGGAGAGAGAGGGAACTTTACTTGGTACACAGACACGAAACCTCCCTCTCCAAGCTTATTTGATTCAGAAAAATTGTTTGTTGCAAGCATAACAACATGCAGCTCCAAAAATGGCAACTCATGGACTCTGCCCTCTTTCATTTCTCCAAATTGACTTGAAATAGGGGGTTGTGCTTCTGTTTCTGCAAATGCGTACATTCGACATGGAGAATTACTTAAATTGAAAGTGAACATTTTCAACAATCTAATAAGAAAATCTAAAAGTTCTAATGTAAAAGGATTTCAGTGTTTTTCTCTAAACAATGATTTGGTTTCGAGTTAGATGTTTGTTGTTTGCTATCTTTTGGAGCTTCTGCTTTACAATTTTAACTAAAGTTTGCAGCAGGCAGAAAGATAAGAGTGCATAAGCTGGACACGACATCCTAGACTTCCAGTAACGTATAAAATCAGTACTGTTTTTAATAAGATCAGAATTTTTCAAGGTTCCGACGACACTTGGAACTGAAAAGAGTACTCCAAGTGATCCAAGCATACCGAGAAAACAATATGATTTGAGGGAACTAATTCTTCAATGAAGGTAAATTTCTCATTTTGGTTTTCCTAAGAACAACGTGAGTTTCCATTCTTGTAACAATATTGACCAACTGCTGCAAATTCTTTTTCTGAAGGAATGCCCTGGCACTCTAAGAAACATGGAACAGGTTCATGTATATAAGTTGTGATAAAGTACATAAAATAAAACGTTACCAAACATAACGTAAACATTGACCAAAAGATATGCGCGCTGTGCTTACATAGAATTAAAGTACGACAGTTTAAATATATCAGTATCTTTTTCATAGAAAGCAGCCAAAAGATCATAATTTGCAAGATTTAGTAAACAATCTTACCCATTATTGTGGCCTTGCACCACCAGAAAATATAAACTCCTATGAAACAGAGCATTGCCACCAGGGAAATCGCCACTGACGCTTTTATAACTTGAAAGAGTTTCTTTCTTCCACCTATAATAGAACATGAAAACAGCTTCAGTTATCCAACTTTTCTCTATTTAGGACATGTTAGGGTAACGAGATAGATGCTAACTAAAAGCTCTGAATGAAAAGTTTTTAGATACAAATTTGTAACATATTATGCGGTTGATTGAACGAATTCCATTCTGATCCTGAAAAATCTTTGCATATCAAGCCACCAACAGCCATTGCAGATGCATTAATGATACGAACAAACTACAGTACCTTCAATTCTACTTGATTCCACACGCGAGACACGAATATACATATCCTCGACGGTACCATCCGAACGCTGCTGGAAGTCCAAAATATCCCCCTTCCATGTAGAACATCTACTTCCTCTGTAAGAGTAAGCCGTGCACGAACAGTCGTTCAAACAAACTGATTTACACTCCTCTAGGGTCCCCATTGACACAATAGCAGAATCGTCAAGGGTCTTCGCCTTAGGTAGCACATAAAATTGGTCTCTCAAACACTCCAATTTGGCCTTCCTCACACACCCTCTAGACCATCCCGAGTCTCGACGCGATGCCGGCTCGAACCCATCGATACATTTGCACGTGTCGTCACTACAAACACCAAAGTCTCCACACAGCGCATACACTTCACATTGCTGTCCTGGCCGCATCCAGAGAACATCCCAATTCTGGACGTCTTCATACCATGTCATGTGCTTGAGCTGTCCATTCACACCAATAACATACTTGGTCGCCACACTGTAATTGTTTACCTCGAAGGTCAAGTTGCTAAAAGTCTTGTTTGAGAAGAAGCTGAATGTGTATCTAAAGTAGGCTCGCGTTTCACGCACCCTACCGACAATCACACCGTTCGAGAGAGCACTGATGCAATACTGATGAGTCTTGCTCCCTGCTGCGAAATACAGGTCACCTATGTTGCAAGGATACGGATACGGAACTGGTATGGGGTACGTAATTTTATAAAAAACTAAAGTACGGGTATGTCACTATTAAATAATTTTAAAAAATTACATAAATATATATATATATATATATATATATATATATATATATATATATATATATATATATATATATATATATATATATATATATACACACAATTACATAAAGCATTCTATATCTTAAAAGCTAGTGTTTTAGATTTTATTCTAACTATAAGAATGACATTTATATTCTTCTTCAAAGTAAGAATAATTAAACATCAAAGTATCAAACACATACCAGAAATCGTCGTCAATTGAATTTGCAAGAGAAGATCTGAAACGAGCATAAAAGGCCATTCCCATCATTGCAGTGCTTACCATAAGGTCCATAAGAGAATCAAGAGTCCTCCAAGAAGCATTATTTCAATAATATCATAAATCAAAATAATGAAGTCCCATATGATAGGTCAACCTCTAGAGAGTAAGGCCCAGGAGAGGGGTCGTCTTCGTTTCTCCACGAACTAAGAACTTGTTTATGCTTGGTCACCATGTTCACTCTCAGTCACCCACTAGGCAACCAAGTATTTGTGGGATGACTGAAACTGTCCCATATGATGGCAGCGCCACAAGAACTCCTATCTCTTAAAACAAGATTACCATTATCTAGAAGAAGAGCAGATCTTGAAAATGCAGAAGGGGATGAGTTGAGGTTGGATGACCAAACCAAGGATTTTGATCGGGTGAGAATGACCAAGTTGCCGTCATCAGAGCTTGAGCTCTGGGGTGGTGTCCTGCAGAGGCGTGTCTCTGTTGGCTACCCAAACAACCCTGTCACTTGGGATTTTCTTGTACCATATGCGTATGTAGAATCTGCTTGGGCTTCCAAGAGGGAAGTAACCCACCCAGTTCGAACACTCCACTTGAGGTGATTGTTTGGTTTCCTGATAGAGATTGGCCTGGACATATGGCATCTTTGGAAGAACCCGTATGGACATGGTGAGAGAAAGATAGGAATAAGGTGCAAGTATGGATGGTCACTCTTCGCCTCATTACTAACAACGACCTCAAATCGATTTTTTTTATGTATGAGATTGTATTATTTCGAAAATCAAACGTTAATAATTTTTTTTTTGTTTTAAAAATGTTTACACATATTTCTCGGATAAAATAAATTGGTGGTTAAAAAAGAAAGTATGGAGATAAAAACTTGGAAGATATAAAAATCATGTATAAATACAAAAAATTGTATAAAAAGTGAAGTGTGTTACATTTACATAAAAAAACTCTATGTGAATAATCATGAAAACAACATACACTCTCCCTTGCATTCTTTCTACGTTACATCAAATACATAAACACAAACACAAACACAAACACAAAGAAAACAAGAAGCATAACCGAGAGACAGTCGACAACCAACCTCAAACGACTTCGACAAACACCGACGGCTCCAATATAACAAAAGGCAAATTGATGTGGAATCCATTAATCCTCCACCGTATCTTAAAATATTCATGAGAATTGTTTTGAGGGTGCCTCATGACACAGACCTCGGTTATGTCAACGAGAAAAAAAAAGATGACCTTAGCAGCCACAGCCACAAGGAAGCAAGAGTCGGTAGGTGGGGACTGCAATGAACGATGAGAAGAAAGGCATTATTTTGTTTTATTCGCATTGGAAAAGTATTTTGTACCTTCTGACAATACTGCTCCGTACCTTTCCAAGAAGTACTTCTAAAGCAGCTTCAATAATATTCAAAACTTTCGTGGATTTTGAAATCTTGTAGTTCCGTTTATCGATCGATGGCAGCTTTTTATTGAGGTGGAAATGAAATGACACTTCTTCATGGAAGGCCCACCGAAATAAGACCAACCATTATGCGGTCTTCTATCATGCTCGAATTCCTAATTACATACCTTTTTTTCATCATTTCCAAAAATATCAGTCAAACCTGCAGTCTTCTATCATGCTCGAATTTCTATCAAACCATTCCCAAAAATATCAGTCAAGTTTCGGTCCAAATGGTAGAATCCCGTTGCCATTGCCTTCTCTAAGGCAGAATACGACGTAGACTTGTGACGCACAAGCCAGACGATACAACAAGATAAAGAAAAGGAGAAAAGAAAAAAGTTTTTTACTTGATTAACACGGATATTTTATATTTTCAAAGGTATGTTCATCGGTTCAGCTATACTTTACCATTAGCTCAGCGATCGTAAGCAAGGAAGGGATGTGAGGAAGAAAAAGTATAAGGGAACGTACTTGTAGCATGATTTTTTTTTGTTTTTACAAATCTCTATCTCGTGTCATGCAGCAATTAATTCAACATGAATTAGATTATTTATTATTATTTTTTCTAACATTTTATAGTCTTAAAAAGGTTTGATGTTTTCTCTAATATTTTCTAACATAAATTAGTAAGCTCATATACAATACCATTATTTTGATAATATTCTTCAAAAAGGTTTGAGGCATACTCTCGTCTCATATAAAACATTAATCGTTTAAGTACCTTGTAGTTTGAGTTTGGGATTCATTTTTAAAGATTTAACTTTTTTTTAGGGCTTTATCTTTACTTTTAAACAAGTAAATATAATAGTATCTACTACAATCATTAATAAACATGATATAATATATTTTGTTATCCCTATTTATCATTCTATTGTGTGCACCAAATCTAAAATTTTAGATTTTCTATCAACCATGTGAAAAGTAGGTTGCTTCACTTGTACATAAATACTACATTTGTATTTTCTACCAATGATAGTGTTAGGGATAAAGTTTAAATTCATCATTTTTCTCATTGAATCAAAATTTACATAACCCAACTTGACATACATACATCAAATGATTCAATATTATTTATGAAAGAAGAAGTAGAAGTATAAACTTTATTATCATTAAAATTCATAAAAAAATCAATAATTGATTCTATATGAATTTTAAATAGATCATCTATATCATATTCATAAACCTTCTCAAAGAAACACTATGTACTAAGTCTTATAATTATAACTTTATTACATTTGTAGTATAACATTAACCCCTCCCTAACTAAGATAGGATCAATGAGGTATTCTTATTAATCGTTGGCATATACCTAACTCCCTGAAGAGTTAGAACATTTACTAAAGGAAACTTTAAGTTCACACACCTTTTGCCCTTGACTTTAATAGTCAAATGATCTTCTAAGGTCATAGTTCAACCACAAATAGCCTCGTAAAACACAAATAAAGACTAGTCAGCACAACCGTGCATAATAACACCAATATCTACAATCTAGCATTATGTCCTATAAATAGAAAGAAGGTGGGTTTAAGAGATAGATACCCGTATTAGTAGGTGTAATGGTCACCATGTTGACTATAACTCCTTTACCAACTGTAAGTCTTTCTTTAAGAGACAGTAACTAGCCCAATGTCTACAAAGCCAACACCGTTTATTTTATATCAATGGTTTAAGTCTATTCAAATGAGCATGATTCGTATTGCCTACTGTTCAACCTTCATTGATTAATTGTGTTGCCCCTTCATAATACATGCCTCACAAGATGATAAGGTTAGAAACCTAGACTAGTAGAACACGTTGATTGAACATATTGTAGATGTGAAAATTTTATTTTAATGCCTATGTTGAGGCTTGAAACAAACTTCTCAATCTACTTCATTTATGCGCGAGCGTGCCAGCTAGTTTCACTAAAACTAGCAAAAGTTTAATTCTTATTTCATGGGGCGATTGTGGACAAGTGGGATGTTTTTTGTCTTAGGCCTTCTTGAACTGATGCTCAAGGGTCAGCCTAGACGCTTTCAGGATTAATTTGTGTTGGGTGTATATTTTCAAAATTCACTTTAAAATATAATTTTAATCAAAGTAATTCACGTACTTTGTCTAATGAACAAAAACTTTTTAAGTTCTCAAAAACAGAAACTGGTTATGTTTTCAGAGATTATTTCTAGATCTTTTTGAATAGTTTAGAGATCTCCAAAATTCATGAAAAATTCACAACATATAGAACAGAATGTGGTCTAAGACTATTTTTATTTTATTTTTTTGTTATATGAATTTACAAAATTAAATCTGGAAAAAACCACTGCTCAGGTGTTTCAGAATGTTTTGTTATAAAAACACAAAGATTTAAAGAAACCTCAATATTTCAGTGCACAGAGCTCTGATTTCTATGAATTTAGTCTTGTTGGAAAGCTATGGATATTAGCTTTCCAATAAACTAGTTTCATTAAATTTGGCTCATTGTAAATAAAGTTATGGGAAGATTACCCAACCTTTATTGAAGAAAAAAGAGACTGTGCAGAACTGAATTTGAACTTTGCCGATCTTTCTCTATTTTATTCACGATGCTACATGGTCTTAAAATTTTTCAAAATTTTATCACAAGTGGGTTGTGTGTAGATTTGGTGTTCCAAATTTAAGATCATTTGGAGCAGCGGTTCAGAAATGAAAAATATAACAATAGACGTATACAGGATGTTGGAAAACAGAGTTTCAATTTTTAAAACATACGTGCATGCATTCATCCAAAATTAAAAGCAATCCACATCTAAATTAAAGTAAATAACTGAAGAGAAATGAATGTAAATACATATTTAGCTTAATTATAAAGGAGATTAGGAGATATGAGTGTATAGAATATAGAGAGGTAGAGAAACATGAAATCAAACAAGTAGAATGCATAAACGTAAACAAAATAAAATGGGTAGCGTTTCTACTCTATTACAATATGGGAGGAGACTAAAGCTCCATTAATACAACCCCTTTTAAATTGAATAAGAGAAAGAAAGAATTAAGATCAGCAAAAGAGAAAGAAAACACACTTACACTTCCTCCAATGGCTCACGGCTGCAAGGAAGGGGGCGTTCCCTTCTTGCCTTCTTCTTTCACTCTCTCTTTCTCTCTTTTCTGTCTTTTCTCTCTTCTCTCTTTTTTCCTCTTTTTTTGCAGCACCTATTCTCTCTCTTGGACCCCTTTCTACACTTCCTTCAATGCTGGAAATGAACCCCCAATGCCTCTATTTATAGGCCAAGGGGGGTTGCTCCTAGAGACTTCCACGATGTGGATAAAGTTTTGGCCCAATTTTAGATCCAATCGTGGGCTAGCTCCCATGGCATCACGTGGCCCTTTCTGGTCCTCCTTTGGTGAGTCTGTCCAGCTCCCATGTGGGTTGGGTTATGGTGAGACGTGGCCCCTTGTTTGGTCCAGTCAAGGTAGGCTAGGTTAGTCAAGGTGCAGCCCACAACCTCGGCTAGGTAAGGTGTGGTTCCTTGCCTTGATACAAGAGATCCGGTTGACCGTGCTTGATCTTGGGCATTGCTTGGCCTAGTCGACTTGGGCTAGACGGGTGCTTGCTTTTGCTTTGAGGTTTGACTTAGCCTTTGTCCGTTCCTTGCTTCAGTCTTCTGTTGGGTCAGGCCCTGAATCTTCGACGTTGCTTTCGCTCATTGGCTCTTGATCCATACTGCATTTCCTCAGCCTCATCTTTTTCAAAACTTGATTTTAAACTTTAAAATCCTTTGAATTTCCAAACATTTCAAATCCCTTTTTGTTTTTATGAAAATGTATAAGCTGTATTAAAAAATGTGACTTTTGAAAACATGCTTATTGTTTTAGAAATTCTGAAATAGACTGGACTATATTTCAAAAATATTTTGGGTGTTTACACATGCAAAATCATTAATCTATTCCTCATTGTAGAGTACTTTGGTGTCCCTACTCTATTGCTCAAATAAAAGTTGACATATAAGCATCTCTCTCTATGATGTGAAAGCAAAACCACAAGGAGCATATGCTTTGATCCAATTCTATGTAAACACAATAAGGTTGTTTTTTTTATTTCTTTATTACCTTCATAATTTCTAAATTATGCTCTTGCTAAAAAAATAAAAGGGAGGCATGAATACAATCTCTTAAAAGTGTGTAGGAAGATTACATACATACATATATATACTATGAAATTATATATGGAAAATACTAGGATAAATAGGAATCACTTGGCTCACAAGACTATTTAATAAAATATTGAAAAACCAAAAGATGCCCGAGGAATGGAGAGCAAATACACTTATACCCATATATAAGAACAAGGGAGACATTCAAAATTGTGCGAATTATCGAGGTATCAAGTTAATGAGCCATACTATGAAATTATGGGAAAGAATTATCGAACGTAGGTTAAAAAAAGTATCAAGTACAACACAGAACCACTTTGGATTCATGTCAGGCAGATCTACTATTGAAGCGATTCACCTTTTGAGACGTCTTATGGAACATTTTAGAGCAAAAAAGAAAGACCTTCACATTATATTTATTGATCTAGAAAAAGCTTATGATAGAGTATTGAGGGAGGTTCTTTGGAGAACTTTGGAAAAAAAGGTATCCCATTGACATATATTAACCTTATAAGAGAATGTATGATGGTGCAAAAACATGTGTGAGGACTCATGAAGGAACGACAGACTTCTTTGAAGTTAATATTGGGTTACATCAAGGATCAACTTTAAGTCCATACTTATTTATAATGGTGATGGATGAGTTAACAAAACATATTCAAGATGAAGTACCTTGGTGTATGTTATTTGCAGATGACATTGTATTAGTGGAGGAGTCTAAGGAAAAAGTTAATAGAAAATTGGAACCATGGAGAGAAACATTAGAAAGCAAAGGCCTCCGACTTAGTAGAACAAAGACAGAATATATGGAAAGTAAGTTTAATCATTTGGTTACTTCAAAGGACATAGAAATTAAAATTGACACACATTATATCTCCCAAAAGGAAAGTTTTAAATACTAGGATCAATTTTTCAGAGTGATGGAAGAATTGATGGAGATGTTACGCATAGAACTAATGCTGCTTGGTTAAAATGGAGAGGAGCACCAGGTATTCTTTGTGATAAGAAGATACCATTAAAGTTAAAAGGTAAATATTATAGAACAACAATTAGGCCTGCCATGTTTTATGGTTCTGAGTGTTGGGCAGTTAATCATCAACATGTACAAAAGATGTCTGTGACAGAAATGAAGATGTTGAGATGGATGAGTGGTCATATAAGAAAAGACCGTATACATAATAAGGTTATTAGAAACAAATTAGGAGTGACACCAATAGAGGATAAAATGAGAGAATATCATTTAAGATGGTTTGGACATATAGAAAGAAGATCAAAAGAACCTTTAAGAAGGTTAGAAAAACTAAATTTGGAAAGTATTAAAAGAGGTAGAGGATGACCACAAAAGTGTTGGAAAGAAATAATAAAGAATGATCTAGCTTATTGTGAGTTAACTGCTTACATGGCACACGATAGGGATCTCTGGAAACAAAGAATCCATGTAGCCAACCCCATCTAGTATGGGAAAAGGCTTAGTTGTTGTTGTTATATATATATATATATTATATTTGCACACACATGTATACATACATATACATATACATTATGTATATATAAAGAGCGAGAATTTAGGTTGTCTACTGTAGACGTGAAATTTTCACTCCAAGCCTATGTAGAGACTTGAAATAAAAGTTTCAACTCTACTTTATGTGCGAGCGTGCCAGCTAGTTTCCAAAACTAGCAAAGTGTATGAAAATCTTACTCAATTGACGATTTGTGGCTAAGCGGGCTCTTTTCGCTTTAGAACTTCTTGAACCGATCCTCAAGGATCAGCCTAAGTGCTTAGGGATTTCAAATATATATGTGATATTTCTAAATTCACGTGAATATAAGGTGTTTGTCAAGAACAAATGGATGCACTTGGTTTCAAGTTTGCAAAATCAGCAAGTTCTGAAAAATAGAAACTGATTCTATTTTTAGATCTTGTTTCCAAAATTTTCCTGATAGCCTAGGGATCTCCAAAATTCACAAAACCTTTACAGGCTATAGCTTGAAATGTTGAGATCTTAAGCCATATTTTATTTTGAATTTTGGGACAATAAATCTACAGAATTAAATCAGAGACTAAACTCAACTAATAGCTTGAGGGCATTCTGTGATAGAATCACAGATGCTCAAAGAATCCTCAGTATCTCGGTGTATAGAATTCCAAATGTTATAATCTTAATCTTTTTAGAACTGTAGATATTAGCTTTCTGATGGGACTAATTTTATCAAATTTGGTTTTCTACAGACAGAGATATAGGACTTTTACCTAACCCCTGTTGTAGGAAAACTGATTGTGCAGAAAATAGAACTGAATTTGCCTGATCTTGCTTAATTTTATTCACATAGTTAGACAATCTTAAAATTCTTGACAATTTTATTTTTAATGTATTTATGTGTGTAGATGTTGTGCCTAAACTTTTAGAGTATTCAGATCACAGATTAGAAAATTAAAATTATGGTAATCAAAGTATGCAGATGTGGAAAACCAAAATTTTGTTTTTAGAACATACATGAGTGCAAACTCACTCGAATTTAAATTACAACAACCCAACAACACAAACCAAATTACTGAAGGGAAATGAATAGAAATATATATCTTAGCTTAAGCATAGAGTGGATTAGAGAATATAGAGTGTTTAATACAAAGAGGTAGAATCAAGAAATCAAACACGTAAAGTGCGTAAGTAAGAATAGAAAATTCACAACACATCTACTTCTTATTACATCATGGGGGGAGACAAAGCTCCATTAATACAACCCCTTTCAAATTGAATATGAAGAAGAGATATCAAAGAATAAGGGATGAGAAATACTTACAAGGATTTTCCCAAGAATTAGCTCCAAGGGATGTATCTCGGCCCTCACTCTCCTCTTTATTTCTCACTCACGACTCCCCAATGTTTGCAGCAATTGGCCTAACTTCTACCCTCTTTTCCCCTCTCTCTACTCTTTCCTAGCAGCCCATGGATTCCCAAGATGCAGCCCCTTGCCTTGCTAAGCACCCAAGACACTCCATGCAACCACTCTCTAAGCTCTCCCCCAACCCAAGATCTCTTGATGCAGCCACTCCTTAGATAATCTCACGCCCTCCCCCTTGGCATCTATTTATAGGCCAAGGGGAGCCTCTTCTAGGCCCTTCCTTAGGGTGGGCCTTTCATAGCCCAAATCCAGTCCCAAGGTCTAGTCTTCATGTGGTCCCCTTTAGTCAATATGGACCAGCCTCAAGTGGATTTGTTCTTGGCTTCAATCAAACATGCTTAGCCCTAGCCAATCAAACCCAAATGCACCTGGCTAGGCTTGAAGAAATGTCTTGATCAATCTCCGGTTAGCTTGCCTTGACCTTGCTCAATTTTGACTTGATATATAGGTTGTATATGACTTTGATAAACCTTTGGAATCAGCTCCAAACGTCCATCTATTTCAAATTTGAAATAAACTAGCCCATCCTTATTCCAATGCTACATTTGATCCAACACGGCTCCTTGATTTGAATAACCAACTCAAGTTGCCTTGATGATGACCCGTTTAGTTTGATTTGTTGAGGAAGATAAGCCTTTGACCTAGTCCATTCCTTTGCTTTCGGGCTCGATCCTGGATTGAATTGGGTCCCACCTGTTTGCTTGATTTGCTCAAATCATTTGGGTTTTTTAACTTTAATTTAAAACCTTTAATTTGAAACATTTTTAAAAGATTTAAATTTTTCATTTAAAACAAAAGTTTTTAAATCATTTGAATTTTCGAAATTGAGAGTGTTAGGAAAATTTTTGATTTTTGGTGTTTACATCTACCTCTAAAATAATCCAACTCATGCTAATCTTTTAACTTTTGGAGGCATGAGGATAATAAATGTCTCCTCCATAGAGAAAGAGATTGGATGCTACCTACTTCTAAAATAACATACTTATACCTGTCCTCTACCCTTGTAGAGGTATGGTATAATGAAGATGTACTATATATTAAGCACTCTTTTAACTTTCTAAATAATACCTATGCCCACTAAAACTTAAAGGGTGGGCAAGAGTATACATTGACAATATCTATTTACATATATATATATATATATATGAAAACTTATATGCCCACTAATAGCACTCATGTCTCTTTTTGCTCTTTGATGGTATAAGTGTGACTTAACTCTACTCTTGTTAAGGATCACCTTGCATGATCGGTCATAAGTCTGAATAAAGGAGGAAAGTTGCATTGGGTTTCTAACAACCAATGTAAAACTTATCAAATTTATCTACTATAGATTCTAGATATTATGAGCATTGTGTTGGGGCGCCTCCTCTTAACAACGTATTGCAAAACCTGAATATAATAGAAAGTAAGCAAGGGTCTCAATATTTTGGCCAGAATATAGTGAATCATTTACAAAGAAGGTTCCCACATCATGATCAGGTATGAATAAAGAAGTTAGTCTTGCTATATTATCTCCTAAATATAGTGAACAAATTATAGAGGGTCACCACATTTTCATTATAAATGAATACGAAGATAAGAAAGCTAATTCTAGAAAATAAGATTCATATTCATACTTAGAATACAAGAACATAAACTGACAAGTTAATGGATGTGACAACATAGGAGAAAGATTCATATTCTATATTTACACGAAATAAATGGGTTATAGAAAAAACAAGAGGCTGAAAATATAATTTTTAAATTATGATATTTAGGAAAAGAAAAGGCTTGTAATAAAGTTGATATTATTATAAATAAAGACTTAAAGGATAGTGTAGTGGACATACAATAGTATGGTTACCAAATTATAATGGTGAAATTAGTATTAGAAGTAGAGGCTTTATATATAGTTTGTGCTTATGCACACTAAGTAGGATTAGAAGATAATATAAAGAAGATATTTTGGGAGGATTGTTTAGGAGGAGATCTAAATGGACATACCAGTAGAAAAGCATTAGGATATCAATACATTTAAGGTAACTATGGGCTTTGACATTTCAATGAAGAAGGCAAGAAAATTTTAAATTTTACTATTACATATGATCTCTTTTTAGCTAATACAATTTTCAAAAAATGATATGAACATTTAAGTACTTATAAGAGTGGATTGTCAAAATATAAATTGTTTATTTTGCCTATAGAGAAAAGATAGATTGTGTTGTAAAGATTACAAGGTAGTTATAAAAAAAAACTTAACTACCCAACATTGCTTTTAGTTATAGATTTATAATTGAAAAAGTAGACAAAGAGACATAAATCTACTAAGACTAAATGGGAGAACCTCAAAAATAAAAAAGAAGATAAGATGTTGAATAATATTGTTAAACATATTAGAAAAGTATCGAAAGATGTGTTAGGTGAATCTAAGGGGTTATAAATGATGCTTGATGGTGGAGTTAAGTGGTACAAAATAAGACAAAGGAGAAGAAGACAGGTTACAAATTGCATTATACTAATAACACTAATTAAACTTGAAAGGTTTATAAGAAAGTAATAAAAAAGTAAAAAATATTGTTAGTGAAGTAAAAGTTAGTATTTGAGAGGATTTATTAAAAGCTCAACTTTAAAAAATATGAAGAGATATTTTTAAAGTAGATAAGGTTAGAGATAATAAAACTAAGGATCTTACTTTTCTTAGATGTATTAAGTATAAGGATGAAAAGATTCTAGTGACAAGTGATGATATAAAAGTAGATAAAAAATATTTTTATAATCTTTTTGATAAAAATATAGGTATTAGTATTAACTTAGAAGAGCTAACCAAATTTGAAATTATATAAACCATCAATTTCTACCCACACATTTAAAGAGGCTCTTAAATATATGAGGGTCGGTAAATCTTTAGGACCATACAATATTTCAATAGAAGTATGAAAAATCTTAGGATATACGAGTATTATTTGGTTCACAAGATTATTTAATAAAATATAAAAACCAAAATACGCTTAAGAAATGTCATAATAATATAATTATACCCATACACAAGAACAAGAGAGATATTTAGAATTGTGTAAATTATCGAGGTATCAAGTTGATGAGTCATACTACGAAATTATAAGAAAGAATAATTCAATATAGGTTGAGACAAATATCGAGTACAATATAAAATCAATTTGTATTCATGACAAGAAAAATCTATAATTGAGGTATTTTATGGAACATTTTAGAGCAAAATAGAGGATGTAAAAGTCACGTTCAAGGGTGTAAAAGTGGCTAAGCAATTCAGCGAAAGCCTCTCATCTAAGGCTTCTAATTGAGGTCAAAATTATCAAAACTCGAACTAAGTCAAGATGGCACGTTAAGCCATACCATGGACCGCACCTAGCCGGGTCAAGCAAAATCGGGTGCACCATCACATAGAATGCACTCAAGGCTGCACCAAGCCCATGTGGGTTGAATGGGGACCACTCTCCATGCCCACCTATCCCATGTGCAACCACAAATCGGGTCTTACATTGAAGCAACAAAATTCAATCCATGGAAGGGCCTAAAGTCTCCCTTGAAAACTATAAATAGGGGTCTTCAAGGGCTGGATTGTGAGAGGAAATCAAAGAGAGAGGTCTAGCCAATAGAGAGAGAAAGAGAGAGAGAGAGAGAGGAGGAGAGAAAGGAAGGATCGCCCTCTTCCTTTTCTTCCACCAAGAGTCGCTGACCACCTTCATCCTTTAATGCCTTCAAGCCCCAGTTCTAAGGTCGATTTTTCCTTCTCTTTCATTTCTTTCCTTAAGCTTTTAAATTATATTTAAAAGGGTTATAATTAAGGAGCATTTGACTTTGATTTGAGAGGTTATGTTGCCCAATCTCAGTAAAGCTCGTGGGTAAGACCGCCTTCTATGCGTTTGGTTTATGGTTTATTCTACCCCAATATACATTATAAGATCTTATACCCCCTAATTCCCTCTATGCTTAAGCTATATTGATAATTTTTTTTTATTATTGTACTTCTTTATGATTGAAATTGTTGTTGTTGATGTTTCAATTCGGTCGGATGGATTCATTAATTTTTTAAAAACTGAAAACTCTTTTTTCTGCATTCTGCATCCGTTTGATTGCTGATTTTTCTAGATTTACTATGTGATCCAAATATACTAAAACTTTGTATACCCAAAAAAACATACAGGCCCACTATCCATAAAATTTGTAAGAATTTTAGGAATGTTTAAGGCCATAAATAAAATTGAATAAGACCGAATTAAATCAGAATAGAGTCTGTCAATAATGCATATCTTGCAACAGATGTTGAGTAAAAGTCTCATGTCTCTAAAAACCGAACCAAATTCTGTTTTTCAGGATTAAGGCTGATTTTGGGTCAAGAAATAAACTCACAATTTTGCAAGTTTGTTTGAATTGAAATTTGGTTTTCAAAATATACCGTATCTTAAAATGATTTTCAAGCATCAAGGTTGACCCTTAAGCATCGGTTTAAGAAAGTCTATGGTGGAAATAACTCACTTGTCCATATTCACTAAGAAGTCGGAAACCGAACTTTGCAAGTTTTTAGGAAACTTGTTGGTACGCTCATGCACTCGTATTCATGGATAACAATATATTAGTAGAAGAGTCTTAAAAAGGTTGATAGAAAATTGTCCTTTAGAGAGAAATATTATAAAGTAAAGACTTTTAATTTAGTAGAACAAAGATAGAATATATAGAATACAAGTTTAATCATTTGGTTACTTCAAATGACATAAAAATTAAGATTAATTTATCTTTTGTAAGAAATGTCTTAAATACCTATGATCAATTTTTCATAATGATTTTGATGTTATATAGAATTAATATAAGTTAGTTAAAATAGAGAGGTGTATGAGGCATTTTATATGACAAGAAGATAACATTAAAGTTAGAAGGTAAATATTATAGAGCAACCATTCAACGTGCTATACTTTATAGTTTTGAATGTTGGGCAGTTGATTATTAACATATGATAGAAATGAAGATTTTGAGATAAATGAATGGTCATATAGGGAAACACCATATACATAATGAAGTTATTAGAAACAAATTGAGAATAGCACTAATAAATAAGAAAAAAATATTTCAGAATGTTTGGACACTTATAAAGACGACCAATTGAAGGTCCGGTAGAAAGGTATGAGAATCTAATTTATAAAAATGTTAAAAGAGAAATAAGAAGACGACAAAAGTATTGAAAGGAAACAATAAAGAATGATTTAAGTTATGTTATGTCAATATGACACTTCATCGAGTTTTATGAAAACAAGGAATTTATGCAACCAACGTATCTAGTATGAGAAAAGGCTTACTTTATAATGGTCATTTAAAAGTCATCAAGTATTTAGAAAAATTATAAAATACAACACTATAACACTCATGTTGTCCACGTGGGAAGGCATGAGTGTTTAAAATCGTAGCTCCAATCTCTCTCATTATTGATATGATTTTTTGTCACATCACTTCCGGGCGGCTGACCTGAACCGGAGAGTCTATCGGCCGACATGGACATGGTTTTTTCTTGTCAGGTTCAGGTGGGGCTGGGTCTAAACTGCCACCCGGATTCACCAGCAAGCGACCCCAACAAAGTTCTTGTAAAAGTATACCGCAAGTTGTTAGAGATGGCCAGATAAAGTTGTCGGGTTCATTACAACACCATTGTTCAAAACCCTTCGGTTTCAGGTGTTTTTAACAGATTTAGGTCGTGAAGAATGTAGAGCAGGAACATTATACGTCTCCACGCCAAGGACGATCCCACATTCTCACGACAAAAAGGATACAAGGAAACTAATCATGAATAAGAAGACGAGAAGAACCAGTAAAAGATGTCATCGTTTTCAAGCACGCATTGATTTCCCCTCCACCGGTCAGCAAGTTGACAGTTATTATCAACCTAAGTAAGTTCGAAGAGTTATTTTTTAGTCTGTTAACTTTGGTTGTGGTTTCTTGGCCATGTGTTATTGGCCACCCACTTATTTACTAATAGACTTGGTCAATTTCTCTAAGCAAAGCTGTTTCCATGTAATTGAGAGTGACTTGGTTCTTTGTTGGGACAACTGGAACCAATGTTAACAACAACGATATATAGTCGGCAACATTGCAATGTTCAGCTATTATTATTTGTTACTTTGCGAAAAGATTAGCTACATTATGGGAGAAGAGAGAGAGAGAATTAAAAGAAGCCATTTTTGAAACACAAAGAGCAATAGATCACCGAACTAGGGAAACTAGGACATCTCCTTCCCTTTTCGATTTTAATTATGTTGTATGAGTTGAAAATCTATACGCACTTTAGAGAGGAAACTATGGGAGCCTACACCATACAACGAGTAGAAGGTGATATGCAGCACGTGTGAGTTGCAGAGGTAGAGAGAGAACCCTAAAACTAAGGGTACGGAGAGGACATTATGCTAGGAAAGGATTTGTCGTTCCCGGTTGAATCTCTGTCTTTGATATGCCAACCACCTGCCCCCTGGGCCCGTTCGCTCTTTCTTTTCCTGGGTTGCTCCCTGGGTTTGACATCGCCTGGGAACCGGTTAGCATTTGGAATTTCAATCTTGGAATTTTCGATTAATTTGTTTCTTATCTTTGACTGTGTTATTTTCATCTCCGTTGTGAATTGTGATAGTGTTCATAATAATATAGTTGATATCGGAGTTTTCCAAAAAGATTTTCTGATTATGGAATTTCAATAAATAGAAACACGCAGTCAGATGTGCATACGGGCATAGGTTATGAAAAACTTGCTTTCAAAGACATTTTCTTCTGTAGTTAGAAACTTAGAATGCCATCCTATTTCATAACTCTCTCCTTGTAAACTGCACAATCCACTGAAATCAGTTGCTTGTCGCCTTTGATTAGAGTAATGGGGTCAGATGAAGAGGCTACTCCAGGAAAATATCCCAAACCGACTTCTTCGACATAAGCAGTTAGTTTTGCTTGCCCATACCCACAATGTTTCATCTCTTCTTTGTGATGTTTAATATGTGTAGGAGACCCTGTCAATGCCAATGCTAATTAGACTACACAAGTGCAGGTTTGTGATGAGGCAACTTTCTTTTTCCTTTTTTCTTCTCAATTGTCACATTCATTTACTCCACTTTTCCAATTAATAAGATTTCTTGTGTCTCAAAGCTTTTGCTTACTGATGCAGGCTATGGAACTACTCCCCCTGGTTTTCTCCAATCACCGGTCCCATCTTCTCCATTACCACATCCTTACAAGTGGGGAGGGCAGGTGATAGCCAAACTCTGAAACTTATTTGGAGCAGAATACTTTTATGCTCTTTGTTATGCTGTTATACTCATGGAATTTTGTTTTTTCCAGCATTTAATGCCACCTTATGGGCCACCTCTTCCATATCCAGCGCTTTATGAAAATAAATTCATCCAAGCATGGGTCCAGTAAATAATGCTTTACTAACTCCTTTTTCTTGCTTACAGATATGTGTTAAAGTGATTTGGTCCAATTTGTGCTGAGACTGTGTTTGAACTGTCATTCTGGTATGGTCTTTTTCATCCTTGCAAGTACATGTTGAGATTCTTTTGCTGACATACAGAAACCAGTGTTTGTAAGATATTTTATGTTTTCTTACTTTCCAAGAGTGGTATACTTGAATATTGTGTTTTAATTATAGTACTTCTCTTTGTTGCGCTAACTCCGCTTACATGAGGGATCACCCTTGCATGGTTGGTCACAGGCCCGAGTAAAGGAGGAGAGTTGTGTTAGGCTTATGACAGCCAGCATAAAATTTTGTCGGATTTTTATACCATAAATTACACAAATTATGAGCATTGCTTCGAGGCATTCCCGCCTAGCAACGCACTGTAGAGCCTGAATGCAGTGAAAAGTAAGTAAGGGTCACTGCCCTTTCGCCCAATATAGTGAATCAATTGCAAAGAGGGTTCCCACATCATGAACGAGTATGGGTAAAGAAGTTAGTCTCGCTATATTGCTGCCCGAATATAGTGAAACAATTACAAAGAGGGTCTCCACATTTTCAATATGAACGAATGCGGGATTAAGGAAGCTAGTCCTAGATAATAATATTCGTATTAGTTCTTTGAATATCTGAACATTGTTCGGTAAGCTAATGGAGGTGGTAGATACAATGATTTGGAGAAAGATTCATATTATATGTTTACAAGAGACAAAATGGGTTGGAGAAAAAGCAAAGGAGATAGAGGATAGAGGTTTTAAATTATGGTACTGAGGTAAAAAAAAAAAGGCTCGAAACGGAGTTGGTATTATCATAAATAAAAATTTAAAGGATAGTGTAGTAGACATAAAAAGATATGGTGACCAAATCATGATGTTGAAATTAGTGTTAGGAGCAGAGGTTTTGAATATAGTTTGTGCTTACACACCCCAAGTAGAACTAGAAGATAGTATAAAGACAGCTTTTTAGGAAGAGTTAGATAAGGTGATTCAAAAGATTCCACAAAGGGAGATGATTTGTTTAGGAGGAGACTTAAATGGACATATCGGTAAAGAGGCATTAGGATATCAAGGTATTCATGAAAACTTTGGTTTCGGGGATATAAATGAGGAAGGTAGGGAGATTTTAAATTTTGCTATGGCATTTGATCTCTTTATAGTCAATACAATCTTCAAAAAATGAGATGAACATTTAATTACTTATAAGAGTGGCTTATCACAAACACAAATTGATTTCTTGATTTGTAGAAAAAAAGATAGAGCGTGTTGTAAAGATTGCAAGGTAATTTTAGGAGAAAGCTTAACCACCCAACATCGACTTTTAGTTATGAATTTACAAATAAAAAAATGGACAAAGAAGAAAAGAGTGCATCGAGCTATTCGGACTAAATGGTAGAACCTTAAAAGCGAGAAAGAATATATATTTAAATAGAAAGTCCCTCAAGGAGATGTTTGGAATTATGTTGGTACATCCTTTGATATGTGAAACAATATGACTATACATATTAGTAAAGTGGCGAAAGATGTATTAGGTGTATCTAAGTGAGGTGTACAACCACAAAAAGAAGCTTGGTGGTAGAGTGAAGTAGTGCAAAATAAAATCAAGGCAAAGAGGGCATGCTATAAATTATATTATGCTAAGAAAACTACTGAAACTTTAGAGGCTTATAAGAAAGCAAAGAATGAAGTGAAAAAGGCTTTGAGTGAAGCAAAAGCTAAAATTTGGGAGCATTTATATAAAAAACTCAACTCAAAAGAGGGTGAAAGAGATATTTTTAGGATAGCTAGGGCTAGAGATAAGAAAACAAAATATCTTAATTATGTTAGATGCATCAAGGGAGAGGATGAAAAAATTCTAGTGACAAATGATGATATAAGAAATAGATGAAAAAACTATTTTTATAATCTTTTTAATGAAAATAAAGATGTTACTATTAGTTTAGGAGAGTTAGCTAAATCAGAAAAGTATATAAACCACAATTTCTACCAACATATTCAAAAGAATGAAGTCAAAGAGGCTCTTAAACATATGAAGGATGGTAAATCGGTAGGACCATAAAATATTCCTATAGAAGTTTGGAAAATACTAGGAGAAATAAGAATCACTTGGCTCACAAAACTATTTAATGAAATATGGAGAAACCAAAAGATGCCCGAGGAATGGAGAGGGAGTACACTTATACCCATATATAAGAACAAGGGAGACATTCAAAATTGTGCGAATTATCGAGGTATCAAGTTAATGAGACATACTATGAAATTATGGGAAAGAATTATCAAACATAGGTTAAGACAAGTATCAAGTACAATAGAAAACCAATTTAGATTCATGCCAGGCAGATCTACTGTTGAAGCAATTCACCTTTTTAGACGTCTTATGGAACATTTTAGAGCAAAAAAGAAATACCTTCACATGATATTTATTGATCTAGGAAAAGCTTATGATAGGGTACTGAGGGAGGTTCTTTGGAGAACTTTGGAAAAAAAAGGTATCCCATTGACATACATTAACCTTATAAGAGACATGTACGATGGTGCAAAAACATGTGTGAGGACTCATTAAGGAATGACAGACTTCTTTGAAGTTAATATTGGGTTACATCAAGGATCAACTTTAAGTCAATACTTATTTATGGAATGTACCTTAGTGTATGTTATTTGTAGATGACATTGTGTTAGTGGAGGAGTCTAAGGAAAACGTTAATAGAAAATTAGAATTATGGAGAGAAACATTAGAAAGCAAAGGCCTCCTACTTAGTAGAACAAAGACAGAATATATGGAATGTAAGTTTGATCATTTGGTTACTTCAAAGGACAGAGAAATTAAAATTGGCACACATTGCATCTCTCAAAAGGAAAGTTTTAAATACCTAGGGTCAATTTTTCAGAGTGATGGAAGAATTGATGGAGATGTTATGCATAGAATTAATATTGGTTGGTTAGAGCAGCAATTAAGCCTGCCATGTTTTATGGTTCTGAGTGTTGGGCAGTTAATCATTAACATGTACAAAAGATGTCTGTAACAGAAATGAAGATGTTGAGATGATGAGTGGTCATACAAGAAAAGACCATATACATAATGAGGTTATTAGAAACAAATTAGGAGTGGCACCAATAGAGGATAAAATGAGAATATCGTTTAAGATGGTTGGGACATATATAAAGAAGATCAAAAGAAGAACCTATAAGAAGGTATGAAAAATTAAATTTGAAAAGTATTAAAAGAGGTAGAGGACGACTAAAAAATTGCTGGAAAGAAACAATAAAGAATGATCTAGCTTATTGTAAGTTAATTGCTAACATGGCACACGATAGGGATCTGTGGAAACAAAGAATCCATGTAGTTGACCCCGTCTAGTATTGTTGTTGTACTTGTTGCGCTCTTTCGTTGTGTTCAAACGTTATGAAATAATTATGATTTTATTACAAACGTTAATACAAAAGGCAGATCAGACACAAGGAGATCTGTGGTCTTATTACAAAGAATGATCTGTGGAAACAAAGAATCCATATTAGTACAAGAGGATTAATACAAACGTTAATCCATACAGGAATAAACCCTTCAAGGTCCACATTTCAAACGTTAATACAAAAGATCTCTCTTTGTTGCGCTCTTTCGTATTGTTCTTCCATTATTATGATTTTTTCTTCTTTATTACTTACTTTTCAACCATTTGATGTAGGGAGGATATCAATCAAAGATAAAGGCTTTGCATGATATAATGGTTGATATGTTTTAAAAGGATCTTATTTTGGACTTAAAGATGTAATTGCAATTGATTTTATTATAGACGTGAAATTGTAATTTGTTTAGCCTCAAAGTTATTGTAGATTTTAGAAATACAAAAGATATTTGTATTCATTTTCTTTAGATAGTATCTATGTATTCTAGCTCTCCAGTGATCTAGAATTGCCTTTAGGTAAAGAGAGATTATAGCAAAAAAATTCTAGAGAAGCACAAACATATTTTATTTGAGACAATTGTGAATGTTATTTTAGAGTGTATTCTTTTTTCTTAAGGTTAATTTATTTTTCATAAGTTTTGATTCTATTTTTAAATGACGAATAAAAGTTATAGTTGTTGATATTCTTGTTGTCATAAATGCCCAATGCTTAGAATTGTCTTCGGACAAGGAGAGATTTTACCAAATTTTCAAAAGAATGCAAAAGTACAAATTGTTGACAATTGAAAATGGATATAATATTTGTAATTCTAATTGAAATAGTTGATCGGTCGATATATATATATATATATATATATATATATATATATATATATATATATATATATATATATATATATATATATATATATATATATATATATATATGTAGATTATATTTATCAAGCATGAAACTAGTTGTAAGAAGTTTGAACTCCAGTACCACGTCGAAGAGCGGATCAAACACGAAACCATAATTTTTAGTGTCACTTTATGTGAAAATCAAACAAGGAACTATAGATGGTCCTTATTATAGGTTCCAATCCCATGTGGACCTTGAATTGTCGTTTCAGTACCAAAGGCTTAGTAGTGTGAATCAAACACACCATTATGTTACTTAACAGACTAACCGCCCATAACTTGGCTATTTGCAAAGTTGAGAGAACAAAATCATAAAATGCAATAAGACAATCCCTTACTCTCAGTCTAAAATGTCTTTTTAAGATTTTTAAGTGTTTTTCCTTTTCGTATAATGGGGAGGCCGATGCTAGTTGCATCCCTAGGTATCGTACTCATGACCTTCTTGTGTGTCGAGCCTCTAGCTAGGTGAGCTTTTGCTCTTTGTGTATATGATCAAATAAGTTTATTCCTGTATTTCGGATAATTGAATTTAGTGCATGCAGAATGTGAGCTTCATGGATTTTGCTATATGACGTTGGATATAAACCCTAATCCATTGTGCAAGTCTATGTTAATCTAGTCACCGCGCATCATTCTCTTACAGGGGAAGATCTAACGGGCAGGTAGAGACTTGTAAAATCTTCCTCACTTTGAGAACTCTCCGTATGACGGCTATATGGAAACCCCAACTCATAGACTTTGTCACTCACAGCATGGCATCAGGATTTTCTTTTACTTTTGTTTTGTATTGCGACTCTCATCTGCCCTATCACCCTTAAAATATCCGGCGGCCAATAGAATTAGCCTCGGTGTAGATAAAAGAAAGAACTTCTTCTAGATGCACACTCCATGTATCAGACTTGTTACTTATTGGAAACTTCTGAGCCGACTCATTGGCCGGGTGACTCATGCCGTATGAGGCTTCATTTTTCTTCATTTGTTAATTAGTAGAGTATATACATATATATATTATTAGCTAGACCATATAGTCCTGACCCTTTCAAGGTAAAACTCCAAGGAAGGTACGAACCATGGTTACGTCTACCTACGTTGGAGTTTTAGTAAGACCATGGAGCTGTAGACATTTCCATGCAAATAAGCAAGGAAGCCTCTCGTATGCCTGCTCCGGGTGTCGAATTCACGGCCTGCAATTTGTGAGTTAAGTTCCCTAGCCAGGTCAGATGTCGCCCTCAAGTGCACAGAGATTCATTTCTAACGGGAGATATGTTACAAGATGCTTGTTGGGTGATGATAGCCCATGCACGGGATCTATATGGCCCGCAGAATCAGATCTAGAAGTGACATACTTGATTTAGATTTGATTTGGTTTAAAGTAGTTTGGATCTTATTTGAATTCATTTAAAGTCATTTGGACCATTGTTTAGTAGTGGATTGGGATTCTAATCTAGATTAGTTGGATCTATATTAGTATCATGGTGTCAATGTGTCCGTATTAAGCGTTTTTTTCTATTAGTGTCATGTCATAGTATCTGTGTGATTGGGTCTTTTTTGCATTTTAGCTCCTAAACTATATAAAGGTGCTGGTCTTTACTATAGAAAGAATTTTTTTCATAATCCACACTTTCTTTTCCTCTACATTTTTTTGAGATTGAGAGAACTGGGTGTTAGGGAGACGAGCCTAGTTATTGAATACGTGTGTGTTTTTGGGCTGGTCATTTGACACATGGTTGAGCAATGCTATCACACATCGAGTCGGCAATGCTTTCGCATGGTTTTTGAGATTGATAGAGCTCGATTCATGACAATCGATATCAGAGAACCGTTCACGATTCAATGTGCATCTCATTGACTTTTGATTACCCAGGAATTACTTGGGAACTCGTTCTTGAAAAAATGCACTTTTATTTTGCTAGAAAACTTGATTTCCTGACCTTGTCCATGCGGTTCGATCTCTGAACGAGGAAGAGGGTTCTATTGAGCATTACTAAATTATGTGGTATCATGTCGATCAGTGTTGTTGGTACTGGTGGAGAACATCAGATCCCAGCCATAGGTCATCAAAAAACACTATCGGTGAAAAATGTTCGCCCTCCTCCTCGCAAGCATTTATGTGGGCGATTCCATCGACTATTGATTCAATAGTCACTTTTGAGGGACTGTAGGTTACTGAATCTACTTATCTTAATAGGTTATGAATCTATGATGGCGCATGAAGAAGCGAGCGGGTACGAGAGATTGTTAGTGACATCATGGCCAGAGATAAGCTTCGTTCATAGTTCATGTCGAGCTTTACTAGTTGGGAAACTCATAAGAATCTGCTCCAATTGAGGTATACGGGCGGTCTGAGAGTGCATTTGTGCCAGTTTAACAGTACTCTTCTTGACATACGTAGTATGGCAAAAGATAACAAGCTATTTCAATTTGTCCATGGTTTATAATGTTGGGCAGAGGTGGAGATACATCGATATTAGCTATGAGATATTTATGCAGCTATGGCTTATGCAGAGAGCTGGGTGGATCCACAGGACTCTCAAAGAGAAGAGAACTCCACAAGTTTGAAGAGAGATTGGTGTAGACCCGAGGGTGACACTCAATCCTATGGTATGTCAGATAGTAGACAAAGACCTTAGCCAAACTCGTTTGATGAAGGTTAATAATAGGATTCAGTTTCCGTGCTATAACAGGAGACTTGTGTCACTAATCGGGAGAAGCAAGTGTAAACCCGAGAGGAGGGCCTCAGAGCTAACTGCTATATTTGTAGTGGGATATACCATATGAGAGATTGCTCAAAGCATGAGAAGCTTAATGCCTTACTAGTCGAGGATAAGGTAGGATCGAGCATTTAGCACAAGACTAGATAGAGAGCATTTAGGAGGACTTTATGAGAGTAGTACCCTTCGAGACGTATTGCATGTTCGAGACTGGTGCATGTCGAATTGCATATTGGAGATCATGTGTATATGATTTGGTTGATAGTGGTGCCATGCATTTGATTATGTCATCAACCCTTGTGATTTCTTGAGGATAACAGAAGTTACCAGGTTAGTTTGAGTGTGTAGTAGTTGTTGGAGTCACACTTTCGATTTCATGGTGATTCACGTGGACCACTATGATAGGTACTTTGGGTGTGATTTCTTGAGGTAGGCATGTGTAGTGGTGGCACCATATCTAGGAGGTATTGTGATCATTGATGAGACCCAACTTCAGTTTGTAGCTGGTTGTGATGTGAGGAAGGCTACCAAACGTAAAGAGAGTAATTTTGATGTACTTGTTACCCTTCGAGTTGATAGGTGGAAAGATTGAGTACATCACTGCAGAAGTAGTTGTACAAAAAAAGATGCCACTGAGTGATGATCATGTGGGTCGTGTAATTGAGGGGCCAGTGACACCCAAGATTGTATCTGATCAGTTGCACATTATAAGAGTGTGAATGATAGGCAGAGGATAGCTAACAGTATCCCTCGATATGGTCTTGAAGGAAAGAGCTACCCTACAACTTCGAGCGAGGCGAGACAACGACCACCAACACAAAGTGGGGCATGGCCATCACTAGAGAGAGCTCATAATCAAAGAATATTATGTGGACATAGAGTTGCAGAGTCCGAGCATGGAGTACATGAATGACATTTGACGACCTAGTGGATGAGGTCGAGCTTCAGCAGAGGAGAAATGCCACAAGATATCGTTTGGGTAATGATATTTCCTACACAAACATATGGCTCATAGATTCAGTCCTAGAGGCTCCGTACTTGATTTAAATTTAATTTAGTTTAGATTAGTTTGTGTCTCATTTAAATCCGTCTACAGTCATTTTAGTTATAGTTTAGATAGTAGCTTTGGATTTAAATTAGACGAGGTTCACATTAGTATAATGGGGCCACATTTGATGTGTCCATGTTAAGTGTCTTTTCTATTAGTATTATGTCATAGTCTCCATGTGGTTTGGTCTTTTTTGCATTTTGCCCCCTAAACTATATAAAGTTGCTAGCCTTTATTATAAAGAGGTTTTTTTGCCATAATCCCCATTTGCTTTTCTTCTATTTCATATTGACATTGAGAGAACCAACTGTGAGGAGGATGAGTGTGATTGTTGCGTGTGTGTTTTCATATCTATGTGATTTGTTTTCTTTTGCATTTTGGCCCCTAAACTATATAAAGTTGCTGGCCTTTATTATGAAGAGGATTTTTTACCATAATCCACGTTTGTTTTTCTTTTACTTTTCATTAACATTGAGAGAATCAGTTGTGAGGGGACGAGCGTGATTGTTGAGTGCATGCGAGTGTTTTTGGACTGGTTTGTTCCACAAACAATCAAGCAACTCAGTCACGGAACGAGTTAGTGACACTTTCACACGGTTTTTGAGATTGTCAGAGCTTGATGTGTGACATAGTAACTCCCCCATGGCAAAGGAAAAGGAAAGGATATCATCATTTCCAAACACAGCTTTTTCTCCATCTATTAAAAACTTGGAAGTTATCAACCTTATTAGAACTTTTAAGAACTTTCTTTGAAATCTCTTTTAAACTTCCCTGCGCTTTCTAAGCTTGTTGTTCAACTAGTAACTTCCCAAATCCAGGAATTTTCGTCTAGCTTCTTGCTACAGTACTAAACCGTCTTCTCATAATCTTTCATTACTATGGTAGGGTTCAATAGAAATTGCTTTTACTTGGATGTTACGGAGTGCGTTCCAGGCCATACGCTAACTTGGATCAACAAGACGTGTTTACAAAAGTTGAAACTTGATGAAGAAGCCCAATATACTGATTTGCCCATGAGATCTTGTATTATTTCTTGCATTCTAGATGCAATAGCTTTCTTCACGTGCTTTTGCTACGTGAAACGGAGGATGAGAAGAAGAAAATTATTAAAATGCTAAACAAAGGAAAAGAGGATAATCCAAAATAGTAGTTTCATAAAGTTGAAGAGAAAATTAACCACTTTTGAAATTTAATATGGAAAAACAAGTCAAATGATCAATTGATTAAAAAGGTCTAGAGGCTTGAGAACTTGACCTGCTAAGCGTGCATCCACTGTCACGGGACTTTAGGGATTTTCTAAATCGAGCAAAGCGAAATGCAGCTAGCAGTGCAGGTGATGGAGTGGACGGTAACAAAGCTTCTTAAATACTTGCTGTAAATTGTTTTAAGCCCAAAATTTTTAAGCCAAACTTGTAATATCAAATTTATAGGTAGGTCCCAAGTTTTATGCTTATAATCTTAGGGGCAAATTTTTGAAAATTTGGCTTTAGGTCTCAACTTGTATTGACACAATCCTAATGTATGAACATGTTCTGCAGCATGATCGCCATCCATTCATGGGCCAAGGTGATGGTTAAGCGAGAGATTTGATGCGTTAAACAAAATGGCCCTTTATTTACCTGAGTGTGAAAGTAGGTTCTTGCAACGAGATTTATGTGACTATTCAACGATTATGTCAAAGTAGGTTTTTGTCAATGTAGGCCTTCTTAAACCAGTTCTCAAGGGTTATCCTAGATGCTTAGGAAAAGTGATTTTGAAATTCAGAGTTTTTCCAAAATAATTTCAATTTGAAACAGTCTTTTCTAAAACACCATTGATTTCACTTAGCTAAACCAGGTTTAGTTCTACAAAAACATAATTACTTTTGTTTTATAGCATGAAAGTTTATATTTTCTAGATGTCCTTATTAGAGTCCAAAAATTCTTAAAATTTTACGTGAATGAGAACTAGGTATGAAGCTTATTGAGAATCTTTATTTGCATTTTTGGGTCCTTTGATGCTCAAATAAAAAAGGAAAACTTCTAACTGAATGCTATTTTGAAATTTGCATAGTATTTATGACTGAGATTTATAGTTCCAGTAAAATACTTATTATATCTCTATACATAGATTTCTATTTCTATTAAACTTATCAGTTTAGAAAGGTATGGATGCTAACTTTCAAACGACACTATTCTTGAGGTATTTGGATACCCATAGACATAATTATAATAGTTTTATTGAATATCTATCGCAAGACTTTTGTCACAAAGAGGTTTGATTTTGGGTTGAGCTTAATCTTTGATGATTCTTTTATCAACCTCACACATGTCCAAAATTTATGATAATTTTATGAGATATTGGCCGATATATGTGTTACTTACGGACAAAATTTGGTAGTATTTTGCTTAGAAATGTTGGTTGGAAAATTTAGAAGTCACACAAGGTCTATGCAATATGCAGAAATCTCCTTATGAAAAATAATAATGTATTTGGTTAGAATCTTAATGGCTTAGTAATCATTGAAAGAATTTTGTTGATGACTTGTGTTCATTTGGAGAGGAACTCATCTACATATAGATCTCTGGGAATCTCTAATATAAACTTATGGTGATTAATCTATCATAAGAGTGATTACATACTTATGTTATAGTATATGATCATGATTGCTTTGTCTCTCTTATGTCTTCTTGAATTGAATTAGAGGCAATCCATATACCAAAGAAAGGGGATAACAGATTATATAACTTATAACCATTGAAAAGATAAGAACATATATGATATAGAGTATATTGGGGTAGAACAAACAAAATCTTTCGAAGGTAGTGGATTACTCTTACTTACAACCTTCTCCTTCACATCCTCGGACTATGTCAACCCACCCTTCACAATGATATTCTATAAAAATTAATGTTACTCTTAAAATTACAATGGTTGGAGGCAAGAACTCCAAGCTTATAACAATAATAAAACAAGAAAAGGGTTTAAAGGGGTGGCTTGAAGCCTTATCTCTCTAAGTCTCTTCCTTTCTCTCTCTTCCTCGCATGAACTCCTCCTTACGATAAGAATGAGCTCTCTCATGTCCTCCTTGGCAGACCTCACTCTTAGGTTGGAAATCCCCTTTCTTTGTCACTCATCCACTTTTTATAGGAATTTTTGTAAATCGTATCATTTTGGGT
The DNA here is from genome assembly GCA_036023115.1 of Brasenia schreberi. Classification (NCBI taxonomy): domain Eukaryota; kingdom Viridiplantae; phylum Streptophyta; class Magnoliopsida; order Nymphaeales; family Cabombaceae; genus Brasenia; species Brasenia schreberi. The sequence goes on from JAYKKT010000037.1 coordinate 2,372,959, forward strand.
TATTAGACCCGATCTCGATCTAAATCCAGTTCATCAAGAGGTATCCACATGTGAGAAGAGTAGTTGGACACATGTAACATGTGTTAGAGGCATTTGAACATGTGTTGGACACGTTACACACAGAGAAGGTAGACACATACATGACAAGCGTTGAGAGCATGTGTGTAGGCATCCCGACGGCTCGTGCTACGTGTGGTGGTTTGTAGCGACATGGGAGACACATGAAAGTTTGGTGGTGATATGGGAGACCCATGGTGGCGTGTGTTGTGCACTTGGTGGCTAGTTGTGACACTTTTACTCTTGTTTGCTCTATAGGCTGATCTATTTAACCTTTTCATACTGATTTAACCTTCTAATGAGTGTAGGGTCACTTTGTGTAGGATCTTCCTTGGTTAGGGGTATTTTAGACTTTTCACTTGACGCTTTTGTGTGGGGTTGGAGACATTACTGAACTTGAGTCTTTTGAGTTTTTGCTCTTTTATCCATCATTTTTAGGCCTTTTTGTTCTATTTTTGTTATTTTAATTCAAATATTTTGTAGGGGTAAAATGGTCATTTTATAGATAAAACTTATGTTGATTCCAAATGCCACATTTTAACTTTTTCAACCCTTTTTTTGAAGGAAACACACTTGGAATAATAAACTTTTACTCATACAATCTTGAGGGTAAAATGGTTATTTTTTAAGATTTTGTGAAAATTTGATTTTTTTATGCGCTCGAAGTAGCCCTCATTTCATTCATTTCTCACTTAGCCAAAGGAAAAACACCAACATTGCTTCTAGCCTATGGTATTTTCTTTGGTATTGGATATACCTTTATTTTCCTTGGGTACATTCCCTTACTCTCTTGGGTCATCAATTTGTTGACCTTAAATGTGAGGAATTTTTTTTAAATGCAGCTTTGTTGAAACTTCATCCTCGAAGTGGGGCAATATCAATCTACCTCAATATGCTACTCTACCCAGAATTTGAAAATAACTTTGTTTTTTATCTATTGAGCATGACAAATATGACTCAATAAATATTAGAAAAAGTGTCTAACTCTGCTCTTATCTCTTCAGTAGAGACATTGTGATTTCTATTTTCTTTGGATTTGCTAAACATGGTTGGCGCATCATCCTCTTCTACCTACCAAACATTGGCCAACCATATTGTGTTGCTCTAAGATGTCATTCCTCGAGTGCTATGTAAGATCCCGAGGAGGATTTTCTACTACATTGTAAATGTCTTAAAGGGTAAACTTTCCTTGATGGTATTTCTATGTTCTCTTTAACCATAATGACATTGTCTATACGTGGTTGACACTCCTTGTCCTATGAGTTCAAACAAAGGTCTCTTTTTAATGACCTCTAATTTTGCCAAGCCATTACAATTTATTAAGAAAAAACCTAAGATTTCACCTCAAACATGATACTTATTACACCCTATCAAGAGGTAATTCATGAACTTGTTGATTAGACTAAAGCTCCTAGTGCACCCCATTGAGAGGAGGCTCACGTTTTCACTCCATTTTGAGCAAGGATTGTTGCATTTCCAATCTCGAAAACACCCACTAAGATAACTCTTTTCAAGGAACTTTGATAGGAGACTCAAATTGAAGTCCCTATAGTTGTAAAGCTCAAGATTCCTCATGCTTGTTTCAACCAACACTCCACAGCCTTGCTCGGATACCTTGTTAGAAAATACACTCCTATAGAAGATGCCATTAATGTTTCCTTTAAAGAATACTCCAGTCGATAGAAATGCATCAAGCGATAATGTTATGCTCACAAGAGAAGTAGTGCCTTGTTATCCTAATGAATTAAGATGGTTATGGAGTTTATTTGATGGGTTCTTGGTGAGAATTCTAGGGAAGGGCGAGAGATCCAAGGTTCTCTTCTTCTGCACTTCATATGCTAGCATCCAATCGAGATATACCTCTTTTATCTTAGTAGATTTTCTTTGATCTGCGAAGAGCCATAATTATCAGTTGTTGAGGCTCTCTATAAATCGTCGATGGATATTTGATCTTCATTCACGATTGAACCATGTTGCATAATAAAAAGCTAAATCAAGAATATTTTTCGACAACTATTAATCTCAAGCTTCCAATTTACATGATAACACGAATCTGTGTCAAGAAGCTTGTGAGTGTAGTGATCGACTCATATGTGATTTTCTCTCCCTCTCTTGATAAGTTTCATCCCTCATATCATAACTAGCCTCCCTCAACATTTGTTTTTCCCTACACTATCAACAACTACCGGTCGCAATTGGAGCTTAAGAAGAAGAATGATGAAAACTATAAGAACTGGATGAATTCTACCTAGAGACCCTCTTGAGGAGACGAGCATAAGATGAACCACTAGAGGTAAAAAATCTCAACGCTCTAGAATGGGAGTACCAAGAGTGTCGAATGACTATAGTGTAAGAGAAATTGGCCTGGTTGGAGACCTCGGTTGCCTTTGATAAGGCATTCACCTCATGATGAATAATCTTCTTTTATTCTGTAATTCTTTTGATGATTGTATAGTCACATTTATTGACTTTTCAAATAAATTATCTTTCTCAAATCAAAACATAATAAATTTTCAAGTATCTTCCATTTGTACTCCTCATATATTCTTCCCCTTCACCATCTTCGATAAGGTCATGTTAAGATTTTGATAACTAATGCAAACTCATAATTTAGCATTTTCTTAATAACAAGAACATTAGTAGACAACCCATTTGTATACCTAATTGTTTTGATGAACATGGACTCTAAAAGACATTGTATCTCTTGTTAGATAGTTATGAGCATATTTGGCTTTAATCTTCTCATCGGTTCTTTGTATATTTTCATTCTTACTTTCAATGAAATAGTAAACTCAACCAACTCTCAAGGTAAACCATGTATTTCATGATACTCTCAAGCAAAGCAGTTGTTGTACTAATTGAGCAGTTCATCCAATCACAATCAGTTCTCATCAAGCATGTGACCACTCACTTATATCGGTCTTATTGTTCCTTCGGTAATCAAATACCCCTCAATAAGAGAGTGTTAAGATGATACTCAATGTGTCTTTGCGGCTAGGATGATTGAACACTCCTCTTCCTCTAATAGATGGCAGAATCATGATAATGTTGTTCTTGAGCGGTTCAGTATACGTCCTCCCAAGTCTCGGTACAACATAAAATACCTCCACCCACTGGAAACAATCTCAAATAGCCTAAGACTTATGGTCTCCTCGAGTGGTTAACCGATAAGATCACATTTCTTTCAAGACTTCAAGCATAACAATTGGACTCACCCAAGACAATAACATAATGCCTCAGAGGCCTAACACTTGCTCCAAAATGATCTTATTTGGCATCAATGACTTTGACTTTTTCACAATTACAGAACATTAACTTCTAATGTAGTGTCAAGAAAACACAGTAACTTGAATGGATTCCATCCTTCCCGAGTAGTAGGGAAAACCCAAATTAGCAGTAACCATGAAGAAAGGGGTAGTTGAAGTCTTTGAATTGACCTTTAGCTCGACAACTTACCTCATAAGGTAACTGACAATACTCCTAAAAAATCGATATCTTGAGGTTTATCAAAATTAAACCAAAAGGCGTCCTAATTTGTCATAACGTGTTACTCAACATCATGCTCAATATAACACTACTTTCTATGAACACTCATTTAAAAAGATAACAATTCATGTCTATAGTAATATATAATAGTCATAATTGTCTTACTATATATGTGAGCAAAACTCTCCTCTCAACTATTATATATTACTATAGACATCTATCATTATTCACGACTAAAGGTCTCTCAAATACCATCTAAATGTCAAATTACTAACCGCAGTTGGCACAGTCATCCTCCAATCAATTATGGCTTCCACCATGAGCAAAACTCGCCATCAAAATAGTAATCATACCTTCCAAAAATGTAGAGCATCCCTAAAATCATTGGGAAAGACTTTTTCGAATATATACATCTCATCGAAGAAATGATCCTCTTCCTTGGCAACTCATTTCCATTTTGGATTACTACTTAATCAATGCCTACAATCTTTTGATAACTTCGGGGGATAACAAATCATGTCATATTTTCTTCTAGCTTCTAGACCACTTCCTCTAGTTTCTCAATCTCCTTTACAAGATCTATCATGTATGAGGAAAGTTCTCATTATAGAGTGGTTAATGCCTCAATTCTCCATTTCATGTTATCTTCCTTGGGATCATGTAAGGTCAACTAATCTTTTTTTTTTTATTAAGAACCACTTCAACCTATTCATCTAGGTCTTTGGATAGAAAATATAGATGGCCTTTAGACTCGACATCCTCCAAATCCACTTTTGGATCACCATCTCAATAAAGTCCACTGCCAAAGGATCACATGAATTTGAACCCTGCATTCTCATTTGAGAACTCAATTTTTGTCCCTAGGGATAGTCGTATTCCAACTCCTCATCATAATGGATAATGTGTTGAGGGTGATGAAGCACTAGATGTTTCTCATGATCATCACTAACTTTATCCCTCCATGCGGAGCCAAGTGAATAACTCTCTATCACAATTCATCAAAGCATCTTCTACCTCTAGCAGTGCATTCAACATCTGATTGTCGAATGCAAATGTGGGCATCAAGTCAATAACCAGGTCATAGTCAACATGACCTCTTTGTGCTGATGTGGGGGATGTCCCATTAGATCATTTGAGACTAGTAGTCGAGTGCGATGTACTGATGATGATGTAGATGATTAGCATTTGTATTGGAAGAAAACATAAGATAAACTTGACCAAATCAAGTTTGAATACACTAGGCAACCCCATAAATAAGTATGTGCCACACTAAGCATGCCAAAGATGTGGTTCCATCTAAAAGGACAACCCACACGAATGACTAAACATGGTAAGATAGAGATGGATGTTTGAAGATAAAGGGTATGCTAGAGAACAACCCTCATTTTCAATAGGAGAAATGGGAATGAATAAAGTATCAAGTGATAGAATGAGTCCTCCAAAAATCGATTGTGTATCTCGGTTTTCGAAGGCACTCATATACTCAGGAAAATGAAAACACTGTTATTTTTACTCCTAAAGAAAGTCAAAGAAGTAAGAAAGACTGATTGTATCATTCATTACCCCGATTACACATGCCTGTTTATAAGGTTTCATAGAAACAACACATAATCTACCGAGCTTTTCATATGTAATTCTGAAAAACTCTCCTACTTCTTTGTACATGTCACTTTTTTCATGCCATGATCCATAACATTAACTCAGATACACAAGCTTATCTTTACACGCTCAACAACATAATCTTTCTCGAGCCACATATTCCTTCCATTTTCAAACTCTGCATCTTCTATCTTCTATGTTCATGCCTTTTATGGAGTCAACAAGTTGAATGGAAATTAGGTCTCGAAGATAATAGTTTAGTATAGTAAGCAGAAAACGAAATTCTATGTATGCCCGGGAGGAGCTACCGCTCGAAATGCAAGTTTGGCACCTTATAATTTGAAAAAACGAGTCAAACCACAGTGGAAGCGAGGGCAGCTATGCAGTATCTGATGCTAAACAAAGCTCTAGTCCCTATCAAGTAGTGATAAACTTCCAGCCGCATAAATTATTTCCATGTGTTGAATTATAAACTGCAGACATGTTTCTGGCCATTAATAGCAGTACGACTCTTTCATATCGGCCAGTCTTTTCTCTAACTCAACAACCATCTCTTAGACATGGCTGGTTCGAAACCAGCCAGTGGTTTGAACTGTAATCGAACGGGATTTGAAACCACAATCAAACTGAGCCACCCCTGTTTAGTCCGTTATAGTTTAATTTCAATTCAATTTTCTAACTTTTGAACTCTGTTTGTTTCTTTTGGTTTTTGTTTCAAATTGAAACCAAATGAAACCCGATTCAGTTATGGTTCATAATTAACCGGCCATCACCAGCCATGCCCAATCTTTTGCGATTACTCCACATAATTTTTTGCCTCATAAGTTTTCCAAAATTTCGGCCTTTTCGTATGCTTTCAAAAATATATCGTAACACAGACAGCATGTTTTCTCGATATTATCCAAGAACAACCACCGAAGTTCAAAATTATATCGTGACACAGAGCTGAAACACAGCAGAGTTTCATCCGGATTAAGCAAAACGAAGAGGTTATCGCAAGTAAGAAAGGCAATCTAGAAGAAAGTGATCTGTCTTAAGGGAGGATTGAGAAGGCACAAGGGCGAGATTTCGAGGATTTATGTACATAAGTCCAACTCGATAAGTCTTTATAATCCAAGTTATAAAGAAAAAAAGGTTAGCTTTAACAAACGTCTCTATATTTCTCGAAATTCCTGTTGAATTGGGTCGAGTTCGTTGATCTTTTGACTTGGTGACAGAAAACATGGAGTCCTCAGGTGTCCTCGCCAGGAGAGGAACCACATGTGAGATCAATGCGGTGTCCACATCACTCATACTTCACGTAATAATCAGCTTTTTAACTATGTCCACTGGAGGTGATGAGTTCATCTCACAGGTTGAAAGTGATGAGTTCGATTCCGACGGCGTGCACCTGGCTTTGGCATCCCCAGTGTAACAAAAAGGAAAGGAAAACTAAAAGAACAACCATGTCCATATAAAGGTAGGCACCTAAATAGTATTATTAAACTACTCATCATCTCATATGGCTTTCAAACTAAATTGCTATCAAGAGATTGAATATCCTATTAAAGAATGAATTTAGCAAAACTATACTATTAAAAGATAAATGAAAACAATGACATAAAACCATACGCAGAGGGTAAATAAAAAATTTCACGAAAGTAACCTTTAAGAAAAGATCGCAAAGTTATGCGATAAAAGATTGGGCATGCATGGTTAGGCATGGCGGGTTAACCATGAACTGTATAACTGCATCGGGTTTCATTTGGTTCGGATTTGAATCGAAACCCAAAAAACAAACAAAGAGAGAAAAAAAGTTGATAAAATATTGGATTGAAACAAAGATCAACAGCTTGACGCTTCTTTAATCATGTCCAGTGGGCTATATGTTCCTCCCCTTAAAAGAAGAGGTAAAAAGGAATCTAACGTTTCTTTTAAGTTAACCCAGAAAATAGAAAACGATATTTAAATAGGGGACACGGCCTATTAGAAGGCGGTTTCGTCTGTGGGCTCGTCGAGTCAAGACGCCCAAGTTGATCACGAGGGCACTAACAGGTTGCAGGCGATGGTCACCATCAGCCCATTGGAGCGTGTTTGGTTTCCCCCACATGTTGCTCTTTTTTAGCGTCCTTTCGCTCACCGAACTCTGTAATTCACAGACACTCATTTTCATGACGTATTTATGAATCAGGTCGCAATTTACGGACGTCCTTGTTTTCCCAAAAACATGGGAAGTTTCTCAAAGAAACGTCACAAACAAAATGCTAGATGATATATGGTTCATACGATATTTTGAAGAGAATGACTAATAAAACTCTTCTAATTTATTGCTAAAAGTACATTCACATCCATCTCTCTTTATGTATGTATATGTATGTGTATATAGACACACCTTGGTGATCGAACTCAAGACTTGCATTTCGTGAGTCGAAGCAGAGCGTGCAACAAAAGAAGCCCGTTTTGTGTGTTAATAAGTGAAAGAAATGATTAACCTTGAAGGCACTCATTTAGTTCGTTTGACTTGGAGCCACAGGGCAGCTAATAAGCTACTAGCTAAATAATTTTAGGCAATGCCTGTTTTGGTAGTCCTGCGCAATTACCTTACCCAAGAACGGCATTCTGTAAATATAACAATCTAGGTTGCTTTTCGGGCTTTCCCTATTTATTTCTGTTTTTTTTTTTATTTCTCACCTACCAAATACGTGATATTTAAGCCCGTGAAACCGCTTTCCCTCATCAAAGTTTCTTCCACGACCATGTGGAACACGAAAGGAGAGCTCATGAGAGGCACCAAAATGAGCAACAAGGTTGCTTCTGTCTCCTTCCTTTCCGTCGTTTGTGCTTTCTCAATCTTATTCCCTCCGTCCTGCCATGCAAAAAGCTCGTTAGCGAAAGGCGAAAAGCTGAAGCACAACGAGACCGTTATCTCATATAATTCGATTTTTGAACTAGGCTTCTTTTCACCAAACGGTAGTTCTTCTCAGGACAGATATTTGGGAATATGGTACTATAATATTTCTGAGCTGACCGTCGTATGGGTGGCGAACAGAGAGAAGCCGATCCCGGAAGCCGACTCCAACGCCGTTCTTGAGCTCTCCAGCGGCGGAAACCTCATCATTCGTGATGGAAATGGCAGCATCCTTTGGTCGGCCGGCGTGTCGACTTCATCGTTTCCAGGGAACGATACCACCGCAACTCTGAATGATAATGGAAATTTGGTCGTAATCAGTGCCGGAGTTCCGCTATGGGAAAGCTTCAAGCATCCGACGGATACGTTCTTGCCGGCGATGAAGTTTTCAAGGAATTTAACAACAAATCTGTCACTGATGTGGAGGTCATGGAAGAGCGTAACCGATCCATCACCTGGTCCATATTCACTAGGCCTGCATAACAGCAGCTTTGAGCTTTGTCTTTTGAGTGGAGACAACCCGATCTGGCGAACGGGCTCGTTGAAGGGCCGGAGATTCTCCGGCATCCCCAACATGCCCGGTTCGTGGGATTTATATGGGTTCAATCCATCGACTCAGGGAGGTGAGTACTCCATCTCTGTCTCGCCAAACTTCACCGGCCTGATGAGATTCGTGCTGGACTACACCGGATCCGTTAAAGAATTTCGATTGGATCCCACAACCAAATCCTGGTATCAATACTGGAACCAGTCTTCCACCCCTTGCGATTGGTACAACCGGTGTGGCGAATTCAGCATTTGTCAGCCAGCTTCAAATAGTACAAATTATAGTTGCAGTTGCTTGCCGGGGTTCGAACTCAGGTCAGACCGGTGCGTTCGCAAGGCACCTATTGGGTGCGACGGGTCTGGATCCGGGTCGACTGGGTTCAAGACACTACCCATGATGAAGCCACCGGATCTTGGAGAATGGGTTAAACAATCGGACACGAGTGTGGATGACTGTAAGGGGATGTGCACCAATAGGTGCTCCTGCACGGGGTTTGCTTCGGCGGATGGTATGGGCTGCTTCATTTGGACCGGCGAGTTGCTGGACATGGAGCAATTTTCCAACACGTCTGATGGAGTAGATTTCTACCTTAGGTTGGATTCCTCCGAGTTAGGTTAACCTCTCTCTCTCTCTCTCTCTCTCTCTCTCTCTCTCTCTCTCTCTCTCTCTATATATATATATATATATATATATATATATATATATATATATATATATATATAATTGGATCGCATCTACTTGTGATGTTGTTCACCAATGTTGATCCACTGCTATTCGATCGCATCACTATAATCTCAAATTTTTTATATAAAAATAGGATTTATAAAAAGTTTGAAGGATTTGTGCGATCAAAAAATAATAATTAACATGAGTGAGAATGTCTGAGATGAGTATGATATGGTTTTACTATATATATATATATATAATAATTGAATATGAGTGAGAATGTCTGAGATAGGTATGATATGGTTTTCCTATTATATATATATATATATATGTGTGTGTGTGTGAGAGAGAGAGAGAGAGAGAGTGATTGGATGTATCCATTAGTGAGGCTGTTCATTCATATTCGACTATGTTTTTAGGAGCATAATAACTATGCTTTTATCTTTTTTGAAAACCTTCAAATATTTTAAAATTATATTCATGCTATTCAAAAGAGTGGCATGTCTAGAATCTAGTTATATATATTATTGTCATTGTGTACTAGATAGGAACAAATAATCCATGTAACCAACCTCATTTAGTATAGGAAAAGGCTTAGTTATTGTTGTTCTCATTGTGGGCGTGCGCTGGCCCTCTAAAATTATTCAGCTGCCCTACATCGTGGTTTATATTTTTATGCAAATTAGGAGATATAAACGTTCTTTGGGAAGTCAAAGTACGTTTCGGCAAACCAGCTCATTACATGTAAGATGAAGGTTGTCAATATTTGATGTTCAAGGGAATCAAAGTTAGGATGAAACTCGTGTTTCTTTTTCTTGATTTTAACACAACTCGAAGCGATTTTAGCTTTTTAAACTTACAATTAATACACGTTTATGATTGTACGGCATGAGTTAAAAATAATGTTGTTAGAGTCATTCCCTATGAAGTTTGTTTTAATTTTAAACATCCATCTTTGTTTCAATTAATTTCAATATTTGCAATTTTAAAATATTTTTAGCTATTTTAGTTTAAATTGATAAAGGACGATTTTGTGAATTCTTTAAAAAAAAATTAGTAGTAGCATGCAGGTGGGATTTGTTAGTCTTCCTAAGGTTTAACCTATCGACATGTACATTTATCTATCTATCTATCTATGTGGCTGTATTAGCCAACAGGAATAGTTTTTAAAATTCCATACCTATAAAGTTTGGTATGAAGATGACGCTTATTCTATCTTCGTCTGAAGGACATGTATTAGGCGCCACTTGTGTTATTTTACTTTTCACCAAATTTTAAAAGAGATTCTTGATCAACATTCTTTCAACTATGACAAGTTTTTGCTATTAAAAAAACACTAAGAAGTCATTTGTCAATGTAAACCGTATTATAGTAACTGTATAAAGTAAGTCATTTTCTCCATTATATTTTGTTTCAGAGCTTGGTTGGCAGTAACGCCAGCTTCATACAAGTAAAAGGCATCAATTGGTAAGCTGTCCGGCCAGCAAGACCAATATATCGAAAACAAGGTTGTCACACACCCACCTACATACTTATATATATATATATGCTAATATTTGTAGGTGGTGCGAAATCTAAACAAATCTCAATCATTCATTTTTTTTTGTAATAGATAACTAAGATTTGAATCTATAAAATAAAAGTACAAGTATACTTTTTATAACTACACTTTATTGGGATGAGTACTTTTGCTTTCCTATATATATATAATTTTATTTGGAACATGAATTCTCTATAGATAAACCAACCAACAAGAACAACAACTAAGTCTTTTCCCATACTGAACGGGGTCGGCTACATGGATTCTTTGTTTTCACGGAGCCCTATCATGTGTCAGTTTAGCAGTTAACTCATAATAAGCTAGATCATTCTTGATTGTTTCTTTTCAATATTTTTGTAGTCGTTCTCTACCTCTTTTAATACTTTCAAAATATAGTTTTTCACACCTTCTTATAGGTTCTTCTTTTAATTTTCTTTTTATATGTCCAAACCACTTTAAACGATATTCTCTCATTTTATCTTGTGTCACATAATTTATTTCTAATAACCTCATTATGTATACGGTCTTTTCTTATATGACCACTTATCCATCTCAACATCTTTATTTATGTCACAAACATTTTTTGTACATGTTGATTAATTGCACAACACTTACAACTATAAAACATGGTAGGTCTCAATATAATGGTATCTTCTTCTCACAAATAATACTTTATTTTCCTCTCCATTTTAACCAACCAGCATTAATTCTATACGTAACATCTCCATCAATTCTTTCATCACTCTAAAAAATTGACCTTAGGTATTTAAAACTTCCTTTTGGGGATGCAATGTGAGTCAATTTTAATTTCTATGTCCTCTAAAGTAACCAAATGATCAAATTTACATTCCATATATTATGTCTTTATTCTACTCAGTGAGAAGCCTTTACTTTCTAATGTTTCTCTCTATAGTTCCAATTTTCTATTAACTTTTTCCTTAGACTCCTCTACTAATACAATGTTATCAGTAAATAACATATACCAAGGTACTTCATCTTCAATATGTTTTGTTAACTCATCAATTACCATTATAAATAAGTATGAACTTAAAGTTGATCCTTGATGTAACCTAATATTAACTTTAAAAAAGTTTGTCATTCCTTTATGAGTCCTCACACATGTTTTTGTACCATCGTACATGTTTCTTATAAGGTTTATGTATGTCAATGTGATACCTCTTTTTTGATAGGTTATCTAAAGAACCTCCCTCAATACCCTATCGTAAGTTTTTTCTAGATCAATAAATATCATGTGAAGGTCTTTCTTTTTTGCTCTAAATGTTTCATAAGACGTCTCAAAAGGTGAATCGTTTTAATAGTAGATTTGACTCGCATGAATCTAAATTGGTTCTCTATTGTATTTGATACTTATCTCAACCTATGTTTGATAATTCTTTCCCACAATTTCATAGCATGGCTCATTAACTTGATACTTTGATAATTTGCACAATTTTGAATGTCTCTCTTCTTCTTATATATAGGTATAAGTTTACTCGCTTTTCATTCATTGGGCATCTTTTGGTTTCCCTATATTTCATTAAATAGTCTTATGAACCAAGTAATTTTTGTTTCTCATAGGATTTTCTAAATTTTTATAGGAATATTGTCTGGTCTTACCGATTTACCACCCTTCATATGTTAAAGTGCATCTTTGACTTCATTCTTTTGAATATGTCAGTAAAAATTGTAGTTTGTATACTTTTATGATTTGACTAACTCTCCAAAGCTAATACTAACATCTTTATTTTCATTAAAAAACTTATAAAATAGTTTTTCTATCTATTTCTTATATCATCATTTGCTACTAGAATTTTTTCATTCTCGTCTTTGATGCATCTAACAAAATTAAGATCTTTAGTTTTCTTATATCTAGCCCTAACTATCTTAAAAATACCTCTTTCACCCTCTTTCGAGTTGAGTTTTTATATAAATCCTTTCAAATTTTAACTTTTGCTTCACTAACGGCTTTTTCGTTTTCTTCTTTGCTTTCTTATAAGCCTTTAAAATATCACTAGTTTTCTTAGCATAATGTAATTTGTAACATGCCCTCTTTACCTTGATTTTATTTTGCACTACTTCACTCCACTACCAAGCTTCTAATTTTTTGTTGGTACACCTCTCTCATATTCACCTAACACATCTTTCGCCACTTTCCCAATATGTATAGTCATATTATTCCACATATCACAAGGTGTACCAACATAATTTCAAGCATCTCCTTTAAGGACTTTCTATTTAAATATATCTTTTTTTTTGCTTTTGAGGTTCCACTATTTAGTCTGAATAGTTTGATACACGCTTTTCTTTTTTATTCATTCTTTTATTTGTAAATCCATAACTAAAAGTTGATGTTGGGTGGTTAAGCTTTCTCCTAAAATTACCTTGCAGTCTTTACCACATGCTCCATCTTTTTTCTACTACTAAAGTAATCAATTTGTGTTTGTTATAAGCCACTCTTATAAGTAATTAAATGTTCATCTCATTTTTTGAAGATTGTATTGACTATAAAGAGATCAAATACTATAGCAAAATTTAAAATCTCCCTACCTTCCTCATTTATATCTCCAAAACCAAAGTTTTCATGAATGCCTTGATATCCTAATGCCTCTTTACCGACATGTCCATTTAATTCTCCTCCTAAACAAATCATTTCCCTTTGTGAAATTCCTTAAATCACCTTATCTAACTCTTTCCAAAAGGTCATCTTTATATTATCTTCTAGTCCTACTTAGGGTGCATAAGTATAAACTATATTCAAAACCTATGCTCCTAATACTAATTTCAATGTCATGATTCGGTCACCATATCATTGTATGTTTACTACAATATCCTTTAAATCTTTATTTATGATAATACGAACTCCGTTTTGAGTTTTTTCCTTACCTAAGTACCATAATTTAAAACTTATATCCTTAATCTCCTTTGATTTTTCTCCAACTCACTTTGTTTCTTGTAAACATAGAATATGAATCTTTCTCTTAATCATAGTATCTACCACCTCTATTAGCTTACCGGACAATGTTTCAATATTTTAAGAACCAATACGAATCTTATTATTTAGGACTAACTTCCTTACACCCCGCATCCATTCATATTGAAAATGCGGAGACCATCTTTGTAATTTATTCACTACATTCGAGCAGCAATGTAGCGGGACTAACTTATTTATCCATACCATCCATGACGTGAGAACCTTCTTTGCAATTGATTCACTACATTCGGGCAAAAATATAGTGACCCTGCGTTCGAGCTTTACAACACGTCGCTAAACGGGAACGCTCCAAAGCAATGCTCATAATTTATACAATAATGTGGTATAAAAATCCGACAAAGTTTTACGTTGGATGTCAGAAGCCAAACACAACCCTCATTTATTTGGACTTGGGACCGGTCATGTAAGGATGATCACTTACATGAGCGGAGTTGGATAAAGCAACGGATAGGCATTTTTTTCCAACTACCTCTAGGGAAACGTGACTATCTAGCTGCTCGTGGCTCGTCTCGTACCATTAATTGAAAATGGTATATGAAAAGTGAAGCCCGTAACCAAGTTAAGGTTTGACTCGAAGTCCCATGTAAGAAGGCCTCACTGGAGGTCTGACAATGTCTACCATGTTTAACTGCTTCTCTAGAGTCGATATCTCGACGCATTTGATTCATTAATTTCGCTATTTTATATGTCTATCTCTCCTTTTGCGGTGAGCTCTTGAATCCATCTAGTGATATACGTGGTGCATTTTCCATGAAGTTTAAAGTTTTTTCTGTGGCCTTTTAGTCTTAGGGCGTGTCTGCGTGCAACAATCCGTTCCGCGCACGCAAGCTCCCGAGCGTAGCGACCGCTGAGACGATACGCAGGGGTCGCCTCCTTTTAAAAGAAAAACCAATGCTCGGGTTCATAGCCCAAGGCCCTTCTGGCCCTTTTGCGCTGATGTTTATGTTGCGCTGTTCTTGCATGGGCCCTGGGGCCATGTGCAAATCCTGCTTGTACACAGAACGACGCATGTGGCCGGTTTAGTTGGTGCCAATAATTGTAACGATTTCATGGACTGTATATATGAAAACCAGAATCTCTTAGCATATCTCTCTTTCTCTCTCTCTCTCTCTCTCTCTCTCTCTCTCTCTCTCTCTCTCTCTCTCTCTCTCTCATATATATATATATATATATATATATATATATATATATATATATATATGTTTATTGCTTTTGAACGATACAAGAGTACCTAATTTTTTTTTAAGTTTTAAAAAGAATATTTTTTATTATAGTCATGTTAGAAAAAATGATTAAGTTTAATTGAGTAATGATAGACAATAATACATATGTGTACGTGAAGTATCATATTGGATTGTAAAGCTCATGCTTCCTTGTAGTTTCTCAAATGTCTGCACTCTAGATGTTTTCGGAAAAATGAAGAGCCGTCGATCTTATCCATTCCTTTCATTTTCTTTTCCCTTCTGATATTTTAATATTATAAAGCAGGAAAAGCTAAAAAGTACTTAATAGCTATTTTATTGAAAAAACAAAGAAATATTTTATTTGAGGAATTACATGTCTTACATGTTTAATCCTTCCTTCATGCATCGTGACAGCTGACCTTTTGTTTCACGTAATTTGCAGATAGCAGCAACAGCCCTTCACCAATTACAATCAGCCCTTCGCCAGTCGTCATCTTTTTGACGATACTGATCGTACTCACCATAACTCTGTGCCCCATTGGCTTCTTCGTTATATGGAGAAAGCATAGAAGACTAAAAGGTAACTTTTTTTCCTTCTCTTTTTTCACTTCTGAACATCTTGCAGTGACAAAGCCTTCTTTGATCAACAGTCAATTAACTTTCCATTATAAGCAATTAGCCATGAACATCCATTTGCATCACTATGGTACCGATG
This sequence comes from Brasenia schreberi, assembly GCA_036023115.1. Lineage (NCBI taxonomy): Eukaryota > Viridiplantae > Streptophyta > Magnoliopsida > Nymphaeales > Cabombaceae > Brasenia > Brasenia schreberi. The sequence goes on from JAYKKT010000037.1 coordinate 2,388,632, forward strand.
GATGGTGTGTGCGTGCATGCGCGTGTATGTATAGAACCAAACCTAATTCGAAAATATTTGATACACAAACCGTATTAAGTTTAAATTTTGAACTTAGAAAACCACAATCAAAATTGAATCAAGCCTCAAATCCTGATATTTCATAATCCGAGTCAGTTTTCATGGCATCCAGCCCTTTGACTTCTGTAAGGCACGAAGTCAATAAGCACAGAGAGCACACACATGTGGAAACGTTTAAAATAAGGTCCATTTTGTCGAAGGCTTACCAACTTTTACAATTTGAAGATGTCAATAAAGACAGCTTGTAAGCATCAAATCACAAAAGGCGTGCTGCTTTCTTTTGGACCATGTAACCTATTTTGGTCACATATTCCAGGAAAGACGTCTTCTTCTGAAAAGATGGTGTTTTCATCAACTTATTACACCTAAGCGTCTCTAAATAAGCCTAGATTTTGCTACGTGGAGCCAATAAATTCACCCCTGTAACCTAAAGTTTGTAATCATGAACCAACAAGAGACCCAATTTTTATCAATATATATAACTCGATTTTGGCTCCCGTTAATGTTATTTACCTAGAACCTATTATTTAAAACTTCTTAAAATTTTAAATTATACTCATATCACTCAAAAGGAAAAGATGAACATGTTGGAAGAAACTTCTTAAAATTTTAAATTATACTCATATCACTCAAAAGAAAAAGATGAACATGTTGAAAGTGAGTAAGATCTGACATTTTTATATATACATAATATATATAGTGATTGGATCTTACTCACGACTAATGTTGCTCACTCATTTTCAACTATTTTTTTCAAGACAAGAATATAATATTTTATTTTTTTCAAAAACCTTAACAGATTTTAATAATCCTTTATTCTTTTTAAAAACCTTAAATCTTTTTAAAATTACACTCGTACCATCGAAAAGTAACAATTGAACAATAGTAAGCAAATCTAATATATATATTAAGAACGACCAAGGATATACCAGTATCAAACTCATGCAACCAAATCAAGTACACATGTTGAAGAAAAATTTAAGGCAATTCAATATCAGAAGATAACAAAGAAATATATGCATGCATAATGATGGTGGAAATGTCTGCTGCCTAATTTGGACTACGACGTGCAATTTTAAGAATATTGTTTGACGGTACATGGTAAAAGAACAGAGCAACACGGTAGTGCATCCGTCAAATTTTTACACTTACAATTCAAAATCAACGTAGTATTTGCGAAGTAAAGCAAAAAATTGGAAATCTATGGTCTTGAAAGTTCAACAATGTCTATGAGATCCCAATTTGGTCAAAATATTGACATATTATAATCATTTTCCGTGTGATATCCAAATATATATACACTAATGTATGTATACACTCACGTATGTATGCGTGCGTATGCCATGGTTGAAATACAGGTTCGTATGTGTGCATCTAATGATCAAGTAACTCCAGAATTTAGCAGATGACACAATGAAATCATTCATAACATACTAGTATTCCCTGCTTAAATATTGCAGAAATTATTCATATGCATTACCAGTACTAATCTTCCCGTCAAAGAAGGAAGTACTAGCGAAATCAATTGTTGACAGAATATTTTTTTTATTTTGTTGACGAATAAACTGGAAATGAATCGGGTATTTCAACGTTCATGTTTATGCAAATACAGATACCATGAGGATAGACGAGGTACGTGGTTCAACGCCATATGAGGCGTTCAGAAATACGAACTCTTGCAGGGATGCAAGAATTAGAGAAAACGATGAGAAAGGGCAAGGATTGCCGTGGATTAGTTTGGGCACTGTTAGAGCTGCAACCGAGGATTTTTCTGATGCAAATAAGCTTGGACAAGGGGGATTTGGGCCAGTATATAGAGTAAGTTTCAATCTTGTGAAAAAACTTATCATGCTGTGTCAAACTTAATTCTCCAGGGATTCGCTTATTTTAGCCATTTTGATAGAAACATGGTAGTTCTTTTGCCATTCTTGAGCAAGTGAAACAAACAACAATGACAGTCTTCGAGCTCAAAGGGTGTGTCTGCACCCTTTCCTTTCAATCTATTTCCTTCTTTTTTCTTTAATTTGATCATTTTTAATATGCAGGGGAAGTTGCCAGGAGGACAGGAAATAGCAGTGAAGAGGCTATCAAAGACCTCGGGCCAGGGCCTTGAAGAGTTCATGAATGAGGTGAGGCTCATAGCCAAGCTTCAGCACCGAAATTTGGTCAAGCTCGTTGGTTGTTGTGTTGCAGAGCAAGAAAAGCTACTGATATATGAATACATGAAAAACAAAAGCCTAGATGCTTTTCTTTTTGGTGAGTCCTACTTTATTTCATTCCTCTCTCAGCATTGATGCTGTATCATAATTTCCACCTTCGTATAAACAACGAAGTTGTGTAAAACATGAGGGTCTACAAGGCCTTATTATTTACGGCTCAATCATTTGATAGACACTGACATGGACGACAGTTCATAAACCCAAACTGTATGCTTCAATAACAACTTGCTCAACTTTGATTGCAGATCAAAAAATCAGTTCGCAAATTGATTGGGGAAAGAGATTCAGCATTGTAATGGGGATAGCGAGAGGGCTACTTTATCTTCACCAGGACTCACGCCTAAAGGTCGTACATCGGGATCTCAAGGCCAGCAACATCCTACTCGACGCCACATTGAACCCGAAGATTTCAGACTTCGGAATAGCCAGGATCTGTGGTGCTGATCAAACTCAATTCAATACGAGCAGAGTGGTGGGCACATAGTGAGTTCGCTCTCTCTCTCTCTCTCTCTCGATAAATTATAATGTATGCATACACACACACACACACACACACACACACACACACACACACACACACACACACACACACACACATATATATATATATATATATATATATATATATATATATATATATATATATATATATAATACTTCATTTAAGTTTTCTGTTATAGGCCACAATTTTATGGTTGCTTTTTTCCTAGAAATGCATTCTTTGTACTGCACTATGCAAATTCCGTTCTTATATCAATGTGTGAATCATTTTGTGCTTGCATGTGTGACCTAAAGTTTGAAGTTTTTGTGTGCAGTGGCTACATGTCACCAGAGTATGCAATGGAAGGCCGGTACTCCATTAAATCTGATGTCTTCAGTTTTGGAGTATTAGTTCTGGAAATTCTTAGCGGGAAGAGGATGACGCGCTTTCACCATCATGAGCTTTCCCTAAACCTTCTCGGATATGTAAGTTCACTACCACATTTATTCAACTTCAGTCATATTGTCGCTAGCAAAATGGTGTTTTAAAAATATTACCGTATGCTATCATAAATGTCCAATATGCATCTAAGACTCAAAGCTGCATCATCCGGAAACAAACTCAGTCACAAACGGCCTGTTTGCGGGCGCACACACACACATGTATATTTGTGTGTGTGAATGTATATAAATCCTCTATAAACTAGAGTAACTAACGGAGAATCCTGATTGTTCTTCAGTCGTGGAAGCTCTGGAAGGAAGGGAAAGCCTTAGAGTTGTTGGATCCATCACTAGGCGGATCGTGCAACCCCGATGAAGTGCTTAGGTGCATTCATGTGGGCTTAGTGTGTGTACAAGATGAGGCTTCGGACAGGCCACCGATGTGCACAGTTGTCCAAGTGCTGGGTGGTGAGGCATCCAACCTTTATGAACCAAATATTCCAGCCTACTCCTCGAGGAGAAGATTCACAGAGAGTGGTTCTTCTTCCATCGATGGCGATCACAGGAGTCACACAATCAACAGGCTCACCATCACCGCCGTAGAGCCTCGATAAATTCTTTTAGAGAAATAGGAATTTATTCTTTGTAAGTCAACTTGTATAAATAATTATAATTGACTTACTTTTTCAAGGGTGAGGTTCTCACCACGAATACTGTCTCCAGTTTTCTAGCGTAATTAGTCATTTTCTATAATTCTTGTAAGCCTGGGCCTCCTTATGTGAACATCTGAACCGGAGAAAGTTTTTTCTTTCTGTTAATTGTACCCCTTGTAAACCGCGACCTCGCTAAGGACGAGACATTGTACCTCTTGTAAAGTGGTGTCTGTATTGAGCTTGTATAAGGCGAGTGGGTTTGACAATGACTTATTCTCTCTTACTGAATCGTCATGATACGCAATTTTAAATTCTGTGTGTGTGTGTGAATGGCTAATATGCTATTAAAATTAATCAAAGGTCTTAACATAAACAGAACATGGGTACAATAACTTCCTAATCTTCACAATGCAAGTATACAAATTAACAGAAGTAACCTAGTTCTATCTAAGCTATCTTCATTCATGTAAGAAAATGTTCAGATAGAAATCAGCCGCACATTGGTTATTTCCATTACCATAGGCTTTGTCATGTTTCATTCTCAAATGGGACTACATCAAGTAAAGAAAAAAAAGAAAAAGAGGAAAAGCCTCGTACTGTTTGAGAAAGCATGTGATAAAGGGAGAGGGACATTATGTCTCTCTTGAGAAAGGGAACACAGTTTCCTATTTACAGTAGGAACCGTGTAGGAGAGTGCCTCTTCTTTGGAAGCTTTAAATATGAAAGGGAGCGAGGGGGACATCGTGTTGTTTTCGTTCCATTCACAAACAGAGAGGGAGAGAGAGGGAGAGAGAGAGAGAGAGAGAGAGGAAGTTGGAACGGGAAGCATTGGTCCTCGGTGACAGTGGCAACTGCGATGATCAGGTTTAATCTGATTTATTATTGTTCTCTTTATTATTACATTTAAGTGATCCCTTATTATTGCCGGAGGATTCTTGTATGTCTCATTCTTTTATTAATGGAGGAACCTATTTAGCTTAGGTCCGGTGGTTTTCCTCATATGGAGAGTTTTCCATGTTGAAAAACAAGGGCCTAATATTCTTTGTTTATTGTTTTTGTCGTGCATGCGGTTGATTCGGTTTTCTTCGTAGCATATGGCGGTCTTTTAGAGAGGGAACAAAGCCTTACTAATTTTTTTTGGGGCAAACAATACCCTTTTTTCCTCTCTTTTTTGGTGTTCGGCTTCAATCTTCACATAACCAACACATTGGTCTCAAAGCTTGGTCATCCAAGAAATTGTGCGTGTCAATGAGAAATTGGCGAAATCAACAACCCCTTAACAAGGAAAAAAGGAGAAAAAAATGTCTGCAAGAAAAACATATCAAACAACCTACTATTTCGATTTTTGTAATAGTGAAAATCATGACGTTTGTAGTTCAAAGATGAAAACCTCTTCAATCTTGATATTCGTAGGATTTGGTTGAAAATGGGTATTAAGAACTCCCATTTGCAATGGCTTCTCCCAGTGCAAAAGAGGTAGCTTTGACAGAAAATAAGAGAGAATGCGATGCTTTCTTTTTTATTGATCGTGTTTTCTACAAATTATTTTCTTAGGGTCGTCATGTTTACGACATTAAAAGAGGCATAATAAGAATTTCAAAGAAGCACTAGGGTTAAAGCAATTAAGCTTCAAACCCTAAGAAGATAGTAGAAAACACTGAAGATTACCAGTAGACTTTTGGAGAATTTAAATGCCTCAAATGGATAATTTTTCAAGCGTTACAAAGATTGTTAATCAAATGTCTTTGCTTGGTGAAATCCTTATGAATAAGAAGATAGCAGAAAAAACTCTAAGCTTACCAAGAAGTAATTGATATTCTTTATTGAAGAAATAAAATATATCTTGACATTAAGTGTTATTACCTATCAAACACCCAGCTTGTTTTCTTTCCTATTTTGTGCTTTTAGTATAGTTTCCAATCTTCAAAAGGAAAGTTTTCTTTGTTTTGCTCTTGTTCAGAGATCTTTTTCTCTTTTCTCATCGAAATCCCACCTCTCGAATAGGAATCAGCCTCGTACCTGTTTCACATTGTTTGTGGCACCTTCACCTCGAGAGCAACTTAGGGTGCTTGCTCAAGGAATTTCCGAGGCTCGTAGAATCACCTAACTCAACAGTCATCTTCCAGAGGATAGAGGTTAATGCCTTCTACCACGCTCATGAATCTGTCACCTAGTTTCCACAACAGGTGACCTAAGAAGGATACTGTGTCAATGAGAGGTCTGCTCCCTGAACACCTACCCTTTTGGCATGCCTGGTAAGGCTCATTCCCCTTGAAGAACCTTAGCTCAACAAGCTTTCACCCTGATCAGTGCATATATATGTAATTAGGAAAAGTCTACTGCACAACTTCGAACAACAACAATCCTTCAAATTCTCCAAAAGCCTCCAATGTTGATCCCCATAGACCATCTGATGAAGGTAAAGGCTTGAACCCAAATGATGACACAAGTAAGAATATACCTTAAATTCCTGGTCGTTTTCTGAACAAGACCAAACTAAAGTCTGTTCATCTTTCAATGAACCGATCAGGAAAGAACAAGATAAACCAATCTTTCGAGAGTGGTTTAACTACTCTATATCATATGGACAATCATCTATGCTACAAGTTATGAGGGAAATGATGCCGGTGAAGGTGTTGAACCAGTTGGCTACCATAGGAAACAAAAATGCTTGGCTGAGCAATAGAAGTTGAACCAGCAATTGCTTTTGGTTGACTACAAAGTGCCCGTTGGGGATCCTCCATTTGGACGTTTACAAGAATCCATAACCCACCTAATGTAAGTTCAACTTTTTATTTGTTCTTTCGATACAATTGCATCAATATGTCCTGAAACCCACTCGAGGCAATGGGGAAACATCAACCATTCACCAACTATCCTTTGACAACTCTAGTAGTGTCCAGGCCAGTCATCTCGGCCATCATGTAGTGTCCGGCCATCATGTAGAGCCCCTCCAAAACTGCATGCTTTTGGGCTGTGTCTACGCCAACTAGAAATTGATACCCTCGAGGCATCCGTCCTTGCTATTTATTTGTAAGATCGACATTATGCTCAAATGTTGATTCCTATGGCAAGAGTCAACCAGTAGGTTCTTTCTATTCAACCAGTCCAACATGTGAGGGTAACTTGCCATTTTCATCTGTGGTGATAACCCACATGTCCAGCCAATCCTGTCTAGAGCAAATAATGAACAGAATTACCCTCTACTACAATTGGGTGATTTTAGCGTTAGCAATAGATGCCTATTCCTCCATTCAATCAAGTGCATCAACCACCATTTATCTGGACAATATCCTTTTCAATAGAATCAAAATTACCAAACTGGTGCATAATACTTTCATCATGAAAATGAAGACTATCAATGGTAAGGTCAGTCCAAAGCCTTCACACGGTTGGATAGATAGGATAGCTTTAACCTTGAGGGTAGGCCACAACGAAAAATACCTAGGAGAACATCTATCTTGATGGTATTACAATGCATAGTCCTTGAAGAAACCAAATTCCATAGAGTCCCCTTATTTGTTTATTCTTCAAAGAGCCAAGTGCACAGGTGATATACGTTGATGAAGTTGGGATCAATTCAAACTTGGGAAGAGATGGAAAACGCTTTCCTTAAAAGGTATTACAAGGTCAAGCCTTAATTGACTCTCAAAGATTTGATAAACCTTAAGTGGAAACAAGGTTAATCGGTCGAAGCCTTTTTTAGAAGATTTCAAGTCATGATGACTTGTTGTGAGATGTAGATGCTTAATATGTGGTCATGGAAAGGAACTGCTTGCTGCCTGAAATCACAGGCACGTTATCTGGGCATTACTCTCGGACGCTAGCCCAAGTATCATAGCTAAGGTTTAATAAATTATCGGTTCCCCTAGTTTGCAGAATCCTCATCCAGAGGTAATAACACAAAGATGTTAGAGGCAAGGGGTGGTCTCTTACATTGAGGAAATCATTGAAGACACCGACTCAAGAAGGATCAAGGCTTCCGAGGTAATGGTTGCTGAGCTTCTCTCAAGACCACCCTACACTTGCTCTACTCTAAGCATTCAAACGGTAAATAAAAGGTTGCGAGTAGTAAAAGGTCTTGCTTCTTTGATGTGCTGAAGGCAAACCCAATTTTCGACATTTTCTTGAAAGGTCAACAGATGAGACTACCAAAGGGCCATCCACTTCTCCCCAAGTTGGAAGTCAAAAATGATGAATGAATACTATTAAGCGGTAAAATGTTGATGCTCATAACACAAATCAATGCGTCAAGTTGAATAGTGTGATCCAATGGACAAGCAAAGACAACAGCCTAAACTCAGGAGAGATGTCATTCCCCCCTCCCACCACTTTGATTGATCTCTATCACCGGTCGAATTTTGAAACCAATTTTTCAAAACTCCGTTTACCCGTGATGGCAAGAACCATCTCGTGATTCTTTCAACCCCTGTTTCTGCCCGTGTTGCTACTGAATTTATGTTGCTACAGCTGCACACAACCTTCTTCGTGGGATCCCTTCACTCACGACTCACCTTGGCTACTTGATTTACTCGAATCAAGAGCCCTGAAGGTAGGATCGGCTCCTTTGATCTCATTGCCTTAGATGTTACAAACCGAGAACATAACAGATAATGGACTGCACACACAGTTTCACACAATCTTCACTTACAATCGGGGTTTCCTAGTTAGTTAAGGTTCCCACTGGAACCGAGCAGAGATTGAGTACTCGCCTAACTAGTTGTGTAACACAGGTTTACACACACACGCCCAAAGGAAGGAACGACTGTCTGATGCCCGAGTTCCTCCTTGCCACAAAACCTCCGATTCTTGGCACTTGATGATGAATACTTCCTTGCACAACCCTTGAAGCTCCTGTCTGACTGCAAGTGGTCTTCACGTGAAGGAGATCGTCCCTTGCTGTCAAGGGCCTTCCACACCAAGAGGCGTCCGGTTGCACTTCACCCTGATGGTCTCGGTTGTCACCTGCTGCAAGCGGTAAACGGCTGCACCTGCTGCGTGACCGGCTGCACCTTGCTGCCGATGATACTCGGCTACACCTTGCTGTAGATGATACTCGGCTGCACCTTGTCCAAGAGATAACCCGACTGTCACCTGCTGCCGCAATGAACAACCTGCTGCAACTGTCCGCAGGCTCTCTTCAGCTTCAACGCTCCACGGGAACCCCTTCAACTTCAAATCTCCAGCCACCCGACTTAAGTTGCTGCCACATACTTAAAGTGCTGGCTTGGAACTGTTGTAACCGCAACCACACTTCAAGACACCTCGCTGACCCATGTGTAACCTTTCCCATCATGTAAGGGTCGGTTACTTCTAACTCCTAGCTAGTAACTGTTCCCTCCAAGTAACCTTCGGTTCAAGCTTGACCCAGCTAGAACCGATTGGAAGCTACCTAACTAACACCACTAAATCTGGCCCACTAAGAACCGACACAACATACAAACTAAGCCTAGCTACAGGACTTGACTAGCCCAAGTTCACAAGTCACACCCTCGGCTTTACAAGAGACAGAATACAACATGTTAACACATACATGTAAAAGAGAGGTTTACATAGACATGGTGCATGCATCTACGCCCATGCATCGCCTGACGCGCGTACTCTTTGAAGCTATCGGATGAAGGGTAAGAAAGGATGCGCGCATCATAGAAATCTTGCCTTAGACAATCTCTACCTTGTGACATTATTTTGTATGGTTTCTTGCACCCTCGCTAAAGACCAAGATGCAAGTTGTAATAAGTTGTGTCCCACTTGCTTTTGGGGCTGTAAGGTTGAGAGACCAAAAGGAGAATGAAGGCACATCAAAATCAATGTGGCTAGGGTGGAACCCTCTCAGGCTAAACCACCATTTAGAGAAAGGGATCTCCCAAGGCTGCTCCCAGTAAGAGTGGAGTCTCCCTGAGTCTTTTTAAGGAGAAGAGATACTTCCGTCCTTAATAAAGGGAAGGGCCCAACACTGCTACACCATATAGTCCTGTGAAACCAACAGGTGTTGATACCACAGCATGGAAACCTGCTCTCGATCATCATAGGAATTTGTTTTGTGATTGTAAACACCTAAAATTTTCTTTTAAAATTTTTACCTTTTTAGGAAAGTAGCTATTTTTAGCAATTTTGGGTTTTTGAAGGAAAAATGCACTAAACGAGCTTGTTTCGGTACCAAAATTTTATGGAAGCCTTAAAATGATGAAAGAATACTTTACTTTTTGAAAAATTTGAATTTTGACAAAATTTTATAAAAATGGCGATTTTACCCTCGGCACTGGAAAAGCAGGATTTCGTTTATTTAAAAGATTTCTGTTAAAAATCTTGTTTAAAATTTGCCATTTGAAAAGAAATCGGCATTTATAAGACAAGTTGACACCTGAAAAGGCAGGTTGGCGCCTGAAAAGGCAAGTTGGCGCCCAAAAAGGAAAGCGGGCGTTAAAAAGGAAAAGTGAGCTTCCCAAAAAGAAAAGCTCATATTTGGAAAGAAATCAATTTCCAGAGGGGAAAATTGGTGTTACCAAAGTTAAGGAAAGATGAAAGCAAGAACGATAGCTTCCGAATAGAATAACACATGCTAGGAAAACTCTTGGATTGTTTGTGCCACCGCAAAATTCTTTAGGTTCTTCTACAATCACCTGTACAATAGGCAATTGTTGTCATTGAGCCTGTTCTGAATGCCGAAAGGAGCCGAAAAAGTATTTCTGATAGTCACAACCATTATTTCAACCATAGTTGCAATAGTTTTAATTGGAAAAAATATATTTTGAATTCTTCAACCAAAAAGACAATCGGAATAAACACTATCCCGATTGTCTTCCATCTGTTATGATTTATTGGAACAACCAGAATTAGTGTGGATTGCAGCACTTAACAATAGAAATCATTTGGGATAATAGTTAAAACTGTTGTTTTCCAATGTTTCTTATGAATATTTTAACTGTTGACAATAGTCGAAATATGTTCCTACATGAACCTTGTTTTTGCTATTGCATTCAAAATTTTAGAATTGATAAAATCATTTGTACAACCTAAATAGGCTTAATATGTAAGAACATTAAATTAATCAGGTACAACACACAATAATAGAAATCGAATCACACCATAACAAAGTATGAATACTATATTGATTTATTTAAAGGTCGATAATGTACATAGGAAAAAACATTTATATACACACATTACAAAGGAACGTTCTTAAAAAAGCATAATATATCAACCTATCCTAAGAGTCGAGAAATTCATTGTACTTTTCATGTGGTTAGTCTCAAAGCATATTGTGATTATGTGGTTCCAGAAAAATTTAAAATAAAAAAACAAGTAAACAACTAAGTTATGAATAATAGATAAGCAAAGAACATACAAAGCATGTTAGAAATACTTGTGGTTGTTATTATGTCGATGAGAATGCTAGCAGTACACGCTTAATCAAATCCTCAATGTGATTTTCAATTCTTAGAATTTATATCAATCACAAATCAAAGTTAATTTCTTTAATAGTAAGATAACTAGCAAGAATTGATAAATAATAGAAAAACTTATCTGTTTTTCATATTATCAAATGGAGTATGCCTAAGAACATTTTGATGTTGTTCCTCAAACTAGTTTTATTTGTCCTCGTGAATGCACCAATACCCGCCTCTCTCATACCCACTATGATGCTTTCTACGAACATACGCTATCGCTTTCCTAAAAGGGTAGTAGTAGGCAATGAACTTGATTCATGGCGAATATTTTTGTATTCTTCAAACACTTTTTTTCTATTTAGAAAAATAGTAGGTTATATGATAAACTAAAAAAATAGAAACAAATATAAAAGAAAAAAATAAAGTAAACAAGGTCTTCCCAATTTCCTTATAAAAAACCTCTAGTTGTTTTATTGTTGTAGTAGTCCAAATAGGCACTTGCTTCATCAATCTCCATATCTAGGTACACTTCTTCCTATAATAATTAGTAGAAGATATCATAATTAATTAGCTATATATAACCTATAGACAAAAATATGACATGATTGATTAAAAATTGAAAATATAATATGCTTACTAGATTATAATGATATATAATGTAGCTCCACAGATATACCTTTGATTGTTTTGCATGAATTTCCCTCATTTTCAAGATCTATTTTACCTTTTCTTCATAGAGTCATAATTCATTAAGCTTTTCCCAAGAAGGATCTTGCTACAAGACTACATTGTGGACATTATAAAGATATGACATATAGTTCCCAATATATAAACTTATGTCATTTTGATAACATGTGATGCTTTTTTAGAGATGCTTCTAACAAGGCCTTTTAAACACATCACTTGAAAATTCAAGTCTTGTTATATGATCTACAAACCGAAAATTGGCATACAATGATAATAAATTACACAATGTTAGATCATATATATCTATATATACATATGATGAATTAGAAATGACACACATGTTGGCTTATATAGCTAAAACTCATATATTATCTGCAATTCAATCCAAATATTCTCGAAGACTCTTTCTACATTTCTTTCTTTTGATATTCCATAAAGTAAAAGTTATTTATTTTGCATAACATGTAAGGGCATGTAGTGACTTCTTTGCATTAGTATCCATGACCTCACTACCACTAACTAAAACTAAACATCTTTTTCCATTTGAAGGTAAGTATTTCTTTCAAAAAAGTTATACACCTTTCTCGTCTCATACTATTCTCTTCTTTTATAAAATTCTCTTTTGTATCCTTCATTTCATATTGGAGTTGAGTGTCTTCTAGTATAACACTCTTTTCTGTATCAATTCTTCTTTTTATTTTTTATTGACAATGGATATTTGTACTTGAAAATTAGTATATGTATATATAAGTTTCAAGTTATTGAAAATGTAAATTATAAATAATATAATAACTAACAATTAAAATACTCAACATTTTCTAATGATCTGAATGCATCTTCATACAAAATTCTCTTTCATTCATCTTTGAAAATATGAAAGATTATTTAAGAACACTAACTATATTATAACTTTATCATAATAAATATACTTTTTATAAACAATGTCATATACATGAATGCATGTTACTTGAGTCATCAAGTGCACGACTCTTTTGATGTTGATACACTTTCAGAGGAATATTTTCTCGATGAGACAAAAATCATATGCAGTAACATTAATCACATGAGAAAACATAATAATATTAAGTTCAGCAAATACATACTTATTAACATATAACTAATTTTAACTATAATATGTAACTTTGAGCAAAAGTTGATTTGAGTTTAAACAAGAAAACGACTTCACGAGCAAAAGGAATCTAAACAAGAAGCATGGAATCAATCGTGAGTCTTATGCTAACGAGCATGGAGAGTCATAAGAGGAACCAAGTAGAGGAGAGCATAGAACAATTAAAAGTATGTAGCATGTAACCAACAACATGGAAGAAAAGCATGAAAAACTTGAGTTTTAATACATGGAATGATTCTGAAAGCATGGAAGTGATCATGGAAAATAAACATGTTAGCAACAAAGCACAAAACACAATAGATGTCATAAAGTGATTCATGATTGTGATAACATAAGTATATAAAAACATAATACTATTAATTTCATCAAAAAGCATGTACTAAACCAATCAATTATTAACTAACCCTTTTATTATTCCTTTCTTTTAATGTGTAGTTTTGCTTTGATATGCATGTACCATCATGTGGATATGATTGAATATAAAGAATAATAATATTATATACAACTTTATAGGTTGCTCAAGCATTAATATGCCTTCATCTGATATACTCTCTATTGGTAATCATATATATCTCTTGGCCTCCAATTGCAAATACCTTCCAATTCTTTCTAGTTTGGTGTCTTGACTGTCATACTTGAATTGCATGTCAAGAAAATATATAGTTCATCATATTGTTTAGAGGAACATACCGACATTAACTTCATTTTATTTAGATTACATTTGACTTTCATATTATACCAAAAATACTTAAACAAAAATATAAAAGGTTTAGATAAATACTGAACTTCAATAATGTACACCTCTTGTTTCAATATCTTGTGTATGGCAAACTCTTTGTAGCATCGAATGTCAGATTTATAGCCATGGATGTTTCATATCGTGCAACAGAATTTATGGGTCTTATACGAAATGAATAAATATTTGGTAGAATGAATATATAATATATATGTAATTGATGGCTATAGATTATATTCAGACAAATGAACATGGAAGAGAGTGAGATCGATGCAATGTATGAGAGAAAACAGGCTATGAGCAGATCAAGGGGGAAAAATCAAAACTGTTTAGAGTACGCATCTAATCGAAACATAAGACTGACTTGTATCATGGAAACAAACCCAAGAATCGAATGCTCAACATATGAGTGAAAACAAATCAGCAAAAAGATGGCACACCCAAACGAATCAGCAGATCAAGAGAGCAAAGCATTATCTGTTAAAGCATAGATCTAAACATGTATCATGTACCTAAGGATTGGGTTGGTCGAGACCAAGGGGATGACACACACAAAGAGAGAGAGATATGAGGTCCACCGGCAAGGAGTTGTAGATGGAGAGAGCGCCGCCGTAGAGAGAATGAGAGATAGAGAGGACCGTTGCTGCAAAGAGAACGAGGGACAAAGAGAGAGCGGGAAGGACTACCGAGATTGCAGAGGGAGAGAGCACGACAGAGAGAGGGAAAATGATTCCTGCCCCAAGTGAGTTATTCCGATTGTTCAATAAAATAAATCCTGGTTGAACATCAAGTTTCCAATAACGGAAACACCGAAATCATCAATTATGACTGTTATTGTAGACTATTCCAACTGTTTCACAGTTGGAGGAACTGTTCCCGCCACAGTAGGAGTAAGCCTATTTTTTTAGTAATGAATGATTGAGAAAAAAGCATCAGTTTCAATGATAACCATCATTGCTGTTCATCCACAGCATCCTTCAGCTTTAAAAGTTTTATTCTTTTCGAGACAAACTTGTTAAGGAATTGAGTGGTAGCAAGAGTTTCTTGTCAATAGAAGCTTTCTACTTCTCTATGTGTTGGCAGGTCGCTTTTTATGCTTATCACCGAGCAAGAATGACATTCAAGAATGGCACAAACCATTTGGCGAATCTGCTTTTCTTGGTGTGAGGATTTCAACTTCCCCAAACCAAACCTGGAAATGTTGCAGAAAGAACCAAGCTCTCTTTGTTAGAGTGGACCAAAAAAAACCTTTAAGTTGAAAGTCTCAAGTTTGGTAACCTTGATGCTTGAGTCACCTGGTCAACATGTCTGGGAAAGTCTCAAGTCGAAAGTCACGAGATTTCAGACATGTTGACCAGGTGAAAGTTCGATCGAGCTTCAAAGTTCAGCAAAAGATTTATCGCACGATGTGTCGATTCACTACTATGCGATCTTAAGGAAACTTCGAAGATAATGGCAGAAAGATTCAGACTGTCGACAATCACCACGTTGCAAATGCATAATCTTTAACGACATTGACCTTGAAGCTAGACAAAGGTAATTGGGGTCCATGGGCGCCGGGGATTTTAGGAACAAGCATGCACCCCCACTCCCAAGGAAATTTCATGGGAAGGCATGGCCTCCCTTAAATTCTAGGAAGAAAGAAAGACCGTTAACTCTATTTAGAGAGAGAAAGAGGGATCTAGTTTAGGGCTTGCGAGAGAGAGGGCTGCTGAAACAAAGAGAGAGACAGAGAGTGAGGTTGCTAGGGCTGCCGTGTCTGCCTGTGCTGCAATCGCACAGAGAAAAAGAGCGTCGGAGTGAGGTAAACGTTTGTTGCTCTTACTCTCAAGGCATCTTCAGACTAAACGTCTGATTCTATTTCTCTCCCCCTCCTTCTCACAGTTTCTCCCCCTCTTTCTCAAAGTTTCTCCCCCTCTTTCTCGCAGCTTCTTCAAATTGGAATGTTTTCTTCATCAAAAACATAAAAGCATGCCAAAATTTTGTTGAGAAAAGCTGAACAGATTTTTCTTTTTTCTTGGGTTCGCTAATCTCCAACCACAGGGTCAATATTAAAGAGATGGCATCTTTAGTAGGTGAAGCGGTACTTGGCGCTGTCTATGCAGAGATTCAACTCGCCATTATCGATGGACAAGCCCGAAATGTCAAGTTCAAAGACTATCTCGATCGACTGAGACGAACGGTCGAATCTTTGCATCCTAGAGTTGAGCAAGCAAAATACTTGGACGAGCAGCTTGCAAGTAGTGAACAGATCGCTATGATTACGCTGGTTAGGCAAATGGAGATGGTTAAGCTTACGGAGAAATTGAACGAAGCCAAGCAGTTGGTTGTTGAGTGTGCTAAACTGCCCAATTGGAACGTATGGAAGAGACACACGTATTGCCAGAGATTAGTGGCGGTGGATAGTGAGTTGCGAAGGTTTATGCAGGTGCACACGCAGATCGATGGGTGGATGTCCGGAAGGCTCTCCAACAAACCAGAGTCATACACAAGAAATTAAATGCTTTGGGGAAGGAGGCCAATGGTTCAAAAGCACAAGAAGCCGCAAAACGTGTAAGTTGCTCTGATAGTGGTTCCTCACAATAGATCGTTCAGATAGTGTGCCAGAAACAAAGACCCTCACCCACAATTTGGCAATTTCTAAAGCTGAAGAACTGGGGCAAACCAACTGAAAAATTTAGGACGCTTCAATCAGTAGCCACGTTAACATTGGCAACGTGTTATTAGAGTTCGAGATCCTGGTTTTCTTTTTTGATCAGCAAAGAGTTACATCATCAGAATGAGTATCATACCAATGAAATACAACTGTTCAGCTCAAAATAAAGCTCATTGGGCCGCAGCAGATAACAAAGGAAAATAAAACCAGGCGGTTCCCATAGCCAGGTTCCTTAATCGTTGTCTGTGGCATACCAGGCTAAAGCCTCTTCAACCTTCTTCCTGTCTTTCTAAATTGCCTGCAGCAGAAACTGTAAATAGTTAGCAGCAAGAAAACATTCATCCCTCAGTATAGTGCCATTATGTGAAAGGTCTTTTCATGAAATATCTGACTATTATCTCCTACAATCAGTTTTCCGCACTGCAATTTCTCAGCCAATTGCACACCAAGCTTTGCTGCTGTAAGCTGATGTCCTTTAAATCAAAATCTTTATCGCATTTAAGAGCTTTACCTCCAATAAAAGTTCCCCTCCAATCTCTATATACAGCTTCCACTCTCCTAATATTGCGTCCTCTATAAACTACAGCGGCAACGTTCATTTTAAGGCTGTCCTTCAGCAGCTTTTGCCATTGCGATCTTTTCATATTGCGCCTTTCTGTTTACCTTTCATATTCACAGAGCTGTAAGCATGACAGTAAGTATCATAGTTCCATTGATACAATAGTGGGGATTTTGGTTTTTTGACTTGCCATATACCATTCCTTGCAGTCCACAGATGGTTCCAGATAATCGTATTCATGTCGACCTGCTGTAAAAACATATTCTTGTATAGTTCAACAGCTTCTGTATCCAATGACCACCTACATATGTTCTCCAAGCTTTCTTTAGCCTCATTGTACAGATAGTAATCCTTTTGCTCCATGATTCCTTTTTCTCTTAGTCTATCTATGGTAGCGACAATCTCTCGACGCAAATACTTTTATCCTTGGTGGCCCTTTCAGTTTCCATGTCCTCTGGCATAGTCTCTCCTGCTGACAATCGTGCTGCACTCGAATATTCTGGTCGTCCCGCTAACATTATATCCTTTACTTTTTTGTCCCGTGCTATTCTCCTAACAGAAAATTCCTCCTCTGTCAAAGACCCAATAGAAATTATTTTCCTGAGGGTGTTCTGATAGCAGGATGAACGGAATGTATTGCTATTCTGCAGAACATTGCATAAGGCTATAGGTCTATAGTGGGAAATATGCAAGGGATAAGAAATCTTGTGGGCTAAAGAAATAAAAGTATGATGGAATTGAACAAAAGTAGACCATAGTAAGTTCAAATACTTCTGGAAAACTATAGCAAGTAGACCATCAGTACCCAAGGTTTTATTACCTTCTAATTGAGCTAGAGATTCTTTGGCTTCACGCTATGTAAATGGAGTAATAAGAAAGTCGTTCATAAATTCCGATACTTTCATGTCCACGGCCTTTAATAGTTCTTCCACATGTTGCGACTGATCCAATTGGAATAATCTTCAAAAATAGGTTCTTATTATCTTTTCTATATTCTCCCAACCGGACATAACTCTGGACATCATCTTAGAGTTTCATAATGAAATTCTTTCTCTTCCTCATTGTAGCTTGATCATGACAACAGTTCATGTTGAGATCTCCTTCTTTTGTCCATCAAAACATGGACTAATGTCACACATATGCCGGTGTGGGTGCGGGATATGATAAATTTCAAAAAATTTGGGTGCGATGACATGGTTAAGGTATATAATATTATATATATTATATATTCAACTAATTCAAGCTAGAAGCCTGGAACAAGTGATACATCAATTAACATAAGGATAACATAAGGATATGACGACAACAGTAAGTACACAACTTTATATTAAAGCAAAACAAGTAAAGAACTATCTATTTCATCATAATACACAAATCAATCAAAAGAAAATCAGGATTTGCACATCAACAATATTATCATAATATCATTTATCAACCATGAACAATATTAATGTTTGATAAATAAAATGAAGTAATGAACATGTACCTGATAAATTATAGATTTTCACTATCAACAATATTATCAACTGAAGGGACTATTGGATCAGTGAGTTCCATATTAAGAGTATGCAAATCTTGGCTGTCATCTAAGTGATATTCTTCCAGGTTTGCATCCTAATATTTTGATGCTCCTTCACTACAATATATTCAAATAAATAAGAAGAAAAGATCAAATATAATCATCATGATTAATAGAAAAGAAAATAATTTTGAAAGATTAGTAATTTTTACCTATACTCAGCATTACATCGTAAAACCAATCTCAGATTTAAATGGACATAAACCAAGTCTTCAACACGACTACTTGATAGATTGTTCTTTTTTATATTGTGAATTTGAGAATATGTACTCCAATTTCTTTCACAACAAGAAGTAGAAGGTTGAGATAATAATTTTGATGGAAGCTTTTGAAGAAGAGGTATCTAAAATTCATAACATGCCCACCAATCTAGTGGATCTTGATAATCCCTTGCTTTCAGTGCTTCAAGTCTAGCACAAGAAAACTTTTCATATTTAGAATTTACTTGCCTAAGTAGGTATGAGTCACGAAAAATCCTTCTCAAACACATCTGCCTATTCTTTACTATTTCATGATCTTGATTAAGAGGACAATGCCCAATGCTCTCATGCAACCATTTCTTCCTATAATATCTTGGATTTAAAGAATGTGCTAAACAATGCAAGAGAGTATTGCTTTTGTCCCATCTTGAAACTAATATAGAATGAATATGATCATAAAATGATGATGTCTCATGAAATTCTTTTCCCTCGTGCTTCAAAATTATTGACTCAACCTTTTGAATCATGATAACCCATATTTCATAAACTTTATGAAGCATTGATTCATCTTTATCAACTTCTCTCAATATCTCTCATATAGGCTCTGTGAATTCAAGAAGATATGATACCTTGTCCTATGATAAATCATTAAGAATAATAGTCTTCACTGCTTAGACTCTTGTTTGATCTTCAACCTTGTTACCACGGTATGCATCCCAGCTTGGATCAGTAATCATCTGAACCAATGATGTCTTTATTGTATTGAATCTTTTTACCATCACAATCAAAAAAGCAAAACGTGTTACTGCAACCTTCAATAACTTTAAATGAGAATGTCTATTGAGTATTGCTAAAATTAAATGGTGATTCATTACAAAATTCTTTATCTTCATACAATCTGCTACCATATCTTCAAACAATAAACACAATTCATATGCACGAAGATTATCTTTATCTTGTAATGGCTTACATATACAAGAAAGCCAAATTTAAACTGTGAGCTACACAAGGTATCAAAAAAATGTGTGGATAATTATCTTCCAAACTTAACCCTGCACTTTTGCAATTAGCTGCATTATCAATAATTATTTATACAATATTATCTGGTTCAAAACTCTTAATAACTTTTACAAATAAAATTTTCAAGTAGCCTGCAGTTTTAATTTCTCCAGATGCATCAACCGACTTCAAAAATATTGACCCACTAATTGAATAAGCAATAAAATTAATGAGTATCTACCTTTGACTCCATCCATGAGAAACAATAGAAACACCATTAGTTTTCCATGAGAACTTCTTATGTTCTAAAAGTCTTTCAATATTGACTTTTTTTTCTTTAAGAATATTGGTTCACAATTTTTTAGAACTTTGAGGAACATAACCATGTAAATTACAATTAGCCAATAAAGTAACAAGATCTTTCCAATATAGATTTCTTGCTACATTAAAAGGAAGTAAACTTGAAAAGAAAAATCTTCCGACCTTTCTATCAATCTCCTTCCTTCCAACTACATTAAATGATTTTTCAATTACTCCTCCTCTAAAACATTTAAATTCACTTTGCATTAATTTTTTTTCTTTTCTGCATCTTTTCTATATCCACCAAATAATGGAATATTTGTTTCTTTTTCACTCATTTCATTCTTTTTTTCATACTCATCTTGCTTTTTTAATAATTGTCTTCGTAAATCCTCATCTACATTCGGACATGCTCTTATATCATGTTTTGATAATTTTAAAAGATGTGCCTTCACTCTAGTATATGATCTAGTAAAACTCATGTTACAAAATTTACACATAAAATGTGTATTACCTCCACCGCCTTCGTATAATTCTCCCTTTTGTATGTACATCTACAATGGTGCATCATCACGAGGTATTGAAGATTTTGAAACTTTTGTTGTTGATCATGAACTTGAATGAACACTTTCACCAGAACTCCTAGTAGAGCCAATACCAATTGATACTCCTTTTACTTTTCTATTGTCGACAATTTTTAGGATCAACTCAATTCACAATTTCAGAGTCTGATTCCAAAAACAACATATGCAATGAATCAAAATTATTATGCTAAGAACTAAATATGAAAGAAATGAGGCAATTAATATGTACAAAATAAATAATCAAAAATTGATATGCTGAAAATAGATAATCCAAGAACCAAGACTAGTATGTAGGAATTAATTTGCGGGAAATTAATAGGCAGAGCCGCAAAAACTAAGCATGCATAAATTAATTGGTCACGCAAAAGGATCGTGCAAGAACTAAAGAGTCAAGACTAAGAGTATCTAGTATGAATGATTATGCAAGATTACCATGCACATCTATTAGTTGGATCGGAATCTTCAAGACCATATCAAGAAAGAATGTATTCCAATCAAAACCAGAACATGTACACGATATACAACATATTCCTTATAAGTCAATTGTTCGCTACAATTTATGACCTTAATTGTATTATCTTCAAAAGATTTTGACTATCATGAAATGCTATTTAGCCAGAGGAAGACACTTGCCAAGATGGATTATCAATGCTTTATGCAAGAGGAAGGTATAGTCAATGATGCTGCTAATATTGAGTTATTTCTGATACTATATAGCCTGAGGAATTGAACTTGCCAATGCAGCGTGGGAGTCGAGAACCCTCCCGTTAAGCTAATGTTTGGTTACTTTAAGTGAAATGCACAAGAGGAACTATACCTACACGGAGCATTGCTCCAAGAAGAGATAGGCTCCAATGGTGGTATTTCCATCGAGGGCACCAGCTTGGAGCATCAAGAAGGTCAAGAAGGAAACAAGAAAGGTTGACGCCAGTGATAAGATCAAGGGGGTGCTATTGTGCCAAAAGAGGAGATGCAAAATGATAGAAGAGAAAGCTTTGCCACAGTGTGGCATGGGGCGAAAGGTAGCTTACTTGGCAGTGTGGCATGGGGGCAGGAGTGCGGAGCATTCCCTGAAGGTGGCACAAAGAAGACAGTGAGGGCCAGCAGCGGAGCAGCACGGGAAGCCAAAAACGTGTGCAGGAGGCCAGGAACATGCGTCTGAACAAGTCCACCCTTTTATATATTGACCTAAAAAAATTGGACAAAAATGACCATCGACACGTTGACTGCACCCATTCTCGGTCTCGACACGTTGACCGTGTCGCATTTCTACGACACCGTGTCAGTGCCGTACCAACACGGTGTTGGTGTCGGTGTTGTACCCATATTGACGCTTACACCCCACCTCCTAGAGGTGCCTGTATGACATTAACATGGACCATTGCCTGTGTGGTTTCTTCTCTAATCAACAATTTAGATAGTTTTGCTTGATGTAACCTCTCCGCATTCATATTTGAGGGAGCTTCCTTTTGAAATCATTAAATCTCTTTGTGGAGTCCACATATTCGGTTCCTAATATAACCAAAATGTATTTCGTTCCATCAACTGAGATTCTTCTGCAACTTGAAAATTTTAGTGGCTATCACATTCATTCTCGTGACTTCCATCCACACATTCCAAGTTTGAAGTGTGCTTAGCCCATCCTTCCATATGCATTCCTCACATCTTCATTAGGCAATAAGATCGGAATGTGGTAAGAATGCATACAAGATAAATGTGATACTTCGGCCGTGTTCCATCTCTGAGTCCATGCCATGTTGTTGAAGAACCGACCTAATCTGACACGAACATTTTGGCTCCCACGTCGTCCAATAGACCAAGTAAACCTATTGCCGGAGTATCCAAGATCAATGAGTCCAAAACTATCAATCACTTGTCGAAAAGCCTTAATCTGCCATGGAGTTCTTGGTTCTCCTGTTTTATCATTATTATGATTAATCTCATTAAAATTCCCTCCAATAACCCTGGATTGATGCGATAACTCTTTCAATAGAACCAGTCACGATGTTAATCTTTCCTGAACAAAAGGACTACCATTAAATAGAGTGAAGCGCCATCAATCCAGGAACCAGGAACAGGGACTGAGCTGGTTCTCGTTCCAGTTGGTAATGCCAATTGGTTTGAGTTCTAAACTGCTTGGGATCGGAAAAAACACTAAAAATTTTGAAATTAAAAAAACAGAAAAGAAAAATATGAAAACCTGCTAGCTTGAAACCATTTGTTCTGGTTCTGGCCAGTTTCAGTTTCATAGAAGGTGAGACCAGAACTAAACCAAGTGATCCTTGATCCCAGGTCCAGTTCAACTGGTTCTGGTTTTAGTGGGTTCCTGGTTCTGTTTGGTTCCAGTTGGAATCTCCGGACTGGTTCCAAATTATCGATCTCTAGTTGTTGTACTTATTGATGAAAACATCATCATCCTCTGTCCATTATGATCCCCAGTCCTCCCTGTCTACCCTGACCACTAACACCTAGGCCAAACTTAAATCCCTCCTCCATTTTGCCTTTTCAAACTCTTATGCGTAAGTTTTGTCTCAATAAGCCGAATACCATCGGGTTTTACCTTTTTGATCAGGCGGCGGAGAGCCGGAACTGCCCGTGGATGCCCGAGACTACCCGAGTTCCATGCATGGCACTGCATGGCTCTAGGTGGGACTGCAAAGGAGACCCTTCCTGTTGACTATTTTGCACTTCATCATTTTTTAAAAGGTTTTTGAGTTGGAGATTCATCAATATCCATCTCCAGCCTGTTCTCCAACAGGTCTTGCAATGGTCTTAAGAGTTCCCCCCTCTTTTCTGCTGTATCCTGTATAACATGTTGTTTCTGGCTTCTCTTAGGGCCCTCTCTGACAGACCTGTCCATCCTTCTACTAGCTATCGATTTGACAGAGTTCATCGCCCAATCAATCTGTGATCTCTCCGTATCTTTGTAAACCGAAGCTGTTTTCTCTCAAATACACAGAATATGACCCCTCCCTTTGTTTTCTTCCCAGGACTACTCGTTGTGCTTTCTATACTTATGTCTATGGTTTCTTTCAATTTATCACTGAGAGTCGACTCACTACGTGTTGCTTGAAATCATCTTCGGTAGAGATTCAGATCGACATTCGTATCATTCATTTTTGGCTCTCAACCATTCTCCATACGGCAAACTGATTTCATTTCCTTCAATCTCCAATTCACAATCATCGGCTACATGCCCTAATAAACCACAAGCATGATTGAAATTTGGGAGCCTTTGGTACCTGAAGATATCCTTCTTTAATTGCAAAAGCACTGCTCTTCGGAGGAGTTCTGTGATATCAATCTGCACTCTCAGAGGAAGACTGTTTCCAATTGCTTTCCTGGCTTTCTTTGTCTCTACCGCAAGAGATAGCCTCATAGCGTTGCCGATCTTCTTCTTCCCACTTCCTTAATCATGGCTCCAATAGTGAGGTCGATGACTTGGTAAATGAGATTCCCGATGGTCTTGTACAGCCATCAAATTCTTGAACAATCAAATCGACCAAAATATATGGTACCAGTTCTTAGAAGCACTTTTTCTTCTTCACTTCGGACTCTGTTTTGGTCACTCTTCAATAATATGGTTTTTGCAAAAGGCCATCATTCTGTGGTGGTCTTATGTCACGCTTGTGAAATTCGAAGTCCTTCAGAAATTTCTTTTTTTCTCCGCTAATGAACAAAAAGTTTCTCGTAAAATACAGCCTCGGCTAATATTGAGCGAAAAGAAGCATTCCACTGAACATTTATTACAGAATTCTGAATGTGGTTCGAAGGAATGAGGAACAGTGCTTATGGTTGTTCGCCGTTGGTGAAACAGGAATTGGCGACCGAGTGTTCGGAGTTCAGAGAGGGGGGAAAGTCGAGGAATGGAGTGGAAGGAGGATTCGGGTTTTCCCTTTGGAGTAGCGTGAGTTTGCATTGCATCTACGCCATACCACGAGGTAGGACGCATATTGCATCAAAGCAATTCCCGCTCGAATTCGCCCATGTAGTGGAGTGTTCATAACACACAAACTAGGTGGCCCATAAAGGGATAAAAGGAAAGACTTAGGCACGTGCAAATTCACGTTATCTAAAATCTGCAATCGTATCTAAAAAACCCGAATTAGACACTTCGAACCGCTTCATAGGCTTTCTATCCCAAAAACTCGATTTTTGCAAAGCGTACAGACTGACCCTTGCGCATCGGTGCAAGAAAGTCTGCGACGACAAGAGCTCACTTGCTCACAATCGCCACATTAGAAGTCAATTTAGAATATATCTTCGCTAGCTTAGGTAAGCTAGCTGGCACGCCCTGTTTACATAAATAGGCCTTAGACACACGAGAGGATCCGCTCCGAGCCCTGAAAAGGTGAGAGGCGGGGATTTTTTTCGCGCGTCTACAGTAACATTGTGTCTTAGAAGAGTAAAAAACAAAATGTGGTTGCAAGGTCCTGAATATAGAGCAATGACTCAAGGAATGTGTGAAGGTTTATGACTAGAATCATTATTCAGAGAACTCCATATTCAGAATCAAGGTCCTACCAGACTATTTAGTGATAATAAAGCAACTATTCAGATTGCTTCAAATCCATTCCAATATGAGAGAATTAAACACATAGAAATAGATTATCACTTTATTCGTGAAAAGGTTACCAATGGGCAAGTTGAGTTAAACTATGTGAAGTCATGTGATCAAGTTACAAATATACTCACCAAGGCAGTACCAAAAGGAGTTCTTCAACATATATTTAGCAAGTTGAGAGTGTTCAATATTTTCCTCTCAACTTGAGAGAGAGTGTTAGAAGAAAATATGCAGAATTTTATCTTTGTTAGAATAGTTTGGTTTGTTTGTAGTTAGGCCTCTGACAGTCAGTGTAAAACTTTGTCTGATTTTTATACCATGGATTACATAAATTATGAGCATTGTTTTAGGGCGTCCCCGCCTAGCGACCATATCCCGAATGCAGTAAAAAGTAAGGAAGGGCCACTACATTTTTGCCCGAATATAGTGAATCAATTGCAGAGAGGGTTCCCACATCATGGATGGGTGTGGGTAAAGAAGTTAGTCCTGCTACATTGCCGCCCGAATGTAGTGAATAAATTACAGAGAGGGTATCCGCATTTTTAATATGGACGAATGCAAGGGGGTAAGGAAGCTAGTCCTAGATAAAAAGATTCATATTGGTTCTTGAAATATCAGAACATTGTCCAGTAAGCTAATGGAGGTGGTAGATACTATGATTCGGAGAAAGATTCATATTTTATGTTTACAAGAGATAAAGTGGGTTGGAGAAAAAGCAAAGGAGATTGAGGATATAAGTTTTAAATTATGGTACTCACGTAAGGAAAAGACTCAAAAAGGAGTTGGTATTATCATAAATAAAGATTTAAAAGATAGTGTAATAGACATACAATGATATGGTGACCGAATCATGACGTTGAAATTAGTGTTAGGAGCAGAGGTTTTGAATATAGTTTGTGCTTACGCACCCCAAGTAGGACTAGAAGATAGTATAAAGACAGCTTTTTGGGAAGAGTTAGATAAGGTGATTCAAAGAATTCCACAGAGGGAGATGATTTGTTTAGGAGGAGACTAAAATGGATATGTCGGTAAAGAGATATTAGGATATCAAGGTATTCATAGAAACTTTGATTTTGGGAATATAAATGAGGAAAGCAGGGAGATTTTAAATTTTGCTATGGTATTTGATCTCTTTATAGTCAATACAATCTTCAATAAATGAGATGAACATTAAATTACTTACAAGAGTGGCTTATAAACAACAACAAACAACAACAACGACAACAACTAAGCCTTTTCCCATACTAGGCGGGGTCGGCTACATGGATTCTTTGTTTCCACAGATCCCTATCATGTGACATGTTAGCAGTTAACTCCCAATAAGCTAGATCATTCTTTATTGTTTCTTTCCAACACTTTTGTGGTCGTCCTCTACCTCTTTTAATACTTTCCAAATTTAGTTTTTCTAACCTTCTTTAAGAGTGGCTTATCATAAACATAAATTGATTACTTTATTTGTAGAAAAAAAGATAGAGTGTATTATAAAGATTGCAAGGTAATTTCAAGAGAAAGCTTAACCACCCAACATTGACTTTTAATTATGGATTTATAAATAAAAAAATGGACAAAGAAGAAAAGAGTGCATCGAGCTATTCGGACTAAATTGTGGAACCTCAAAAGCGAAAAAGAAGATATATTTAAAGAGAAAGTCCTTCAAGGAGATACTTGGAATTATGTTGGTACACCTCGTGATATGTGGAATAATATGGCTATACATATTAGGAAAGTGGCGAAAGATGTGTTAGGAGAATCTAAGGGAGGTGTAACGGCATAAAAAGAAGCTTGGTGGTGGAGTGAAGTAGTGCAAAATAAAATCAAGGCAAAGAGGGCATGTTACAAATTACATTATGCTCAGAAAACTAGTGAAACTTTAGAGGCTTATAAGAAAGCAAAGAAGGAAGTGAAAAAGATTGTCAGTGGAGCAAAAGCTAAAATTTAAGAGGATCTATATAAAAAAACTCAACTCAAAAGAGGGTGAAAGAGATATTTTTAGGATAGTTGGGGCTAGAGATAAGAAAACTATAGATCTTTATTCTTTTAGATGCATCAAAGACGAGAATGAAAAAATTATAATGGCAAATGATGGTATAAAAAATAGATGGAAATACTATTTTTATAAGTTTTTTAATAAAAATAAACATGTTAGTATTAGCTTAGGAGAGTTAGCCAAATCAGAAAAGTATATAAACCACAATTTCTACCGATGTATTCAAAAGAACAGAGTCAAAGAGGCTCTTAAACATATAAAGGGTAGTAAATCGGTAGGACCAGATAATATTCCTATAGAAGTTTGGAAAATCCTAAGAGAAACAGGAATCACTTACTCACAAGACTATTTAATGAAATATGGAGAAACCAAAGATGCCCAAGGAATGGATAGCGAGTACACTTATACCTATATAAGAACAAGGGAGACATTCAAAATTGTACGAATTATCGAGGTATCAAGTTAATAAGCCATACTATGAAATTATGGAAAAGAATTATCGAACATAGGTTAAGACAAGTATCGAGTACAACACAGAACCAATTTGAATTCATGCCAAATAGATCTATTGTTGAAGTGATTCACCTTTTGAGACATCATATGGAACATTTTAGAGGAAAAAAGAAAGACTTTCACATTATATTTATTGATCTAGAAAAAGCTTACGATAGGGTACCAAGTGAGGTTCTTTGGAGAACCTTGGAAAAAAGAGGTATCTCATTGGCATATATAAACCTTATAAGATACATGTACGATAGTGCAAAAATATGTGTGAGGACTCATGAAGGAATGACAAACTTCTTTGAAGTTAATATTGGGTTATATCAAGGATCAACTTTAAGTCTATACTTATTTATAATGGTGATTGATGAGTTAACAAAACATATTGAAGATGAATACCTTGGTGTATGTTATTTGCAGATGACATTGTGTTAGTGGAGTCTAAGGAAAAAGTTAATAGAAAATTGGAACTATGGAGAGAAACATTAGAAAGTAAAGGCTTTCGACTTAGTTAAACAAAGACAGAATATATGGAATGTAAGTTTGATCATTTGGTTACTTGAGAGGATATAGAAATTAAAATTGGCACACATTGCATCATCCAAAAGGAAAGTTTTAAATACCTAGGGTCAATTTTTTAGAGTGATGGAAGAATTGATGGAGATGTTATGCATAGAATTAATGTTGGTTGGTTAAAATGGAGAAGAACATCAAGTATTCTTTGTGATAAGAAGATACCATTAAAGTTAAAAGGTAAATATTATAGAGCAGCAATTAGACCTGCCATATTTTATGGTTCTAAGTGTTGGGCAATTAATCATCAATATGTATAAAAGATGTTTGTGACAGAAATGAAGATGTTGAGATGGATGAGTGGTCATACAAGAAAAGACCATATACATAATGAGGTTATTAGAAATAAATTATGTATGGCACCAATAGATGATAAAATGAGAGAATATCGTTTAAGGTGGTTTGGACATATAGAAAGAAGATCAAAAGAAGAACCTTTAAGAAGGTATGAAAAGCTAGATTTTGAAATTATTAAAAGAGGTAGAGGACGACCACAAAAGTGTTGGAAAGAAACAATAAAGAATGATCTAGCTTATTGTGAGTTAATTGCTAACATGGCACATGATAGGGCTATGTGGAAACAAAAGAATCCTCATAACCGACTCCATCTACTATGGGAAAAGGCTTAGTTGTTGTTTTTGTTTGTATTTATATTCAAGTCACTTATTAGGGGTATTTTAGTAATGTTTAGTCTTATATATAATAAACTAATAGGACTTAAACCCTATTAGCAGAAATAAGAAAGAGTGACGAGAGAGTATTGCGGTAGCCATAGACTGCACGCCT
This sequence comes from Brasenia schreberi, assembly GCA_036023115.1. Lineage (NCBI taxonomy): Eukaryota > Viridiplantae > Streptophyta > Magnoliopsida > Nymphaeales > Cabombaceae > Brasenia > Brasenia schreberi. The sequence goes on from JAYKKT010000037.1 coordinate 2,417,716, forward strand.
CCTCCACCATTTTCTACCTTGATTGATTCTTGATTCGATATTACATGATCTATTTCGATTTTATGCAACACAATATAAGGTAAACAACATCCATATATGACTTTGTTGGAGCATCCATGAATCAACTAACAATACCAACAACATAAGTAATGTTTGGATGAGTAATAGTCAGTTTAATTAACTTTTCAACCAATCTTTGATACTTTCCCATGTCTTCATACTCTAAATCATTATCATAATGTAATTCTTGATGTACCTCCATAGGACTATCACTCTTCTTGCAATTTACCACGTCTTCATACTTTCCAACCAATGTTTGGTGTTTTCTTTTGTGCTAGGGCTTTGTCATTGTGTTGTTGGGATTTTCATTTTCAAACACGAACGTCGATCTCCGTTCTAGGTTCTCATCTATTGATGTTGCATTGGCTCTAATTCATCTAGTTTTAGAGGTTTGTCTTGTTAAGAAGGCTACGATTATATCCTTTACTTATATTAGTACAATGCTTAGTTTATTGTTTCTTTGTTTTTAATGGTAGCTTTAAATTAGGCTCATTAATGGCATTGTTGTAATCATGATTAGTATTATAATGCTAGTATTTAAGGGAAAACCCTACCAGCAAACAACTCTATTACTGAAAATAAAGAGAAGAAAGAGAGGGTGCAGTTGATTGTAGTATACTTGGCCGACTGCCCCAATATTCCATCTTCTAAAATTCCTGTTGATTTTATTTGTGTTTGAGTGTGAAATCATGACAGGGTATTAGAGCCTTTGAGGCTATATCTGCTCATAAACGATACAAATCAAGGGATAGCAGCGATATGAAATGGAAGAAAATCCATTAGAGAAATTATGCAGAAAGAAAGAAAACAAATTTAAATAAATCTGTCAATTTGTTTGCCATCTGTTCATACAAATTCTGAGAAAGAGAAAATCTGTACAAAAGAAGAAAACATATATGGAAAACTGTCTGCCTGCCCACCATCTGTTTGTGGAAACCACCTGTCCACCAAAAATCTCAAAAAGGTGTATGTATGTCCACCATCTGTTTGCGAAAAGTCTACCAAGAAAAATAGAAAGTAAGCATGGAAGGACGTCTCAAAGAAGAATCTCAAGTGATCGGGTATGGTAATGAACAGAAAATGGAGTCGTTTCAGATTACTAATATTTGACTTGAAGGTCGAAACTACAGGGAATGGGTCAGTTCAATTGAGCTTGTCTTAAAGTCTAGAGGTAAATCCATTTATATCAATAGAAATCATAATCAGCCTCACGAAGATAGTGTAAAATTTGAACGTTGGTCAAAGGATGATGCATTAGTTAGTTCTTGGCTGCTCCAATCCATAAATCCCATAATTAGCAAGACATTTATGTATATAGAATCTACTGTAGAAATCTGGACATCAGTGGAAGAAGCTTACTCAAGACAACGCAATATAGCGAAGGAGTATGAGATTCTTGAAAAAATAAGAAAGTGTTGCCATGGAAACAGGTCAATAAGTGAATACTATGGGGAATTACGTAGTTTATGGAATGAACAAAGGTATATTATCGAGAATAAATGCAGTCATTGCATTAAGGAATGTACTTCAGTCAATGAGGTACGAAAAGTATTTGATCTCTTATGGGGAATATCACCAGAGTATGAGTCCATTAAAATCAATATCCTAAGCAAAGAGGATCTGCGCTCGGTGGGTACAGTATATTCTCTTTTACTCAAAGAAGAGGATCGAAGAAATTTGGAAAAGGGAGAACAAAATCAGGTTAAGAAATCAGCATTCGCTGGAAGAGGTCAAACCAATTTTTAACGAGGTAGAGGTTTTGCTAGAGGTCGAGGAATTGGTAGATCTCAGCATTATGAAGACAGAAATAAATTAGAGAGTTCACATTGTGGAAAGAGAAGGCACACACGCGATCAGTGTTGGGAAATTATTGGCAGACCGATTGACTATAAGGGATATGGGAGTCATATAGCAACCACTTTAGAGAGGAAGACTGAACCAAGTTCCATGGATGAAATGATCGAACTGAGAAGGAAATTAGCCGAAATTGAGTCACGACTGTAAGAGCAACCTTCCACATCTGCTCCTAAGAATAAAACAAACACTCCTACATCCTATAGTATCAATGGTAACTCGTATTTTAATTACTCGTCTTAAATTTTGGGTTATAGATTCCGGTGCTACTGATCACATTATAGGAGATAAGTCAAGGTTGATGGAATATGAAAATGCTTCTCTACCACAATATGTGAAAGTTGTTAATGGATCCCTAGTTCAAATGGAAGGAAAAGGAGTGATACAAGCTAAACAGTTTAGACTAAATTCAGTCATTTACATTCCTAAATTTCCAGTTAATTTATTGTCAGTTAGCTCTTTGATTAGAGATATGAATTGTTCAATCACTTTTTCTCCTTCTGGTTGTGTTTTTCAGAATCCGAGGATGGGAAAAACCTTTGGTTGTGGTGAACTGAGAAATGAGCTTTATATATTATCAGAAGAAGAGATGCCATTACAGGGAAGAGCAATAGCAGTCAATACAACAAAAGAAAAGTTAAGGATGTGACAAAGTCGTTTAGGCCATTTACCAGCTTCAAAAATTAAAGAGATAGTTCAGGATAAGTGTTTCAGAGATTTAACTATTCAATGTGATGATTGTCAAAGAGCTAAACAGCATAGAACTTCCTTTCCTATTAGTGAATCTAAGTCATGTATTCATTTTGAATTGATACATTCAGATGTATGGGGTCCATGTTTGCTACCTTCACTTGGAAAATTTAAATATTTTGTTACTTTTATTAATGATTTCTCTAGACTTACCTTTGTTTATCTTATGAAATCAAAAGATGAAGTTTCTACTATATTCTCTATTGTTCATAAGCTCATTATGACTCAGTTTCGGTATCATATCAAAATTTTGAGAACAGATAATGGAGGTGAGTTTATAAATAGTCAGTTGCAAGGTTACCTACAGTCTCATGGAATTTTACATCAAACTTCATGTGTCTATACTCAACAAAATGGTGTAGCTGAAAGAAAAAATAAACATATTTTAGAAGTTGTCAGAACATTACTTCTTGAACATAATGTTTCTAAATTTTTCTAGCTTGAAATTGTTCTTACCGTTGTGTTTCTTATCAATAGAGTGTCATCTACTATCCTTAAAGGAGAATCACTATTTCATAAGGTAAAACCAGAAGCTAACCCCTTTCACATCACACTATGAGTTTTTGGATGCCTTTGTTTTGTTCATGTACATGATCTCTTTCGTGACAAGTTAGATCCACAGGTTGTTCGTTGTGTATTTATTGGATATTGTATGAAAAAGAAAGGATATATTTGCTATGATCCTCAAACTCAAAGAAAATATGTAACTATGGATGTTACATTCTTTGAAACTACTCCTTATTTTAAATCTCAAAAGGAGTTGACAATTTTCAATAATGAAGAACAGGTGTTACCGATGAACACCACCAATTATGAGTTGTTTGAAGAGCCTATTATCGCAGAAGCAGGTGATATAAACGAAGGAAATGAGCTTAAAGTATACTCCAAGGGGGAGAGAAAGATCATTATGCCCAATCCTCAAAAAACTCCCGATCAAGGGAAAGATTCCTCATATCCGAGTGATGACGATACAGTTGAAGAACAAAGCAATGAAGATCTAAACATTCCAATTGTTCTCAGAAAAGGTAAACGGACTTGTGATATATGATAAATTAGCCACAAACTTTCAGAATTTTGTGCTCAATATTGATTCTTATCAAGTACCTAAAGACTTTTCTGAAACTTCATAGCATGAACATTGGACTGAAGCAATGAGATCAGAAATACAAGCACTTGAAAAGAATCAGACATGGGATATTATTGATCTACCAAGAGGAAAGACAACAGTAGGGATACAAATGGGTGTTTACCATTAAATATAAGTCGATTGATCACTCGAGAGGTACAAAGCTCGATTGGTTCACAAAGGTTTTACTCAAACCCATGGTATTGATTACTTAGAGACATTTGCACCGTAGTGTTGAACACTATTAGAGTACTTATCTCTTGCCACAAACCTCGGACTAGCCTCTACAACAACCGGATGTGAAGAATGTCTTTTTAAATGATGATTTTGGAGGAGGAAGTGTATATGGATATTCTCCCCAGCTTCTGAAGGAAGTTCAATCAGAAAGTACGTAAGTCAAGTGGAAATCTATTTATAGACTAAAACAGTCACCTAGAGCTTGGTTTGAAAAGTTCTGTAAAAGTATCATTAACTTGGGATATAAGAAGAGTTTATGTGACCATACATTGTTTATTAAGAAAGGTGAGAAACTAACGATATTGCTAGTATATGTTGATGATATTATTGTGATAGGTGATGACTTTTAAAGAACTAGTGTTGAAGAAATTCAAGCACTAAAGATGGAATTACACAGAATATTTGATATCAAAGATCTTGGGAAGCTACAATATTTTCTCGGTATTGAAGTTGTATATTCAGGTATCAATATCTTTCTAAATCAAAGAAAGTATACTTTGAATTTACTACGAGATACAAAGATGCAAGAGTGTAAGCCATTGTATACATCGATGGATATAAATCACAAGTTGAGAATGGATGATAGTAGTGAGAAAGTTGATATGATTATATATCAGAAAATAGTTGAAAAGCTAATTTACCTGACAATTACTCGACCAGATATATCTTATGCAGTGAGCATTGTAAGTCGATTTATGCAATCTCCATGCAAACATCATATGGATATTGCTTATCACATTCTATAATATCTTGAGGTTACTCCTCGATATGGAGTGTTGTATATTGCTAATGGTAAGAATAAAATTGAAGTATATACATACGCTGATTGGGCAGGTTTTGCAGATTATAGAAAGTCAACTTTTGGTTATGTAACATTAGTTGGAGGCAATATCGTATCTTGGAAAAATAAGAAACAATCAGTTGTAGCTAGATCAACAGCAAAAGTAGAGTATAAAGGTATTGCATCTTGGATATGTGAAGGGAAGTGGATTCATTCTCTACTAATGGAAATCAGAATATCCATAGAGGGTCAGATCCCTCTCTACTCTGACAACAAAGTAGCCATTCAAATTGTATCAAATCCTGTGTATCACGAGAGAACTAAACATATTGAAATTGACTGACACTTTATACGTGACAGTATGTGCTCCAAAGAATTTGAACTCGAACATGTGAAGACAGATAATCAGTGTAGAGACATGTTAACCAAAGCTCTTAACAGAATTCTGTTGCAAAGACTATATACGAAGTTGGGTGTAACGTCTATCTTTCACACAATTCTTAGTTTATTGTTACTTTGTTTTTAAAGGTAGCTTTAAATTAGGCTCATTAATGGTATTGATGTAATTGTGATTAGTATTGTAATGCTGGTATTTAAGGGGAAACCCTACCAGCAAACAACTCTATTGCTTGAAATAAAGAGAAGAAAAAGAGGGTGCAGTCGGTTGTAGTATACCTAGCTGACTGCCCCAATATTCCATTTTCTGAAATTCCTGTTGATTTTGTTTATGTTTGAGTGTGAAATTGTGACATGTCTATCGGGCTTGAGATTGGTCTATTCATGTTTTAAAGCTTGTTTGTTTCTTTTCATTCTCAAAGGCATTATTTTTGTTTTCTATCTTGAAGAAATTTGTGTTTGGTTCTCTTTGCAAAAAACATTTTTCCTCTGAAAATCAAATTTATCCCTTTGTTTAAGAGCTTTTAAGGTCCATTATGTTGTTGGTTATTTAGAAAAGCATTACTTGTGTTTCTAATTTATTTTACCCTTTTTATAGAAACACGATTCTTATTGTTTAGGTTTGATTTCATATATTGATTAATTGAGAAAAATTTTCCTTTTTAAGGGATCATGACTGGTCCCAAGCCCGGATAAAGGAGGAGAGTTGTGTTAGGCTTTCGATAGCTAGCGTAAAACTTTGTCTGTACCTACCATGAATTCTACACATTATGATAAGGCTCTGTGGAAACAAAGAATCCATGTAGCCGACCCATTTAGTATGGTAAAAGATTTAGTTGTTGTTGTTAATTCTTATCACTCTTAAAAATTGACCCTAGGTATTTAAAACTTTTCCTTTTGAGGATGCAATGTGTGTCAATTTTAATTTCTATGTCCTCTGAAGTAACCAAATAATCAAACTTACATTCCATATATTTTGTCTTTGTTCTACTAAGTCGGAAGCCTTTACTTTCTAATATTTCTCTTCATAGTTCTAATTTTCTATTAACTTTTTTGTTAGACTCCTCTACTAACACAATGTCATTTGCAAATAATATACACCAAGGTACTTCATCTTAAATATGTTTTATTAATTGATCAATCACCATTATAAATAAGTATGTACTTAAAGTTGATCCTTAATGTAACCTAATATTAACTTCAAAGAAGTCTGTCATTCTTTCATGAGCCCTCACACATGTTTTTGCACCATCGTACATGTCTCTTATAAGGTTTATGTACGTTAATGGGATACCTCTTTTTCCAAAGTTCTCCAAAGAACATCCTTTGGAACCCTATTGTAAGTTTTTCTAGATATATCATGAGAAGGTCTTTCTTTTTTGCTCTAAAATATTCCACAAGACGTCTCAAAAGGTGAATCGCTTTAATAGTAGATCTGCTTGGTATGAATCTAAATTGGTTCTCAGTTGTACTTGATATTTGTGTTAACCTATGTTCGATAATTTTTCCCCATAATTTCATAGTATGACTCATTAACTTGATACTTCAATAATTCGCACAATTCTGAATGTCTCTCTTATTCTTGTATATGGGTATAAGTGTACTCGCTCTCTATCCCTCAAACATCTTTTGGTATCTTCATATTTTATTAAATAGTCTTGTGAGCCAAGTGATTCCTGTCTCTCCTAAGATTTTCTAAACTTCTATAAGAATATTGTATGGTACTATAGAAACCCAACCTTCATATATTTAAGAGCCTCTTTGACTTCATTCTTTTGAATACGTCGTTAGAAATTGTGGTTTATATATTTTTATGATTTGGCTAACTTTCCTAAGCTAATACTAACATCTTTATTTTCATTAAAAAGCTTATAAAAAAAAAATTTCCTCTATTTTTTTATATCATCATTTGCCACTAGAATTTTCTCGTCCTCATCTTTGATACATCTAACAAAATTAAGATCCTTAGTTTTCTTATTTGTAACCCTAACTATCTTAAAAATATCTTTTTCACCTCTTTTGAGTTGAACCTTTTATATAAATCCTCCCAAATTTTGGTTTGCTTCACTAACAACCTTTTTTACTTTTTTCTTTACTTTTTTATAAGCCTCTAAAGTTTCACTAGTCTTCTTAGCATAATGTAATTTATAACATGCCCTCTTTACCATATTTTTATCTTGCACCACTTCACTCTACCACCAAGCTTCTTTTTGTGCTGGTATACCTTCCTTAGATTCACCTAACACATATTTCACCACTTTCCTAATATATATAGTCATATTGTTTCATATATCACAAAGTGTACCAACATAATTCTAAGCACCTCCTTGAAGGATTTTTTGTTTAAATATACCTTTATTTTTGCTTTTGAGGTTCCACCATTTAGTCTGAATAGCTTGATGCACTTTTTTCTTCTTTGTCCACTTTTTTACCTATAAATCCATAACTAAAACTCGATGTTGGGTGGTTAAGATTTCTCTTAGAATTACCTTGCAATATTTACAACACGATCTATCTTTTTTCTATAAACAAAATAATCAATTTGTATTTGTGTCAGTATTATCCGTATTGGCCCGTATCGCACGATACGGTAAGTATTGGTCGTATCGTACGATAAAGGTTACAAAGGGGTCTCTGGCTGAAGTGAAACCCATGTTTTCGCGAGTTTTTGACTTCTGTTCAAGGCTCCCTCCCATGGCTCTTCCCTCCTTGGTGTTCAAGGTTCTAAAAAAAGTGTTCTACGACGTCCGTGCAAAGCTCTCAACCCGCGTTGTAGGTATATTTTTTAAGTTTTTTGAATTTTTTACTTGTTTTTTGGTGTTATTTGTATTTTTCTTTTTTTGAATGACAAAATATAAAGTTATGAAGTGTGTAGATATGATTTTTATTGTATTCGTGAAGTGGGAGGTGCTTTATTTGAGTGTTATGTGAAGATTGGGGATTTATAAAGTGTTTTTATTTTCAGGTTTTTTATTGGATTGAAGTGTTCAATTGAGATGGCAGGAAGGGGTGTTAGGAACTCTCAATCTCGGTCCAATGATCTGGCATGACAGTGGAGTACAACAGTTGAGGAAAATAGATTGAAGATTAAATGTTTGTTTTGTGAGAAGGTGATTAGTGGTGGAATTTCACGATTGAAACATCACCCAGCAGGCTATGTCACACGGGTGCGGGTGCGAGATACAGCAAATTTCAAAAATTTTGGGTGCGGCGACATTGCTAGGGTATATAATATTATATATTATATATAATATTCAAGCTACATAAATCAATCATAATACAACTAGTATTTTCTAATTTTGGGTGCACGTAGGTATCAATTAGCAAGTTTCCTCATACTGATATGAAACTTACAATGATTTTACGAGCTGCAAAATATCCAAGTTATGGATTCAAAGAGTTTTGAGATCTTTTGTTGGATATAACATATACTAGTATTTGTGCTAGGATCCACTAGTGATATCATACTCTTCTGTTCTATTGATCTGGCAATGTTCCTGGTCTTTAAATGTGTTTGATAACAGAGATTATTCTGTGCAAAGGCATACAGTATGGAGTGAAGAATCCAATCAGATTGAGTAATAAGAAACTAATTGTTCACACCCAAAATCATTCAAGCAACTTTATATTGTATACAACTACAATAGTAAGTACACAAATTTATATTAAAGCAAAACATATAAATGGTAAACAACTACTAATTTCATCATAATACACAAATCAATCTTCATTATTCGGACACATTTATCCGTGAGTTACAAAAAAAAATCAATTTTTTTTTTTGGCCATGCCTCACCGACACGATGTCGGTGTCGGTGTCGGTGTCGCACCAGTGTCGGGGTCGACACTCCACCCCTTAGAAGTGTCTATGTGACTTAGCTAACAGGTACTAGGAAAGAAGTTCTCCTTGCATGAGTATGTTAAAGAATATGCATATCTAGTGTTCTTTGTATTAGTTTTATAATTTCTGATGTTTTTAGGTATTATTGTAATTGCCCAAAATATTACGAGCATTTTGGTAATTTCTGTACTAGGGGTATTTTGGTTATTTTATATTTTACAACTCCTTATATAAAGGCTGATAGGTTGTATTAGGGTTTAAGTTGTTGTGATTAAGATAGAGAGAGAAAGAGGGGGGGCCTCCAATGGAGGTCCGTCCCCTCTTCCGATCTCCATATTTTTTCTCTTCTTCTTGTGTTATATTTTTTACTATTGATCATCCGCTACGTAATCATGTTTCCAATATGGTATCAGAGCCTTTGAATCGACGGATCTACGATGAATTGCTGGCAGACAAGCTTTACAAACACCAACCCACTGCCCGTGGCAAGCCTTTGTCATGCATAGGAAAGACATCTAATGGAACATCACGCAATAGCCATGAGGACGAGCCTTAGTGGACATGAATCCATCACAAAGGATTCAGCATTAGCATGTGCCAGTTGGGTGCGAGAAATTCAAGCCAAACTGCCCTTCAGATGTTCGGGAATAAGTCTTTGAATGAGCTCTTGAGAAGCACCATTCAACTGGCAACACAAGAATACTACAGTGAGGCACACGACCAAGAAAAATGCCCTCCTGCTTAAAGTCAAAGAGTTGAGGTAGAAAACGTCCATTTGGTAAGCGAGCATTGGGCTCTCAAAGAGGATGATGATCTCTCCCTGGCCTCGCATCCACTGACTAGACGGCAGAAAATCAAATAATCGATGCACTGCGGCATCAATTGAATTTAACATGGGAAGAGAGCAAGATTGTGGAGGAAAGCAATATGGCAAATCTAAAGCTACACGCGTCGTTGATTGGAAAGTTGCTCACAAAACATGAATTTGAGGAAGTGTTCGAGTTGCAGAAAATTGGGTTATGCACAAGAACTAATTGACGAAATGTCCAAGAAGAGCTAATTTACCTGCACATAAGTGTTCGATGAAATGTCTAAGAGAAATATTCAACTGCACATCAAGTGTTCGATGAAATGCCGTAAAGAAACCTCATCACTTGGAACGCTATGATATCTGGTTATTCTCACCATGGATATATAGATGAAGCATTAAGCACGTTCAAAGAAATGCAAGAAGGACGTGTCATGCTGAACTATATCACTCTTGTCTGTGTGCTATCTGCCTGTAGTCATGGGGGATTGGTGGATACTGGCTTATCATTGTTTGATTCAATGTATAAGAAGTACGGAATGAAAGTACGAGCAGAGCATTATGTGTGCATTGTTGATCTATTAGGTAGAACAGGACATCTTCATCGAGCTCATGCAATAATCAAAACAATGTCGATTCCTTCTACTGCTTCAGTGTGGGGAGCACTTCTTGGTGCATGTAGAGTGCACGGCAATGCTGATCTCAATGCCGAAGCAGCAAAACAAGTGGGAGGAAGCAACAAAGGTAAGAGATAAGATGAAAAATGGTGGGATGAAGAAGGTACCAGGGTGCAGCTGGATCAGTAGTAAGGATTGTGTGCATGTATTTCATGTCAAGGACCGATCACATCCACAAATGGCCAAAATTTACATGAAATTAGCAGAACTTAGGGAGCTCATGACCTCTGCAGGATATGTGCTGGATACCACATTCACGTTATTCGATGTGGAGGAAGAAGAGAAGGAAAGTCAGCTCTGGCATCACAGTGAGAAGTTGGCCTTGTCATTTGGACTCATCAGTACAGAGCCAGGGATACCGATCGGATCACCAAGAACCTTCGTGTCTGTGGAGATTGCCACAATGTATTCAAATTTGTTTGTGGAATTATGCAGAGGGAGATCATTCTGCTGGACAACAATAGGTTTCATCACTTCAGAGAAGGTCATTGGAGTAGGGGTGGATCTCATGGACGACCACAATTTTTGGTTTTCTCAACACATCCTAATGCTCCAACAGTTGGACCTATATCTGCAATTTAGAGAGTTGGTGCAAGTGAGTCTCCTCCAACTCTGGTTGCTCGTGTTGTACAAGCGGGTGTTTCAATTACTCTTAATGGTGAAGATGTTAAAATCAAAGAAGAAGAAGATTATGATTTGGATCTTGCATTTAATCTGCTGGACATTGCTAGAGTCATTGGTGAAAAATATATCCTAGGTGATACCATGGAGAAAGTGGATATTATTTCAGCTCTTGGTGACAGCTCAGAAGCTGTTTGATGAAATGCCTGAACAAAATGTTGTTTCCTAGACATTCATGATTTTCGACTATTGTAGGAACTCTTTGTTTAAGGAGGCTTTAGGACTATTTCATGAGATGCAGAACGCAAAGCATCTTGGCGCTGAGGTGTTGGAGCTCATTGGTAATGCCGCTCGTGACAACAAGAAGACAAGAATTGTGCCTCGCCACATCCAATTGGCCGTGAGGAACGATGAAGAACTCAGTAAGTTGCTGGGTGAAGTTACGATTGCTAGTGGGGGTGAGATGCCTCATAACATTCTGCTTTCCAAGAAGGATGGTTTGTCAGAATATGCAAAGGTCATGGGAGAAGACGATGGTTAAAAAAAAAAAAGGGGATGACCATGATTTCTGGGCTTGCATTGCATGGACTTGGGGAAGAAGCATCTTGGTGGATCATGGCCGAAAATTTTTTTAGGATATGCACCGCATGTGTGAATCATGCCTGCAATTGAGCATTATGGTTGCATGGTCGACCTTCTTGGTAGGTTGCTTAAAGGAAGCATTACAGGTTGCAAAAAGCATGATTAGATATCAAGTGGACATTGGAAGAGGAAGCTAGAAAATGCTAGTGACTCATACTTTGGCTGGATTGTGATAGAGAAAGCGAGTACATCGCATTTGAAGTAATTGAAGTCTGCACGTCTACCAATCAGGATTTCGACATATTCAGAACATACTTATCAGCTTTGATTGATAGGGAAATACATGAAGCTGCTCAGAATCATGGCAAACCCAAATAATTGTTCAATGAAATGCTCAAAAAGAGATGATTAACATGAACATCAAGTGTTTGAGAAAATGCTTAAGAGAGTTGAAAATTCAGAAAAAGATTATAGGAGATATAAAGTAGTATGTTATGACTATTTCAATTGGAAAAACAACATGAAGAAAGTTTACATAAAAGATATGTATGCTGAAGATTACAGTTATGAGGACTGATGAAATGTGTTTTACAACTAAAGAAGTTGTTGAAAATATTACAGTCAAGAAAGCACAAGAAAATATAAAGAAGAAAGAGATGGCGATGGCTCCTAGGGGGGGTGCAATGCCAAATTTCATCTTCTAAATTATGTTGTGTAAGCACCAACAGCAACCACAAAAGTAAAAAAGTTTGAAAAGAAGAAAGAGAGAAAGGCAGCCCATTCCATCTTCTAATGATTGATAAGAAGAAAGTAAGAGAGGGCAGCCTAATTCCATCTTCTATTTATTTAAAGACCGGAAAAGTTTGAAAAGAAGAAAGAGAGAAAGGTGGTCCTATTCAATCTTCTAATGATTGATAAGGAGAAAGTGACAAAGATGGCCTAATTCAATCTTCTAACTATTTGGAGACTGAAAAGTTTGAAAAGAAGAAAGAGAGAAAGGCGGTCTTATTCCATCTTCTAGTGATTGATAAGAAGAAAGTGAGAGACGGCCTAATTCCATCTTCTATGTATTTGAAGACCATACTTTATGATTGAAAGAAGAAAGTGAGAGAGGGTCTACTACATCAGAATAGTCAGCCTATCCAATTCCATCTTCTAAGTGTTTGGTAATCTTCTATCTATTTCGAAAAAATACTTTATGATTGAAAGAAGAAAGTGAAAGAGAGGGACGACTGCATTAGAATTGTCAATCTATCCAATTCCATCTTCTATCAAGTGTTTGGTTGGTGGTTTGATTATCATAATGATCCATAAGTGTGGTGAAGTAAAAACAAGTGTTTCACCTCTAGTGTGTATGGTGGAAATGGTACCTTCTACCATAAAAGATCATATTTCTACCATAAAAGATCATATTTCTCAAGAATTGGAAAAACATGACTTTTGAAGTGTAGTTGCTTAAGATGATCAACCAAGAAGGCTAAGTTGAAGTTGTTGCAGCAAAAGAAACTGTGGAAGATTAGATCAGTCATAAAAATAGATGAAGAATGTTGTAGAAAGCTATGAAGATTTTTGGCAAGTTTGGAGTTCGAAGTATCTCACTCCCAACTTGAGGGGGGGTGTTAAAGAATATGCATATCTAGTGTTCTTTGTATTAGTTTTATAATTTCTGATGTTTTTAGGTATTATTGAAATTGCCCAAAATACTAGGGGCATTTTGGTAATTTTCTATACTAGGGGTATTTTGGTCATTTTATGTTTTACAACTCCTTATATAAGGGTTGATAGGTTGTATTAGGGTTTAAGTTGTTGTGATTACCGATCTCCATATTTTTCTTCTTTTTCTTGTGTTGATATTTTCTACTATTGATCATCTGCTACGCAACCACGTTTTCCAACAGAGTAGAGTTAGGAAATTGTTAGAAGTCATTAAATGATAATGTCTATAGATGATTGAGAGCATACATGAGAAAAAATAACAAAAGAATGATTTAGAGATGTTTGAGGAAGATGATGATGATCTTGTTAGATTAGGTGATAGTATTCTTTCTTATGGTAGGACAAAGGTTGGTAGTAGCAGTTCTCAATCACCAACCAGGAGAAAGTGGGTTGTTGAAGATGTTGTAAGTAAAAGTGGTAGAAGAGGAAGGAGTAGAGAAAGTGCTTCATCTAGCATATAGTCATTTTTTCCTCATAGCACTATATATGGTGTTGAACCTAGAATTCATGCTCCTGTTGCTTAAGAGCAATTGCATGAGCACACAAACCTTGCAATGGACAAATGGTTTTATGATACATGCATTCTATTTGATGCAGCAAACAATTTTTATTTTCAAGCAATGACATGCAATTGCTAATATTGGTCTAGGGTATAAGATGTTTTCTCATCAAAAGTTGAGAGAGAAACTATTAAATAAGATTGTCCTTGAAGTGGAAGAATATTGTTCGACTTTGAGAGTAATGAAAGGATATAGGATCCATTGTCATGGCAGACAGATAGGCGAGGAAGGACTATGTTAAACTTTCTTGTCTACCATCCTAAATGACTTATGTTTTTGAGATCTCTAAACATGTCAGAGGATAGGCACACTGCTGAGATCCTAAGGCAAGAGTTTGATAAGGTGATATGCAAGGTTGGGCTAGAGAATGTGGTCCAATTGATTACAGATAGTGCAACTAACTATAAAGCAGTTGGGAATGAGTTAGCAGATACTTATGGGACTTTCTATTGGACACTATGTGCAACCCATTATTTAGATCTCATCCTTGAGGATATTGGTGGGATAGATCAGATAAAAGCAACAATTGAGTGTTGTGAAGATATCACCAAATTTATCTACACCCATGCTTTTGTATTATATATGACGAGGAGATATACAGATGCTACAGAGCTCTTTCATAAAACTACAACTTAGTTTGTAACTAATTTCTTATTTGTAGAGAACATTGTGAAACAAAAGCAAGCCTTGAAGAAAATCTTCTCCTCAGACAAGCGGCAACAATTTGCAGAGTTGCCTTAAAGTAAAGAAACAAAAATTAAATGAGATTTTAAAGATGGTCTTTAGAAGTACAGTTTGGAATGCATGTGTTAGACTATTGAGATTTACATATCGTTTAGTGAAAGTTTTGAGATTGACTGATAGTGAGGAGAAACATTCTATGGGTTATCTTTATGAAGTCATGGATAGGGCAAAAAAAGTTATTATAAGTAATTTCAATGGAAGAAAGATGGATTATGTGCCGTGTAAAACATTATAGATAACAAATGGAACAAATAATTCCATTAGCCTATTCATGCAACAACTTATTACCTGAACCCAATATTCAGGTACTCAGTAAGCTTTAAAGAGGTAAATCGAGATATCATTGATTGTATAGACAGATTACTTCTTAATGAGAGTAGAGCAAATTCTATATATCGAGAAATGAAGATCTATGATAATGCTCTTCACTTGATGGGCTTGCCTGTAGTAATTTGTAACCACACTAATATATGCCAAGGTAAACTATTTATCTTCATATTTAAGTTTCTTAAATCTAATATATATTATAGATTAAGTCCCTAATGTTTGTCTTTTTTTTATCATATGTATGGTGTTATAGGTTTAGAAGTGATTGCACAAACCTTAGAGGTGAGTTTTGAGTCATGTTTAAGAATAATGAAGGAATGAGTCTCCGCTCCTATTGGATCCATATTTGGTCCAATAGGAGTTGCGTGGTGTAACATTTACTAAGTAGGAGTATATTATGAATTCAAATTAGAAAACACTATAAAATGAAACCCTACACCAAAATGTAAACCGTGTGAAAGAAATGAGAGAGAGAGAGGGTGGTTGTCAAGGATGTGGAACTAACTCTCAATCCTTTGTAACTCCAAGTTTCTCATTATTTGATTGATTGTCTTTCATTACTTGCATTATGTGTTTTTCTCCACATGGTATCAGAACCTAATTTGTGGGATTAGGGCTTCACGGTTAGCAGGCAACAATGTCT
This sequence comes from Brasenia schreberi, assembly GCA_036023115.1. Taxonomy (NCBI): domain Eukaryota; kingdom Viridiplantae; phylum Streptophyta; class Magnoliopsida; order Nymphaeales; family Cabombaceae; genus Brasenia; species Brasenia schreberi. The sequence goes on from JAYKKT010000037.1 coordinate 2,433,439, forward strand.
ATGCCCTAAGGGTTAGAGTTTATCCAAGAAGCAATCAAGAAAACATGTGGAAGTGGTTCTACACCAAACCAAACAAAGATTCAAAAAAAAAATCAAGAAAACTTGGGATCATGACCTAGAGTAAGGGGGCACGATCATGGCTGAAAAAGGGAAAATATTGAAAAATACATAAATGTCAAGTATTGACAAAAGCGAAATATTTTATATTACAAGTATTAAATTGGATTAAAGAAACTATCTACAGTGGGCGAGGTCTATTGAACTTGTTGTATTGGCGAGAGGAGGATGGGAAAATCTTACAGGGGAGATTTTCATACCAAGCCCTACTGATCCTACATACTCTCGATGGCGTAAAGAAAATGCCCTAGTAAGTGTGTGGTTAATACAATCCATGATTTCTTCTATTGGTTGTACTTTCATGTTCTTAGAATCGTCCCATGAAATCTGGTTGACCGTACAAAATGCATGTTCACAACGGAAGAATATAGTGAAGAAGTATGAAATCATTTAAAAAATTAGGAAATGCAGATAAGGTAGTCGCTCGGTCACTGAATATTATGCTAAACTTTGCAGATTGTGGGGAGAGTTATCTTTCTATTCTAAGACAAAATATCAAAATTGCATGAAAGAAAGACGAAGAATTTTAAGAAAGGAAAGTTTTCGATTTATTATGGGATATCTCTCTTGATTATGAAGCTCTGAAGAATAATATCCTAAGTAGGGAAAAACTTCCCTCACTTAGTACAATTTGTACTCTACTATTAAGGGAGGAAGATAAAAAATGTTTGAAAAAAGAAGGAAAAATCAGCAACTCAAAAATTACAGCTTTCGTAGGAAGAATCAAAACTCTACTCCTAGATTTAAAGGTAAAGGATGACATGGAAGATAAGAATTCAACAGTAATTTGTTGATAAAAATAAACTTTCATACACTCATTGTGAAAAAATAAGGCATACAAGTGAAACTTGTTACCAATTGCGAACCTTTAATAAAAATCAGCCAACTAGAGCTCTTTTTAGTGACCAACATGAGAAGAGCACAACAGAGTGTAATGAAGTCGATGCTTCAATATAGCAGTGAAAAGTTGGTGAATATCACCTTAAAATATCACTCACAAAAGTCTTAGAAAAAGGTTATAATAAAGCGTATGAAATAAAGGCACAATATACCGAAAATAAATATTATTTAGTCATACAAGGCTTGAGAAAAAATATACATAAGAGTGGTATTTATAGAAGAATACATAAAGGAGAGAGTGAGAAAGAACAAGTAAAGAAGTGAAGAGGAGAGGGGACCCCCAACGGCTACATCACTAGCCTTTGGGAGCCCTGGTGATCGTTGGGCCCCAATAACTAGGGGCCCTGACAACTCGATTGGCTTGAGCCTGTCATGGTCGGGCCCGTGTGACCCATGTCATATTATAACACTGAGGGTGGTCAAAACTTAATGGCTTAAATGTAGAAGAGGATAGATGAGTTACAATCTCGACTTGTAGAATCTCAAGTGTCCTCCACATCATCTACCACTAATCCTCATGCTACTATGGCATATCCATTCTCGTTTATAATGTTTGGTAATCATTCTATATCTAATTTAAGATTTTGGGTTATTGACTCTAGTGGCACAGATCATATGGTAGGAACCAAATCATATTTTCAAGACTACCACCCAATTCAAAAAATATTGGAATTAAAATGGTTGATGGATCTAATACTCCTATTGTTGGGAAAGGGAGTATAGTTACATCTCTTGGAGTTCTACAGAAAGTCCTACATGTTTCTACCCTCTTAGTCAATTTACTTTCTATACATGTATTGACTAAAGATTTATAACATTGTTGACTTTTGATGCTATTCATTGTGTCTTTAAGGAACTCAAGATGGGGAGGATGTGTGATCAGGATAGCATAAAGAGAGGATTGTACTTCTATGAGTAGACTAGCATCACTGAAAATGGATCAGCCCTTATTATAGAAAAATAGAAAGCATATCTTATTTTGTGGCATCAACGATTAGGACATTTACCACTCTCTAGAATCAGATTTTTTTTACCAAAATTTAAGAATTGTAACGTCTTGTTAGAAGTTAAAACATTATCGTGCCTTCTTTGAGATTGTGCATTTAGATATTTGGGGACCATGCTCTATTATTGCCTTACATGGCCATAAATACTTTGTTTCATTTATAGATAACTTAACCATATTTTCTATGGTTTACCTCATGAGATATAGAGATGAAATTATAAATATTCTATAAGAGTATTATGAATTTATTCATACATAGTTTCAACTGCCCATAAAAACTATACGCAACGATAATGGGGGAGAGTATATGAGTAACTCTTTAAATTCATTCTTTTTCAGAAAGGTATTTTACATCAAACTTCATGCTCATATTCTCTACACTACAACGGAGTTTTTGAAAGGAAAAATAGACATATCTGTTGATTGGATATAATATGCCCAAATTCTTTTAGAGAGAAGTTGTATTAACTACTGTCTATCTTATAAATTGTATGCCTAGTGTTGTTCTTAATGAAAACTCTCTATTTCATCTACTATGTCCATACCAAAAACAGTTTCATGTAGATTTTGGCGACACTTGTTTTGTACATGTATATAAAAATGCTAGAGATAAGCTTTATGCTAAAGCAATTAAATATATTTTCCTGGGTTATTCTTTCACCCAAAAAGGATACAAATGTTATGACACAGAGAATAGAAGATGCTATGTTACTATGGATGTGACATTTTATGAGAGTTTTATTTTATGAGAACAAGGACAATCAATCACTTAGTAACCATCCTCCTATGGTGTTGTCGATCATGCTTTTAGGTGAAGTTCCAGCAAATGAGATAGATATACTAAAAAACATGCCACAAAAAGGGGGTGAATGAAAAAATTATTCTAGAGGAGAAAGGAAAGTCGTCATGCAAAGCCAAGAAGCTACCTCGGATTAAGATCCTCACCCTGAAACAATTCATCCACCTCCTTAGTAGCATGTAATACTTCTAATATTTCTGATGATTTACCTATTACATTGAGAAAAGGAAAATGTGGGACTGCTACATATCCATTACATCAGATGATATCATATACTAATATTTTTTTAAAAGAATATCAGTTATTTGTGATGAATACAAAAAGTACTTACATTCCCAAGAGTTTTAAATAAGCAAATCAGAATCCCATATGGCATGCTGCTATGGGTGAAGAAATCAAAGCAATTGAAACAAAACAAAACGTGAATTATTTCAGACCTTCCACCAAACAGAAAAACTGTGGGTGGTAAGTGAGTATATACTATCAAAAGATAGAAGTATAGAGAGGTATAAAGCTCGATTGGTTGCTAAAGGTTATAGCCAATCATATGAAATTGACTATAATGAAATATTTACCCTAGTAGCAAAAATGAATACTATTCAAATTCTTCTAAGTATAGTTGTGAATCTGAAGTGAGAATTATGACAACTTGATGTCAAGAATGCATTCCTTCAAGGGAACCTTAACAAAGACATTTATATGGATCTACCACTGGGATACAATCAGAAAGTCTCATTGAACAAGGTATGCAAATTGAAGAAATCTTTGTATGGGTTAAAACAGTTTCACAACAACAACAACTAAGCTTTTTCCCATACTAGACGGGGTCGGCTAAGTTTCCTAATACATACAACAACAACAACAACTAAGCCTTTTCCCATACTAGACGGGGTCGGCTACATGGATTCTTTGTTTCCACAGATCCCTATCATGTGCCATGTTAGCAGTTAACTCCCAATAAGCTAGATCATTCTTTATTGTTTCTTTCCAACACTTTTGTGGTCGTCCTCTACTTCTTTTAATACTTTCCAAATTTAGTTTTTCTAACCTTCTTACAGGTTCTTCTTTTGATCTTCTTTCTATATGTCCAAACCATCTTAAACGATGTTCTCTCATTTTATCCTCTATTGGTGCCACTCCTAATTTGTTTCAAATAACCTCATTATGTATACGGTCTTTTCTTGTATGACCACTCATCCATCAACATCTTCATTTCTGTTACAGACATGTTTTGTACATGTTGATGATTAACTGCCCAACACTCAGAACCATAAAACATGGCAGGCCTAATTACTACTCTATAATATTTACCTTTTAATTTTAATGGTATCTTCTTATCACAAAGAATACCTGATGCTCCTCTCCATTTTAACCAACCAACATTAATTCTATGGGTACCATCTCCATCAATTCTTCTATCACTCTAAAAAATTGACCCTAGGTATTTAAAACTTTCCTTTTGGGGAATGCAATGTGTGCCAATTTTAATTTCTATGTCCTCTGAAGTAACCAAATGATCAAACTTACATTCCATATATTCTGTCTTTGTTCTACTAAGTCGGAGGCCTTTGCATTCTAATGTTTCTCTCCATAGTTCCAATTTTCTATAACTTTTTCCTTAGACTCCTCCACTAATACAATGTCATTTGAAAATAACATACACCAAGGTACTTCATCTTGAATATGTTTTGTTAACTCATCCATCACCATTATAAATAAGTATGGACTTAAAGTTGATCCTTGATGTAACCCAATATTAACTTCAAAGAAGTATGTCGTTCCTTCATGAGTCCTCACACATGTTTTTGCATCATCATACATGTCTCTTATAAGGTTAATATATGTCAATGGGATACCTCTTTTTTCCAAAGTTCTCCAAAGAACCTCCCTCGGTACCCTATCATAAGCTTTTTCTAAATCAATAAATATCATGTGAAGGTCTTTCTTTTTTGCTCTAAAATGTTTCATAAGACGTCTCAAAAGGTGAATCGCTTCAATAGTAGATCTGCCTAGCATGAATCCAAATTGGTTCTCTATTGTACTTGATACTTGTCTTAACCTACATTCGATAATTCTTTCCCATAATTTCATAGTATGACTCATTAACTTGATACCTCGATAATTCACACAATTTTGAATGTCTCTCTCGTTCTTATATATGGGTATAAGTGTACTTGCTCTCCATTCCTCGGGCATCTTTTGGTTTTTCCATATTTCATTAAATAGTCTTGTGAGCCAAGTGATTCCTATTTCTCCCAGTATTTTCCAAACTTCTATAGGAATATTATATGGTCCTACCGATTTACCACCCTTCATATGTTTAAGAGCCTCTTTGACTTCATTCTTTTGAATACGTAGGTAGAAATTGTGGTTTATATACTTTTCTGACTTGGCTAAATCTCCTAAACTAATACTAACATCTTTATTTTCATTAAAAAGATTATAAAAATAGTTTTTTCGTCTATTTCTTATATCATCATTTGCCACTAGAATTTTTTCATCCTCGTCTTTTATGCATCTAACATAATTAAGATCTTTAGTTTTCTTATCTCTAGCCCTAGCTATCCTAAAAATATCTCTTTCACCCTCTTTTGAATTGAGTTTTTTATAAAGTTTCCCAATACATGGTTTAAAAAATTCAACGAAGGGGCTCTTGGCTTGGGATTCAAAAGAAGTGTAAGTGATCATACATTATTTATAAAACAGGGTAAGAGAACTATCTTATTAGTTGTATATATGGATGATATAATTATTACAGTGGATGATATTGAAGGAATTACCTCTCTAAAGAAGGAATTGTATTGTTTATTTAACTTGAAAGACTTTGAGAAGTTGCATTACTTCCTAGGGATTGAGATCATTAGAAAAGATGATAGCCTTTTTTTTATGCCAAAGAAAGTATATCTTAGACTTATTTTGCTCTCTCTCCCACCTCTACTGTCTCTCTCCTGCCTCTCGCCTTTGCTCTCTCCCTTTCTCTCTTCTCCTCTCTCTCACGTGTTACATGTATGCGCTCATATTTTGCTTTGGTATCTAATTCTTGGAAATGCTTTTGGATATGTTTATTATGTTACCTTGTTTTGTTCTCCTAGAATACTCGTGAGACTGCTTTTGCAATAAGGAAGTTGCCTCTTGCCAAAGCCAAGAGGTATCTCGAGGATGTTCTGGCCCACAAGCAAGCTATTCCATTCAGGCGTTTTTGTGGTGGTGTCGGTCGACCAGCTCATGTAAAGCTTTACCACTCCAATGGTCAAGGACGATGGCCTGTAAAGTCTGCAAAATTCATTTTGAACTTGCTGAAAAGTGCTGAGAGTAATGCAGATGTACGTATTCATTGGCTGCTTCTATTTATTCTTATGCTCTTGGCCTCTCAATATCTGTTGTGATATTCTCTTCAGGTGAAAGATTTGGATATTGATACACTATACATTTCTCACATTCAAGTCAACCAGGCCCAAAAGCAGAGAAAACGTACATATTGTGCTCAGACGAATAAATCGAAAGTTTGCATTTCATTTGTTTCTTTTGGCAGTGAGTGGGTGTCCATTCAGTATTACTTCATGGATATAAAGTTAGATTAATGATATGTTGTTTTTGCAGCATACATGTCCTCACCTTGCCATATTGAGTTGCTTTTGTCAGAGAAAGAGGCACCGGTTAAGAAGGAGCAGAAAATGATAAAAGACTACAAGGATCGTGCAACTGGATACTTTGTAGTGTTTAGTAGTTTCTCTCAGTGATAGTCCACTTTTTCCTTTAGTATGGCATGCTTCAGAAGTTTTCTCTGGTATTTAGATTGGCTGACATTGTAATGGAACAGGAGCGTGCATTCTGTTCGGTTCTACTGTGGAAACCAACCAAAAACCAAAACCAAGCCTTTTCACACATTAAGTGGTGTCAGCTACAGGGAATCTCAGTTGCGGTTGAGCTTGATCAATCCTGTGCCTTATTATCAACTTCTACAATGCAAGACCTGCAAGCTTCTTTGCTCTTGCTATTATTATAATTCAACAATTATAGCTTATGTCCAGAGAAAGCCTTGCTAATCTCTAATTTATGGCTACCTTACTCTAAAATTTAAGCTGAATAGAAAGAGATATTCTAGGATAAACTTAGAAAAGTTTTAGATAGACTGGATTTACTGAAACAAGAAAAAAGTATATGTGAAATAACGATTCATTGTTTATTTGCTGAAGGCTCTCATTTTGTTTAGAGAGGAGAATTTACATATTAATGGAGAATATTGTCCTACCTAAATGGATAACTTAAAACGCTATAATCTCAATAGATAACAAAATCCGAAGCAGAATATGGATCCATCCTGATCCTCGACATGCTGCAGCTTTCTCTCCCTTCATGAGCTTGTTATCCTAACAGTGAGCATTTCACTAGAATGGTAGTTCCAGGATAGAGCACACTGGCAACTAGGAATCCATGTAGATCACCCTACTTAGGATGCGGTTTTGGGAAAACATACTATAAGTGGATAAAGCCAAAGCAAGTAAATAAATTTTCGACCTGCTAATTTTAACAGCTTGCGTGCCTTTATTGTCAAAATTATGTCATCTTTATGCACGGATCATACTACACCTTTCTGCGTCACTTTGATTTTGTTTGTTTGCATCAGCGCAGCAATACAAAATCTCTTTAATACAAAGATAAACTTCATTTCTTTCAATACAGAGATAGTGATTCTATAATGGTGGATACAGCATCGGTTTAGTGGGTCCCACAACCGTGGTGATTTTGTCCTTGGTATGAGATTCTTCCAACTAAGAGCAGGTCAATATCCAATGAAAAGTCGGTCTTTGATGCCATTCATTGTTGACAGCAAAAGCACTGTTAAGTGCACTTGTCCCCAGTCAATTTGCTTTCCAAGAACCCTTTGAAGTTACCTGCAATGTTTTATGGTTTTGAGTAACATGTACAAAATGTTGAGATGCATGTACAAAAGATGTCTCTAGCAGAAATAAAGATGTTGAGATGGATGAGTGGTCATACAAAGAAAGACCGTATACATAATGAGGTTATTAGAAACAAATTAGCAGTGGCACCAATAGAGAATAAAATAAGAATATCGTTTAAGATGGTTTGGACATATAGAAAAAAGATCAAAATAAGGTACAAAAAACTGGATTTTGTAAGTATTAAAAGAAGTAGAGAAGGACCACAAAAGTGTTGGAAAGAAACAATAAAGAATTATCTACCTTATGTTGAGCTAACTGCTAACATGGCACATGATAGGACCGTGTGGAAACAAAGAATTCACGTAGCCAACCCCGTCTAGTATGGGAAAAGGCTTCTTGTTGTTGTATCTGCCATCAACGTGATCATTTCCAATTACCGAAAATTCAAAGTTTGTACTTATTTTGATCATGAAGCTTGTAGATTGATTTAGTTTTTTTTTTGGTAAGATGGGATGCCGTGGACAAGTAAGCTATTTAAGGTTCCATGGATTTGATACTCCTTTTTTACACCTGGAAAACTTCATATATTCTCCAAGGCAGAAGTAAATATACAAGAAGTATGGTAGAATTTCATGCCTTTTGACAATGATAAAGCTTTAGATAAGAGGGAACAAAGGCAAACATGCATAAAGACACGCACACAATTCCAAATCAATTTGGTTAAAAGCAATAATTTGGTCACCAAACTCACTTGGGAATATTATTTGTGGTGCACATCCATGTAAAGGAGAGCAAACAGTATTGCGTCTCTGATTTTCTCCTTCAAGATCAGTAAATATTCGAAGTATCTTCGATATGTATTTCATTGTTGGACAGCACCTGCGTGGGTCCAGATGTGTTGGTTGGATTACAAGATTCTTTTGGACGTTCGGATTCAAAAGACTGCTGCTACCACACTTTTTACTATCAAAGCTAGGGGCATGAAGGCTCTCAATCCGTGTCATCTGGATTCCCTGGATAAGGGATGGACAATTGGAAGGTGAGCATGATCCAGATTAAAGCATTCATTTCAACACATAGATAAACTTCACATGCATAAAATTTATATTCTTCAATTAACTTAATATTGGTTTGAAAACATGTTAAGAGAAATATATTGCAATATGCAATTTTGTCATACATACTGTGCGGTGTAGAATTTAATCAACGAGTTCAATTTGATACCAATCAGCCTTTTTTTGGTTGGCATACACACACATACAGATCCATCTGCTGCACGTTAGAGATAGAAAGAACCCAACTTAAACTCCGATACTAAGACCCTCATTCCATGCTAAATACTTGATCATGGAACTCTCAGTACCCATTGGAACCGACCCCCCTTGGGCCTAAAACAAGCCTGTTTAGAGTTAAAAGCGCACAAGACTTGTGTCTAGGTCCATTTTGTTTCAAATTTGAAGCCAATTCAAACAAATTTGATCATATTGATGGGGTTTTCAATGGTTTAAATATATATCCCCCAAATCCAAATCCGATTAGTTGGACAAGGAATAGGGCCTGGTTAATTGGAAGATTTAGTAATGAATCATCGCATCAAATTCCAAATCCAGATTCGAATATGTAACTCAACCATATTAGCTATTAAAATGCACATCCTTCTCCAGATTCAGTATTTGACTTTTCTTATGAGTCCGATTCCAAACCAGTATCCAATTAGGCAGGATAGACCCGTAATTCTGATTCGGTAAACAGCGGATCCAGCCCTAAAATGCCGCTTTTATTTAGTCATCAATTAAACAATCATCCGACTGAGTCGGACCTAAGAAAGCAAGGATGAGAAAAAACATATCCAAATGGACAATATTTTTATTGTCAATGGGCATTTACGGGATTGAGAAAAGCAGAAACTTTTTCTCCGGTATTTCCTACAAAAAAAAGAGCGTGAATTGACAATTAGTAAACATCAAAGATAATATGAATTCATGAAAAATATCAATCTGTTATCCATCTTTTAAGATATCATGATGTATAGAATTCACACGATTGCAGTTTTCCTATTTTATTTCCAATTTATTTTTAGTATATCTTGACGTCTTCAATTAATGCGACTGCCTATTTTTCGTATTTTGTATTTTGAATTATTCAAATTTCAATATTATATTTAAACAATAATTACTCACAAAACTTTCTTTAAGTTTTACTAAACATGCTTTACTGCTTAACACACTTTCATTTTTTTCCAAAAAAAACTTCACATGTAACCGCTCAATTTTCTCTCTTCCTCTCCTTTGCTCGCTGTCTTCTCTCATCCTCTTCCTTAGTGTTCGTCGGCTGCAATCTCCCCTTTCTTGCTGCTCATTCTCGCCAATTGCAGTGTTGTTCACAGCTCCTTGGCCGCATTGTAGATCTTCTCTTCCATTTCTCTCTCGCGCATTTGAGGAATGATTAACAATATCGGACGATAGTAAATGGAAAAGACTTAATGTATCACCCGTATTTGGAACAAGATTGACATATAGTATATATCCTCCTTTTTTCTTCTTTCGTGGGTTGTCCCAACGATCTATAACGCTAAGGCATTGGGGAGAGGCATGGCTTTAATGTAACTCCTCCTTGGAAGAGTTGTAACCAAGCTGTGTTCCGTTGATGCGCCCCATCTTAATAGATGATGCGGCTAGCCACGTCGCTCTCTTTGAAATTGCTGGGCCGAGATGTGTCTTTCTGTTTTTTTGTAAGACATGAGGTTGTGTTTCTTATTCAACTTATGCCGCAGTCAAGCCGTGTTTCTTATTGAACTTCTAATACACCAAAGTTGTGTTTCTTTCTAATAGCACATTGATATATACATGTGAGGTATATACATAATAGTATATATAGAGAGAGAGAGAGAGAGAAATTAGTTCATGCACAGATTTATCCATACTTGAACAATCTCAAAGATTTTAATTATTGGATTGGTGACTAAAATTCAAATTTAAAAAGCAAAAGACTATCTTGTACTTTTTGTAGGTGCATTAAATGCACCAAGTATTATTTATTTTTTGTTTTAAAGATCTTAATTATTTATTTTAAAGATCAAATGATCAAAATCTTTAAAAATATTAGTGCATAGACGAGTGTATGCATGGAATATGCTCTCTCTATATATACACACATTGTACATGTGATACTATCTATCATTTTGCTTATATTGCATATTTATAGATTCACATATTCTAATATGGAGGTGGCCAACTAAAAGGCTATACTCATCAAGAAGGTGCAATGCCTTTAGGTTAGCATATAGTAGATGATTGCGGTGACATGAGGATAGGCATGTCAAGTCATCACGAGTCCTTCAAGGCTTTGAAGGACCACCTTTATCATGATATCCTAAAAGCCCAATCATGATAAGGCTTTCAAGTCAATGTGATGACTTAAAGGTCAAGTCATCACATTGACTTTGTGTAAATGTCATGATATCACAGGTCCTTCAAGTCATACACTAGGATCCACTAGGTGGAAGGGCAATGCCACTCATTGAGATGACCCTACTTACCATCATGGAGAGTTAAACACGATGGAGGCTCATCATGTATGTGGTTGTCGACATCATATATTTAATTATAATTTACTATAAATAATGAATAGCCGACCCCGTCTAGTATGGGAAAAGGCTTAGTTGTTGTTGTTTGTTACTATAAATAATGAATGTTATTACAATAATGTGACATCCTTTTTGTGCACATCACTTGACAACCTTATTGTTGGAGATAATACATGGATGAGACTTATTATTTATCTCAATTTTATGGTTGTCTTCAATGTTTGGAAATTATAAAATTATATATGCATGGTTGAGTTGCTCATCAATTTTGTCATCATCAACATATCCTAGTTGATCCACTAAGGCTCGTGCAAGTACATAAGCCTATGAAGTCACATGCTTACAGGATGGAGTACCATGACAAGATACTCTTTGACAATCATACAACGCATATTGCTTCTTACCACAACACATTGGCATTCAAGTATTGTATCCACATGAGTGCATTAATTCATATATGGGTTTGTATTTCACTCTAACTTATTGATTTTTACCTAGAGATTTTTGTGTGTCATTACGATCACTTTCATCCTATATCAAGTAGTCACCGTTCAACATCAAGGATGATAAATGAGGTAAAATCATACTTCTTTAGTTTCTTTCATATTATACTTTATAGAGCATTAAAATGTAAACTTTTATTGCATGTTTGTTGTTTGTAGTGTGTTGTGGATGCCTTGCAGATAATGAGACATGATCTAGACATTAAGACAATACCCATGCCCGTTGCCACTAAGAGGTGATGTCATGAACTCTTTAATGACTCTTGTGAGAGTATATAAAATGATGATCGACTATATTCCAATGATGATGAAGATTAGATGTGTATGTAATTTAGCAATTAGGGTTTTTCTCATTATATGGGGATGTACATGTATTTGTAACTAAGCAATTAATTTAATTCACTTTTCATATAATGGTCTCCTTCTCTCTCACACACGTTGGATGAAATGTGGCCATGTTGCATCTCTTTGTTTTCTATAGTTGTGATACCTCATTGGAGCAGACATATCATATACATGCAATAACAAAATAAAACATTGTTTCAAGTGACAAAGGAACAACAAACCTCTTATTTGAGAAGTCTTCACGATAAGCACAAATTTATGTTCACCAACATTTGTTTTGGATGTAGTAGGTTCACCATTACATTCGTTTAAGATGTGTGTGTCATAAGCCATGAAAGTTTTACTCTATTTATTAATATGGAGCTAAAGAGTAATATAATAACATTTCCTATAAGAGAGGAGTGAGTTCTCGCGAGAATAGGATGGCTCGAAAGTAAACTTGCATGTCAAACAAAGGAAGCACATGTATCATTCGAAAGAAAGTACAGAGGTAAATGAATAAAGTAATTTTATAACAGAAACAAAAAAAAAAATTCATCTTAATTTACAAGTCTTTTTACATGATACAACTAGTTAATCATTATGGATTATATAGATTATCATCAACCCGATCCTCTCAATTGTAGGTATGTTATAAAATAACTGTAGAATCGTAAGTCTCAAATGGTAATACTTTTATGCCTATATCATTGATAAGATAGAAGGATAAGTAGCCTTAGGAATCCATCCACCATATGTACATGTAAAAAAAATCAATAAAAAGTAAGTCATACCAAACTCAATATAACAATTTAATAAGCAATATCCTTATTATAAAAAAATATCATATAGACTCATCATGGCACATGTACTACACACATCATGACACGTACTACACATTATGCACATAAGGTTGGTCATCATCTACCCAATCTTGGAGACTTATACTAAAACAATGTTCCATATAGTAGTTATTACTCAACCCATGTCTGGGATTGACATCCAATGCTCGATGGGATATTGAGCAAACTTCTAATATGAAATATAAGAGAGAACAATACCAACACCTCCCTCATTTATAAAAATTATGTAGTATATATGAATATAACCCTCTCTATGTCTCTCTTCCCTAGTTTTTCTCAAGCAACACCCTTCTTTACATACTCTAATGAAGACAACTCACTCTTATTAGATATATTAGATGGCGATGAAGAATTGACTCCTCCAAGGTAACGTGGTGACAATTCAAATGCTCATGCAACAAGTTCAACTGTTTTGTTTTCCCAATTAAGATGAGTCAATAATTATTAGACAACTTCATATATCTTATCTACCTTTATTTGGTCCTCATTATCATAGTTGGATGTGTAGGACCTTTTAAACTCCATGTCAAGTTTCTTCCAAGAGGATTTACTTGTTGAAAGTTGTGTTCACTCACCACTTTTGAAAAGAATGTTGAACTCGTAAGTACTTATCAACCCATGAAACCTCTATAGCTTACATTGACATATCGTTGAATCAATACGTACTATTTCAACACAATTCACTTCTTTGACAACTAAATCAAGTGCATGCCATGGGACTTCTCTGTAGAATTCTGATCAACTCATGTGTACAATTCATGGTAATGCATACTGATAGTTTGAGATCGCTCAAATAATTTCTCCAATTCTATATTATACAACTTGATCAAGGAATAGAGTTGGGTCCATGTTGTATCAAACCATTTAGTATAATTACTGGAAAACCCTTTCAACTTTGTATGTGCACTCTTGATCCTATTGACCAATATATTATAGGCATTAAAATTAAAAATAAATTATTAATATACATATATGCCGACAAGTAGCTTTACATACCTATTACTCATATGAGTGTCATAATGCATCATCCTGTCCATCCATAGTGAGATTATGTTGCCTTTATATGGGCCCAACCATTGTTCTTTTACATAAAAAAGCATATAAGAAAATTTTTCACTTTGCCTCCATTATAGCTAATGCTTTCATATATATACTCTCTACTTACTCAATAACCTCCATCTTACTCTCACCAAATACGATAGTCATTTCTCTATTCCTTATCAACCGAACAATAAATCATTTGATGTTCTTGGTAATACAATGCTCATATAAGAAATGTCTGGTCTCTAGTGATACGATCTCAATTAAATTCATTAGTCACAAATAGTGCATTGTACATTACATCATGGAATATGTTCAAGATATATAACTCCTTGGCACACCTGAAAACTCATATATAATTATCCTTCTTCTCTATACCATGAAAGCAAACATCTTAGAAAACTTATTGGTTGATGTAAAACTCATAACCTAAAGGAAAGGTATCTTATAATTGTGAATGTCACAATAAATTTCTTATTAGTTAATATAAATATCAAAATATAAAACAAAAAGTAACTTATACATGTTTGTCTTATATGTGCAATCAAACTCCAACACCTTTGAAAATAAATGTAACAATTGAGTTAACCAAGAATATACAAGACAACATCACTAACCATGTTTATATATGGTATCCTCTTATATCAAGTATGGTATTGGTGATTGTCTCATTCATATAATAGTTGATGTAGAACAGTTCAACCACCCATTTCTTTTTCTTAATTTTATTCATGCATTTTAAATATAACTTATGATGCTAACATTCAAGTTATTAAAATGTTTTAATTGCGATAAAATATACTTGGGCTTGCAATGGTTTTTTCTTGTCTCTTTTGTTATACTATACTCAACATCACTCAATTTGCTTGCAAATGTATGTCCTTATAAATACAAACCTAGAGAGTGGTTATACATGTGATTAACCAACCATATTCAACGTTCATAAACGATCAACTCTATTCTCTAATATAAGTAAAAATGAACATTTCACCTTTTTCTTATTGATCCACTAATGACTTTTAACATCGATATTTTGTTGCTTTATATTTGTCACTTCTTTCACACCCAAGCAATACCTTGATTCTCGTACCTTTGCTTTTCAAATGAAGAACGATGATAATAGTATTATTATTCCTCCCAACATCTCTTACCCATTGAACTAGGTCATCATGATGGGCTGTAAAACACTACATCTATCATAAACACAAGTGAATAATCAAGTTTATTACCTTTATAGTCAATCACATTTATATCAATAAACTTGTCAACAAATGGATCATTTGATCCACTACAATCAATCTTTGTATCATCATTTCTCATTGACCCAAAATGTACACCATAATATATACTTTCATCATTCATCATATATTCAAACTCTATTATACCATAACAAACACTTTCACTTGATTTTTGTAACATCCTTAAATACAAATTAAAGGATAATTTGACAAAGAATCACAAAACTAATAGAATGAACAATTATAAGATGACAAGCATGCTTTAGATAGGGTGACATGCATCGGAACATCACTCATGGACAGTGACGCTTCTTGGTTATGCCACTATGAATGGAACAATGGAATTGGGTTGCGCAATACTTTGAAGGGAGTTACGCAATACTTTGAAGCTGTTGTTTTCTGGAAAGCATTGTCGTAGTTTCCTATATCTAGTGATGCATCCACCTACTAAACAAAACATGCATTCCACGCGACTCTCCCCAACCACTAGCGCTCACCTCGCCTTACCATCAGCTTCCGAAACTTGATTTTTGTTTGATTTTCATTACATTTTACAGCTAATCTTTTATCAAGAGGGCTGATGCTTTTTGTAGAATTGAATCAGATTCTGTCAAAATTCCAAAGTAAAACGTAATGAGGAGAACTTTATTAAGATGGTTGACCCCTATGGAAGTGTCCTCTACCGACCTTACTAGTGTGAGACAAGACTTGGTGAAAGTAAAGGTGGAGGTATTTAAATCCTTATGAAGAATCCAAGGGTCCGAGATTCATAAACCAAGCAGATCTGGTTCTAAAATTGGGTACTGGATCGGATCCAGGACATGCAATCATAGGGGCACAACCGTAATATCCACTGCCCTAACGATCAACCACCATAGATCCTTTCCGCAAATTGGCAAAAATTCATTAAAAACGGTAAAAGCAAAAAAATAAAAAAATAAAAGGGGGATATTTGCATTAGGCGAATACGGAGCAGGGTAATTTGGTAACTATGACACTTTAAATACAGTCCGTCTTTAAAAGAGATCTCCCCGCCCTCGTTCAGCCATCTCTCTCTCTCTCTCTCTGTGTGCGCGCGCGTGTCTGTGCATCATGAGTTCCTCTGCCTCTCGCAAGGTTTGCGTCCTAACCTTAGCTTTGTCCCTATTCCTCCTCTTTTCTTTTCTTTTCTTTTCTTTTCTTTTCTTTTCTTTTCTTTTCTTTTTGTGGGTCGTAGAACGACTTAGATTGATGTGTGGCACTGAGGTGCTTTTCTTTGGGGTGCTTCTTTGACAGGTGATTTTCCTTCATCCGGCGCCTATGCACCCCCACATTTACAGCAATGGCCATATTTGTTTAGGTAAAAAGTTTAGAGCATTTTGGTATTCTGTGTCTCTGTCTCACTTGGTTTGTATCGCAGGTGAAATGGCACTTTTGTCGTTGTTTTCATAGATTTAATTGTATTGATGTTAGACACTAGAGTTTGGCGTGTTTATAGAATAACTTCATGTCACGTAGGGATAACTTGGTGAGACTTAATCATTTTTAGAATTTTAAAGTTTCTATTCTAGGACGTTGCGATTCATCTCGTAGGTTTTTTCGGGTTATGGGGCACCACTTCTCCAGTGCATCCTTTCACTTACATAAGGCCAGATTTTTAACTTGGGAAATCTGCAGTTTTGTCGTGGAAAATGTGGCTTAAGATTTATTGAGTAGGTTGTTAATGTTTGTCGGTGTGAATATACTGGAGAAAACTGTAATAAAGATGATAGTTTCAGTAGGACTTCAAGAAGATTAAAGTTTTTCTCAGCCATTAGTAGTAACGTACAATTACACATGTTGAGTGCTATGCTGGAAAGTTTAATAGACATTGAAAACCTCTCAATATATTCTGGTTAAGGCACTTTTGCTGTTTTACTGTAGCTATCTGGACAATGTCGCTGACCAGGCTTATTTATTATGATATGTTGACCGATAACCATGTCATTTTCATAATCTTTAGAGCTCAATGATCGTCCTCACTTGAGATGACTCATTTTCATGTCGCAATGAATGGTCATTCCTTTTCTTCCCACTCTTTAAAATATGAGTTATTGCATAGGTTATATTCGTTGACACGTGTTATCATCCCTTCTTTTTGTCCTTCCAGTCCATATAACCACTCCATCTGCACAACTCACTCTGGATCTCACAATAAATGTGTTCTGCTTGTTTAAGAAAAGCACAGGGTTCCCCTGTAGTTCATGATCTTGAAAAGTAACCTTACAATCATGTTGCATCATATCAGATAAGCGAGGAATTGGTAACTTGGTAGACCTGACCATATGACATGGTGGTGTTTTGTGGACAATACAGTCCTTTATCAGCTTTGAGTTTCTCTATACTGAGGAGCAAAAGAACTTAGAGAAAAAGGAACTCTTTAGTGTATGAATGCATTGCGTGCTAGAAGATGCGTTGCTTTTAGCCCTAGAAGATTGGGGCTCTGCTGTGATTGCCTTTCTGTGAGGCAGTAAGTGTCAGTAGCTTACAATGTCGTATTAGATTAAAGTTAGACCTGCATGCTGCAGCTTGATGGCAAACTTGGTGAATGTTTGTTCTCCATGCAAGACACTAACCTTACATGCTTGAATGTTGTGCGTATCACAATTTGGTGAAGTTTATGTGTATATATCATATGTAATAGTAATGAACTAATCTTTTTGTTTTCAGATATTCTTTACGATTCATGGTCTCCAGCCATGACTGTGAGTTCTGTCTGTCTGAGCATTCTGTCCATGCTGTCAAGCTCCCCTGTAAAGGTTCTACTCCCCACTAGCCATCAAAATGCAACATATTTTTTATTCTATAGTTAAGCTCGTTTTTTCCATGTCTAAAATCTCTCAGTTTGTACACAGGAACGGCCTGCGGACGATGATCGCTATGTGAAGAACTGCCGTAATGGTAGATCGCCAAAGGAGACGAGATGGTGGTTCCATGACGACAAGGTGTAAATAATGCAGAAACGAATCTTCTCCAGATTCCAAGCCATAATCGTTCCACCTTTCCTTCAAACTGCACACTGATTGTTCTTCTTCCGCAGCCTAGCTCTCCACTAATGAGTGTGTTTGAGAGGGCACATATTTCTGGTGTATGTAATGGAGAACAATGTAGTTCAAAGTTCTTGCCCAAGTAAATAATAGTGGTTTCTGTTACTGAATCTCGTGTCTGTATTCCTGTGTTTGTTAATGTTTCTCAAGTCTTTTCATGCTTTGTTTCCCTGTTTTCTACTGTAGTGTAGATACGAACCGGACCAGGTCTTTCCGGTGGAACCAATCAGCCGAAAACCGAGCTTCTCTCATCTGCTTGAGTCCGCACTGGTGAAACCAATCAGTTCAAAGTTACCCTGTTTTCCCTGTTTGTTATTGTTTCTCAAGTTTTCGACCTCGAATCTTTTGGGCTTGATTTAAATCTGGTGCTACAACCAACGCTTGGTTGGTTCAAGTGGTTAGGCACTTGTTCCCCTTGAGCAGGTTTCGACTTTGAATCGAAATCGACCATAAAATTGAGCCTTTATAAGTGTATTGCTGACTTGGACTCGCCGAGCAGAAGCATGGGTCAGGTTATGCTATTGATATGGAGAAAGATTGCAAGGTGCTCACGGATATAGACAGGCTTGGCCCGGTCTCAGTTAACCGGGCATGACCTGGTTGGTTAGATATATGGCCTTGGCTGAGTTATTCGGTTAGTTGCATTTAGGAAGGATGGAATGTGGTCTCCCGTTTGGGTCTCTCTGCAACCTTAAGATTTAAAGTAATGGCGAATCTGCATCTTTAAGCTGAAACTGGGTTTCTTTTTACGACCAGGCATGTCGAAAAAAGTGAGTGGGGTGCTAGCGGCATCACGCCGGGTTCCTGGTATGGAGGCACCATTGCCTGCTGCTACCCAAGTCTCGTTGTGGACTTACACTTGCTTTTCGACTGACCTAAGACCTCCTAACCCAAGCTACACCCCTTTTGGTGACTCTTCTAAGTTAATCTCGGACTCTTTTGACTGTTAATGATGTTTGAGGAGTGAAATCAAGCCAACTTAAAACTCGAACAATTGCACTGAGAGCGTTAGCTCAACGGTGGGGCGCTCTAGCACCTTTGCTGCTGGTGGGAAGTTCGGCTCCTGGAGGGTGCATGTGTATGTTAGGCTTCGGCCTCCTCTGGCAACCAAAAAAAACTTGAACAATTAGACTCATTATACATGTCCATGATAAGTTGATTGACACTGACATAAGCCATGTTCAGTTTAAAGCAACCTTAATCTTGTAAGAGTGATCAAATGAAAAAAGAAAAAAATTGAAAACTTGCTACCACTCAGCCTTTCGATGATTTGTTGGATATACTGGTGCCTTTTGAGCTTGGCAGAGCAGCACTCCCTAACGTCAACCATACTGAACTTTGATCACCTAGGCCTAAGCTGAGCATTGCTTTGCGCTAAACTCGAACTCCTAATTGCACATCTAGCAGCCAGAGGCCCTTTCACTAGGCCAAGTCCCCGGCCTCCCTTCCACTTCATCTGAGATTATCTATTATTGCAGAAGGACCTGTGAAAGAAGCCACTGCGAATTCTGTAACAGAAGGAAAGGCTGGTTAAATTGATGATGTGTTCCTCCAAAGATACGGATTTAATTTTGCTAGTAGATGGTCACTTTGCAAAGTGATTTGTGAAGACTCTGATCACTCATTATTGCACTACTCACTTAGGAGACAACTTGGTTTTGTATTATTGCATCGTTCAAGCAAAATTGCGAACCCAACTCATAGCTAACAACTCATTTTTCTGCAAGTAACAACAACAACAAAGCCTTTTCCGAAACTAGATGGGGTCAGCTACGTGGATTCTTTATTTCCACATAGCCTTATCACGTGTCATGCTAGCAGTTAACTCAATATAAAATATATCATACTTTATTGTTTCTTTCCAACACTTTTGTAGTCGTCTTCTTTTTTAATATTTTTACAATCTAGTTTTTGATATCTTCTTACGGGAGCGCCCTTGAGTCGTCTATCTACATGTCCAAACTATGTTAAACGATTTTCTCTCACCTCTATTGGTGCTACTCCCAATTTGTTTTTATAACCTCATTATATACGTTCTTCCTTATATGACCGCTCATCCATCTCAACATCTTCATTTTTGACATCTGTTGCATATGTTGATGATTAACTACCCAACACTAGAATCATAAAATATAGCAGACATAATTGTTGCTTTATAATATTTACCTTTTAAGTTTAATGGTATCTTCTTGTCACATAAAATACCTGATGCTCCTTTCCATTTTAACCAATTGACATTAATTCTATGTGTAACATCTTCATCAATTTTTCTATTACTTTAAAAAATAACCGTAAGTATTTAAAACTTTCCTTGTGAGGGATGCAATGTATACCAATCTTAATTTCTATGTCCTCTAAAGTATCCAAATGATCAAAATTTACATTCAATATATTTTGTCTTTATTCTACTAAATTGAAAGCCTTTACTTTCTAATGTTTTTCTCCATAGTTCTAATTTCCTATTAACTTTTTTCTTATCCACTAACACAATGTCATATGCAAATAATATACACCAAGGTACTTGATCTTGAATATATTTTGTTAACTCATCAATGACCAATATAAATAAATATGGACTTAAAGTTGATCTCTGATGCAACCCAATCTTAACTTCAAAAGAGTTTGTCATTCATTCATGAGTTCTCACGCATGTTTTTGCATTATTGTAATATCTCTTATAAGATTTATGAATGTTAATGGGATACCTCTTTTTTCCAAGGTTCTCTAAAGAACATCTCTTGGCACTTTAACGTAAGTTTTTTTAGATCAATAAATATCATGTGAAGGTTATTTTTTTAGGTCTAAATATTTCATAAGATGTCTCATTATGTGAATCGCTTCAATAGTAGATCTACCGGGCATGAATCTGAATTGGTTCTCTGTTGTACTTGATACTTGTTTTAACCTACGTTCGATAATTCTTTCGAATAATTTCATAGTATGACTTATTAACTTGATACCTCGATAATTTGAACAATTATAAATGTCTCCCTTGTTCTTATATATGGGTATAAGTGTACTCTCTCCATTTCTCAAGTATCTTTTAGGTTCTTTATATTTCATTAAATAGTTTTGTGAGCCAAGTGAGGCCTATCTCTCCTAAGATTTTACATACTTCTATAGGAATATTGTCTAGTCCTACAGATTTACTAACCTTTATATATTTAAAAGCCTTTTTTGCTTCATTCTTTTGAATACGTCGATAAAAATTACAGTTTATATACTTTTCTGATTTGGCTAACTCTCTTAAGCTAATACTAATATCTGTATTTTTATTAAAAATCTTATAGAAATAATTTTTCATCTATTTTTGATATCATCATGTGCTACTAGAATATGTTCATCATCATCTTTGATGTATTTAACAAAAGTAAGATCATTAGTTTTCTTATATTTAGCCTTAGTTATCCTAAAAATATCTCTTTCACCTTCTTTTGAGTTAAGCCTTTTATATAAATCCTCCTAAATTTGGGGTTTTGCTTCACTAACAACCTTTTTTGCTTATTTCTTTGTTTTCTTATAAGCCTCTCAAGTTTCAGTAGAATTCTTGACATAATGCAATTTGTAACATGACTTCTTTTCCTTGATTTTATCTTGCACCACTTGACTACACCACTAAGTTTTTTTTTGTGCTGGTACGCCTCCCTTAGATTCTTCTAACACATCTTTTGTCACTTTTCTAATATATATAGTCATATTGCTCAACATATGAGAAGGTGTACTTACATAATTTCAAATATTTCCTTGAAGAACTTTCTGTTTAAATATATCTCCTTCTTACATTTGATGTTCCATCATCTAGTTCGAATAATTCTATGCACTTTATTATTCTTTGTCCACTTTTTACCTGCAAATCTATTAGTAAAAGTTGATGTTGAGTAGTTAAACTTTCTCCTAAATTACCTTACAATCTTTAAAATACAATCTACCTTTTTTCCTACAAATAAAATAATTGATTTGTGTTTATCACAAGTCATTCTTTAAGTAATTAAATATTTATCTCGTTTTTTGAAAATTGTATTGGTTATAAAAAAGATTAAAAGTCATAGCAAAATTTAGAATCTCCATACCCTACTCATTTATATCCCCAAAAGATAGTTTCCATAAATACCTTGATATCCTCATGCATCTTTACCGACATGTCCATTCAAGTCTCCTAAACAAATCATCTTCCTTTGTAAAATTCTTTGAATTACCTTATCTAACTCATCCTAAAATGCCTTCTTTATACTATCTTTTAATCCTACTTAAGGTGCATAAGCACAAACTATATTCAAAGCCTCTACTCCTAACATTAATTTCACCATCATAATTCAGTCCTTTAAACCTTTATTTATAATAATACCAACTCCATTTCAAGCATTTTCCTTTCTTGAGTACTATAATTTAAAACATATATTCTCAATCTCCATTCCTTTTTCTCCAACCCACTTTGTCTTTTGTAAATATAAAATATAAATTTCTTTGAATCATAGTATATATCACCTCCATTAACTTGTCGATCAATGTTTCGATATTACAAGTACCAATACAAATCTTATTAACTAACTCTAACCTCCTTATCCCATGCATTCATTCATTCGGAAAATGTGGAGACCCTCATTATAACTTGTTCATTACATTCGGATGAAAATGTAGCGAGATTAACTTCTTTACCCATATCCGTCCATGATTTGAGAACCCTTTTTGTAATTGATTCACTACATTCAGATGAAGATATAGAGGCCCTTGCTTACTTTTCACTGCATTCGAGCTCTCCAGTGTGTCACTAAGAACGAATGCCCTAATGTGATGCTCATAATTTGTAGAATCTATGGTAGATAAGTCTGATAAAGTTTTACGGTGGTTGTCGGAAGCCTAATACAACCCTCCTCCTTTATCCGGGCTTAGAACCGGCTATGCAAGGATGATCTCTTACATGGGCGAAGTTAACCCATTTTTCTTGCAAGCCGATCAATAAAATCAGGACATCATACCGTTCACTGAGCCTTGCTCTTAGCCTTCCAAACACTTATGCTAACAATTTTGTAATTGAGGAATCAATACAAATTCCAGGGAGTTACTCCCACACAAAGCCAAATTTCAATGGAATGTTTGTTGGCAGTGTGGGAACAAGTCATTCGTGGCCTTCCAATCCACAATACTCTCGCCAAAAGATGGAGAAATCTTAACGGGTGGATACCTTCCGGACAAGGATGATCGAAAATAAGTGTGCTAGTTATTTGGACCATCATTCACATAACAACTTCACTACATGAGATAAAAGATGGAAATCATCTTTCTGCAAGATGCTTGTCTAATGGTGGAGTACATGGCTAGTAATTTTTCAACAAATCAGGCATACTAGTTGAGTGACTATAAAAAATCCCCGTTAGCTAGTAGTAATGAGCAAAAAATTGGCAAGCTTTTACCGGTACGTGGGCACTTCTTTGCCTTCGACAAATAAGCTATTGTCCTTGCATCTTACTAGTAGAAGCTTTGCTTGTTCGTTCACTGCTCAGCCCAGCCTTTCGGGGTGTCCTGCCTTAAAGGACTACTTTAAGGCTTAAAGGCCCATAAAGCGATCACAAGACAACGCCACATGAGTGTAGCTTGCTGCTACTATAATCCCACCTATGGGATACCTGCTTTACTGTAATATGGGTAAGTGGCTTACCCCATTATAGAAAGGTAGCTTCCGTTACTCACTCCCACGGTGCGGGAGGCACCTTTAAAAGTGATCCAGTTAGCCTAATCCAAGTTCCCCTTGAGGATTGAAATAATAACTGAAGGATTTCAAAGTCTGGATAGTCTTTTATGTTATCCTTTTGCGTGTTAGCAATTGAGAAAACTACGTATAGATTTCATCAAAAAGAATTTGCTTTTTAGCCTGATAATCTGATCAGGCTGTAGAGTGAGAATTAGAAAATGGTTCGGATCAAGTCCAAGCCCTCAGAATGTGAAAAGAATTTGAAGAACAATCTATTGGTAAACTGGATTCGGTGAAATCAAATCCAATTCAAATACTCCCCCAAATCTCCCTAAATGCATACTTGAGATAAGTCGGATTCGGTACTGGAGTTGGCTCAACCGATCTGTTTAAACCAATATAACAACAGCCCCCTAACAATGAGAGAGAGAGAGAGAGAGAGAATTCCTTATGAGTTTAAAGTAGGGCATTACAATATGTAAACCCCTTTTATTATGCACACACCCTAATTTTTATAAATACCCAAAGTACCTCATAAGATTTTCTCACTCTTCTCTAAAGTAAAATTCAGTAATTTTTTCCTCTTCCTCTGACAACCTTTTTTCATTCATTGATAAGTATTATATGATTATTTGTAGCCAACCATCATGTATTAATTACTTACAAACCTAGTTGTAATTAAACAAAACAAGAAAAAAGAAAAAAGAAAAAAAATCGAAGAGACGCTCAATGCGCCCATTTTCTCGAATTTTCTTGAATTTGGAAGGTTGTTTTTACTGAGATTATCGTATTTTCATTGCTTTGCTTGAAATCTTTTGATTTTCTAAGCATTTAAATATGATTTCTAATTTTGGGTGAAACCAAAAAGGTGACCGAAATCGCAAAGAGAAACGGGATATAGGAGCATCTCCTATAGGAAGGAGACATGGTTCATACCTCCCCTCCTTAAGGGAGACGTGGTTCAGGTGTGGTTCCTTTAAAGATGGCACGGCTCCTTTGAAGATGGAGATATGCATGTCCCATGTCTCCTTCAACTAAATAAGTTTTTTTTATATTTGATATCCATATTTTTATTATAGAATGACAAACAATTTGAACGAAAGTACTTACGATAGAAGAGATTAAGAGAAGACACTTACTAATCAATGTACTTATCATACAATAACTAAGGATTGTCAGTAGTTTCAATATATTATACAATGTATTTGTTAACTGGTTGACAAAAGATGTAGATAAAGAATTTGTTGATTAGAGAGTGATTGGTTAGAATATTTTCATGTGTTTGTGATTGATAATATATTTAACATTCCTAATAAATTTATTGACTATGTAAGATTAGTTGGAAAGAAGCATAACATTGTTACGACTATTAGTCGTTCGAAGAGCAAATGCGTAATAAGTAAGGTATGACATGCATGCGAAAAGAGTGACAAGTATAGGTAAAATCATGGTATTGAAGTTGAAAGGGCACTAAAAAGGTTGATTGCCCTTCTCATTAACAGAAGAGGGTAGAGTGAATGGATATTGAAAGTTGCATGTAGTGAATGAGACACATAACTACTCTTTAGGAATCTCAAAGGACACATGGTCTAACTTGTACCCATGAATTTAGCCTTCAACTTAAATATGGTTCTTTGATAGAATTATCAACTATTGATCAATTTTAAAAGAAGCTAGACATGGAGGAGGATACTACATGGAGAGGGTTATATTGTCAATCAAATTTATGAATATATCTCAAAGGACACATGGTCTAACTTGTGCCCACAAACTTATCTCAATTATAGTTATGTCCTCCTCGACCTACATTTATAGAATTATCTACAATATAAAAATTTGTTAAGATATTGGATGAGCAGGTAAGTCATGAGTATACTACCCTACACAAACCACTAATTTGTAGTCATAAAGGGAGATCATTTAACCAATCTATCAGTCGGCACTTGTAGACCTGGGAGTGTACACATGGTTGAGGATGTAATACCTCTCTTGGGATGGGTTGATCCACTTTTGGGAGTTGAGATATTGTCTCTACCATTAAGAAAAATATTCTCCAGTAACTTGACTTCGAACCGATTTATGAGATGACAATATCACGATTTATGGTCATCTTCAAACGTGTTTGGGTAAATGTTATTGGAGATCAAAATTGTAGATACATAGTCATTAGTGCAATTGTAGGACAAGGAGAGTAGTATGAAGCTCATAAAGAGTGCTTGAAGGAGGTGCCATGTAAATCACATATATGCATATGTTTTTGTAGATGGTAGTATTGATGTTGCCATTAGACGTATTGCATACATAAGAGATAGGGTCATTCCCTAGTCAGTATTAGATGATAATGTTAGATATGTGTTCAGTTATTGCTACTCAGTAAAACGTAGCGTTAATACTCTTCTCTATGATAGGATCAACGATATTTCTGCCATTAGTATTAGACATTCAACAGTTTGTTGTGAGGGATGTGTGATACATGTATTATCATCATATTGCATGATATTTTTTAGCAGTAAGCAAAATATCTATATATTTTATTACGTTATAGCGATAATTAGTACATTGAAGTAAATATTAATCCTCTAATTTGTTTATGCTTTTTTGTAGATGTACATGGTTGATGGCTCTTCGATGCCTCCTATTTTTCTATCATGATAATGTTATTGAGATAAAAGTATTTGGAGTTGACTAACTATATTTTAAGAATATATCGACTTTTATATACAATTGAGAGGACTAGGAAACGATGTTATACACGATATCGAGGACGATGACTAAGTTTTAACTATTGTCCATTTGTATATGTCATGATTGATAGAGTATGATATTTCATTGCAATAATGTATGTAGCAAAAAACCCAAATATCTTTCATTACCGTCGTCATTTATATATACAATATTTTAAATTTACAAAATAACATTCAAATACAATCCAAACAAAAAATATCATTGATCGTCGTCATCATCATCAAGTGTCAACAGATAGATTCGTTCATGGCATTGCTCATACATCTTTATAAGGCCTAACAATATAGGATCACCCACCAACGGTCATGGCACAAGCTCTGAATGTATTGATGTTTTTGCAAATATCTCACTTATCGCACTCATATGGTGATATATAAAATTAAGCAGAAGAAAATTAGTATGAGAAAAGAAAAAAGAAAAACCTTTAATAGAAATACAATGATTTGTTTACTTGTATGTAAACCGATATATCATGTTTGCTAGTTAGAGTAAGTTGAGGAGGACATAACTGATTGCTAAAATCTTATAAAATACATTGATGTATCCTTAAAATGTATCACTCCATGTATACCTCGTCACACTCGTATGGTATAGTGTTGGGACTCAAAAATACTCAAGCTCAAAAAAATGTGAGTGTTGAGCTTCTCAAGTCGCATCACGTGTGACTCATACTATATCTTATATATGTATGGCTTTGTAGGTTTCCTTGTAATGGTGTCTTATCACTACTATTGAGATGCCTTCATGCCGACCAGACTAACGAACTACACAATCTAGCACGTAAGGCTCCACAACATCTACACATAAAATGTATCTATGATATCATGATAACTTGTATGCATTATAATTCATATATTTTGCAGAATTATATGGCTGTCAATCAATATGTATTGTACAAAATAACACATAGGAATATATAACATTCAAAATACTTAGTCTGTCATCATTAAATCCAATTGCTTATGATATTGAATTAGCCGATCAACAGAAGATTGCTTGTGACATACACTACTCATCCATTGGCCTATTTGTGGTTCTTCATCCTATCTTCGGATCACATAACAACTTTGAAAGCTGGAAAGTACTCATAAATCTATACCAATAATTAAAATATATAACTTGTTAATTTCTTAACAAAAAAGTTAAACTAAACATAACATAAGTAATAATAGCAATATTATTACCTAAAGTAGGGAAGTATGCCCACTAAGTTGTTGTTCTTCTATTTAGGATGCATTTCGTAATTGTTTATACAAATACGCTAATATAACTGCACTCCAACATATCTGTACCCTATGTCTACACTTATTTCCAACATAACACTTAAAATTTATTCTCTCCTTCTAACTATCATTTCTAGTGTCAAGACAATAAGTTGAACCTCTATTAGAAGACCAAGTATCGCGTACACATCGTGAAGTATGATAGTATCTCTCCTCATGATATATTAAAGTTGTTTGTATTTGGTTGTCAACTCTCGATAAAAGTAGTTAGTAATGCATGATCTATCACCTCGTATAGTAAGTTCACATTTTCAATCAACTCATTGTGGTATGCAAGTTCAATCCAATTTTTGGGCCTAACATCCATCCTCTTCATTGGTTAAACTCTACCCACAATATAATATGTATAAGTTGTTATCACTTTTCGAATTATCTATAAATATATATTTATATAATATATTAGAATGGAGAGTATTGATATCAGTACGTGTATAAAAAGTATTTACATAAATTTATATTGAAGTTTTAAAGTACGTATTCCTCCCAGATCTTATATGCAATATGTCATTTAAAGTTCGAGAGTAATCCTGACATCTCTTATTCTCACTGTCTATAATATCAATCTCAGTATCTAATGTTGGCGTATCTTTCTCATAATATGAATGGTCAACTTCCTCTTCTCCTCGTTGTCATTTACATGGGTGTCTTCCATACGATATTGCATTGCACTTCCTAAATAAAGCAATGATATTACGGTCTCGTATTCGTACCCTATCAGTCATATATGCATAGAATTTTTTTATTTATTAGGTCAATAACGTCGTAGTGAGAGCTCACACTTAGTAGGAGACGTGCCCCAGGCGTGCCTCAATCAAAGTAGGAGACACACCTGTGGCGCGTCTCTAATCTGCACGAAGTTTTTTCGGCATCTAATAATATAAACAAATATTGAGAAATAATTGGAAATTGATATAACATACCTCGATGAATCTTCTTCGAATCGACTCAAGAAATGAGAAAAATGCATCCTCTCCTTTTCTTATCGATTCTTTATAAATTCACTGTTTCGATGGATTTCAACCCATTGTTAGTACAAATAACTATAGATCACTTGCTAGTAAAATGGAAAGCAAAGAATGACCGAAAGAACATAAGGTAATTTTGGAAAATAATTACGGCATTTTGGGAAAACCAGAAAAAAGGTTAAGTAAAAGTGGTGTGCCCGTATCAATCCTGTTAAATAAAATAAAAGTATGCTTCGATCGACTGTTTGCTGGGCGGCGATGCCATGGGGGTCATCGCTTCTCTCTTCACAGAAGCTCTTCCTTCGTTCCCCTGCCTCTCTTCAATCTCTCGGGAGGCCCACGAACGCCTTTATTCTACAATACCCTCTTCGCTCTTCCACAACACCAATCGTGGGCGAGCCTATCGACCAGGACATCCCTTCCAAGCTAGCTAAAAGGGTGAATTCCCTCACACCCATCTTTCGAATTCGTTCAAATCTCGCACACAGTTAAAGAACCATCTTGCTTCACTAATACAGATGGTAGGACGTTACTTATATCTGTTAAGTGGAAAAGTTTCTGTCCTTTGTACTCATGAGGTTGAGTTAAGCTAGGTGAATGATGTCTAGCAGACCAGAATGGCGTACGCGCAAAGTGGTGGTGTTTTATTTTTTCTAATAACTTTAATTTGCTAGGGTGTACAAATGAGCTAAGTGATCTGGATGGCTAGTGTCTCCTGTAAATCATCTTCTGTATCTTTAAAACGTTTTGGGGCAACCAACCAATATCTGTGGTTAATAAGCAACATGGTAGCCATAATGTAGCAAGAAATGCTGATTTGATAAAAAATTCTGCAGGCTATATTCTCATGAACATTAGGAACTGATGCACATCTGGTGCCAATTGTTGTCACATAACTTTATTGTAGTTTAGCAAAACTGCCTTCCAGAGGCTCTAGGAACAGCTATTATCTAATAGGATGTTCTGGTGCGTCAGATGCCCCTCTTTCTTTGTTTCGTTTCCCTTATAATTTCATTTTAAACCCCAGAGAGTAAGCATGCTTTCAGTGAGCGTCTCTCTCTCTCTCCGAAAAACATAAGCTTTGAGTGAGACTATTATTCTCCGTTTGGGAACAGAGACATAGGAAACCGCGTTTCCAGCCATAGTTCTGTTGTGGAGAGGATTCTTTTGCTTGAAAACAGAAAATCAGAGGAAGCGCATGGAGGGTGGTTTTGGCATTTCAAAATGATTCCTGATGCTGGTGTTCCAACATCATCATACAAAGACAATTGTTTCCAGAACTATCGATACAGAGAATCATTCTCTCATTTGCTGCACTGATGCACTTGGCCGCAAACTAATAAGACTGTTGGTAACCCCATGCACATTTTAATTTGGTGCTCATGCTTGCATTGCAAAACCAGGATGCTGAACATAGTCTTAGAACAGGGCAATACGGATGTGGTATTCTGGTTATGTATGACTGTGTCTATGAGTGGATTATGCTGTTTGAGAACTACAGAACAATGCAACAGATACAAAATGCATCAAGCAGAAGTCCAACTCTTTGTTGTGATAGCAAGCTCCTCCATATGAAGGTGTTCAAAATTTACGATTATTTTCATTACACAAGCCCCAATCCATCTCCGATTTAACCTCTCCTAGTCTCTGTCCTAAATCAATAGAAATTTCTTGTGAACCCATGTAGAAACACTGTTTGCATGTTTTTATGTTTCCAACAAAACATTAACCACATTGTTGATGTGGGGTACATCGTTGTTGTGATATTGAAAGATAAATATTATAAGGCAGCACTTGGGCCAGAGGCAGTAATGCTCTGTGCTTCTGAGTGTTGGGAAGACTTATGAGATGGATGTGTAGCTACATAAGGAAAGATTGGATGTGTAATGAGGTTATTAGAAAACAAGTTGGTATAACACCAATAAAAGATAAAATGAGAGACATGTTTAAGTTTTGTGACGTTTGGAGAGATGACCAAAGGGAACTCCAGTCAGAAGGTGTGGGAAATTGAATATGAACATCTTTTTAAGAGGGAGAGGAGTCCTTATAAGTTTTGGAAGGAGAAAGTAAAACATGATCTAATGCTTTTGGAGTTCAATGCCTAAGATAGCACAAGATTGAGCTAAATGGTAAATTAAAATAACCCACTTAGGTGGGAAAAGCTTGGCTTTGATTTTGGTTTTGGTTCCTAAGTACTTGGTGTAGGTTAACCTTTTCCATTGAGCTGAACTGCTCTAGTATAAATTTAACGTATCTTGCTAATTCTAAGTTACTGACAAAACCAAACTACCATCAGATTTGAAAGCAGTTGAAAACTAGTTCCTGGAGAAGCATGGCAAATTTCCAATGACTAATCTTTAACATTGGAAACTGTTCAATATTTATTGAGGCATACAATGGAATTCATGAATGCAAGAATTAGTAATTTTATCTAGGAAGGGAAAATGTAAGAGGTTCTTGGACCCCTTGAACTACGACAATTTTTGCTGATTAATTCTGACTTGCTTTGGAGGGTAGCATACTTTTGAGTTGATTTTTCAGTTATTGTTTTTTACTGCTACCGCCACAATAATAGTCATTGTTCTTTTGTTAATTTTGATGTTGTTAGGCAGTATGCACCTTCTTGTGATGTTAATATCAGATCACCGCTCCTTTTCTTGTGAAATGTAGTGCTTGCTTATGCCACATATTGTGTTTCTTATTTTTTTCCCGGTAGTTTAAAGTACTGCTGCAACACTTATCACTTGCATTGCTTTGTCTTGATTTTTGTTGGATCTTTTAGAATCTGGTTTATATCTTGTTGCAACTCCAATCGGCAACCTAGAGGACATTACACTGCGGTATGGATTTTCAGTTTTAGGGTGAAACTATTGGGCATATAAACATGGACACAAACTTGTATCCACACGTGCAGCACACGGACATCATATATACTTTATGCATCTTCATGTGTGCCACATTGCAGAACAAGTGTCTTTAAGCTTGTCTCTATGATACTGAATCAGGACCCAAGCATGAAGGATGTAACCATGTGAGCCAGGCTCTGCTAACATCTTATGTATGCAAGTATCATAAATGGTTTAATTTAAATAAGCCTTCAAAATCGTATTATTGGCCAATCATTAAAAATAACTTCTTGATTTCTGATTTTCATTTTGTATTTCTTAAATCCTTTTTGTTACAGAAAGTTGACCATGGTAACATTAAAGAACGATTTGAAAATTGAATATAAGGGAATTGTAGATACTTCTATTAAGATGGTATACAAATCCTGATGACGTTTTAGGGCTAGACTCACTATTTTGTGGCCAGATCCATGCAAACAAGCGGATGTCTTGTAATATAGTATTCTTGTGCTGAATGACAATATCTGTCGGTATGCATTGGACCTGCATGTGTGCAATTGCCTGTCCATGTCATTCATGTTGGTCATGATGATGGGAATAAAGATGTCTAATACCAAGACCACTCATGGACCATCGGGTAAAGCTGCATAAGGTATATCTAGCAAGTCTGATCCCACCTTCTGGAGGTGCTAAATACATTTAAACTTTCACTACCTATGCATTTTATTTTGTAACTTCTGTTGCTTTTGATCTTTCCAACAAGGCATGCATGTGTTTCATGCCTACTAGATATATACAGTGTGAGAGAACCTTTTACTTTTTGGTTCATTCCTTTATACCTTGTTCACCTCCCTAGTCTTTCTCTTCTAGCATCGTGCTTGATCCTTGTCTTTAAGTAATTCCAGTGGAAATTATCTGCTGTACAGTTTTCCCGCTTAAATCTTGCCATTAATGTGGGTTTTCATGTTTGAGGGCACTGCGTGTTCTTAAGTCTGCTAACTTGATTCTTTCAGAAGATACAAGACATTCCGGAAAGTTGCTTCAATACTACAATCAATGTTAGCCGTATCGCTACGATAACATGTATTGCCGTATCATACGATACGGCACGATACACCCAAGGACCCGTATAAAGGGTTCCTAGCCGAACATAAACCCATATTTTTGCGGGTTTCTGTGGTTTTTTCAGAGTGTTTTGAGGCATCTTCCAGTGGTTCTCTCCTTCTTTGGTATTCAAGGCTCCCAAAAAAGTGTTCTACGGTGTCCGTGCAAGCCTCCTAACTTGGATTGTGGTATATTTTGAGTGTTTTTTTATATTTTTTTTATATTTGTTGTTTTTTAGTGTTATTTGCGTTTTTCTTGTTTTGATTGACAAAATATGAAGTTATTAAGTATGTGGATATGATTTTTATTGCATTCATAAAGTGGGAGACACTCTATTTGAGTGTTATGTGAAGATTGGGTTGTCCTGCTAACTTATAAGACAAACCTTTTGTACTGAATTAATTGTGTGAATGTCTTGCTAACTTTTAATGTTAGGTGGCTTTTTCTTATAGAAGTTCATAATCAAGTAATTTTCTTCTTTGTTGCATCATGCCTTCTCAATTTTTGGATCCCTTGATTCCAAGTACAAAGGATATTCTCTTTAAAAGAGAATGATGGATCTTTTCGGTCTCTGAAAGTAATAGTAAATTTTAATGTGTTTATAGGGAAGGTTGTCAAGATCAATGTGGTTATACTTTTATTTAAAACAACAATTATTGGTAGGATAGATTCTGCATAAGATTTCCTTATGAACCTTTTGTACTGAATTCATTGTATAAATCAGTGTTGTCTGTATCATATGATACGATACTATACATCGTGGGCAACCACAATACGATACGATAACATATATCGTAAGATAGAGGTTATCGTGCCGTATTGCCCGTATCGTACGATACGAGCGATACGCTTAGGGACTCGTATAGAGAGTCTCTGGTCGAACAAAAACCTGCATTTGCGAGTTTCTGTGATTTTTTTGAGCACCTTAAGCTCTCTTCCAGTGGTTCTCCTCCTTCTTGGTGTTCAAAACTCCCAAAAAAGTGCTTCACGGTGTCCGTGTAAGCCTCCTAACTCGGATTAAGGTATATTTTGAGTGTTTTTTTGAATTTTTTTCTTTGTATTTTTTTTTGTTATTTATGTTTTTCTTTTTTTGAATGACAAAATAAGAAGTTATTAAGTGTGTGGATATGATTTTTATTGCATTTATGAAGTGAGAGATACTCTATTTGAATGTTATGTGAAGATTGGGGATTTATGAAGTGCTTTTATTTTCAAGTTTTTGATTGAATTGAAGTGCTCAATTGAGATGACAGGAAGGGGTGTTAGAGACTCCCAATCTCGGTTTGATAATCCGGCATGGCAATGAGGTACAATAGTTAGGGTTGGAATTTCATGATTGAAGCACCACCTAGCAGGGGAATAAGAAAGAAGTTGCTCCTTGCACGGGCAGAGATAGAAGTTTGCCAGAAGGTGTTAAATGGCAATGTGTTCAGATGATTGAGAGCATATAAGAGAGGAGATAACAAAAAGATGATTTAGGGATGTTTGAGGAAGATGATGATAATTCTATTGGATTCACTGATAGTATTCCTTCAGATGCTAGAACAGAGATTGGTAGTAGTAGTTCTCAACCACCAAACATGGGAAAGAGAGTTGTTGAAGATTTTACAAGTGGAAGTGGTAGAAGAGGAAGCTCAGGAAGGAGTAGAGGAAGAATTGCTTCTAGCATACATTCATTTTTTCCTCCTAGCACTACACCTAGTGCTCAACCTAGAATTTATGTTGCTATGACTTTAGAACAACTACATGATCGGGCAGATGGTTTTATGATGCATGCATTCCATTTAACGCATCAAACAGTTTTTATTTTCAAGCAATGACAGATGAAATTGCTAATATTGGTTCAGGATACAAGATGCCCTCTTATCAAAAGTTAAGAGGAAAGATATTAGATAAGACTGTCGTTGATGTACAAGAATATTGTTCAACTTTGAGAGAGTCATGGAAGGACACAGGATGCACTATCATGATAGACAGATGGATAGATAGGCGAGGAAGAACCTTGTTAAACTTTCTTATCTACCGTCCTAAAGGACTTATGTTTTTGAGATCTCTAGACATGTCAGAAGAGAGGCACACTGCAGAGATCCAAAGGCAAGAGTTTGATAAAGTGATATGCGAGGTTGGGCTAGAGAATGTGGTCCAATTGATTACAGATAATGCAGCTAACTATAAAGCAGTTGGGAAGGAGTTAGCAGATACTTATGGGACTTTCTATTGGACACCATGCGCAACCCATTGTTTAGATCTCATCCTTGAAGATATTGGTGAGATGGATGAGATAAAGGCAACAACTGAGTGTTTCCAGGATATCACCAAATTTATCTACAATCATGCCTTTGTATTGTGTATGATGAGATGATATACAGATGGTGCAGAACTTCTTCGTACATTTGCAACTCAGTTTGCAACTAATTTCTTATCTTTAGAGAGTATTGTGAGAAAGAAGCAAGCCTCGAAGAGAATGTTCTCCTTGGATGAGTGACAATAATTTGCAGAGTTGCTTGAAAATAGAAGAAACAAAAAGTTGAATGTGATTTCAGAGACAGTCTTAAGGAGTACATTTTGAAATGCATGTGTTATACTGTTAAGGATTACATGTCATTTAATAAAAATTTTGAGATTGGTTGATAGGATCTGTGGAAACAAAGAATCCATGTAGCCGACCCCATCTAGTATGGAAAAAGGCTTAGTTGTTGTTTGTTGTTGTTTGTGATTAGTTGATAGCGAGGAGAAACCATCTTATGGGCTACCTTTATAAAGCCATGGATAAGGCAAAAGAAGCTATTAGAAATAATTTTAATGGAAAAAAGAGAGATTATGTAATTGTGTGAAAAATTATAGATAATAGATAGAACAAACAATTCCATCAGCCTATTCATGCAACACCATATTATCTAAACTCAGCATTCTGGTACTCAACAAGCTTCAAAAGGGACGGTGAGGTTAATCGAGGCATCATTAATTGTATAGATATATTAGTCCCTGATAAGAGCATAGCAGATGCTATACGTTGAGAGAAGGAGATCTATGATAATCCCCTTCACCTAATGGGTTTGTCTGTAGCGATTTGCAACCGCACTAATATGTGCCCAAATAAATTATTTATCTTCGTATTTAAGTTTCTTAAATCTTATATTATTATGGATTAAGTCTCTAATGTTTGCCTTTTTCTACAGATGTTTGGTGGAATAGGTTTGAAAGTTATTGCCCAAACCTTAGAGATTTTGCAATAAGAGTTCTGAGCCAAACATGTAGTAGAACGGGTTGTGAAAGGAATTGGAGTGTCTTTGAACACATCCATAGAAAAAAATGCAACAGGTTGGAACATAAGATGTTGAATGACTTAGTTTTCATTCGTTGTAACATGCAGTTTCGTAAAAAGTAATCTTGTATTAGTTAGTAGTTTAGTGTTGGAAAACATGGTTGCGCAGCGGAGATTGAAAATCACAAACATAAAGAAGAGAAAATATGAAGATCGGAGGAGGGGGCGGACCTCCAATGTAGGCCACTCCCCCCTCTTTCTCTCTCTTTCTTAATCTCAGCATCTTAACCCTAATTACAACCTATCAACTCTTATATAAGAAGTTGTAAAATGTAAAATGACCAAAATACCCTTAGTACAGAAAATTACCAAAATATCCTTACGACTTCGGACAATTACAATAATACCTAAATCATCAAATTTACTGTCCTAAGATACCAAATGTACTAAAACTGACTCTAAACTTATATTCTTCAACACCCCCCCTCAAGTTGGGAGTGAGATACTTTGAACTCCAAACTTGCTAAAAAGCTTCATCTGTCTGCAATATTTTTATGTGTCTTCATCACCTGGTCTAATCTTCAACAGCTTCTTTGGCTGCAACATCTTCAACTCAGCCTTCTTTGTTGATCATATCAAGCAGCATCTCTGGCTGTAGTATAAACTTAGCCTTCCTGGCTATCATTTCAAGCAACATCTCTAGCTGCAACATCAACTCAGTCATCCTGGTTGATCATCTCAAGCAGCATCTCTGGCTGCAACATCAACTCAGTCATCCTGGCTTATCATCTCGAGCAGCATTTCTGGCTGCAACATCAACTCAGCCCTCCTGGCTAATCATCTCAAGCAGCATCTATGGCTGTAACATCAACTCAGCCTTCCTGGCTGATCATCATCATGACTTTCTTCATCACACGTGCACTAGTAATTTCTTCGAGGCTTCTGTAAAACAACTTAAACAATCAAGAACAAATGGGTAGCACAAGGTCCTTCTATGGATGTTGGTTGCTCCCTCTCTCTTTCTTCTTCTCCATAAGGTGATTCGGCAGCTACACTTCAAAAGTCATGTTTCTTCTACTCTTGAGAAAGTTGATTTGTTGTGATAGGAGGTACTACTCCACCATACACACTTCACACGGCTTTTCCGGCGCCCCTTCACATGGTGGCTGTAGTCGGTGTGTTGGTTGGGTGCTCTCTCTCTATCACTCAAATAGCAGAATACAGACATCTTCTTATACTAGTCGGTCTGCGCCTCTTCACATGGTGACTGCAGCCGCTTTTCCAGCCCTCCTGGCTGTTTACTTCAGCACCTCAAGGTCTTAACTTTCATGCTTCTTGGTGATACTGTCACATTTCATATCTTCAAATTTCTCTGGCCTCTTCTATGATTTGATTTTTCATACATATGTAGTGAAAAAGACTGATTTTTTGTATTCTATCTTTCCTTCTATTTTCATTCAGTTATTTTTCCAATAAAGAAATCATCACTACTACTTCATACCTTCTTGAAAGGTTTTATCTGAATTTTAAGCCCTCTTGAGCATTTTAGCAAACACTTGATATGCAGGTAAACATCTCTCTTAGGCATTTCATCAAACACTTGATGTGCTGGTGAATATTTCTCTTGGACATTTCATCGAAGACTTGTCCTGCATAGTTGAAGTTTCTCTGAAACATTTCATCAAGATCAAGCGCTGTAACGCCAGACATTTCATAAGTCTGGGCCTCAAGATTATCCATTAAAGGTAGCAAAGGTGACTGCAGGAAATCCCGATATCCAATCTCAAACTGCTCTTGTTCAGGAAGCGGATCCATCTTTCGGTACAAAAAAGCAATATATTCAAATATATTGTCTGCGGTACATACTCCATCACAAGATTTAGGTACAACTCGTCCTTATCAGTAATTCCAAAGAAGCAATGCTTCAACTGTACCACATTAGGATGGTTTAGCAGCTTCTTTATGTGGAGTTCCCGGTTCTTGTATCTCTTATCTTGCAATACTTGCTTTATAGCAACAACTTCACCAGTTTCTAGACATCTGGCCTGAAAGACGACACCAAATGTACTCATTCCAATAACACGTTCTGCCATATATGATATTGTCTGTTTTGGCTGGTCATTTTCACAACCTATAGTCAATCTGATGATATGACCCACTTCTGTGCCACTCCCACTCATAACAGTTGTCTCTGCTCCTTTATCATCTCGAGGATCAACTTTATCATCAGTAATTCTCATGTCATGCATTTCCTTTGGGAGCTTTTCAAAGGAGAGAGATTATGGTATTCCACGAGATGATATCATGAAATGGCATCCTATGAAAGCTCAATACAACGACCATCCAGCCTCCAAGCTCTCAATGTAATGAAACATGCACTCAAACTCTCCAATGTAACCGTGCTTCAGAATGACCAAAAGGAACTTGATTATATCTTTCGAAGAGGGTCGAATCAAAACCTGCCTCTTTCCCCTCTTCTCCGTATTGTACTTGCTCTTCAGGGCATCGTTCAACACACTGATTCTCACCATTTTAACAAATCCGTTAAGAGGGGGAAGGCCAAGATCAGAAACTTGTGAGCTCCAACGCAGTACAGTATGCTGATATCGCAACTGTACATGCCTCCTCCGATCTCAAGACCAGCAATGCCATCATTATCACCTCTCTTTTTTATTGCTTCCCTCCTTCACCTTTCGACGAGTTTGCCACTACTCCCATTGATCAAACGACTCTTATACCATGTTGAAAAATGTGGTTACGCAGTGGAGATTGAAAATCACAAACATAAAGAAGAGGAAATGTGGAGATCGGAGGAGGGGGCGGACCTCCAATGGAGGCCGCCCCCCCCCCCCCCCCCCCCCTTTCTCTCTTTCTTAATCTCAGCAACTTAACCTTAATTACAACCTATCAGCCCTTATATAAGGAGTTGTAAAACGTAAAATGACTAAAATACCCTTAGTACAGAAAAATTACCAAAATGCCCTTATGACTTCGGACAACTATAATAATACCTAAAACATCAAATTTACTGTCCTAAGATATCAAATGTACTAAAACTGACTCTAAACTCATATTCTTCAACATTTAGTACTTAAAGATTCAATTCAATATATTGTTTGACTTCAATTGTTAATGTTATTTACTAATTACTCATCTTTTTTTCTTGTAGGCAATTGAAAAAGGTAAATAGATAAGAAAATCAATTTGATCCAATAGGTTTGGATAATTTTGATATATTAGAAGACTGAATTATGGAAGATAACAAAAAAAATGTCCTCCTAACTGAAGAAGACATTGCATGGATTAATTTGGAAGGAGCACAACAACATTATGAAGGAGACGAAGATTTTGATTTTGAAGCAGAAGGTAGTGAGGATCTTCAGCAAGGAGAAGATTAAGATTATTTAGTTGACGATCGTGATTACAATATGTAAATGTAAATGTATTTCA
Organism: Brasenia schreberi; assembly: GCA_036023115.1. Lineage (NCBI taxonomy): Eukaryota > Viridiplantae > Streptophyta > Magnoliopsida > Nymphaeales > Cabombaceae > Brasenia > Brasenia schreberi. The sequence goes on from JAYKKT010000037.1 coordinate 2,473,135, forward strand.
TTTTTTGCTTCAAAATATGTAATTTTTTTCAATTGTTCAATGGTGAATGATCAATATATACTAAACTTTGCATTGTATGAATTCTTTGCAATTATCAAATTTTTCCTAATTTTTTCTGATTTTTTTTAAAAAAAATTGGATTTTTTTTATATTTTTAATATTAAAGTATGATACGATACGCCCGTATCGTGGACCAAAACGATACACGATACGATACGCGTCGAACAACACAGTCTACAATATCAAGACCCCTCTTGTAAGGTTTCTTCTTATTTTTCCTATGTTCCCAACACTATTTTAATATGACAAGAAAGGACAGATTTTTTAAGAAGATTCACTGGAGACATCTACACATTTTACTGTGGCATGTTCAAGTCAACTAACGTACTTCCTTAGAATGTAAGGAAAAAGATTTTTTCTTGAAGAAGATTATGCAGCGAGTGCTTTGCCTGAGCTACTAACGTTTAATTATTTCACCACTATACAAACTGCCATTTAGCCCTCTAACAAAGCATTATCTTGGTACTCTTTGACTACCTAGGTTAAAAGCCTTTTAGTGCCGCATAAGTGACAGAAAACATCCAGGTGTAGTCAATTCCCACATGTTTCAGAACACTTCAAAAAAATTCCTTGTTCTCTTGTTGTTGCTGAACTTTCTGTTCTATTGGCAGCTTAGTTATCACAAATTCAATGAATCTCAACGTGGAGCTACTATCCTGCAAAAACTTCAGCAAGGGGAGATTGTTGCATTAATTAGTGATGCAGGGACACCAGGCATAAGTGACCCTGGGGAGCAAGTTGCAAGTACTGTCTGTCACACCACTCTGATATGTGGGTCTGATTGGATGTAATGTCTATACACTTCATACCATAACATGTTTCCAAATTGAAGCATTACATGTCAATAGGTTTCTGGAAAACAATTGTGCTTTGGTGTAGCAGCACTTGAAGATAGACCACTTTTGCGCCTAATAAAAGGAGCATAGCAGGACAGCCTTCAGAAACCTACAAGGTTGTTCTGTTAAGTGGTAAACTCAAACTAAAAATGTGTTGAAGACAGCAAGTGATGATCATTCACGAAAAAATGGGTATTTTAGGCGGCACCAATTATGTTTTTCAGCCATTGTAGCGGTCTGGTAATAGTGGTCCAGTCAGGTTTTTCCACCAAATGTCTTCCACAATTTACCTTCTGCTTCATTAGGTATTCGTTACAATTTGCCAACTGTTTCTTTGAAGATCTTTTAGGAACAGGGTGCCATTTTTTGGCTTTATTGTTACCTGAGAATGTTGCTGTACAAAATAGAGAAGTAATGTTGGTTTCGTTTTCTCAAGCTCTCTCTTCTTGTCTGTTCTGTTAACTTTTGTGCTACTATCAAAATGTTCATGCAGACAAAGTTATGTGTGCATAACAGGATTCCTGTCTTTCCTGTTCCTGGGCCATGTGCTGTGATAGCTGCTCTTTCTGCCACTGGCCTGCGTACGGATGAATTCACATTTGGTAATAGCTTTGAGCATATGTCTTGCTGTTAATTATGTGTCAAGATTTTTTATCGAGAATTTTTTGAAACAACCTTCCTAACTAATCAGCTACGTCCACATAGCTTCTTTTGTCTAAAATCTTTTTCAAGTCCTTCACGATATAAATTGAGCAATGTGAGCATTTTAGCATTCCTTTGTTAAGAAAGGATGGATTGAGTAATTTAAGACCAAGCGGACCTCTAAAATATCACATGTAAAAGCCATCATATAACCGCTGAATCATTGCTCACAGTTGTTAGTAAATAGCTGACATTTTTCCTGTAAATATTCTACTTTTAGATGTTCTTTCAGCTACAAAAGAAGCATTCCTTCTTCAAGCATTCAATTAAAAATTTGTTTATGCTCATATTATGAATTCATGTAGCCGACCCCGTCTAGTATGGGAGAAGGCTTAGTTGTTGTTTGTTGTTGTTGTTGCTCATATTATGAATTCAAGTATTTTTGCATAATCAACCAAACTAGTGCACACTTGGTTCAGTGAGTAAGTATAGAGATATACTGGGCACTGTGGTTGAGAAAAGAATATCTTTGAAATATGTACACAAGCAGGCAAAAATTGAACTTTATAAATTATCTTATAGCAGGTGTCCTTTTATAAATTTGCTTGTTTTATGAGCCCCTTATCAACTGTTAGCAACAACAACGAAGCCTTTTCCCATACTAGATGGGATCGGCTACATGGATTCTTTGTTTATATAGAGCTTGATCCTATACCACGCTAAGAGTTAACTCAATAAAAGCTCGATCAATTCTTTATTGTTTCCTTCCATACTTTTGTTGCCTTCGTCTTCCTTCTTTAATATTTTCACTGTCCAGTTTTTCACACCTTCTTACCGGAGGTTCTTTGGTTTTCTTTCCACATTTCCAAACCATCTTAAACTATTTTTCTCAAAATCAACTTGTATCTTAGTCTTTTTTCTCTCTGTATCAAATGCTTACAGAATAAAAGTAATAGCTTAGAATATTAAGACAGGCTATTATTTCTACTTATGCACCTTCCTTTAGTCTCAATTCAGTTATTATGTGCTGTGAGTTTTCTTTCCAAGCATGCTGGAACAAGAAGACAAAGACTGCTGCTTTCTTCAAATGAAGCTGCAACCCAGATTTTCTATGTCCCTCCACACAAGCTCCAGATTTTTCTTGAGGAAGCTGCTGAGACATTTGGTAATTCAAGGTAGGTGGCGGAAGGATTCTCCCTTCTTAGTTGACCAAAGTTTGATGGCAGGGTCCATGCTTGCATACGTTGCAAAGCTTAATAGCTAACCAGCACTAAAGCAACGTGGCTACTAACAAGTAAAGATAGATTTTCTGTGACCTTTTTATTGACAGGTGACTGTTGCGCACCTAATAGTTCCTGTTTTTTCATGTCATACTTCTAATGGGAAAGTTATGAGTCAAAGGCTTGTATTTTGGCTCATTGTCAACTATAACTGGAAAACATTGATAGGTTTTTCCCTTTATTTTGCTAATTGATGGTTATTTTCTGGATTATTTAGGAAATGTGTTATTGCACGAGAGATGACAAAAATTCATGAGGAGGCGAGTCTTCTTGGTCAAGTAAAACTTGCCATTCATGAACATTACTATCTAGCACTAAAATGATTCAATATATCCTAACAAATTTATGCAGCATTGTTCAAATTTATCTTTGTTATTGTTGTTTGTGAGCATTTCCTCTTTCAAGGGTGTAGTTGTTCCTGTACCAATCATTTATCGGTTCTCACTAGTCTTTCAAACCATTATATAGTATAAAAAGGTAAAATCTAAAAGTTACTAGTCTTTTGAACTAGACAATCATATTTTTCAATTTAAGAACCAATGGCTCTTAATTTATGTTGATCCATTTTGCACTTCTTATTTTATGAATCTCATAACCAGCTGGGGAATGTTGAGATAGGACCTAGATTAGTCGTAGTTAAAGTAATTTAAGTTCATAGTTAAAGTGTGGTGTAATTTTCTGCTTTTAAAGGTACTTTATTAGAAGTTATTAGGGGTATAACAATCTTTTGAGTTATATGTTGTATATTAACCTAATGGGTAGCCACCCATTAGAAGTAGATGAAAATAAACAGAGAGAAAGGGAGACAACTGCCATTCTAGAAAAGGGACTACACCTTCAATCTCCTTTCTAAAATTGTTGTTGTATCGATTCTTTATAGTTCATCAAATATTCAACATGGTATTAGAGCGGAGCCTTGATTTCTAGGTCGTGGGAAGCGCACGAGTCTGGGAAAAGATTTTCTTTTTTGTTACGATTTGGTATAAACCTTAATCGGTGAAACAAAAGTGAGAAAATTCCCTACAAATCAATACTTTGGACAGGATTTGGCACTTCTATCATCATCCTTTGAAAAAGTGAAGCACATTGCACATATCTCGAGGTAGATATAGTTGTTGCATGCATCTCGAGGCAGTCAACAACAAAATTATGGTAATCCTAGTCATTACTCGAAAGAAAAATATGGTAACAACAAAATAAATTTAGTACAAATTACTTTCATTAAATTTGATGGAAAGAATTACAAAGCATAGTCTAGGGCATCAGCCCCTAGGTATTCAAAATATGGTACTATTTAGGGTCAGGGGAAAAGTCTTGGTTCAGAGTAGTGCGGCTGGATGTGGTGCTTACCAGGCAGCACGAGCTTCAGGATTCAGATGCAGCCCCCTGATCACGCAGTTGACATGGCTGCGTTCTGTGTGCACCCTCTTCTTGATGCACACCACTTATTTACTTTCCTCATTTTCCTTTTTCTGGTGGTGGAATAGAGGAGTCATCCCTTAGCGGACGGACTCAGTAACATGGACTCCCATTAAATCATGTGGCAGTAGGCGTACCATTTATTTACTTGAGACTCGCATTCTTTTGAAAAAGCTAGGTCAGGTGGGACTCGCCTCCGCTAATCGCTCACTTCAGTCAACATCACTTCTTTGTCGAAACAACTCTGGCATAAAAGACAATGCGATAAGAAACAGTCCAAAATTCGCCATGTCAAATAAGAAACGGCTCCTTTTTCTTATCAAATTGACGGCAAAACTTTTGGATTTTTTTCTTTACGTGTGTTCATGTATATTTATATATATAAATATAAATTATACTCATATTTTTTCAAACATGAGTAACTTTCAAAATGATGAAAAACAATCTTATTGCACTTATACCATAAAAAATAACTGTTGATCTGATCAAAAATTGAGACTGATAAATGAACAGTGCAGCTCATAGTTTTACTTGTTCCGCTCCCTGGATCATTCTCGTCCGTTAAATAAAAAAGACTTGAACATGCAGTACCCTGAGTGTCAGGTCAACGTCAAGGAGCTTTCATGCCCTTGCCCTGGTAGGGAGTTTGACTCCCAGGGTCCATATCCGTGTGTATTTTATTGCTTCGGTTTGAAGTATTCTTTCTCTCTTTCAGAAAAACCCTCAAGTTTCTATTCCAATAAATGCACGGAATGGCCAAAGAATAACAACGGAGAAGGAGAAAGGGATCGAGAAATCTCTCTCAACAGAGGAGAGGCTGTTCGTGAAAACATGGTAGAACATAGGCTGTTGACTAAAGGTTAGATCTTGTTTAGAATAAGTATAACGATTCTCACACAAAAGGGAGTTAGAACACATTGGAAAGGGCAATCAGATTGAGCGGTCACGTAGCAAAAAGATCTACGGCACAACAACAAAAGCTTCTTTGCTGAATCCTATTCATCCAATGGTCAAACAAGTGCTAAGTGTCAACGGATAATTTAAATGGTTTTACACCAATGAAGTCCATTAAGGGTCAATCACTAGTTGAATTATTCCCCTTCTGGACGGCTGGTTTCCGGTTCATAATAGGATTTAAACACAGATACAAGTGCAAACCATATGAAGCAGTTCAAGTAAGGCAGCCCGCTCCCCAGAAACATTTCCGGCTATGATCATTTAACTAAGACAATAGTGAGAAAAAAGGGATTTTGTTTCAAAACATTTTCTTTTACTTGAAAGGCATTTTGGTCACAAAGGCCAACTTCTAAACCAGATGGTGCTACTTAGATGCAAATGCAGTGGCACTAAAACCCTGGACTTGAGAACCAAACCACACTAGGGTGGTGAGACTTAGTGGCACGCAGCAGCACTAAAACCGTGGACTTACAATCCACACTACGAGCACCTTCATATCACATAACAAGAAGAAAACAAAGCATGGGAAGATATTAGAAAGAAGGCATGATTACTGCAGTTTCTTACTGAGGCATCTAATAGTCCAGTATAAAACCAATAGAGATCGTAGAAAAACTCAAACACAAAATTATATCCTAAGAATAGAGTCTTTGTGAGGCATCAAAATCAGGACATCAACAACAAATGTTGGAAGCAAGACAATTCAAGACACAAGGTGGATTAATAACCACCTTTGAGATCATTGACAACATCATACGGGATGGGTGTTACAGTTTCTAAAGTTGCACCTTCCACCATGAAACCAGGTTTTGGACCCTCAGGCTGTCGTTTAGTGCTGATTTTCTCACCACGTGCTTTTGCCTCTGCCTTCAACCTTTCATTCTCAATTTTCCTGCGCAGAAAATCTTCTCGGCATCGTGATGGTTGAACGTGCTCCACACGAACGTGGATCCTCTTTCTTATAATCCTATTTCCAACCTACTCACCAAGATACAAATGTTAAACAGGCCAACTTCCATCCTCACACCATCATCTTCTCCAAGGTCCATAAAAGTTAAATGACCATAAGACAAATGTCAGATTTCCAGAGGCAAGTAGAATGTAGCATCCCTCGTAAGAGGAAAAAGCGCATTCAATTCTCAGTATGAGATCATATGATCCTAATAACTCCAGGAACTTAATTCTTTGTCCATAAACATGCACATTATCATAAATAAAGTCTCAAGTTTGTGTCTATTCATACATGTTTCAGTCATTGGCCAAGGATAATGCTTCTAACGAATCAAGACCAAATACAGGACTTAGTATGCACAAAATTCATGCCAGAATGTCATTTGACCAGTTGCACTCATAGCGGCGATGGATGTGTCACATTCAGGTTGGGTTTGGTCATTTCAGTGAGATCCAACATTGCGATGTGAACTCTCCCATCAAATTATTCGGAGAATAGTTTCAATTTGGTCCATAGTTCAGGCAACACAAGCAGCGAAACCATGTGCATATACCAGACCTTGTAATTGTTATGAAGAAACTCTTTTAATGCAACAACAACAACTAAGCCTTTTCCATACTAGACGAGGTCGACTCCATGGATTCTTTGTTTCCACAGAGCAAGGAACTCTTTTAATGCAATAAAGAATTATCTAAGAAGCTACGTTAACAGTGCCAGTGAGCAACATGATAATATTTGGAAATCATGGGTGCAAGGGAAAGGAAACGGCTACATAAGTATAATTTATATATCATATATCTAATTGACAACTATCAAATACAACAACAACTAAGCCTTTTCCCATACTAGATGGGGTCGGCTATAATTGACAACTATCAAATAAATCAGAAAAAATTAATATGTAATAATCCAGATTACTGTTTTCACGAGTTAATTTGTTAGTAAAGTGACGACCAATCATTACTCATGTCGAGTGATAGTAATGCCGTGGTAAAAAAATATTTACAATAAATAGTGCTGAACATGGGAGGAGTTCAAGTGCCAGGTATGGGAGTGTGTTTGACATGGTCGCAGCACCCCAGCAGAAGTGTCCATGTGACATAACTAAGAATGGATACTAACAAAATTTTATCAAAATATTACTGAAAGTGACACATACATATTACATGTATGTGGCATACAAGGATATGAACCACACGTACTAAATGCTTATGGACAATAATCTGGTTACTCAAACATGGAGTAATCATAAATGCCAAAAGTCTGACATATGAACATACTAAGTCTAGATTACATAAAGAGCTAAGCATGCGGGAAACATGGTGAGTATCTGGTAATCTAATTAATCAAATACAGTTCCAAGTAAGAAGTCATGGAAATAAAACTGTCACATCCGTATCAGAAATATGGTCTCCTAACACCTATGGAACCCATGGATGAGGACATTTTTCAAATCCTTTTTTATCCATTTTGCACATACCCCACCTCAACCTGTTCGTGGTGAACAATTAGCATAGCTCTCATTAACAAATAATGATTGCCACCAGATTAGCAATAAGATGTGAACTGTCACATAAACAGTTCCGCTAGGGTGCTGCACCCATGTCAGACACCAGACACTCAAGACCTGTACTTTTCCCGTCTAATACAATGTCATATGTTTTAAATATTTTTAGTGATACATCACTAAGGCACATTACGAATATTGCTATATTAATGAATTAAACACCACATTTCCTCCATTTATATACTTTTGCTGTCATTCTTCCTTTCTGGTCTTATGAAAAAAACAATCCTTTAGTTTGATGAGATTATCAGTATATATGGAAATATATAAATTACACTTATATATAGTTGCGCCCTACATCCATGATTTTTCAGAAATGGTTGCTTCCAACGTCCGCACCCATGGCAACACCCACACTTGTGCCTTTCATGGAGGATCAAAATGTGCATGATACAATCTCATCAATAATAGGTAACATACGGTACCTACAAGAAATTTTTTGTAAAGCATTTCAAAATTGTGAACAAATACTATTATTACCCAGTGTTGTCCGTATCGGTGCGATACGTATCGTATCGTGGGGGCCCCGTATCGCAGATACGGTGCGTATCGCCCATATCGATACGGGCGATACGCCCTAGGAACCTTATAAAGGGTCCCGGCTCGAGAGAAACCCGTGATTTTTCGCGGGTTTCCTCTCTCCTTTTGGGTTCTTCAAGCTCCCTAAGAGTCGGTTTTCGCCTCCTTGGTGTTCAAAGCTCTAAAATCGTGCCCTACGGTGTCCGTCCAAGCCTCCAAACTCGGATTTAGGTATATTTTTAATGTTTTTTCCCTTTTTTTCTTTTATATTTATTGTTTTTTGTGTTATTTCGGTTTTTTTTTTAATGACAAAATATGAAGTTATTAAGTGTGTGTATACAATTTTTATTGCATTCATGAAGTGGGAGACACTCGATTTGAGTGTTATTTGAAGATTGGGGGATTTACGAAGTGCTTTTATTTTTAGGTTTTTGTTTGAATTAAAGTACTCCATTGAGATGGCAGGAAGGGGTGGTAGAGACTCTCATTCAAAACCTGATGATCCGGCATGGCAGTGGGGTATACCAGTTGAGGGTTCAAGGTTAAAAATCAGATGTTTATTTTGTGAAAAGGTAGTTAGTGGTGGAATTTCAAGGTTGAAACACCACCTAGCATGAACCAGGAAAGAAGTTGCTCCATGCACAGGCAGAGTTAGAAGTGTGCCAGAAGGTATTAAATGGCAATGCTTGCAGATGATTGAGAGCATACAGGAAAGGAGACAACAAAAGGATGATTTCCAGATGTGTGAAGAAGTTGATGATGCTACTGCCACTGGAGTTGGATTCACTGATAGTTTGCCTTCAGATGCTAGAACAGATATTGGTAGTAGCAGTTCGCGAGCACTTAGCAGAGGAAAGAGGGTTGCAGCTGAAGACTTTGGAGGTGGCAGAAGAGGAAGTTCGGCACACTGCAGAGATCCTATGAGAGGAATTTGATAAGGTTATACAAGAGGTTGGGCTAGAAAATATAGTCCAATTGATTACAGATAATGCAGCTAACTACAAAGCAACTGGAAAGGAGTTAGCTGATATTTATGGGATTTTCCACTGGACACCATGTGCAGCCCATTGTTTAGATCTCATCCTCGAGGACATTAGTGAGATGGATGAAATAAAGGCAGCAACTGAGTGTTGCCAAGATATTACAAAATTCATTTACAACCATGCATTTGTTTTGTGTATGATGAGGAGATACACAGAAGGTGCAGAGCTTCTTCGCACAGCTGCAACTCGGTTCGCAACAAACTTCTTATCTGTACAAAATATTGTAAGACAGAAGCAAGCTTTAAAGAGAATGTTCTCCTCAGATGAGTGGCAACAATTTGCAGAGTTGCCATAAAACAGAAGGAACAGAAAGTTAAATGAGATTGCAGAAACGGTTTTTAGAAGTTCATTTTTGAATGCATGCATCAGATTATTGAAAATTACTTGTCCTTTAGTGAAAGTTTTGAGATACTGGTGAGAAGGAACAATTTGCACAGCCCATTGTTTAGATCTCATTCTTGAGGATATTGGTGAGATGGATGAGATAAAGATATCAACTGAGTGTTGCCAAGATATCACCAAATTTATCTACAACCATGCCTTTGTAATTTGTATTGTTTATGATGAGAAGATGGTGCAGAGCTTCTTCGTATAACTGCAACTCGGTTTGCAGCTAATTTCGTATATCTACAAAGCATTATGAGACAAAAGTAAGCCTTAACAAAAATATTTTCTTTAGATGAGTGCAACAATTTGCAGAGTTGCCTCAAAATAGAAGAAACAGAAAGTTGAATGAGATTTATGAAATAGTCTTCACGAGTACATTTTGGAATGCATGTGTGTTGAGGATTACATGTCTTTTGGTAAAGGTTTTGAGATTAGCTGATAGCGAGAAGAAATCATCTATGGGTTACCTTTACGAAGCCATGGATAAGGCAAAAGAAGTAATTAAAAATAATTTTAATGGAGAAAAGAGGAATTATGTACCCGTGTGGAAAATTATTGATAATAGATGAAATAAACAATTGCATCAGCCTATTCATGCAGCAGCATATTATCTAAACCCACCATTTAGGTACTCGGCAAGCTTCAAAAGGAACGATGAGGTTAATCAAAGCATCATTGATTGTATAGAAAGATTAGTTCCTAATGAGAGTAAGGCAGATGCTATACATCGAGAGATGAAGATAGATGATAATGTTCTTTACTTGATGATTTTGCCTGTAACAATTCGCAACCGCACTAATATGCGCCCAGGTAAATTGTTTATAATTTAAGTTTCTTAAATCTTATATTATTGTGGATTAAGTATCTGATATTTATCTTTTTCTACATGTGGAATAGGTTTAGAAGTGATTGTCCAAACCATAGAGATTTTGCAGTAATAGTTCTAAGTCAAACCTCTAGTGCAACGGGTTGTGAAAGGAATTGGCGTGTCTTTAAACACATCCATACAACTGGTTGAAACATAAATGGATCAATGCCTTAGTTTTCATCCGTTGTAACATGTGGATTCGCCAAAGGTAATCTTGTATTAGTTACTACTTAAAGATTCAATTCAATATTTTGTTTGACTTCAATTGTTAATGTTATTTACTAATTACTTTTTTTCTTTCTTGTATGCAATTAAAAAAGATAAATAGAGAAGAAAGCCAATTTGATCCAATAAGTTTGGATAATTTTGATATATTAGAGGAGTGGATTATGAAAGATAACGAAGAAAACGCACTACTAACCGAAGAAGACATTGCATGGATTAATTTGGAAGGATCGCAACATCATCAAGGAGATAAGATTTTGATTCTAAAGTAGAAGGTGGTGAGGATCTTCAGCAAGGAGAAGATGAAGATTATTTAGTTGATGATCCTGATTATAATATGTAAATGTAAATATATTTCATTTTTTGCTTCAAAATATGTAAAAAAAAATCAATCGTTGAATGGTGAATGATCAATATGTACTAAACTTTGCATCATATGAATTCTTTGCAATTATCATATTTTTTCTAATTTTTTCTGATTTTTTTGGATTTTTACTAATTTTTTAATATTAAATTATGATCCACTACGTATCGTATCGTGGACCAAAACGATACACGATACGATACACGTCGAACAACACTGATTATTACTAAGAAGTGTCCCTTGATTTGAGTTCACAAATGTTTTTTCTACAATACAAATGCCAAAACCTCATATCTAGCCATTAGTATTAAGTTTATGTCAAAGAATGGTTACAACAGATCAAACCATGAAATACATGCTAGCATATTGTTGTCATGATTGTCATCAGAAAAGTACTTATAAAGCCATGGACCAACAAATAATTTGCACTTCTCTCATAAAGCTATATTTCCTCTGCAATATCCAATACCACCTCAGCACCTCATTTATTACAGTTAAGAACCAATAGTGCGAGCTGGAGTCACCCAATCTCCCAAAGAAAAGAAAAACAAAAGCAAGGGAGAAGTTCCTATAACTAAACCAGTAAAATCGACTCATCTTAAACCAAGTGAACCAGCAAGTGCACAAGCACGAACTTCCGCATCCCATGATATTTTCTACAAGTTAAAAAGGTAACACGCTCTTATATTCATGTGAAAAATCTTACACTGTAGTTGAAGACCAGATTCTTAACGAGCCATTCCCGTGATGCTTGAAGTATGCAGAATGTAAATGAATTCACTTATGCATAGAAATAGAAAGCCATCATGCAAGGAGATCTCCCTTGGAACATTGGTCCATTTCAATTTCTATATATTTAAAACATCCCTACCAGGCTACCACAAAGAACTGACATTAAGGATCACGCACTTAGCACACCTGACGGATCATTTCTAGGTGTATAGCGCTTAATTGCAGTGACAAATTGTGGTCAAACTACAAAATCAGAACCTCACGTATCAAATGGTAACCCTTTATCGTAGTAAACAGTGTTGTGAGACAACATTATACAGCACTTTGTCGTCAGAAACGAGAACATGTTGGCTTATCTAACATTATACAGCACGTTGTCCTCCTTTACTAGATAAGTATTGTGTGCATTCAAACGCCCCAAACCAAATCAAATAACGTGAATATATTGTCTGTATTTACATTATGGACGCCCCTATCCACCCAAAACCTCGACATTTGTTCGATTCAAGGATGAACCGAATACGAAACGATTAGAAACTTGATTCAATCTTATAACGCAAATAAATCAATAGATTAGATGCTCGGATCAAACATAAACCAACAAACGTAAGAGCAGTATAACAATAATACGATTCTCTTCTCATAGATGGTAGGGAAAAGGAAATAAGATAGAGGTGAGGAAATGAACCTGCTTATTGATCTCGACGCCGATGGCCCGCTTGTTGACATCCCAAACGCGGCCGGTGCGGCCATGGTAGAACTTGTGGGGCATGCCGTTGTGAACAGCACCGTTCACCTTTACGTCCACGTAGTCGCCAATCCGGTAGGTTCGAAGGTACGTGGTGAGCGGGATGTATCCCTTCTTCCTGAACGGCCTCGCGAAGAGGTCTCGCGTTCGAGACCGAAGCCCATGACCAGCCGGCATCCTCCTCTCTTCTCACTGCGTTCCCTTCGCGGCAGGGCGTATGGCGGCAAGAGGAAAGAAACCCCAAGCTAGGGTTTTATCGTCTTTTTGGGGTTCCGTACTGTGGCAGGTATGGATCGGGTCGGGCCGATTTTATGTTCGTGGGGAACATATAATAAAATAAATAGTTTAACCCAAACACAACCTGTTTGTTTTTCTTGTTTTCATTGTTATTATTATTATTAACTTTTCGTTACAAAGGCCGAAAGCCTAACAATACCACACACCCACATGCAAACCCCCTCCTCAGAGAGTTCAACTCCCCACCAGCAGCAACAGCCATAAGCTAAACATGTTCCGTTCTTGGTAAACCGGAACTGATGATTGAACCATAACCGAACTGGTCTAAGATCGGTTCTGGTTACAGTTTTGGAACCATCATTTTTGGGTTGGTTTCAGTTTAGATTCAGAATAATGTGGAACGAGCAATTTGATAAAGATTATTTTTATAAAAAACTTAAAGAATATCAATTTAAATATGATTCTCGTTTACTAAAAGGTGAAACCAAAACTAAACCGAATGAGTTCTAGTTCCGGGTCCAACTGGTTCCTGACTCGGTTTGGTTTCAGTTGAAACCACCGAGCCAGTTAGAAACCGACCATGTCTACATACTAAAAGATGTTAAAAGCTTCAGAGGCAATAGATTGAACAAGTTCATAATCTCTGGAAATGTGTGTGCAGTGTATCATATTGATGGCATCACACGAATGTTTAGTACTCGAAATAATGCTCCATGGTTAGGCCTATTTCCATACTTACCGATGTGAAAAAGGACTCATGCGAGAGATACAGACAATGCAACATCTCTCTATATATATAAAGTTTGTAGATGTTAATTCTTCACGTTCTTTCTTTCTCTCTCTCTATATATATAAATCAATCTCAATCATTCGATTGAGGTATACAAATAATAGAGATTCGAAAATAAAAAGTCAAATGTTTGTATTAGGGCAATCTAGTATCTTATAAAAAAATATATGATTTTTAATGTCAACCAATAGCCTTTGATTGGATCGTTGATATTGATTTGGTTGGAGTTTTCATATGAGTTATTTGCATCTTCAACTTTATTTTATATATATATATATGTGTGTGTGTGTGTGTGTGTGTGTGTAAGAGAAATAAAACCTAACAGTTATGTACCAGGGCGCATTCGTTGATGACATCCAAGTCTGACATTCAGTTCAAGTGTTTCGCTGTACCATGGACCAGCCAATCCTCAAAACAAGACTGGACTTGGACTATCTATCTTCATCCACATACATCTCATATTGACAAGGAACCCTCTTTGAAGTGAACCACGGTGAGACACGATGGCATGACAATGACAGGTCGAACCATGGCCGAGTTCGCGAAAACACCTCTCCTCTCACCAGTTTGTCAAGAGGGCTACTCGATCCACAACTGTGATGAGCAGAGCAGGCTCCTGGTCTCCATAGCAGGTTCCACAACTATAAAGAAGATGAAATCCAACAAGACAAATCACACCATTCTCGGACCAAGATCAAGTGTGGTCTCATGATCAATTGTAGTATTGAGCCAACTTTTTTAGTTAAAGATTGTTCTTTATCTTGCAAATCAGTTGAGTATTAAGTCAGTTGGGCTCAATTTGAGATCAAGTTATAGCAGATTCATGAGCTCAACTTCATTGGTGTCATTCACGAGCTCAATCAATAGCTCGATTGAGCAATGGAAGAATTTCGGAATAACGAGTAGTGATAGATGTTTTAGATAACCTCATAAATTCAATATTGCACTTGCGTGAACAAGCAAATCATGTTTTGCAACCCATGATAAAATCATTGACTTTTTTACTCAATGACATATGGTTTTTGAGGTGAAGTCTAGTTGGGTCAAATTTGAGTAAGGCGATATACATATATATATTGATCTTTTGCATTTTTTTATCTGCTTATTATTGATCTTTTGCATTTTTTGAGATTTCAGGTGACATGACTTTTATGCCGGAAAAGTGATGATCATTAAATTTTGGAGCATACAAAATCAGATATATATGTAAATGCAAACAGTCAAACTATTATACAACATGAGATTTAAATTAGGTGTGAACTGCATCAACCATATGCCCGATTGTTCATATAATTAGGCAGATATGAAGATAATCAAATGTTAAATGATATTAGTCATATGATTCACATGAATTATGTGTATAGATGGAGTTGACTACATATATAAATTCTCAGTGGGTCATTAATTTTGATTAATCATGATTTAGCCACATTTAAATCTAGGCAAATCACGGCACCAGTTATCGAAGACGACAGCTATTTGATGGAAACCGTAAAGTAATCTGTAGCCACCTCAAGCAAACCCACTCTTTTCATCTTTAAGCTTGGTCACGTTAGGTAGCGTCTGCAGTACAGGTTCGTTTAATAAGCACAGGCATGACAAGATCGGTTCGTAGAGAACACGAAATCAAGAGGAAAAGGAGAAAAGAACAACAAAAGATTTACGTGGTTCGGCCAAAGAAACCCACTCCACAGGTTTAAAAAGAAAAGATGTTCAACGAGGAGCGGCATATAATACAATGATTTCCCAATCAACTTTAACCCCTGTGCACACCCTTTGACATGCTCTCTCCATACTTTCCGTGACCAACACAACCTTCACTTTACGTGTCCAATTCGGGTTCCGGAGTGGGGTCACAATTCGTGTCCATCATATATACAAGCTGCATTAACAAGGTCGGTTTGACTCATGTATGATTTCTTAGTTCTCGTTTCAATCTATCTTGAGGCATTCCTACATACAAGGAAAAATATAACAAAAGAAAACATTGTTAGTTCTTATTTATCTTAGGTCATATTCATGTATTAATCTAAAGAAATCAGTATATATAAAAATTAGATCTTAACTAATACCCATTTTAACTAACCTGCACTAATTCTATGTATTACATCTTCATCACTTTTTCCATCACTCTAAAAAATTAACCCTAAGTACTTAAAATTTTTCTTATGAGAATATAATGTGCACCATTATCTTAAATAAATAAATGATCAAACTTGCATTCTATATATTCTGTGTTTATTTTACAAAGTAGAAAGTCTTTACTTTCTAATATTTTCTTTCCAATTACCTATTAATATTATCCACTAACACAATATCATCTGCAAATAGCATACAACAAGGCACTTTGTCTTGAAGATGTTTTGTTAACTCATCAATAACCAATGTAAATAAATATAGACTTAAAGCTGATTCTTGATGTAATCCAATATTAACTTCAAGAAATTCGCCATTCCTAAAAGAGTCCTTACATGTGTTTGTGTACCATCATACATGTCTTCCACAAGATTAATATATGTTAAGAGAATACATGCCTTTTCCAATATTCTCCAAAGAATATCTCTTAGCATCTTATTATAAGTTTTTTCTTAAATCAACAAATATCATATGAATGTTCTTGTTTTTTGCTCTAAATATTTTATAAGACGTTTCAATGAGTGAATAGCCTCAATAGTGAATCTTTTTGAATAAATCTAAATTGATTTTCTGTCATACTTAATTCTTTTCTATAATTTCATAGCGTGACTCATCAACGTGGTACAATTGATACAATTATGAATGTCTCACTTGTTCTTTTATATAGGTATATGAGGTGATCAACCATGAAAGTAACATGAAGACAACACCTGATTTCTTTTAGTGTTCACGGTCTAATTTCTTAGACACATCTCTAAATCTCCAAACCACCTTAGTATCTCTCGTTTTTCTTCTTTTGGTACCACATCAATTTTTATTAACCTCATTTATGAAGGACCCAAAGAGAGATAATAGAGCACCCATAGCATTAGGTCAACTGGTAGTGTTTATCGACGCCTGTATTGTTGGTGGGGAGTTCGACTCCCAGGGGGTGTATGGAGTGTTCGTGTGCATGTGTGTGTGTTAGGCTGCACTCTCCTCTTGTAACAAAAAAAAATAGAGACAGATAGATAGAAGATGCCTGTGGATGAATGATTATAAGTCCCAATGTACTGCCCAATCTAAGTTTAGCCTGATAGGGGCTTGACCGTGTTTGGAAAGATCAGGTCGAACTTTTCCTGTTCTTTGGTGATTGTAACATAAATAATTTCTAATCTTTTTTGTTGCTTTATAACATTTATCTTTCAATTCTGATATGTTCTTTTCACATGATACACCAATATTTCTTAGCTCATAAGCCTCAATTCTACGTTTACTTAATCCTCTTGCTGCTTTTGGAACACTAACCTTACATATTTAAAATTTTGTTGTTTCGTAACAAAAGGAACGTTTGAATGAAAGGACATACCGTGAAAGCCATTTGGACACAGATGCTTTCTTTTCTTTTGATTTTGAGTAGATATGTCCCGTTCCGGCCAAACCGTAACCAGTCACGAGGAAGCTGGAACTGAAATTTTAAACATAACGAGAGCCGTGCGGCCAGTGGGAGTCGAACTCCTTACAAAATAATGAAGTTCAGAAATTTTTATTCGAAATGCAAGAGCATAACAACGCAACGAGGACGCCCCACCTCAGAGTCAAACCCCACATACCAGCATCCGAACCGGAAGATCTCCGGTTTTGGTTCCGGTTTTAGAACTTGAACCGTCCGTTCCAGTTCCCGACGGTTTTGGGGACCGGTTCATGTCTAATTTTGAGGATAGATGCAGCAGTCTTTAAGAGAAGTGTTGCCTGCATGACCTTCTATCTAAACTTCAACGGCAGCCATTGGCCCAAATACTCCTCTCACGCAAAAGGATTAACTTAACAAGATAATGCACAAATCGGCTTCTAGCAATGGTATAGATGCACATTTGGTTTCTTAGAACAACAAGTTCATTTTAGATTCGAGAAGAATTATTTCCGTCAAAAAGATATTCAATGTTATAACCACAGTATGCCAGAAGACCTGCCGAACCGAAGGATTTTATTTTCTAGCATTCCCGTTATTGCTCACACACACACACACACAGGGAGAGAGAGAGAGAGAAAATGTTGGCATCAAGAACCCTAACGCGAAGTTCCCCATTAGATAATAGGTGGAAGAAGCTCCACCCTTCGACTCCCTCTCGGATTCACCACAAATTTCATTTCCTCTCTTGCTCTTCTCTTTCGCTTCCTGCTCGTGGTTCTTCTTGTCCTTCTTCTTCTTCTTCATGTGAACCCATTTTTGGTTCGTCTGTCGGGACACCAACGACGTCTCTCATGCAATGGAACCTCAGCCAGCGTCATGTTCTCGCCCTCAGTGCCACTGCTTGTGTGGTTTGTGCTCTACCTTTCCCCAAATTTTTTTATTGTTCATATGTTCACGGTGCATTGGATTTTCACTCATTTGGTGATTTTTGTGCCTATTTTTCACATTTCATGAATTTTCTTCATAGCCGTATAAAGAGCCTATTCTTTTCCTTGCCCATTCTTTGTTAGTTTTTACGCCTTATCTTTTCCTTATTTTTGCTTCATAAAATCGAAGATTTTTTTGGTTTGGAGAAGATTATAACACTGCGGAGAAGATTATACATGCTGTATGGCACAATACAAAACGATAAGTTTGGCAATACGATACACTATAGTGTATAAATGCGATACAAATAACACTGGTTGAGACCATCAAATGTTAAAAGAAGTGTTAACTTACGGCTACAACAACTAGCCATTGGGAGTTGTGTAGCCGTTGGGATCCGTTGCAGTTCCCAATGGTTAGTTGTGTAGCCGCCTTCTCCTTTGCTCTTCCAATGACTCTTGTAAAGTCTCTCTCATATTTGTTATCAATAAAATTAGAGCTTTAATGCTCACTTGATTTATATGGTTTGTTATTCGGCTTGGC
Source organism: Brasenia schreberi (assembly GCA_036023115.1). NCBI lineage: Eukaryota > Viridiplantae > Streptophyta > Magnoliopsida > Nymphaeales > Cabombaceae > Brasenia > Brasenia schreberi. The sequence continues at coordinate 2,491,760 of JAYKKT010000037.1, forward strand.
TTGTACACCAAGTGTTTGGTGGTTCATTTGATGATTTGACTTGTTGAAGATCTTTCAGAATTACTTGTGTTTGAGTTTGTGGATGACATTGGCAAGCTATTGGTGTTAATTTTACAAGAAGCAGTTGACATCACTAGAAAAAGCAAAGGAAAACTTCCAACCGAAATCAAGAAAGATGATTTATACTCCCAAAGGATAAAAAAGAGTCAAAACATGTTTGCTTTTAACAAACTGTTGGAGATCAAGTTGAATCTTGATTATCCAGCTTAGTAATTTCATTTTATATGTACATGGTGTGTGTTTTTGTAGAATCGTTATAGTGTGTGTTTATATTTATATTTAGGTAGGTGTAATGCGGATCCTAATGGATCAGTATGTGATCTATTAGGTATTGGGTCCTATTAGTTACTAAGTGGGGGTATTTAGGTCTTTCAAGTTAGATCATTAGTATAAATGCTTAGTGAGTCATTAGGGTAAGGGAAAAACGTGAATGGGATCTGGCGGCAGCAGGGAGTCGACCAGCCCCTATCTTCGACACATGATGGAAGTTAAATTCTTCATGGTATTAGAGCCTATTTTGGAAAAATTAACAGTTTTTTTTTTGGAAATCAGTCCACAAAAATCGTTATTGGAAGTTGCAGAAATAGTCAAGGTGCATAAATAATTTTTTTTGGTTATGTACTAAGGTGTTCACTGATTCTGGTTGAGATTTTTTCATTGGTTGGAATACATGTTATATTTCACGTGATTAGTGAAAATAACGGTTTAAGAGTGTGATTATATGATTCGTTACTGGTTGATTTGATAGTCTATTTCACAACGTGATCAGTTGTTGCTGGCTACTGCTTACTACTATTCACTTCTTGATTAAGATCAAGAGACATCAACTTGCTGGCCGATAACCACTTCTTGATTAAAATAAGGGTACATTTATCTGGGGTAATTGCTTGTAAAGACGATACATATCAGTGTTTTTTCAAAGATAGCAAGAAACAACAAAGGGGGGAGGAATAATAGACAGGAACAAACTAGCAGAAGGTAGCGATAATTTGTTGGACAAGGGCGAAACTTTTCAAGTCACTAATCTGAAGCTAGATGGAAAGAACTATCTCCAATGGGCCAGATCCATGGAACTCACAGTCATGGCAAGGGAGCGATGGGATTATCTTATAGGTGAAATTCCCAAACCACCTATAACATATCCTCCTTATTCTCGATGGTGTAGAGAAAATGCACTTGTCAGTGCTTAGTTAATACAATCTATGATACATTCAATTGACTGTACATTTATGTTTTTAGATTCAGCAAAAGATATCTGGCTAGCAGTTCAAGAAGCATATGCTCAGTGAAAGAATATAACAAAAAAATATGATATTTTTTAGAAGATCAGAAAGTGTAGACAAGGGAGTAGATCAGTAAGTGAATACTATGCAGAACTCAGAGGTCTGTGGGAAGAACTACAACTTTATTCTAAAACAAAATGCCAGACTTGCACACAAGATAGAAACGAGGAATTTGAAGAGCCTAAAGTGTTTGACCTTCTATGGGGCATATCATCAGAGTATAAGGCGGTAAAGAATAATATCCTCAGCAGAGAAGAGCTTCCTTCTTTGAGTACTGTATACTCACTCCTCCTCGGGGAAGAAGACAGGAAACCTTTGGAAAAGGAAACCAAAATTAATTCTGAAACTTTAGCATTTGTCGGAAAGAATACTTATGTTCCACCCTTTGCTCGAGGAAGAGGAAGTTATGGCGGAGGCAGAGGTAGATCTGGATTGATATATGAAGAAAAGGATAAAATAATCTGTTCTCACTGTGGTAAACCAAGACATACCAAGAAAACGTGCTGGGACCTAGTTGGGAAACCTGCCTACTTTTAGAATAAATCTAACAAGGCGTACTTCAGCAGTGATCAAAATGACAAACAAAAGGCTGAAGACAGTTTAACTTCGTTAGCTGATATTAAAAAAGAGATTGAGTTGTTAAAAGCCCGTCTGACAGATTCACAATTGCCATCTGCATCCACTCACAGTGACTCACAAGCAACCATTGCCAATCCCTTCTCATTTCTGACTCAGGGTAATATAAACTCTTCATATTCAAGAATATGGATTATTGATTCGTGTGCTCTCTGATCACATTGCCGCAAGAATAGTTCTTTATTCTCCACCATATCTCTACCCTAAATTTCCACATTTCATTACTCTAGCAAAATGGTTCCGTGTAAAGTGTAAGTTAGCAAAGGAATAGGTCATAAAGCCACCTACTCCTTCTACGTCCTAAAAACTGCTTTTATTAATACCTAGCTCGTCCTTTTAATTTGATCTCTCATGCAACAACTTACTCGCTTCTTAATTGTTCTCAGAATATTTGATGTCGATTCATTTGTCATACATGTGAATGTGGTACTGTCAAAATGATTGGCTTAGGGACACATGAATCTCAAGGTCTTTAATACCTCCAATCAGCTCCTTCCAAAACTTGTGTTGCAAGCATGTCAGGCCTCACAATCTTCTTCATGAATGTCTAAGTCATCCAAGTTTGTCAAAAATGCAAAAATTGGTTTCCAAGTCTTGAGAAAATAAAAACTCTTAACTATGAGTCATGTCAACCTCCTAAAACATATTCGATCTTCTTTTCCAAGTCAAGTCTCAAAGTCGAATAAATTCTCCTTTTCTCGTTATTCATTCAGACATACGTGGGTCCAAGTCGTATAACTACATCTGGGGTTTTAAATATTTTGTTACTTTCTTATCGATCTAATTTTCAAGATGTACTTGAGTATTCTTAATGAAAGAACATTTGAAATATTTTCTATTTTTACCTCCTTTTATACGCTGCAGGTTGAAACCCAATTTGGTAAGAAAATTTAAAGTTCTTCGAAGTGACAATGCAAGAGAATATTTTTCTAGTGCTTTCTCTTCTTTTCTGACGACTCAAAAGGGATTTTACACTGGGCCAACTTGTCGCCATACACCCCACACAAAATGAAATAGCAGAAAGGGGAAAATAGACATTTAGTTGAAAACGCATTTCTGGACATTGTTACTTCCATGCAAAAACGTCTCTGCTTACTATGGGGCGTATGCAATCTTAACTACATGTTTTTTAATAAATCGTACGCTTCTCTTCTTCTCTTGGTAATAAAGTCCCACATTCCATTTTATTTCCTAAAGAACCATTATTTCAAGGCCAAGCGTTCTTTGTGTTTTTTGTTATACTTGTTTTGTTCATGATCTCTCTCCAGTTTAGATAAACTCTACCGAGTAATTAAATGTGTTTTTCTCGGGTATTCCAGACATCGTAGAAGGATACTGCCATATTCTCCACCTAATAATCGGTGATGTTACATGTCCGCAAATGTCACCTTCTTTGAAGAAACTCCATACTTTTCTTCTTTTGGAGTCTAACATTATCCTTGATGTTTTTACGCATCTGCTCCCTATTTCTGGTCCATTCTCTTTCTCCTTTACAGAACAAGTCTCTCCTCTCAAGCCCCCAATGAACAAGAAGTTCATCATGCAAACCACTGAGTCATCTTCACCTCCTCTTATCACGTATTAGCATCGCCATCACGTACATGGGAATTCAACATTACAAGGAGTTTAAATAATCTTAAGAATCATGTCCCTACGCACCAGCCCACCTCTTACTACGGGATCCTTCTCGAACCCAATGTCGACTCATTTATCGCTCTTAGAAAAGGCAACTTTCATGGTCCATTTATAATTTCTTAAGCTATCATCATTTATCTCCCTCCTTATTCTTCTTTGTATCATCCTTGTCCTCTCAAGCTTCAATTCTGCAAAATTATTCATGAGGCACTTGATCATCTAGGACGCCGACAAAGTTCCATGATTGGATGAAATGCAAGCTCTTGAACAAAAATGGTACTCCGGGAGTTGGTTTCCCTTCCTCCAGGGTGGAACAACACTGCCTCGATGTAGGTGGGTGTATACTATCAAAGTTGGTCCGTATGGTTAGATTGGATCGCTCTTAAGGCTAGATTAGTAGCTAAAGGATATACTTTCAACAAATTGGTGTGGATTTCTTAGACACGTTTTCTCCTGTAGCAAAACTTCACTACAACTGATAAGAGTGTTATTGACTTTGGCTCTTGTAAAGGTTGGCCAATTACTTTAGTTTGATATTAATAATGCTTTTCTTAATGATGATTTGTTTGATTTATGGATTTACCACTTGGATATAAAGTTGAAAGGGAGAATATAGCATATGATAAACTCAATAGGTCCATTTATGGTCTAAAAGGTGAGCTTCTAGACAATGGTTCACTAAATTTTCATTTTTCAAGCTAACCAATGGTTTCAAAGCAATCTAAATCATTTATCTATTCTTTGTTCACCATACTTCGCTTAGGACACTCTGTTTTGTGGTGGTTTATGTAGATTATATAATCATAGCAGGAAATGATCAATTCATATGCTATTGATCAAGTCAAAAACACTTTGTAGTAGTTGTTCAAGTTAAAGGATACTTAGCAATCTAAAATATTTTCTTGGATTGAAAATTGCATCAAGTCTAAGCAATGGAATTTACTTGTCTCAAAGGAAATTACACTTTATCACTATCTTGAAGATACAAGTTTCTTGAATTGTAGACTTATTATCTCATGGATCTTAATCTCTAATTGAGTTCCACTGTGGGATGATCTTTTGAATAATGATTCTCAATACGGAAGATTGATTGGAAAACTTATATTTGATAATTTCAAGACCGATATCTATCTATACGCAGGGCTAAATAAACTTAGCCAATTTAAGGTTGTTCCCACAACAACTTATTTGGAGCTTGGCACACCATTTATAAGAGATATCCGAAATTTTCTCAAGCCAAGGATTGTTGTTTTCATCATCCTCATCATTACATCTCAAAGCATATGCAAATGATGATTGGGAAATTGTGTTGACACAAGGTGATCAACTACTAGTCATTGTGTTTTGGGTGGAATTCTTGAGTTTCATGGAAATAAAAAAAAAACAACAATGTTGTTCTAGATCATTTGTAAGGTAGAATATAAAGCATTAGCTAGTACCACTAGTGAGTTTATTTCGACTAAGTTCAACTTCTTTGTTCAGGAATTGATTTTGAGATTTCCAAATGAAACTATTTTTTTATGATAATCAAGTTGTTATACAGCCTTGCTTTGAATCCTCTTTTCATGAAAGGTCTAAACATATTGAAATTGATTGTCATTTTATGTTCTGAAGGCCAACCGAGAGATATCTTCACAAAACCTGCATCAGTAGGAGGATTCCAGAAAACTCTTCGTCAATTGAGAATTACAAATTTTCAAGATTCAACTTGAGGGGTGTGTGTTGGAGATCAAGTTGAATCTTGATTATCCAGCTTAGTAATTTCATTGTATATGTACATGGTGTGTGTTTTTGTAGAATCGTTATAGTGTGTGTTTATATTTATATTTAGGTAGGTGTAATGCGGTGATCCGTTAGGTATTGGGTCCTATTAGTTACTAAGTGGGGGTATTTAGGTCTTTCAAGTTAGATCACTAGTATAAATGCTTAGTGAGTCATTAGGGTTAGGAGTTAAGGGAAAAATGTGAATGGGATTTGGCGGTAGCAGGGAGCCAACCAGCCCCTATTTTCGACACATGATGTAAGTGGTCTTCTTTATCAATAAAATAAAGGTGTTTCGTGTTTAAATTCTTCAAACATCACTCAAGAAATGCCACATAATCATCCAAACATGGTTAAGAGTGTGGATGAGAGAAAAGGGTTCATGGAGAAAACTATAAACATGACCCTATGTCTGTTTCTAGGCATATCATACTTTTTATAGTGTATAGGGGCTATATGCCCTTGTTTTGTGATACTTTTTGTGTATAGACGTACGAAAACTGGTGACAACTGTCAGTGAGTGTCTTCCATCTTGATCTTCAACTCCGTCCACTCTAGAGTAAGATAGAATGTTCAGGGTTGATTTGTTAAGGTTATTTTCTCATACCCCAACCTATCCATGATTATCCCCTTTAGATGTGACATGATTCTCTTGATCATTTCCTAAGTTATATAAGGTTAAAAGAGAACATTGCCCCTGTATCAGAAGCATATTAGAAATACATAACAAGGGTTAAACCGGAAGTAAGAGAAGAATGTACAAAGAACTTTGCAGCCCAAGCTGAATTCAAACTGCACCAACGGCACAAGACAACTTGGCTTCATGCTGCTTTTCATTTTGAAAACAGATGTAATTCAGGGAAAGATAGTCTTCCTTGCTAAAGGCACAAAGATATATAGCTGAGATGTCAAGGAACCCACCATAATCTGGAACAAATATGATACAAATAAATAAATGACTACACAATCATGCACACACACACAAAGATTCATATATTTGGCAATTACTCTTGCATTATTCCATCCTTTACATAAAGATGCATCATTAACTATGGCAAGTAATGCAAACATGAAAACACCAACTTAACTGGATCTGATTATGAGGTTTATGTCACAAAAAGCATTCATATGTAATTTGCATGTACTGCATAGGCATGCTACTACAACAACAACAACTAAGCCTTTTCCCATACTAGATGGGGTTGGCTACATGGATTCCTTGTTTCCACAGAGCCCTATCATGTGTCATGTTAGCAGTTAACTCACAATAAGCTAGATCATTCTTTATCGTTTCTTTTCAAAACTTTTGTGGTTGTCCTCTACCTCTTTTAATACTTTAAAAATCTAGTTTTTCATACTTTCTTAGAGGTTTTCTTTTGATCTTCTTTCTATATGTCCAAACCATCTTAAACGATATTCTCTCATTTTATCCTCTATTGGTGCTACTCCCAATTTAACTCCACCCATGTAAGAGATCACCCTTGCATGGTTGGGTCCCAAGCCCGGATAAAGGAGGAGGGTTGCGTTAGGCTTCCGACGGCCAACGTAAAACTTTGTGAGACTTATTTACAATGGATTCTACAAATTATGTTAGGGATCTGTTGAACAAAGAATCCATGTAGTCGATCCCATCTAGTATGGGAAAAGGCTTAGTTGTTGTGGTGTTACTCCCAATTTGTTTCTAATAACCTCATTACGTATACAATCTTTCCTTGTATGACCACTCATCCATCTCAACATCTTCATTTATGCCACAAACATCTTTTGTACATGTTCATGATTAATTGCTCAACACTCAGAACCATAAAACATGGTAGGTCTAATTGCTGCTCTATAATATTTACCTTTTAACTTTAATAGTATCTTCTTATCACAAAGAATACGTGATGCTCCTCTCCATTTTAATCAACCAATATTAATTCTATGCGTAACATCTCCATCAATTCTTCTATGACTTTGAAAAATTGACCCTAGGAATTTAAAACTTTCCTTTTGGGAGATGCAATGTGTGTCAATCTTAATTTCTATATCATCTAATGTAACCAAATGATCAAACTTACATTCCATATATTCTATATTTGTTCTACTAAGTCGGAAGTCTCCACTTTCTAATGTTTCTCTCCATAGTTACAATTTTCTACAACTTTTTCCTTAGACTCCTCCACTAACACAATGTCATATGTAAATAACATAAACCAAGGCACTTCATCTTGAATATGTTTTCTTATCTCATCAATCACCATTATAAATAAGTATGGACTAAAAGTTGATCCTTGATGTAACCCAATATTAACTTCAAAGAGTCCGTCATTCCTTCGTGAGTCTTTACACATGTTTTTGCACCGGTATACATGTCTCTTATAAAGTTTATGTATGTCAATAGGCTACCTCTTTTTTCTAAGGTTCTCCAAAGAACCTCTCTCGGTACCCTATCATAAGCTTTTTATAGATCAATAAATATCATGTGAACTCCGCCCATGTAAGGGATCACCCTTACATTGCCGGTCCCAAGCCCGGATAAAGGAGGAGGGTTGTGTTAGGCTTCCGACAGCCAGCGTAAAACTTCGTCGGATTTCTACAACATGGATTACAAAAATTATGAGAATTGCTTTGGGGCGTCCCCGCCTAGCGACGTGCTGCAGAGCCCGAATGCAGTAAGAAGTAAGCAAGGGCCACTACATTTTCGCCCGAATGTAGTGAATCAATTGCAGAGAGGGTTCCCACATCATGGACGGGTGTGGGTAAAGAAGTTAGTCCCGCTACATTGCCGCCCGAATGTAGTGAAAAATTTTCAGAGAGGGTCTCCACATTTTGATTATGGACGGATGCGGGGGGTAAGGAAGCTAGTCCTAGAAAATAAGATTCGTATTGGTTCTTGGAATATCGGAACATTATCGGGTAAGCTAATGGAGGTGGTAGATACTATGATTCGGAGAAGATTCATATTCTATGTTTACAAGAGACAAAATGGGTTGGAGAAAAAGCAAAGGAGATAGAGGATACAGGTTTTAAATTATGGTACTCAGGTAAAGAAAAGGCCCGAAACGGAGTTGGTATTATCATAAATAAAGATTTAAAGGAGAGTGTAGTAGACATACAACGATATGGTGACCGAATCATGACATTGAAATTAGTGTTAGGAGTAGAGGTTTTGAATGTAGTTTGTGCTTACGCACCCCAAGTAGGACTAGAAGATAGTATAAAGACAGTTTTTTGGGAAGAGTTAGATAAGGTGTTTCAAAAGATTCCACAAAGGGAGATGATTTGTTTAGGAGGAGATTTAAATGGACATGTCGGTAAAGAGGCATTAGGATATCAAGGGATTCATGGAAACTTTGGTTATGGGGATATAAACGAGGAAGGTAGGGAGATTTTAAATTTTGCTATGTCATTTGATCTCTTTATAGTCAATACAATCTTCAAAAAACGAGATGAACATTTAATTACTTATAAGAGTGGCTTATCACAAACACAAATTGATTACTTTATTTGTAGAAAAAAGATAGAGCGTGTTGTAAAGATTGTAAGGTAATTCCAGGAGAAAGCTTAACCACCCAACATCGACTTTTAGTTATGGATTTACAAATAAAAAAATGGACAAAGAAGAAAAGAGTGCATCGAGCTATTCGGACTAAATGGTGGAACCTCAAAAGTGAGAAAGAAGATATATTTAAACAAAAAGTCCTTCAAGGAGATGTTTGGAATTATGTTGGCACACCCTCTGATATGTGGAACAATATGGCTATACATATTAGGAAAGTGGCGAAAGATGTGTTAGGGGTATCTAAGGGAGGTGTACCGGCACAAAAAGAAGCTTGGTGGTGGAGTGAAGTAGTACAAAACAAAATCAAGGCAAAGAGGGCATGTTACAAATTACATTATGCTAAGAAAACTAGTGAAACTTTAGAAGCTTATAAGAAAGCAAAGAAGGAAGCAAAAAAGGCCGTTAGTGAAGCAAAAGCTAAGATTTGGGAGGACTTATATAAAAAACTCAACTCAAAAGAGGGTGAAAGAGATATTTTTAGGATAGCTAGGGCTAGAGATAAGAAAACTAAAGATCTTAATTATGTTAGATGCATAAAAGACAAGGATGAAAAAATTCTAGTGGCAAATGATGATATAAGAAATAGATGGAAAAACTATTTTTATAATCTTTTTAATGAAAATAAAGATGTTAGTATTAGTTTAGGAGATTTAGCCAAGTCAGAAAAGTATATAAACCACAATTTCTACCGACGTATTCAAAAGAATGAAGTCAAAGAGGCTCTTAAACATATGAAGAGTGGTAAATCGGTAGGACCAGATAATATTCCTATAGAAGTTTGGAAAATACTAGGAGAAATAGGAATCACTTGGCTCACAAGACTATTTAATGAAATATGGAAAAACCAAAAGATGCCCGAGGAATGGAGAGCAAGTACACTTATACCCGTATATAAGAACAAGGGAGACATTCAAAATTGTGCGAATTATCGAGGTATCAAGTTAATGAGTCATACTATGAAATTATGGGAAAGAATTATTGAACGTAGGTTAAGACAAGTATCAAGTACAACGGAGAACCAATTTGGATTTATGCCAGGTAGATCTACTATTGAAGCGATTCACCTTTTGAGACGTCTTATGGAACATTTTAGAGCAAAAAAGAAAGACCTTCACATGATATTTATTGATTTAGAAAAAGCTTATGATAGGGTACCGAGGGAGGTTCTTTGGAGAACTTTGGAAAAAAGAGGTATCCCATTGACATATATTAACCTTATAAGAGACATGTATGATGGTGCAAAAACATGTGTGAGGACTCATGAAGGAACGACAGACTTCTTTGAAGTTAATATTGGGTTACATCAAGGATCAACTTTAAGTCCATACTTATTTATAATGGTGATGGATGAGTTAACAAAACATATTCAAAATGAAGTACCTTGGTGTATGTTATTTGCAGATGACATTGTATTAGTGGAGGAGTCTAAGGAAAAAGTTAATAGAAAATTGGAACTATGGAGAGAAACATTAGAAAACAAAGGCCTCCGACTTAGTAGAACAAAGACAGAATATATGGAATGTAAGTTTGATCATTTGGCTATTTCAGAGGACATAGAAATTAAAATTGGCACACATTGCATTCCCCAAAAGGAAAGTTTTAAATACTTAGGGTCAATTTTTCAAAGTGATGGAAGAATTGATGGAGATGTTACACATAGAATTAATGCTGGTTGGTTAAAATGGAGAGGAGCATCAGGTATTCTTTGTGATAAGAAGATACCATTAAAATTAAAAGGTAAATATTATAGAGCAGCAGTTAGGCCTGCCATGTTTTATGGTTCTGAGTGTTGGGCAGTTAATCATCAACATGTACAAAAGATGTCTGTGACAGAAATGAAGATGTTGAGATGGATGAGTGGTCATACAAGAAAAGACCGTATACATAATGAGGTTATTAGAAACAAATTAGGAGTGGCACCAATAGAGGATAAAATGAGAGAACATCGTTTAAGATGGTTTGGACATATAGAAAGAAGATCAAAAGAAGAACCTGTAAGAAGGTTAGAAAACCTAAATTTGGAAAGTATTAAAAGAGGTAGAGGACGACCACAAAAGTGTTGGAAAGAAACAATAAAGAATGATCTAGCTTATTGGGAGTTAACTGCTAACATGGCACACGATAGGGATCTGTGGAAACAAAGAATCCATGTAGCCGACCTCGTCTAGTATGGGAAAAGGCTTAGTTGTTGTTGTTGTTGTTGTAATAAATATCATGTGAAGGTCTTTCTTTTTTACTTTAAAATATTCCATAAGACGTCTCAAAAGGTGAATCACTTCAATAGTAGATTTGCCTGGCATGAATCCAAATTGGTTCTTTGTTGTACTTGATATGTGTCTTAACCTACGTTCGATAATTCTTTCCCATAATTTCATAGTATGGCTCATTAACTTGATACCCCGATAATTTGCATAATTTTGAATGTCTTCCTATATATGGGTATAAGTGTACCCTCTCTCCATTTCTCGGGCATCTTTTGATTTCTTCATATTTCATTAAAAGTCTTATGAGCCAAGTGATTCCTGTTTCTCTTAGGATTTTCCAAACTTCTATAGGAATATTGTCTGGTCCTACCGATTTATCACCCTTTATATGTTTAAGAGCCTCTTTGACTTCATTCTTTTGAATACGTCGATATAAATTGTGGTTTATATACTTTTTTGATTTGGCTAACTCTCCTAAGCTAATACGATCTTTATTTTCATTAAAAAGCTTATAAAAATAAATTTTCTACTATTTCTTATATCATCATTTGCCATTAGAATTTTTTCATCCTCATCTTTGATGCATCTAACAGAATGAAGATCATTAGTTTTCTTATCTCTAGCCCTAGCTATCCTAAAAATATCTCTTTCACCCTCTTTTTGAGTTGAGTTTTTTATATAAATCCTCTCAAATTTTAGCTTTTGCTTCACTGACGGCCTTTTTCGCTTTTCTTTTAAGCCTCTAAAGTTTCACTAGTTTTCATAGCATAATGTAATTTGTAACATGTCCTCTTTACCTTGATTTTATTTTGCACTACTTCACTCCACCACATAGCTTCTTTTTGTCCCGATACACCTTTCTTAGATTCACCTAACATATCTTTCGCCACTTTCCTAATATGTATAGCCATATTGTTTCATATATCACATGGTGTACCAACATAATTTCAAGTATCTCCTTGAAGGACTTTCTTTTTAAATATATCTTCTTTTTCGCTTTTGAGGTTCCATCATTTAGTCCGAACAGCTCGATGCACTCTTTTCTTCTTTGTTCATTTTTTTATTTGTAAATCCATAACTAAAAATCGATGTTGGGTGGTTAAGCTTTCTCCTGGAATTACCTTGCAATCTTTACAACACGCTCTATCTTTTTTTTTCTATAAATAAAATAATCAATTTGTGTTTGTGATAAACCACTCTTATAAGTAATTAAATATTCATCTCATTTTTTTGAAGATTCTATTGACTATAAAGAGATCAAATGCCGTAGTAAAATTTAAAATCTCCCTACCTTCCTCATTTATATTCCCAAAACCAAAGTTTCTATGAATACCTTGATATCCTAATGCCTCTTTACCGACATTTCCATTTGAGTCTCCTCCTAAATAAATCATCTCCCTTTGTGAAATTCTTTGAATCACCTATCTAACTCTTCCCAAAAAGTCATCTTTATACTATCTTCTAGTCTTACTTGGGGCACGTAAGCACAAACTCTATTCAAAACCTCTGCTCCTAACACTAATTTCAACGTCATGATTCGGTCACCATATCGTTATATGTCTACTACACTATCCTTTAAATCTTTATTTATGATAATACCAACTCTGTTTCGAGCTTTTTCCTTACCTAAGTACCATAATTTAAAACTTGTATCCTCAATCTCTTTTGCTTTTTCTCAAACCCACATTGTCTCTTGTAAACATAGAATATGAATCTTTTTCCGAATCATAGTATCTATCACCTCCATTATCTTACCAGATAATGTTTCGATATTCCAAGAACTAATACGAATCTTATTACCTAGGACTAACTTCTTTATCCCTGCATCCGTCCATATTTAAAATGCGGAGACCCTCTCTATAATTTATTCACTACATTCGAACGGCAATATAGTGGGACTAACTTCTTTACCCACACCCGTCCATGATGTGGGAACCCTCTCTGTAATTGATTCACTACATTTGTGCAAAAAAGTAGTGACCCTTGCTTACTTTTCATTACATTCGGGCTCTACAGCTTGTCACTAAGAGGGGACGCCCCAACGCAATGGTCATAATTTGTATAATCCATGGTATAAAACTCCGACAGTTTTACGCTAACTGTTGAAAGCCTAACACAACCCTCCTCCTTTATCCCATGGTATAAAAATTTGACAAATTCATAAGCATGCTATATCACAAAAATTAGAAGATTTGTAACTGCTACATTGAACATTTGACAGCAGTTGGTAAAGACTTCTCATGCATAATTAACACCATACGAGTACAAACATTAAGTGTTCTTGGATTCTTTTCAACCATGAGGAACATGATCTTGCACATATCTAAAATTTATAACCATAATATTTGCATCCACAATGCACAATCATTCATATGCATTAAGAACACTGTACCACAGTTATACCTTGTGGTAGGTGTTGGAGATCAACTTGAATCTTGTTAATTAAGTGTTAAGTTCATGAGTCGTTTATGAGTGTATGTTGAGTCGCATGTAATGTGAATTCTTTTATGTTGTCATATGTAGTGTAGATAGGAACCGAGTCTTATTAGTCACTAATTAGGGGTATTTAGGACTTTTAAGTTAGATTAGGATTATAAATATCTAGTGTGTAATTTAGGTTAAATATAAGAGAGGGACGTGTGAGAGGTCACGACAGCTATAGCGGCGTCGACCTGCTCCTTACTTTAATCTTGTAATTTTTCCTCCTTTCTTAAATGAAGATGATGATGTTTTCGTGTAATTACAACATGGTATTAGAGCTTTATCGTGGTGATTTAACATTTGAGGTAAGTGATTTCTTTAAATTTGTGACAGCTGGCAACAATTTTTTGGTTTGGGCCAGATTTATGGTATTATTTTTTGTTTATATTGTGGAGAATCGTGAAACACACAAGCACATTTTTCACCTTCGAGATTAATCTTTGGATTAACATTTAACAAGATTGTATCAAGCCTGTGCAACACAATAAGAGAAGCATATTCAGAATTGCAGTAATCGTTGGATTGATCTATTCAGTTGGAAGATATCGATATATAGTGGGCTTGCAAAAAAAAGAATACTACAACATTATAGACTTCGTTTTCGATTCGTTAATCAGCCGTATATATGCAGAACTGAACATCTATATGCATTTGCGTCCAGCTAGCCATTGGAATTAAGATTTGATTATTTGAGAAATCTATCAAGAAACTCAAGATTCATATCAAGATGGAAAGGACAAAAATTATCGATGGAAGCAAACACAACTCCTCAAACAAAGGAGAATCATTTCAAATCACAAATCTGAAGTTAGATGGTAAGAACTATCTTTAGTAGACTCGATCCATTGAACTGACAATCATGGCAAGGGGGCGATGGGATTACTTAACTGGTGATATACTTCGACCTCCAGTTAAATATCCCTTTTATTCCCGATGGCTTAGGGAGAATGCACTAGTAAGTGCATGGCTGATTCAATCCATGACACCGTCTATTGGCAATACCTTCATGTTTTTGAAAAGTGCTAGGGATATTTGATTAGTAGTACAGGAGGCTTATGCTCAGCAAAAAAATATTGTTAAGAAATATGATCTCATAGAAAAAATCAGAAAATGCAGGCAGCAAGGATGATCGGTCAGTGAATACTATGCAGAACTCAGAGGATTATGGGAAGAATTACAATTCTATTCTAAGACAAAGTGTCAAAATTGCATACAAGAGCACAATGAAGAGTTCGAAGAATGAAAAGTATTTGATCTTTTCTGGGGTATCTTTTCAGAATATGAGACCGTAAAGAATAATATTCTTAGCAGAGAGGAGCTTCCACCCTTGAGTACTGTATACTCACTACTATTTCGGGAAGAAGACAGAAAACATTTAGAGAAGGAAACTAAAATCAATTAAGAGACATCGATATTTCTGAGAAGAAACACTCCAACTCCTTCTTTCTCTCGAGGAAGGAGAAGTTTTGGACGTGACAAGGGAAGATCTATATTGACTTCTGAAGAAAAGGATAAATTAACCTGTTCTCATTGCGGAAAATCACGACATACAAAGAAAACTTGTTAGGAATTAGTTGGCAGACCTACTCACTTTTAGAATAGATTCAACAAAGCCTATTACAATAGTGATCAAAATGAGAAATAAAGTAATGAAAACAGTGGGACTACATTGGGAGACATGAAGAAAGAGATTGAATTACTTAAAGCTCGCTTGACTGATTCTCATACGCCATCTACATCCTCCAATAGTGATTCTCAAGCAGTTATGGCATATCCTTTTTCCTTCTTGACTCAGGATAATATCAGTATTCCTCATTCTAAGATATGAATTATTGACTCTGGGGCCACAGATCATATGGTCATTAGGAGAGATTTTTTCGATAACTATGAGTTGACTCAAGAACAAATTAATATTAAATTGGCAAATGGCTCACACACTCAACAGTTGGAAAAGGGAGTATCACTACATCTTTTGACATATTGAAAAATGTTTTACATGTTCCAAATATATCAGTCAATTTATTATCAGTTTTTGCCATGACATAGGATTTAAAATGTCGCATGATATTTGACTCGACTGGATGTTTCTTTCAAGAACTAAGGACGGGGAGGATATTTGGTTAGAGTAGTGTAAGGAGAGGCCTCTATTTTTGTGAGGAGAATAAGGGAGCAGCTATGCAATTAACTGTCATTACAGGAAAAATGAAGGAGGAACTACCTCGCTGGCACCAGAGACTAGGACATTTGTCGTTATCGAAACTTAGAATGTTATTACCTGAATTCAGTCATTGTAATAATTTGAATTTGAATTGTGAAACTTGCTAGAAGGTAAAAAAACACCATCGTATTTCTTTTCCGTCTAGTGAAGAAAAATCCTCTATTCCCTTTGAAATTGTTCACTCTGATATTTGGGGTCCTTGCTCCACTACCTCATTGCATGGATACAAGTATTTTATCTCTTTTATTGATTATTGTACTAGATTTACTATGATATATCTCGTAAAAAAATAAGGATGAAGTGAAGAACATTCTTTCCATATACTGTCAGTTTGTGCATACTCAGTTTCAACATACTATGAGAGTTTTTCGTAGTGATAATGGAGGTGAATTTATGTCTGAAGCACTTCACTCATATTTCCTAGATCATGGAATTTTGCACCAGACCTCATGTGCATATTCTCCACAACAGAACGGTGTAGCTGAGAGAAAAAATCGACATTTTCTAGAAGTTGTTAGAACTCTATTAATTGGAAGTAATACTCCAAAATGTTATTGGAGTGATGCAGTCTTAACTGCAATTTTCCTTATAAATCATATGCCTATCATGGTTCTCAATGATAATACTCCATTTTATTCATTATGTCAGTCCCAAAAATAATTTCACCTATTACCAAGAGTATTTGGATCTACATGTTTTATTCATATTCATCATGGCTTTAGGGATAAACTAGATGCAAGATCAATTAAATGCATCTTTTTGGGGTACTCTTCTACTAAGAAGGGGTACAAGTGCTATGATCCCTCTAGAAGAAAGTTATATGTAAAATGGATGTTACCTTTCATGAAGATACACCATTTTACAAAATGCAGGAAGACCTCCCATCAGATATACAATCTTCTCATGTGATACCACTTCCACCAATTGAAATTCTACCAGTATATGAAGAGGCAGGGGAGAAAATGATACTCCCTGAAGATGATACTCCTTGAAGAGAAGGTATGGCAGGTATATAATAGAGGTTGCAAAAAGACCTTTCTACCACATTAGTCGATCACTCTAAACCAAAATCCTCACCTTGAATCAGATCTAACTCCTACTCAGGTAACTTCTCATAATTCATTTAGTGAGTTGGGTGATTTACCTATTGCAATCAGAAAGGGAAAGCGTACAATTGCTAAATATTCATTGAAAAAAATGGTATCATACTCTAATTATCCTAGAGAATATCAATTATTTATGATGAATACAGACACTACTTTTATCCCAAGAACATTTGAAGAAGCTAAACAACATCCGGAATGGAAGGTAGCTATGGAAGAAGAAATCTCAGCCCTGGTACACAACAAGACATGGGAACTGACATATCTATCATCAGAAAGAAAGACAATGTGTATTCTCTGTAAAGTATAATGCTTATGAGAATATAGAAGGATATAAAGCAAGATTAGTAGCTAAAGAATACAGCCAATCATACGGTATAGATTACATAGAAACATTTGCTCCAGTGATTAAGATGAACACCATCAGAATTATTTTAAGCTTCACAGTCAATAAAGGATGGAAATTATGGCAGTTGGATGTTAAGAATGCATTTCTTCAGGGAGACCTCATAGAAGATATTTATATGGACCTACCACCTAGATACATTCATGGGCAGAAACAATGTATGGTATGTAAATTAAAGAAGTGAATTTATGGTTTGAAACAATCCCCACGAGCATGGCTTGAAAAATTTAGTGATGATGTTCTGACTTTGGGCTTTAAGCAGTGTGAGAGTGATCATACTCTCTTTATCAAGTAGGGTCAGAAAAATATCATGTTATAAGTGTTAAAGATTGTTGGTTATAATGTGTTATGAGTTAATTAGATGTAATGGGTCAAATAGCAGTCTTTATGTGTCTTATTATAATGTCGTTACTTGTCTTTTTGTATGTTATATCCATTTAGTAGTAACTAGGTATGATTAGGGGTAATTTAGGAATTCAAGTTAGAAGGGTTATAAATAGGTAGGTTAGGGTTAATTCATGATTAACGTGAAAGAGTCTGGACGGCTGCACATATAGGGTGTATTCAGCATTTTTGTAAGTTGTTTACTATCAATGAATGCTATTATTTTCAACATGGTATAAGAGCCTATAAGGCCTGTACATCTACAATTTTTTCTTTAAAAGAATCGGATTTATTTGTGGAAAAGTGGTTATCAGATCTGGGAAGAAAACTATAGTGAAACAGTCTCTTGGAAGGTGTGTTTACTACGAGAACTAAGGAGCAGGCCATCACAGTTTCTTCATTTTTTTGGCAGCCGATTTCTCATTGGGATGACGAACTGGCAAGGCAACAAACATCAGTTTATTGGAGCCGATTCACTCTTCTCTTCTCCAGCAATGTGAGAAACGAAGACAAACGAATTCTGCCCTAATCTATTGATGTACTTGGAAAACTGCAGCCTATGAAAGCTTTCTATATATAGGCAGATTCTTCACTTTGTAGCCCAAATCATATTATGCTCGTGTAGGAGGCTGATTCTTCGTATTGTTGTTCACATCAGATTATATTTGTTTAGGTAAAACTGATTGTTATTGGTATTTTTATTTGAAATTGCATATATATGGCAAGTAAGGGCAAGGGGATTGAAAACCCTTTTGTCATATCTAAACATACCATCAATGAAAAAGGAGAGACCTTTTAGATTACAACAACTAAATTGGATGGCAGAAACTTCTTGGAATGGTCTAGGTCAGTGGAATTGGCTATTATTGCCAGGGGGAGATGGGTACACCTAACAGGTCTAACACCGAGCCCAGATACAAATGATGCACAATATCCTATTTGGAGAAGAGAAGATGCATTAATTTCATCTTGGCTACTTCAGTCTATGATTCCATCAATAGCGAAAACCTTTATGTTTCTTCAATCTGCTCATGAAATTTGGTGTGTAGTCTCTGAAGCTTATTCCAGAAAAAAGAATGTAGCAAAAGAGTATGAGATTTTAAAAAGGATCAGAAACTGTAAACCAGGAACGCGTTCTATCAGTGAATATTATGCAGATCTTAGAGGACTTTGTGATGAACTTCTGTATTATATGAATATCAAGTGTTCTTCGTGTTACATTGAAAAAAAAAGAGAGATGGAGAAGAAAAAGGTATTTGACTTATTGTGGGGTGTAAATTCAGAATTTGAGTCCATAAAACTCAATATTTTGGGAAGAGATGAACTACCTTATTATTAATCAGCGAAGAAGATCGTAGAAATCTTGAGAAGAACAACATTACTGTTACAGACCAACATGCACTCCAAAAAAGAGAAGAAAATTCACACTATCGTGGAAGAGGAGGACGTCAAGGTCGTGGTCGAGGACGTGGCAGATTTCATTCGGATGAGAAGGAAAAAATCGTATGTTCTCATTATGGAAAATAAGGCATTCCAAAGAATACTGTTGGGAATTACATGGCAAACCTGATTATTATAGAAACAGAAACTGCTCTGATCATGCTGTTGATAATACAACTCCCAATACAGATGGAATTCAAGAGATTATTAAGAGGATAGAAGGCCTAGAAACAAGACTTTCTGAACAATCTCAACCATCTTCCTCTCAGGCTACGGTAGCACAAGCGACTCTTACTACAAAGGGTAACTCCTCTTATTCTAATTCAAATACTTGAATTATTGATTAAGGTGCTACAGATCACATGGTAGGAGAATCATCATATTTTTCAGAATACAGATTTCTTCAAAAACAAGAACCTATTAAGTTAGCAGATGGTTTTTACTGTTATATGGTTGGATAGGGAAGTGTACCCACATGTGTTTCAGACTTAAAATCAGTCTATTATGTTCTCAGTTTTTCAATAAATCTACTTTCAGTCAGTTCTTTGACTCATACTATGAAATGCTGTGTAACCTTTACTCCTATTGGTTGTGTGTTTCAGGATCTGAAGACAGAAAAAATCTTTGGTCATAGTAGACTACAAAAGGGATTATATATTTTAGAAGATCATTTTCAGCATGGAACTTCTCTTCAACAACAACAGTTCATGATGTAGAAATTCGTCTTTGGCATTGTCGTTTTGGTCATTAACCTGTGTCAAAACTTCACTATGTTCTACCTCACCTTAGAGTAAGTTCAATAAACCTCAGTTTGAATGTGAAGTATGTTCTACCTCACCTTAGAGTAAGTTCAATAAACCTCAGTTTGAACGTGAAGTATGTCAACTTGGGAAACACCAAAGAGCCACTTATCCCTTAAGTGACTCTAGGTGATCTCAGCCTTTTGAGTTCCTTCATTCTGATATATGGGGTCCTAGTCCGGTTACTTTGTTGTTTGGTAAGAGATATTTTGTCTCATTTATTAATGATTGTACTCGTCTTACAATTATTTACTTAATGAAATCAAAATCTGAAGTTTCTTATATTTTTCCAGTTATACATAAATTCATTCTTACCCAATTCAACACTTCTGTGAAAATTTTTTGTTCAGATAATGGGGGAGAGTACATTAGCAAGCAATTAGAAGAATATCTACACAATCACGGTATTGTTCACCAAACCTCTTGTTCTCCTACCCCTAAGCAAAATAGAATTGCCGAAAAGAAAAATCACCATATTCTAGAGGTAGTTAGAACTCTGTTACTCCAAAATAATGTTCCAAAATTCTATTGGCGAGAAGCTTTCCTTACTGCTGTTCACCTAATCAATAGAATGCCTAGTATTGTTCTCAAGGGTGAAAGTCCTATCAAGGGTCTCAATAAGGAATCAAAACATTTTTATATAGTTCTCGTATCTTTGGTTGTACCTATTTTGTGTATGTTTATTTATCTAATCGTGATAAACTTGATCTTAGGTCTGGAAAGTGTATTTTTCTTGGATATTCAAAATCTCAAAAGTGCTATAAATGCTACGATCCCCTTGTTAAGAAACTATATGTATCCATGGATGTCACATTTGCGGAATCTACTCCTTATTATATTTCTCAGGAGGAGTTTACTACATCTCAACAGATTTTTCCTTATGTCCTACCACTAGTTCCTGGTGATGGAGAGGAGATTGCAAATGATTATAGAGAAAAGGCTAGTGAGCAAGAGGAGATGTTAACGTACAAGAGAGGATCAAGGAATATTATTTACTCTTAAGAAGAACCTTTCTCATCCAAATACCAAAGATATTTCCCCTGACTCAGATCCTCAATCGCAAGTGGGAGAAGACCTAGAGATTCCTATTGCCATTCGTAAAGGTAAACGTACTTATGCATGATATCCTATTTTTTATTGTACCTCATATGCTAATACTTATAAGGAGTATCAACATTTTGTTATGAATGCTGAGAAATAGAAGGCTCCTAAGAATTTTGAAGAAGCAAACAAGTGTCCCTTATGGAAAGCTGCCATAGAGGATGAACTGAATGCTCTTGTAAAAAACAAAACTTCGACCATCACACAATTACCTCCTGACAGGAATGTTGTAGGATGTAAGTGAGTATTCACTATTAAATACAAGGCAAATGAAAATATTGAAAGATATAAAGCCAGATTAATTGCTAAAGGTTATAGTCAGTCGTATGGTATTAACTACACTGAAACATTTACACCCGTGGCTAAACTTACTTCCATACGAATACTACTTAGTATGACAGCTAACTTAAGATGGGACCTATGACAATTAGATGTTAAGAATGCCTTCTTACAAGGAGACTTGCATGAAGAAGTATACATGGAACTACCTCCAAGAATGAATATCAGAACATCTGATAATAAAGTGTGCAAGCTAAACAAAGTTATTTATGGGCTGAAACAGTCACCAAGAGCTTGGTTTGAGAAATTCAGTAAAGTCGTATGCAGTCTGTGATACCAAAGAAGTCTCAATGATCATACAATCTTCTTAAAGAGGTACAAAATTATCTATCCTGACTGTCTATGTTGATGATATCATTGTTACAGGAGATGATTTTGAAGAAATATCTAAGTTAAAAAGGAATCTTCACACTATTTGACCTCAAAGATTTGGGGTGACTCCATTATTTCTTGGGCATAGAGGTGTTATATTCTACTCAGGGTATCTTCTTAACTCAGAGAAGGTATATCATGGATCTCCTCTAAGAAACAAATATGCTTGACTGTAAACCAAGTGATATTCCTATAGAAGTTAATCAGAAATTGTTCATGCGTGATAGTGAAGAGTTCAGAGACATTCATAAATATCAGACTTTGGTCGGCAAGCTTATATACTTGACAATTACTCGTCCAAATATTACTTATGCAGTTGGTATTATGAGCAGATATATGCATTTTCCTACCAAGAATCATATGGATACAGTGTATAGAATTCTACGATACCTCAAATCAACATCTGGCATGGGTCTACTTTATTCGAAATCATCTAATTTGCAGATTGAACTTTATTCTGATGCAGATTAGGCCGGATTTAGTGATGATAAAAAATCAACTACTGGTTATGTTACATTACTTGGTAGGAACATTATATTGTGGAAGAGTAAAAAGCAGACAGTTCTTGCCTGATCTATAGCAAAAGCGAAATACAGAGCAATAGCTCAAGCTATGTGTGAAGGAAAATGGGTATCTTCATTAATCAGTGAACTTAGATTTACTTCTACTTATTCTATAGCACTATATTGTGACAGCAGTGCAACAATTCAGATGGCTTCCAATCCTGTGTACCATGAAAGAATCAAGCATATAGAAATTGACTGTCACTTCATCAGAGAAAAGATATCTAATCAAGAATTCAAGTTGGAGTATGTCCAATCAGCAAAACAGAGAGCTGATTTTTTTACTAAAGCTACGACCAACAGACAACTCAAGGACACTTTATCCAAGTTGGGTGTTCTAAATATCTTTCACCCAACTTGAGGGGGAGTCTTAAAGATTGTTGGTTATAATGTATTATGAGTTAATTAAGTCTTTATGTATCTTTTTGTATGTTATGTCCATTTAGTAGTAACTAGGTATGATTAGGGGTAATTTAGAAATTGAAGTTAGAAGGGTTATAAATAGGTAGATTAGGGTTAATTCAGGATTAACGTGAAAGAGTCTGGACAACTACACATATAGGACGTATTCAGCGTTTTGGGACAGGAGGAATGCCTCCAATCTGCCAATATTTGTAAGTTGTTTATTCTTAATCAATACTATTATTTTCAACAATTAGTATATGTTGATGATATCATCATTACAGGAGATGATACGGAAGGTATAATTGATTTAAAGAAGAGACTAAGCATATTATTTGACACTTAAAGGATTTGGGAAGATTACATTACTTCCTTGGTATAGAGGTGATTCATAAAAACAATGGGTTATTCTTCTTAGCAATAAACTTTGTATTAATCAAAAGAAAAATGACTTACAATATGCTGCAGATTGGAGGCATTCCTCCGATTTGCACAGACTCTCTCTGCGGCTCCCCTTGTGCAGTCGTTCTGCTTATTTCCAGCTTAATGACTAAACCCTAATTACACCTATTAATACCCTGTCTAACTTGATTTCCTAAACTATTAAAGGAACATGGCCCTTACAAATGATGTGAACATGCATAAGACATCAAACGATACCTTAATATCTACTCTATTAACATCCATCCTTTAGCACTCCGCCTCAAGTTGGGTGAAGGATGTTGATAACACCCAACTTGGATAATGTTTCCTTCAATTGCTTGCTGGTAGTAGCTTTAGTTAAGAAATCAACCATCTGTTTAATAGATTGAACATACTCCATCTTGAATTCTTGATTAGATATCTTCTCTCTGATGAAGTGGCAATCAATTTTTATATGTTTGGTTCTTTTATGATAAACTGGATTAGAGGTCATTTGAATTGCTGCACCACTATCTAAGTATAGTGGTATAGAATGATTAGATGGAAATCCCAGTTCACTGATAAATGAAGATATCCATTTTCCTTCACACATGGCTTGTGCTATAGTTCTGTATTCTGCTTCTGCAGTAGATCTTGCTACTACTGTTTTTTTTACTCTTTCAAGATACAATATTACCACCAAGTAAAGTAACAAAGCCTATAGTTGATTTCCTGTCATCATATGAACCAGCTCAATCAACAACAAACAACAACAACAACAACAACTAAGCCTTTTCCCATACTAGACGGGGTCGGCTACATGGATTCTTTGTTTCCACATATCCCTATCGTGTGCCATGTTAGCAGTTAACTCCCAATAAGCTAGATCATTCTTTATTGTTTCTTTCCAACACTTTTGTGGTCGTCCTCTACCTCTTTTAATACTTTCCAAATTTAGGTTTTCTAACCTTCTTACAGGTTCTTCTTTTGATCTTCTTTCTATATGTCCAAACCATCTTAAACGATGTTCTCTCATTTTATCCTCTATTGGTGCCACTCCTAATTTGTTTCTAATAACCTCATTATGTATACGGTCTTTTCTTGTATGACCACTCATCCATCTCAACATCTTCATTTCTGTCACAGACATCTTTTGTACATGTTGATGATTAACTCAGAACCATAAAACATGACAGGCCTAACTGCTGCTCTATAATATTTACCTTTTAATTTTAATGGTATCTTCTTATCACAAAGAATACCTGATGCTCCTCTCCATTTTAACCAACCAGCATTAATTCTATGTGTAACATCTCCATCAATTCTTCCATCACTTTGAAAAATTGACCCTAAGTATTTAAAACTTTCCTTTTGGGGAATGCAATGTGTGCCAATTTTAATTTCTATGTCCTCTGAAATAGCCAAATGATCAAACTTACATTCCATATATTCTGTCTTTGTTCTACTAAGTCGGAGGCCTTTGTTTTCTAATGTTTCTCTCCATAGTTCCAATTTTCTATTAACTTTTTCCTTAGACTCCTCCACTAATACAATGTCATTTGCAAATAACATACACCAAGGTACTTCATCTTGAATATGTTTTGTTAACTCATCCATCACCACTATAAATAAGTATGGACTTAAAGTTGATCATTGATGTAACCCAATATTAACTTCAAAGAAGTCTGTCGTTCCTTCATGAGTCCTCACACATGTTTTTGCACCATCATACATGTCTCTTATAAGGTTAATATATGTCAATGGGATACCTCTTTTTTCCAAAGTTCTCCAAAGAACCTCCCTCGGTACCCTATCATAAGCTTTTTCTAGATCAATAAATATCATGTGAAGGTCTTTCTTTTTTGCTCTAAAATGTTCCATAAGACGTCTCAAAAGGTGAATCGCTTCAATAGTAGATCTGCCTGGCATGAATCCAAATTGGTTCTCTGTTGTACTTGATACTTGTCTTAACCTACGTTCGATAATTCTTTCCCATAATTTCATAGTATGACTCATTAACTTGATACCTCGATAATTCGCACAATTTTGAATGTCTCCCTTGTTCTTATATACGGGTATAAGTGTACTTGCTCTCCATTCCTCGGGCATCTTTTGGTTTTTCCATATTTCATTAAATAGTCTTGTGAGCCAAGTGATTCCTATTTCTCCTAGTATTTTCCAAACTTCTATAGGAATATTATCTGGTCCTACCGATTTACCACTCTTCATATGTTTAAGAGCCTCTTTGACTTCATTTTTTTGAATACGTCGGTAGAAATTGTGGTTTATATACTTTTCTGACTTGGCTAAATCTCCTAAACTAATACTAACATCTTTATTTTCATTAAAAAGATTATAAAAATAGTTTTTCCATCTATTTCTTATATCATCATTTGCCACTAGAATTTTTTCATCCTCGTCTTTTATGCATCTAACATAATTAAGATCTTTAGTTTTCTTTTCTCTAGCCCTAGCTATCCTAAAAATATCTCTTTTATCCTCTTTTGAGTTGAGTTTTTTATATAAGTCCTCCCAAATCTTAGCTTTTGCTTCACTAATGGCCTTTTTTGCTTCCTTCTTTGCTTTCTTATAAGCTTCTAAAGTTTCACTAGTTTTCTTAGCATAATGTAATTTGTAACATGCCCTCTTTGCCTTGATTTTGTTTTGTACACTTCACTCCACCACCAAGCTTCTTTTTGTGCCGGTACACCTCCTTTAGATACCCCTAACACATCTTTCGCCACTTTCCTAATATGTATAGCCATATTGTTCCACATATCAGAGGGTGTGCCAACATAATTCCAAACATCTCCTTGAAGGACTTTTTGTTTAAATATATCTTCTTTCTCGCTTTTGAGGTTCCACCATTTAGTCCGAATAGCTCGATGCACTCTTTTCTTCTTTATCCATTTTTTTATTTGTAAATCCATAACTAAAAGTCGATGTTGGGTGGTTAAGCTTTCTCCTGGAATTACCTTACAATCTTTACAACACGCTCTATCTTTTTTTCTACAAATAAAGTAATCAATTTGTGTTTGTGATAAGCTACTCTTATAAGTAATTAAATGTTCATCTCATTTTTTGAAGATTGTATTGACTATAAAGAGATCAAATGACATAGCAAAATTTAAAATCTCCCTACCTTCCTCGTTTATATCCCCATAACCAAAGTTTCCATGAATCCCTTGATATCCTAATGCCTCTTTACCGACATGTCCATTTAAATCTCCTCCTAAACAAATCATCTAAGAATAAAGTTCAATATCAAGGTTTGATGATTTTGAATAGAGTAAGCCCATTCCTG
Source organism: Brasenia schreberi (assembly GCA_036023115.1). Lineage (NCBI taxonomy): Eukaryota > Viridiplantae > Streptophyta > Magnoliopsida > Nymphaeales > Cabombaceae > Brasenia > Brasenia schreberi. Next base: position 2,518,198 of record JAYKKT010000037.1, read on the forward strand.
AAGTTGATTTGAGGTATCGAAGAATTCTATACACGGCATCCATGTGATTCTTGGTTGGCGAATGCATATATCTGCTCACAATACCAACTGCGCAAGTAATGTCTGGCCGAGTAATAGTTAAATATATGAGCTTTCCAACCAGCTTTTGATATTTGTGTATGTCTTTGAACTCTTCACTATCACCACTGAAAATTTTTTGATTTACTTTCATAGGAATGTCACTCAGTTTACACTCTAGCATTTGTGTTTCTTCAAGAAGATCCATTAAGTATTTCCGTTGGGTTAGGAAGATGCCTCTGTTAGAATAGAGAACTTCTATGCCCAGAAAATAGTGAAGACGACTCAAATCTTTAAGATCAAATAATTTATGAAGATTCATTTTTAGCTTGGATATTTTTTCAAGGTCATCTCCTGTTACAATAATGTCATCAACATAAATAACAAGAATGAATATTTTGGATCCTTTCTTAAAAAATATAGTATGATCATTGAGGCTTCTATTGTATCGCAGACTGCAAACTGTCTTGTTGAATTTATCAAACCAAGCTCTTGGAGACTGTTTGAGCCCATATAATGCTTTATTGAGTTTGGACACTCTATTAGAAAATGTTTTTATATTCATTCCTGGAGGTAGTTCCATATACACCTCTTCATTCAAATCTCCTTGTAAGAAAGCATTCTTAACATCTAGTTGCCATAGATCCCATCCCAAGTTTGCTGTCATACTGAGAAGTATTCTGATGAAAGTGAGTTTAGCCACAGGTACAAACGTTTCTGTATAATCAATGCCATTGACTGACCATATCCCTTAGCAACCAATCTGGCTTTATATCTTTTTATTGTGCCATCTGTCTTATATTTGATAGTAAATACCCACTTGCATCCTATAATATTTCTATCAGAAAGTAACTGTGCAATGGTCCATGAATTATTTTTTACCAGTGCATTCATTTCTTCTTCAATTGCAACTTTCCATAAAAGGCACTTGATTGCATCTTCAAACTTCGAAGGGATCTTATGTTTCTCAGCATTCATAACAAATCTTTGATAATTCTGAGAGGTATTGGCATATGAAATATAATTAGAAATCGGATATCTTGCACATGCACGCTGACCTTTGCGAATAGCTATAGGGATCTCTAGGTCATCTGTTACTTGCATTTGAGGATCAGATTTAGGGAAAATCTCTTTAGTACATGGTTCTTCTTGAGAGTCAATTTCTTATATGTCAGAATCTTTTTTGATTGCTGCTGTACCTTCTCACTTCGATCAGCTGTATCATGATACTCTCCCTCACTAGGAATTAGTGGAAGGACAGAAGGAGGAGGTGTAGATCAGTGTTATCCGTATCGCATCGTGGGCAACAACCACGATACGATACACTACCCCGTATCGTAAAATGGCAAATATCGCACCGTATCGTGCGATACGGGCGATATGCCCCCCAATTTTTTTTTTAAAGGTTTCTTGCCTCTCTTCACTTCTGTTTAAGGCATCCTTCGATATGCTTATTTGAGATTGCAAAATGTGTATGTAACATGTAAATTTCGTTAGAGAGAAGCTTAACTAACCAAATTGCCAAATACACGATATGCCCGTATATGAAAAAATATTCATCATATAATGCATGTACCAACCAAATTTATGTATCAAATATGAATAATCGTCTATTTGTTGACAATATTCAAACCAGTGTGATATGTATCGTATCGTACAACCACGATACGATACACCTATGTGTATCATATATAACAGCTTATCGCCTGAAGAAAGTCAGTCGGATCCAATAAGTTTGGATAATTTTGATATATTAGAAGATTGGGTTATGCAAGACACTGAAGAAAATGGCCTCCTAACTGAAGAAGACATTGCTTCGATTAATTTGGAAGGAGCGCAACAATATTAATGAGATGAAGAATTTGATTTCGAAGAAGAAGGTGTCGCTGATGATGATGATGAAGATCTGTAACAAGGAGAAGATAAGATTATTTAGTTGATGATCCTGATTACAATTTATAAAATGTAACATTGTAATTGTAAACTGTGTCTGTATTTTATTTTTTGGATTCAAAATATATAAATTTGGATGCAATTGTTCAATGTTGAATGCTCAATCTCTACTAAACTTATATTATATGAATTTAAAGCAATTACCAGATTTTTCCTGAAATTTTCTTGATTTTTTTTAGATTTTTAATTATTTTTTACATTATTTTAATATTAAAGTATGATACGATACGCCCGTATCATAGAGCCCAACGATACACGATATGATACGCGTCAGATAACACTGGTGTAGATGACTGCTTTTGAGAAGAGTAATAGGGAGTAAGTTCTGAAAAAGTGACATACATGGAAACATAGAGTTTTTTACTCAAAGGGTCATAGCATTTATACCCCTTTTGAGAGTTCGAATAGCCAAGGAAGATATATTTCACTGACTTTGCATCTAGTTTATCACGATGAGGAAGGTGAATATGTACGAAATAGGTACACCCAAAGATATAAGGAACTAGATGAAATGGTTTTGATTCTTTATACTCCGAATAGGACTTTCTCCTTGGATTGTATTGCTTGGCATTCTATTTATGAGATAAACAACACTAAGGACAGCTTCTCCCTAGTAAAATTTAGGAACATTACTTTGGAGTAGGAGTGTTCTGGCTACTTCCAAAATATGATGATTTTTCCGTTCACCAATACCATTCTGTTGGGGTGTATAAGGACATGTAGTCTGATAAACAATCCCTTGGGATCGTAAATAGTCTTATAACTAAGTCCCAATATATTCTCTCCCATTATCTGACCTAAGAATTTTAACAGAAGCATTGAATTGATTACAAATGAATTTATGCACAATGGGAAAAATAGAAGCTAACTTCAGACTTTGTTTTTATTAAGTAAACGATTGTAAGACGTGTACAATCATCAATAAAGGAGACAAAATACTTATGACCAAACAACGAAGTGATTGGACTTGGACCCCATATATCAGAATGAATAAGTTCAAAATGTTTAGATTGTCGAGAATCACTCAAAGGATAAGAAGCTCTTTGGTGTTTTCCAAGCTGACAGACTTCACATTCAAACTGAGATTTATTTAACTGGACTCTAAGTTGAGGTATAACATATGGAATTTTTGACACAGGGAGATGGCCCAAATGACAATGCCAAAGGCTAAGAGCTGCATCTTGAACTGTTGCTACTGAAACACTGTAAGAAGTCGAAGGCTGAGTGTGATCTTAAAGAATGTATAATCCTTTCTATAGTTTACCATGTCTAAAGATTTTTCCCGTCTTCAGATCTTGAAATACACAGCCAGTAGGATGAAAAGTTATACAACAGTCAAAGGCACGAGTTAAATAGCTAACTGAAAGAAGATTTATCGAAAAGCTGGGAACATGATATTCTGATTATAAATCTGAAAAACATGTAGGTACACTTTCTCTGTATGCTAAGAAATATGATAATTCTCCTACCATATGATCTGTAGCCCCTAAATCAATTATCCAAGTTTTAGAGTGAGAAGGAGAAACATGATTATCCTTTACAGTATGTGTAGCCTATGCCACACTAGCTTGGGAAGATGAAGAAGAGGATTTTTCAGATAATCTATGTTCAAGACCCTCTATTCTTTTGATAATCTCTTGAATTCCATCAGTGCTTGGAATTAAACTTTCAAATAATTTTGAACTTTCTGCAGAATGAACTGAGGTATTGCGATTTCTATAATAACTACTATAATAACTAGGTTTACCATGTAACTCCCAACAGTGATCTCTGGTGTGACGTGATTTACCACAATGTGAACAAAAAAGTTTTTTTTTCTCATTTGAATGAAATCGTCCACGGCCACGAGCACGACTCTAGTGTCCACCTCTGCCACGAAAATGAGAACTATCGCCTCTTACCTGAAAAGCCTGTTGATCTGTACCAAGAACATGATCCTTCTCAAGATTCATGCGATCTTCTTCTCTGATTAATAAAGAGTATACTGTGCTAATACTAGTGCAAGAAGAAATTCCTGTTAGAAGAAATCCTTGTTTCTTGAGAAAAGCTGATACACATTAATAATATATTATGATTCTGTTCACAGGCGATAGAACTACCTCTCTATTTCTGATTAAAAAAAAATCCCTTTGTCTATATATGTTCTTGATTGTCGGAGATAACAACCACTTCTCTTAAGATTATGTTCACCACAAACCCAAATCAGAATACATATAGTTCAAGATTGCGTCACCGTAGATTAATATCTGATCATAATATGAGAATTGTTCAACGCATTTGAACCATGCAATGATGCTGTTTAACGTGATTGGATGGATGGACTTCTGTTGGATGAATATTGTTGAACAAGAACTCCAACGTCTAATGTAAATATCAAGAAATCTAATGTAAATATCAAGAAATCTGAGTAGAGACCCTTGAAGTGCTGGACGAAGAACTAAATAATTTGAGAAATCTGAGTTACTTCTTCACAAAAGTACTCAGTCACGATTCCAACGTATAAATGATCTAAATCTGCGATTCTTCTTCACAAAATCATCAAAATAATAGCCATATAGGCTCAGATACCATCTTAATAATAAATTTTGTATTAATCAAAAGAAAAATGACTTACAATATGCTGCAGATTGGAGGCATTCCTCCGATCTGCACAGACTCTCTCTACGACTCTCCTTGTGCAGCCGTTTTGCTTATTTCCAGCTTAATGACTAAACCCTAATTACACCTATTAATACCCTGTTTAACTTGATTTCCTAAACTACCCCTAATACTTATTCATTACTATTAAAGTAACATGACCCTTATAAATGACGTGAACATGCATAAGACATCAAACGACACCTTAATATCTACCCTATTAACATCCTTTAACAATTCTTAAGTCAAAGGAAATATATTCTAGACTTATTATTGAAGGAAACAAAAATGGAGGACTGTCGGGTACGTTCTATTCTTATGGAGACACCTAAGGAGGATAATGATAAGTCCTCATAACCATATGAGGATGTTGGTAAGTACGAGAGATTAGTGGAAAAATTAATATATGTTACTATCACACGCCCGAATATAAGCTTTGCGGTTGGATACGTTAGCCGGTGGATGCATTGTCCATCCAAACATCACATGAGCACATTATTTCATATCATCAGATACTTGAAATCCTCAATAACTTATGGCTTGTTATATACTCTATATTCATCCCTTGACTTAAAGATATATTAAGATGCTGATTGGGCAGGCTAAAAAATAGACAGAAAATCGACCTCTGGTTATGTGGTATGTTTAGGGGGCAACATTGTATCGTGAAAAAGTAAGAAACAATCCGTGGTACCCAGGTAAAGTGTAAAGGCAGAGTATCGTGCAATTGCTCTTGGCATGGATTAAGGTTTTTGGATTTTATCACTTTTAGCAGAAATTGGTTTCAAAGGGAATACAACGGTTACCTTCTATATTGACAGTAAAGCGACCCTTCAAATTGTCTTGAATCCAGTTTTTCATGAAAGAACCAAACACATTGAAATAGATTGCCACTTCATCAGTGAAAAGATTGTGCAAGATATCTTCAACCTTGTTCATATATGCTAGGGAGACCAATTGGCAGATATCTTCACTAAACCTACTTCAGTTGGCGGATTTCAAAAAACTCTTCTTCAATTGAGAATTACAAGTCTTCAAGATTCAACTTGAGGGGGCGTGTTGGAGATCAACTTGAATCTTGTTAATTAAGTGTTAAGTTCATGAGTCGTTTATGAGTGTATGTTGAGTTGTGTGAATTCTTTTATGTTGTTAATTAAGTATTAAGTCGCATGTAATGTGAATTCTTTTATGTTGAGTCATATGTAGTGTAGATCCTAATGGATCAGATTCATTAGGAACCGAGTCTTATTAGTCAATAATTAGGGGTATTTAGGACTTTTAAGTTAGATTAGGATTATAAATATCTAGTGTATAATTAGGTTAAATATAAGAGAGGGACGTGTGAGAGGTCACGGCAGCCATAGGGGCGTCGACCTGCTCCTTACTTTCATCTTGTAATTTTTCCTCCTTTCTTAAATGAAGATGATGATGTTTTAGTGTAATTACAACAGTAGGATCATTCAGAATTGTTGTCCTTCAAAGTGGATAAACGTGGGCTTGTCAGGTCAATATATATCCAAACCCATGCTTAGTTTTTCTATCCTACATTATGTTGTTGGAAACTTGTAAGATGTGTGGCCCTTCTTGATTGCCATTTCCATATAGAAGTAACAAGAGAGTATCTTTATGTTGTATTTGGAGTTGTTCTTTTCTTTTCACACATAACCTTGTCACACTTTGCAGGATATCCATCTAATGTCATGGATATATGGATGTGTCCATTCACTAGCATTCTGTTGCAATGCATGATTATCGTCATGTTTCCCTTACTTTATGTGCTGAACAAGATTTTATCAACAGGCAGCATTCTCAGCATCCTGGTTATTCTTGAGTGCGATTCCAACTTTGCTGGTGCGTACACAAATATGTGCTCCTATCTCTCAAATATATTTAGTCATCAGTTCTGAAAGTGACTATCTGGGACGATTATCTGTTAGATTTTCAGTATGAGCCAGTTATTCGCTGAGTTGACATAGTACTTTGGCTTTCATTGCATTTTCTCTATGCTCTCAAAATCTTGTTATTTCCCATTTGCGTGGGAGATGTTAATTGGTGAATTGAATAACCTATGTTTGTGCAAGGTGTGCCTAAGTTTTCTTAGTCAGAGGGCACAAACTCATTTTGCAACCTTTCGAGGATTCGCTAGTTCAAGTCCTTGTCACATGATCTTATCAGAGAGTCTTGGTGAAGCGTTCTTTTCGGCAGCTAAACAAGTTTTTCCCTATGGTCTTTGTTTTATTTTTTCTTCTTAATTTCATTTCTTTACTCCGTTATGTGGGTGCTTCCTGCCTCTCTATTTGGGTTTTACCTGTTTTAGAAATGTTAAAGATCAAAACAAACTTGTGTCAGCGTAATAATCATAGAACTCATTCAGTGGTGTCTTTTGCAGTAAGCATGCTGTTGAGATTATCACTCCATGTTCATCTTGAGTGCCATTAGTTTGGCTCTTGTATACAGGCTGTACTGCAGCTATTCCTTTATATCATGAAATTTCTTCATTTTAATGTTTCTGTTTAATGCTTGCTACTCTTATTTTGCCTTCAATTTCTTCTGTTCTATTATCTTCTCTATGAATGAGAAGATACTTACAGAGCTCCTTGTTTAGATGATAATGACGTTTTACATGAGCTCATGTTTTCTGATACATGCCTGCTGTGTGAAGTTGATGCAAGTGAACCACTGTTCTACTACTCGAGAAGTTCCTATCATGGCTAATTGATTTTTGATCTGATAATGATTAATATTTCTATGAAATGCTCGTCCTTTTGGCTTTTGTCCATTGTTTTTGGATAAGCAAGATGGGGTTAGGCAGACCCCCACCAGGTCAGAAGAGAGGAATCAACCTAATGACTGATTCTTCTACACAAAAAAACAGAAAGAAACGTGTACTTCCTCCCTTGTCTTGCAGACAAGGTTTTTGATCATTGAATGACCCCTATCTATCAAAATTCACCACTCAACCGCTAGAGTTGCATGCACCTACTGTCTCAACCGCTAGGAGTTGCATGCACCTACTGTCTATAGAGCAAAAAATTCTGCCTATTTACATCTGAACATGATTTAGCAGTAAAGGTCACAAATAATAACAGAATGTTCCTGAAATTGATGTACAGGAACCAGCATACGAAATCCACCAACACCCTTAGATGCTCGATATCTTCCTGTTGAGCTCTGCATCGCTAGCAAGGCAGGCCATGGTTAGCATTATCGAGGATCAGCTTAAGCTGTACCTGGATCCTACCGTTCCAGGTGCCTCATTAGTTCCTTACCCTCCACACAACTATTATTGAAGCTTATCAGGCAGTTCTTTAAGCACTTTGTTGAAACCACTGCATGATTTATTGGCTTGTCCCTGCTTTATTGGATGGATCACCCTTTAAGGATCTTCTCCCTTTCTTGTCTCTCCTGGATGGGGCCCTGCTACAGTATCTGAACCTGGTGGTTGCGAGTTGTGCTCTGCCATCAGTTCATTGTCATTGCTCTGCTGAACCAACTGTTTCCTGTGTTTTGGAATACGCATACCAGTTTTAAAAACCTTAGGTGATTTTTCCATGGTGGCGTTTGGCTTCAATGTGGTTAAACCCCACTGGAAGTTCAACACTGTCATTTGTATCCTGGTCTTTATGCGGTTGTGACTGCACTTTTGTCCACCTTTCTATGCTGGTTCTAGGAGCTCCCTCTATCACCATCGGTTGAACGTAGGCTGTCACATTGGTTCATCCTCATGCATGAGTCATTTGTGTCGTCCCTTCCTCATTTTCACATTATAATACCCTGAAAGGATTTGAAGTTCCCGTCTATCTTCTTACCTTGACCAGTTGCGAATCGTGAGTTGCTCTCTCCTGAATAACATTAGTGTTGAAGAAACAAAAGACGCAGAAGCAGTCAAGTCTGACCACAAAAGTGGTCTACCTTTAGTATCTTAGTTAGGGGTTTTAAAGGTTTCTTTAAATTGCTTTTCATTAATGACATTTGTGTAATATAGAATAAAGTAGGCTGGTTATAAAAGGGGAAACCCTACCCCTACCATAACCTAATTAGAATGTAATATGTTCATTAAGAAAGAGAGAGACATCGGCTTAAGGTGAGAGACATCTTCTACTCCTAATTGCAGAAATATGGCCACATGTTCCATACTCATTTCATGTTAGAATTTAACATGGTATCAGTCTTAGGGAAATCAAATCGAGGAAGAAATCAGGAAAGAAGCAGCCCACTGTGAAGTCTGAGCAATGTGGAGCAGTCTAGAAGAAAACTGCAGATATCCAACACGTCAATTGGAGTGATTCGCTGTCAACATTCAGAAACAAGAATTTCAAAACTCAGAAATCATGGAAGGACGATTTAAAGAAAAGCCCCAAAATCATGAGTATAAATAACTCTAAAATTGAGCCATATCAAATCACCAACATTAAGTTGGGTGACAAGAACTACAGAGAATGGTCGAGATCGATTGAATTAGTCTTAAGATCAAGAGGAAAACTTAGATTGATCAACGAAAGGCATATTTAGCTAGAAGAGGATACTGCAAAATTTGAAAAATGGATGAAAGAGGATGCCCTGGTAGGTTCATGGCTAATACAATCAATGATTCTTCAAATAAGCAAAACAATTATGTATCTAGAAACGACCGTTTAAATTTGAACAGCAGTTGAAGAAGCATATTTGAGGAAGAAGAATATAGCACAAAAGTTTATAATTGAGAATAAATGCAGCCATTGTGTGAAGGAGAGGACGACCGATAGTGAGGCACGGAAAGTGTTCGATCTTTTTGTGGAGAATTGCCCTTGAATATGAATCTATCAAGATCAACATATTACTAGAAAAGGAATAATCTCGTTATAATTTCGTAAAAGAAGATATATAAGTTCCTTCCTCGGATGAAGTCCTTGAGTTTGAATTCACAGTTATGAACTTGCCATCTTTTGTGCTAGTTAAAGTTCAAACAAAAAACTGGAATCGGTTTCAGTAAAAACTGGGAGATCATTCACATGTGATCATATCCAAGTTTTCTGCAGAGAAATTTCCTGCCATAATATCATATGAAAGTTGTAGGATTCCCTTCCCCATCCCCAAAAAGCCAACAAAAAAGAAGGGGAAAAGAAAGTTTAATTATGATTTTGCCTGTAAGGTCGCTGGTTTCATCTGACAGAGTATAAAACAGAGAACTTGCATTCTTGAGCCCATGCCAATTTTGCCTGTAAGGTCGCTGGTTTTCATCTGACAGAGTATAAAACAGAGAACTTGCATCTTGAGCCCATGCCAAGCTAACAACACCATCAACTTCCAATTTTGGGTCTATTAATCCACTTCTGAGGTCTTTTTTTACTTGAAGCATGAACCGTTCACCAACCAGAAATATCAACTGTGTATGCAAGGTAGTTGTGGTCAGGTGAAACTCTACATGTTCCAACGTGAACATACCCTGCAATATTGACCACATTGGCTCAGCCATCACCAATAGGGCAGAAAAAAAAAGTTCAAGCAGAATGTAATATTTAAACAGTTTGAGTATAAACTATCTCCTGAAGCCTGGCCAAAGGTTCAAATTGTGGACTTTCTCAAAATTTAGAGATCCTTAGAAATATATGGAGAAATAAGAGGAGAAGAGAACACACACGTTCTCGTATTTTTCATAAAACCAAAATAATGTTAACAGGATATAAATAGAAGAGAAGAATCAGTCAAATCCTAAAAATACATAAAAACAGGGATTGATTTATTCTCCCTTAATCATGGGAAATTTGGTTCCCTAATTTAAAATAATGTTAACAGGATATAAATAGGAAGAGAAGAATCAAGTCAAATCCTAAAAATACATAAAAATAGGGATTGATTTATTCTCCTTAATCATAGGAAATTTGGTTCCCTAATTTATTCTAAACATAACACCTAAATCTTATCTTTCCTAATTTAATTTATTGACACTCCTCAAGTTGATACAAAGGTATGATCATACCCAAACTTGCATAACTTGAAGTTCAAATGGTCAGTCTTAACAGCCCCATGGATAACACGTCTGCCACTTGCTGTATAGTGGGTACAAATGGAGTGCAAATTATTCCCCTTCTTTAAGTTTTTCCCTTTATGAAATGTCTATCAATCTCAATATGTTTTCATCCGAACATACTGAAGAGAGCCCAGGGTTATAAAGCTGATGCTAATAATATGTCATTTGTCTCCTTGTTATGGCAAAGAGCAACTTTACGGGAAACTCACTCTTGGCCTGCTTAAGCTCTTTCTAAAACTCTTCTTTAACTCAAAGAAACTTCACAAATTCCTTGAGCCATTGCTCTAAATTCAGCCTCGGCACTACTTCTAGCAACAACACTTTGCTTCTTGCTTTCCTCCAAGTGACCAAATTACCCTAAAGAAACGTGCAATAGACTCAAGGTCTAGCAACAACACTTTGCTTGCTCCTCCAAGTATCTCGTCAAATCATCTTAAAGAAACGTGCAATACTCAAAGGTTGACGTTGGTCCGTAGGCCGATCCCGCCTAATCGGGCCGTTGGTATACACCTCAACTCCTTCTTTCTTGTTTTTCTTGAAGAAGAGTCCACTTTCCCTAGTGTTCCTTTTAGACACCAAAGAGAAATCGATACACTGCCTTCAAGATGTACTTCAAGTAAGGAGATACATAAATTGACTCACCATGCTTTGACAAGTAAAAGCAATATCAAAGATTTAGACGAGTGTGTGATAGGTAAATCAATCTCCCCAACCAACCTTTTGAGTATCTTCCCTGTGTCAATGTATTATGCAATCTTTTGACTTCTCACGAGCTTAGTATTTACTTCTATTGGAGTATCTCGAAGGTTTGCAACCACTCATCCCGGCTTTCTTTCAAGAGATCAAGAATGTACTCTCCCGTTGTGACACCATGATGCTCACTTTTTTGATCTTCATCCAACTTCCATTTCAAGAAAGTACATTAGTTGGCGTCTAGTAATAATCATATTATCAACATAGAGAAACAACATAATGTACCTCTATAAGTTTTGTGAGTAAAAAGAGCGAGAATCATAGAATCTTGAAGAAAAACCAAACTAATTGATAGTCTTGTAAAACTTGGCAAACCGGGCTCGAGGTGCTTGTTTGAGACCATATATCACCATTAATCTTGATTTTATAAACCCATCTACAACCTATAGTCTTTTTGTTTGATGGTCTAGAGACTATATCCCAAGTTTGGGCTCTAAATAAAGCATCCAACTCTTCATTCATTGCATGAGTCCATTCTTGTGATAATTGAGCTTCTATAAAAGTTCTAGGTTCCTTTATAGCTGAAATATTTGTTACTAAAGCTCTATGTCTTGGTGAAAAACTATCATATGAGACAAATCTTTCTAGAGGTCTAGAATCACGATTTGACCTTCTAGGAATAGGCATAGATCTCCTATTGTAATGTTGATCAAAGGGTATAATAGAATGTCTGGTAATCATAGGTTCATCAAGCTCATTTTCTTCATAAATTACCTCTTCACCTAAAATGTCATTCAAGGAGTAGGAGGAGTCATTAATAGAGCTATCATCATCCATGCTTTTAAAAATATATTCATTTTCAAAAAATCTAACATCTCGAGATACATAAAGCTTATCATTTTTACAATCATAACACCTATATCCCTTTTTGGTTATTTCATATCCTAAAAAAACAAATTCGATGGCCCGAGATGATAATTTATCATCTTTGTCAGTATAAACAAAACATTTACATCCAAAAACATGCAATCTTGAATAGTTAGGAGAAACTTTAAAAAGTTTTTCTATAGGAGACATATTTTGTAAAACCGAAGAGGGCATCCGATTAATTAAATAGACTGCAGTCATAATAGCTTCTGCCCAAAAATTTTTGGGAACACCACTTGACAAAAGCAAAGTTCTTGTGGTTTCCAATATATCTATGCTTTCGTTCGGAAACACCATTTTGTTGAGGAGTCTTAGAACAAGAAGTTTGATGCATAATCCCAAACTTATTGAGGTGGTTTTCAAAATCCTTTCACATAAACTCTCCTCCTGAATCCGATCTAAAAATTTTGATTTCTGAATCAAATTGATTCTTTACAAGATTATGAAAAATAACAAAATTTTGAAAGACATCGGAGTTTGCTTTTAAAAGATATACCCATGTATACCTAGTAAAGTCATCTACATGCCTCCTTTAGACAAAACAGGTGCCGGACCCCATACATCCGAATGAATTATTTCGAAGGGTCTTGTTGTAACATGTGTTTTGTTTGGAAATGGGAGATGTTGCATTTTACCAAGAACACAATCTTTGCAAGAAAAAGATTTCTTAAATTTCATTCCAAGAGGACATTGATATAATTTTTTAGCATTAAGATGTCCAAGTCTCTTGTGCCATAAAAGAGCATCATTTGTCAAAACATTAACATATCCTATACTATACAAATAATCCATAATGTAAAGTCCGCCCTCTCTATGGCCACGCCCAATCACCTTCTTCGAGAGGTGGTCCTGTACAATACATCCGGTGGATGAAAAGGTTATAACACAATTTTGATCCGAAATTTGGGATACGGAAAGTAAGTTTAAATTTAGTTTTGGAATAACACTAATTTTGGAAACTTCAAAATTCTTGTTTTGCAAGTCACCAATTTTATCAACGTTTAATTGTGTACCATCCGTCGCATAAACACATGATAAGGGTTTTTGAACACATGATTTTAAGATATGTTCATTACAAGTCATATGAAATGAAGCACCCGAATCAAGAATCCAAGAGATCATACCTTAGTTTCTTTTGTTGAAAATAAGCAAGCCACACCAACCGTTGCTTTTTCCTTCATTTGGGCTTCAAGTTGCTTTAATTTTTGTTTAAGTGTAAGAATGGAAGAAGATGAAGCATGTTCTTCTACTACGGCCACCTTCTTTTTCAATTTTGGGCAATTTAGCCTTATATGCTCGGCTTCTCTACAATGATGGCAAATGATGTATTTTCTTCTTTCTTCACTTTTGAAATGAGGAGGTCGGTAAGCCTTCATATTTGCTTCGGGTTTTGATGTGGCCAAGGCGGTGTCTTTTTGAAGTCTTGCTTCATTCATTCTTGTTTCCGCCATTTGAAGATCGGTAAAAATCTCTTCTTTTGTAGAAAAAAGGTTTTCTATGAATGAGTGATGATCTTACCCCTTCAAATTCTTCTCGGAGACTTCTTAGAAATTGATATACAAAGTTCTCATTGTCTTCACATTGTCTCTCACTAAAACATTATGTACATTTCTTTTTGTAACCATACAATTGATTCCAAACATTGGAAAATTCTCTAAAAAATTTGGTTACCCCTTTATCTCCTTGTTTAAGTGAGACCAATTTGTCTCTTAATGCCATCCTATGAGCCACATCGCTTTGAACATGGGATTTTTTAAAATATTTTCATGCTTCTTTAGCGTCAGTGAAATCGGCCAAAGTGTCCCTAGTGTGCTCGTTTACATTATTCATGAGCATCCATAGGATTGTTCTATGGCCTCCTTCATATTCCTCTTTTTGTTCGAGTGTGACATTAATAGAGGGTTCTACCTTTGAACCACTTAAATAACTCCATAATTTTTTGAAATACAAATAGTTTTCCATAGATTGGGCCCATGTTTTATAGTTCGAAGGTGTTAGACGAAAATTGAAACCTCCTTTATCATCCATAGTTCAAGGAGAAAGAAACTAAAGAGGTAAACTTACAAAATATGATTGACACGCTTCTCGATGCAATAAACAATACAAAATACGATTGGCATGCTTCCTGAGGTAATAAACAATACTCTCACGATCAAAAAATGGCTCTGATACCATGTAATGAAGTCTATGCTTTAATATAGTTGTGGAAGATCAACGAGTGGACAATACCACAAAGTAACAATCACAAGCCCTTAGAAAAGGGAATAGCCGAGAGCAACAAGTGCATGCGAAAAGGAGAATGAACAAAACACAAGCTTAATAAATAATCGTTATTTATTAGCCATTAAAGGCTTGAATTTACAAGAGATTACAAGTGTATTTATAGAGAAAGAATGAGTGAAAGAGAGTGAGAGAGAGTGAGGGAGTAAAGAGAGAAGAGAGAGGGAAGAGAGGGGGGCTGACTCATACTAGCTGTTGGGGGCCAGGGCTTGCCTGACCCATGCCAGAGGGGCCCAGACCCATTTTCCTAACAAAAGGAATCAACTTCATGCTTTTCAAAAGATCTCACAAGGTTTGTTAATACCATTTTATCAAATATAAGTTAATCAAGATAACTATAAGGCTTTTTCAATATTGATTACTCTCCAACCAAAAGGCCTATAACATGGAACATCTTAATCACAAAGATTTCCAACAAAAGGCCAACAAACGGAGATCATAATCTCATGAAAAAACAAAGTTATCAATATCACAAATCTTTCAATAACAATAAGTGCATCTTAAAGTATCAATTAATTTCTCACAAACGGCCACCAACATGAAGCACCTTAATCACGAAGGTCTTAACAAAAAGCCAACAATATGGATCTTAGTTATACAAGTAGATACAACTCATTGTCAACAAACATTTTTCCAATTCACTCAACAACCAAGTTTTAAGTCTCAAATAACAATAAGTACATCTTTAAACATTAATTGATTTCCAACAAAAGGCTACCAACATGAAGTACCTTAATCACAAAGGTCTTCAACAAAAGGCCAACAACATGGATCTCAATTATACAAGAAGATACCCCTTATTGTTTTCAAACAAATACATTTTCAATCTTATAAATAGTCAAGTTTGTAATTCCAACAAAGGAATCAACTTCATGCTTTTCAAAAGATCTCACAAGGTTTGTTAAAACCATTTTATCAAATACAAGTTAATCAAGATAACTATAAGACTTTTTCAATATTGATTACTCTCCAACGAAAAGGCCAACAACATGGAACATCTTAATCACAAAGATTTCCAACAAAAGGCCAACAAATGGAGATCATAATCTCAATATTGATTACTCATATCTTTTCAAGTAATACTGTAAGCTTGTCTTAGAGCATCAAAGATGTTTCAACAAAACAACTAAGTTTTCAAATGTTCTGAACATATCAAACATGGCCAAAAACTTATTTTAGAATCGTTCATTAAAATCACAAGATCAAGTTCAAAAACACAACAAGCATATATACCAAAAACCATAATCATATATTACTAAGAAAAGTTATAATTGATATTTTCACATCCAAACACAATGTTATGCTAGCAAGATTCAAGAGAAGACAAAGTTTTTAAGAAATTCCAAAATTCCCATGAAGACAATGTAATCAATTGAGAACTTCATTCTTTTCTTTCAATTTTCAAAACAAACATATTTTCTAAAGTTACCTTGAACTTCACAATGTCAAAAAACAAGAATTGTAGATTTTTCAAAGTTGGCATGCCTCCCAATATGCTCAAAATCTTCAATACGAGGCTTTGATACCATGTAAATAGTTGTTGATAATCGAATGTCGAATCGTCCACATTGCAATTTGTCAATAAAGCGCCAAGATCTCAAAACACCTGAGTATGGATGGCACACACAAACAATACAACAAGAGTGCCGAATGAACAAGTCAAACCCCAAACAAAAGCTGTGCAAGACAACATAATTTATTGATATGAAGGTGGAGTATATATATAGGTTTGTTCATAACAAATTAGAGAAAAAAGAGACAATAAAAGAGGGGCAGCAAGTGCTGGCCAAGCTTGGCCAGCACTAGCAGTTGGATTCCAACGGCTACTTGCTGGCCAGGCAACTAACCAGGCAACTAGCCGTTGCCCAGCAAGTAGCCGTTGGAGGCAGTGATCCTCAGTGCCTCCAACAGCAAGTGGCTAGGGGCCCTAGTGGCCCGTGCCACCCATACCAAGTGCACAGGCCCTAATGGCCCGTGCTGCCTATTACATTTAACAATTATGATCCAAAAAATTAGCAAAGATATGTGTCGTTAGATGTTTCCTTCTTTGAAGCTACTCTGTATTTTACATGTGATGGCTATCCTCCCAATAAAACAAGAGAAGAGCAGGTGTTGCGGGTTGACACAACATATTAAGAAAGTGATGGCCACCAATCTTTAGAGGAACCACATAACGAGAAAGAACTAAAGGCTTACACTCGGGAAGGAGATTTGCGTCCAATCCTCAGATCAAGTTGCAGAGGCCACAAAAGAAGGTAATGATGATTTATGTCTTAATCTTCTGATAGCTTTGAGGAAAGGAAAAAGATCATGCTCTAAATACCTTATTACTCAATTAATGTCTTATGATTGTCTATCTCCTAGTTATCATAATTTTGTGTTGAATGTTGAATAATACCAGCTTCCAAATGATTATTGGGAGGCCTCTAAGTCACCACAGTGGGTTAAAGTCATGCAATCAGAGATACAGGCTCTTGAAAATAATCATACATAGAAAGTGAGCGACCTCCCACTTGGAAGGAAGGCAGTTGGCTGTAAGTGGGTTTATACCATCAAGTTCAAGGCAGATGAATCTTTAGAAAGATACAAGGCTCACGTAGTAGCAAAAGGATATAGTCAATTACATGGAATTTAATATGAGGAGACCTTTGCACCTCTGGCTAAACTTACAACCATCAGAGTTATAATCAGCCTAGCTGCTCAAAGAAATTGAATATTATGGCAGTTAGATGTGAAGAATATCTTTTTGCATGGGGAACTTAGTGAAGAAGTATATATGGACTTGCCACCAGGGTATGTAAATCAATCAAGGAAGGTTTGTAAAATGAAAAGGCTATATATGGATTAAAGCATTCACCTCATGCTTGGTTTGAAAAATTCAACAATAGCATTATTAATTTGGGTTATTCTAAAAGTGTTAGTGATTATACCTTGTTTATTAAAAGAGGAACGAAACTAACACTGCTGCTAATTTATGTTGATGACATTATTGTAATAGGTGATGATGTAGATGAAATTGAGAAACTAAAGAAGAAATTACACAAACTCTTTAACATCAAGGATTTGAGAAAGTTGCACTATTTTCTCGGCATTGAAGTGGTATATTTAGGTGCAGATATCTTCCTAAACCAACAAAAATATACGTTGGATTTACTTCGAGACACAAAAAATGGAGTGCAAACCAATACATACCCCTATGGAGGTTAATCAAAAGATGGAATTGGACAATGGATGTGACAAAGTAGATGTAACGAGATACCAAAAACTGGTTGGTAAGTTGATATACTTGACTAACACTAGACCTGATATCTCTTATAATGTGGGAATTGTGAGCAGATTCATGTAATCACCCTTAAAGAGATATATGGAGGCGGTATACCATATACTCAGGTATTTGAAGAGCACTCCCAGATATGATATTCTTTACAAGAATCATGAACACACTAGAATTGAAGTTTATAGAGATGCAAATTGGGCTGGCTCAAAAGAAGATAGAAAATCAACTTTAGGATATGTTTCATTGGTTGGTGGTAATATAGTATCCTGAAAAAGCAAGAAACAAACAGTGGTAGCTTGATCCACAACTGAAGCAAAATATAGAGTAATGGCCTTGGGTATTTGTGAAAGAAAATGGCTAAATTCTGTTCTTATGGAAACGAGATTTCTAATTACAACATCCATTCCTTTATGGTGTGACAGTAAGGCAACAAAACAAATTGCTTCGAATCCAGTTTATCATGAACAAACCAAGCACATCGAAATAGATTGCCACTTCTTAAGAGATTATGTGTGTTCTAATGAATTCATATTAGAACACATGAGATCAGAAGATCAATGCGTAGATATATTGATCAAAACCATTAAAAGAAATGCTCTTGAGGAATTGTGTAGCAAGTTGGGTATAATTACAATCTTCACACCCAACTTGAGGGGGAGTGTTGAAGAAACAAAAGACGCATAAGCAGTCAAGTCTGGCTGTAAAAGTTGTCTACCTTTACTATCTTAGTTAGGGTTTTTTAAAGGTTTCTTTAAATTGCTTTTCATTAATGGCATTTGTGTAATATAGAATAAAGTAGGCTGGTTATAAAAGGGAAAACCCTATCAGAATCTAATTGGAATGTCATCTGTTCATTAAGAAAGAGAGAGACAGCGGCTCAAGGTAAGAGACGTCTTCTACTCCTAATTGCAGAAATATGGCTGCCTGTTCCATGCCCATTTCATGTTAGAATTTAACAATTAGGAAATTGACACTTCAACAGACAGGCTCCACTTTTATGTTATGTCAAAATCTGAAAAGAAGGAATCCATTATTTCGTGTTTCAAATTGATAGCAAAGCTGCTCACCTAAACTGTGCGCACCCACTTGTGTTGCCCTGGCACTTAGATACATATTCAAGCAAATGTAGTCCTTTCCTGTAATCGGGTGATCTCATCCATTGTAAAATAAGATCCTACTATAACTTGAGCCACAACTTCAAAGAACTTTTTGTTCCATAGCCTTGAGTTTAGGTTGAGGATCAAACCCAAACAAGAACTGTCCTCCAATTTACATGCTATTCTGGGGTACAAATGTTCATAACTAGGGTACGTCCTGCTAAATTCCAAGTTCCTTTCTTCAATATGTGGTTCGTAGCATCCTTGGAAGAGAAACAGATAAGGAAGAGACAATTCTTCCCTGTTGAAAATTTAAAATCTGGAATTGATGGCCAGAACCTTCGATGGTTGGCAAAATGAACTGAAAATCCATTCGCTTATACTCTTCTTCACCGGAAAACACTGCTAGAAGTGTCCATCTCCATGGTTCCATCCATCACTCAAACATTGCTTTAGGGATAATCGGTATGAGGCAAATATTCTCCTTTTTTTTATTGAAACTCCTGCATCTTGTTATATTGTTGGCATCTGGGGAAGTCCTACCAATTGTGACCAGGTATGAGGAGCCACCACTGAGCCTCCATCCGCTATTTGTTGGTCTTGTGAAACAGGCCCCTTTAATCAGGGTGGCCCCTGAGAAATTCAGGGAAATTTCGGTCATTCTCTTGGTTGCAGATCACTGTACACTTGGTGGGTGTCCTATGCTTTTCCAGTGCACGCCTTAGCTTGGTACCCAACCCAATGCCACCTTGTACAACGATGACAATGCCAACATGTGGCTTTTGTCCATTTTGCTGCAACCAAAACCAAGCCTTTCCCCACACTAACTGGGATCAGCTACATGAGTTGAAAGTTGCCATTGAGATTGATATTGCATCATTACATATTTTTTATAATGCTTGTGCATTAGACTTACTTGATTTGGGAACTTGTAATGGAAGGCTTTCAAGAAGGCTGCTGAGTCGCTAGAAAAGCTGCTAGATACCACCCGGGAAGAGCTTCCCAACACAATGGCTGCCGTTAGATTGACTGGCATGGAAATCAGTGATTTGACGATGGAGCTTAGTGATTTGGGGTTGGTTTCTCGTTTCAGACAAATCAATATTCTACTTTTTCTTTTCATTGATATTCGTTATCCTCACAAAAAATGTTTTCACGTTTTGGTGCAGTCAGGAGATAACTGAAGGTGTGCACAGCTCCACCAGAGCAGTTCGGATTGCCGAGGAGAGATTGCGACATTTGACAAGTATGACCACACCAGGTTGGGCAAGTCTGTAGGTGCCTGATTATCTTAAGTTTAATACTGGATTGGGTTTAATCTTCACTTGGTTAGCTTTGGCACAGGCAAAAACTTTGATGATTCGAAACCACGGAACACCAGTGGCAGCTAAAGCAGCAAGGACCCTTCGTGATGGTATCGTTAAAAGCTGTGTGATTTTACGAAGCTTGATTGGTTTTGTCCATTTCTCGAGGTGGATAATGGATTCCTGGGTAACTTGGAAGAAAGAAAACTTTCTAGGTGAGTTTTGGTACTTCTCTACATATAATATTCCTGCTTAGTCTGTCAGCTCATGTAATCAGGTGAGAGTGTAGGCTTCCAAGAACAAGCATTACGGTTTCTTCTTCTTTCCAGTACTAAGGTGTAATTATTGGGTATCCCATTGCCTACACAAACCCTTGGCCTTCAGTGCCTAAACCATGCATCGATATGTTATGAGTATGGCTCAATGACTAAAAGGCCTGCCCAAGGTGACGCCAACCACATGCTCGGTGGACCTTAGGCGTATTTTGGTTAGTGTTACTGACAAAACTTTGAGCATGAGGAACCTTTCAAACAACCACAGAAGAATTGGAGAAATTACTGTCGACAAGTGCATCTTGTGGACTCTTATTATAATCCACATTGTCTCTCATCTTATGCTTGCCTCACCTAGAATTGATGATCCCACAACAACCAACATGCTACGGGACGTCCCTCGACTTGAAGAGATCAGGTGACGGCAGAACTAGTTCTTGCAGAAGACATGGCCCCACCAATCTTAGATCATGAATCTCTTCCTTATAGTCACAGGATATTAAAAGCTATTGAGAGAATTCTACAAGTTGAATCCACATAAAGAAATCAAGAATGTACTTAATCCTCTTAGATAAACACCCGTAAGTTCAATGATACCTTGGTCATATGTGCTAGAATTAATCAACATGCCATGAATATGAGGTTGTCATAGATTATACAAATTATAAGCATTGTGTTGGGGCATCTTCTTTTAGCGATGCATTGGAGAGCCTGAATATAATGAAAAGTAATGAAGGGCCTTTACATTTTCACTCGGACGTAGTGAATTAATTGCAGAGAGAGTTTCCAAATTATGAACGAGTGTGGATAAAGAAGTTAGTCCCGCAATTTTGTTGTTCAAATGTAGTGAACAAATTGCAGAGAGGGTCTCCACATTTTTCACTATAGACATATGCGGGGTAAGGAAGCTAGTCTTAGATAATAAGATTCATATTGGTTCTTGGAATATGCTAATGGAGGTGGTATATACTATGATTCGGAGAAAGATTTATATTCTATATTTACAAGAGACAAAGTGGGTTGGAGAAAAAACAAAGGAGATTGAGGATACATTTTAAATTATGGTATTCATGAAAGAAAAAGGCTCGAAACGGAGTTGGTATTATCATAAATAAAGATTTAAAGGATAGTATAGTAGATATACAACGATATGGTGATTGAATCATGACATTGAAATTAGTGCTAAAAGTAGAGGTTTTGAATATAGTTTGTGCTTGCGCACCCCAAGTAGGAGTAGAAGATAGTATAAAGATAACTTTTTGGGAGGAGTATATAAGGTGATTCAAAGAATTCCACAAAGAGATGATTTGTTTAGGAGACTTAAATGGATATGTCGGTAAAGAGGCATTATGATATCAAGGTATTAAAGAAAACTTTGGTTTTGGGGATATAAATGAGGAAGGTAAGAAGATTTTAAATTTTGCTATGGCATTTGATCTCTTTATAGTTAATATAATCTTCAAAAAATGAGATGAATATTTAATTACTTATAAGAGTGGCTTATCACAAACATAAATTGATTATTTTATTTGTAAAGAAAAAAGATAGACCGTGCTGTAAAGATTGTAAGGTAATTTCAGGAGAAAGCTTAACCACCCAACACCGATTTTTAATTATAGATTTAGAGATAAAAAAGTAGACAAAAAAGAAAAGATTGCATCAAGCTATTCAAACTAAATGGTGGAACCTCAAAAGTGAGAAATAAGGTATATTTAAATAGAAAGTCCTTTAAGGAGATGTTTGGAATTATGTTGGTACACCTTATGATATCTGGAACAATATGGCTATACATATTAGGAAAGTGGCGAAAGATGTGTTAGGTGAATCTAAAGGAGGTGTACCGGCCCAAAAAGAAGCTTTGTGGTGGAGTGAAGTAGTTTAAAATAAAATCAGGCAAAGAGGGCATGTTACAAATTACATTATGTAGACTAGTGAAACTTTAAAGGCTTATAAGAAAAAAAGAAAGAAGTGAAAAAGGCCGTTAGTGAAGCAAAAGCTAAAATTTGAGAGGATTTATATAAAAAGCTCAACTTAAAAGAGGGTAAAAGAGATATTTTTAGGATAGTTGGGGCTAGAGATAAGAAAACTAAGGATCTTAATTTTGTTAGATACATCAAAGACGAGGATGAGAAAATTCTAGTGACAAATGATAATATAAAAATTAGATGGAAAAACTATTTTTATAAGTTTTTAATAAAAATAAAGATATTAGTATTAACTTACGAGAGATAGCCAAATCAAAAAAGTATATAAATCACAATTTCTATCGATGTGTTCAAAAGAATGCAGTCAAAGAGGCTCTTAAACATATGAAGGGTGGTAAATTGATAGGACCAGACAATATTCTTATAGAAGTTTAGAAAATCCTAGGATAAACAGGAATCACTTGGCTCACAAGACTATTTAATGAAATATGGAGAAACCAAAAGATGTCCGAAGAATGGAGAGCGAGTACACTTATACCCATATATAAGAACATGGGAGAATTCAAAATTGTGTGAAATATTGGGGTATCAAGTTAATAAGCCATACTATGAAATTGTGGGAAAGAATTATCGAACATAGGTTAAGACAAGTATCGAGTACAACAGAGAACCAATTTGGATTCATGACAGGCAGATCTACTATTCAAGTGACTCACCTTTTAAGATGTTTTATAGAATATTTTAGAGAAAAAAAAAGACCTTTACATGATATTTATTGATATAGAAGAAGCTTATAATATGTTACTAAGAGAAGAACCTTGGAAAAAAGAGGTATCTCATTGACATTCATAAACCTTATAAGAGACATGTACGATGGTGTAAAAACATATTTAAGTCGTCTTATAAAATATTTTAGAGGAAAAAAGAAAGACCTTCACATGATATTTATTGATCTAGAAAAAGTTACGATAGGGTACCAAGGGATGTTCTTTGAAGAACCTTGAAAAAAGAGGTATCCCATTGACATACATAAACTTTATAAGAGGCATGTACGATGGTGCAAAAACATGTGTGTGGACTCGTGAAAGAATGACAAACTTCTTTAAAGTTAATATTGGGTTACATCAAGGATCAATTTTAAGTCCATACTTATTTATAATGGTGATTGATGAGATAAGAAACATATTCAAGATAAAGTGCCTTGATTTATATTATTTACATATGACATTGTGTTAGTGGAGGAATTTAAGGAAAAAGTTGTAGAAAATTGGAACTATGGAGAGAAACATTAGAAAATAGAGGCTTCTGACTTAGTAGGACAAAGATAGAATATATGGAATGTAAGTTTGATCATTTGGTTACTTCAGAGGACATAGAAATTAAGAATGACACACATTGCATCTCTCAAAAGTAAAGTTTTAAATATCTAGGGTCAATTTTTGATAGTGATGAAAGAATTGATGGAGATATTACACATAAAGAAGATATTGTTAAAGGTAAAGGTAAATATTATAAAGCATCAATTAGACCTGTCATGTTTATTGTTCTGAGTGTTGGGTAATTAATCATCAACATGTACAAAAGATGTATGTGGTAGAAATGAAGATGTGGAGATGGATGAGTGGTCATATAAGGAAAGACTATATACGTAATGAGGTTATTAGAAACAAATTGGGAGTAGCACCAATAGAGGATAAAATGAAATAATATCCTTTAAGATGATTTAGACATATAGAAAGAAGATCAAAAGAAGCGCCTGGAAGAAGGTATCAAAAACTAGATTTTGAAAGTATTAAAAGAGGTAGAGGATGACCACAAGTGTTGGAAAGAAACAATAAAGAATGATCTAACTTATGTTGAGTTAACTGCAAACATGGTACATGATAGGATTATGTGAAAACAAAGATTCCATGTAGGTGACCACGTCTAGTATGAGAAAAGGCAAATATGAGGTTGATCTGATGGTGGCTCATAATGAGGTTGCTGAATCTTGTGTATTTTTGTGCCATTCAAACTTGAGAAAGAGACCATGACAGTGATAGCGCTACCATAAGGAGCCATTTTGGATTTTAAGCAAATCATGACAGCAGATCGTTTTATTCCTTTGAGTTGCACCACTGTCAGCTACATTGTTTAACACATGCAGCTTCATGCATGGAGATACATGAGCACCAAAAAAACAGTTTGTAAAGATGCACCAATCGAAATTTAACTCACCAAGAGTTCAGCTTCCATGAACAAAAGGGACATCATTGCTCGAATTTAGAAGGTAAATCTCCCCTATAAACCGTTGATAATTTTCGTCAACCCTTCAAACTTGGGGATCCTCAGTTTAGCTCTCATAGTTCCCATAAGCATGAGCATCAATACATGCTTATCTAATAGTAAAATTGATCAACTCTAAGTCGTGAGGATGTACATAAGTGATATGCTGAATGTATGCATTCAAAACTTTTGGGAATGCAAAAAAATTGCTGGATACAGGCAGTTTGATTCCAAGAAAACCGAATCCTGGCATTCGGCCAGTTTGAACTTCAAACTCGTTCCTATTCTGCCATACGTGAACTTTTGACCGACGGGCATGTCCATCAACTTTAGTAGTGAATTACTAACATTCAGTTAGTTGGAACTCTGGAAATATGGCGGGTTAAGCATGCTATCTTATACTCTGTTCATGGCTACTCCGGTAAGTTGCTGCCCTCATATATGAATGAGGCGGTTAGGCAGATCCTTTTTCAGATGCATACACACGCATCAAACTTCCGACTCTTGACTGAAAGCCGTCCCCTCGCGATTGCGCTATGCCCCATGATTGTTAGACCAAATATTATCAATTTTGTCAACTTTGATTAGTCAGAATCACAAGTTAGATAGAAAGCTCAACCATTCACAATCTTTATTAAAAGCTCTTAATCCACGGGGGTTTTCACCCTTCTATGATAATTAGACTGATCTCTGACCCGTTGACATCTCTAGCTCTTAAAGCAATTATGTATTAGTTGTAATAAGAAGCTCCATGAACGTAGTTCTTTTTTTCTTAAATTCTCATGACTGTCAAGACAAACATCTCTGTCCTGCGTGATGAATGGTTTCGACTAAGTTCTTCATTGGTCCACTATGTGTGCTCTGCATGTCATCATCCATAAGGATGTCAAGGGGTCCGCATTGCCTTGGGTCGAAGTTGGCTCGGATCCGGGGCTGGTCTTGCTAGTACAAAAGATTGGATCTTATCTGGTCCAACTATATGGCATTTTTTCATATTTCAGGCAGAAGCCATGTCGGGATACCCGAATGTGCATCTGATAGCTATCTGCCTGACCCTAGTGTTGTTAAAATAAATCTAGTCGGCTATTTTGAACCCTGACCTTAGCGGGTTCGGGTCATGTTGGTGCTATGGGCCTCCCAGTCTGCCATTTCGAACATCTATGACAGTGTGAGACCTACAAGATTCGATTAATACATTTAGGCCCATTAGAGGCTTATAAAACTATTACATGATTTGACCTTGGTTCTAGTTATGATCCAACGTTTTCAGAATATAAATAGGATATTAGATTTGTGGGCATGGTTTATACTCTGGTTTAAGTTGACTAGTTAAAGGCATATTCATGGAAGGCCTGGTTGGAGTCAGGCAAGCGCCTAACAAAGGTCAGATCTAGATCTGAATCTAGACCTCTTCATTTCTGGGTAAACCCAGACAGTCAGTTCCAAACCAGCAGTCCAGTTCCACTAGAACCTGGAACTGGAACTGAAAGAGCCCCTCCTAGTTCTGGTTCCACAAGTTCCAGTTTGGTTCTGATTTCAATAGTTCTGGATTGTTTGCTGAAAAAATAAGGTGGATTTTAAGAAAGGAACTAAAAACTACTTGGCACAGGCAGCTCTGGACCGTCAATTTCAGTCCTTGTTTGGTTTTCCCATAGGTAGAACTGCAGTTGAACCATGGGTCTCTAGTTTCGGTTCAATCTGGTTCCACAAGTGCTTCAGGTTCGATTCAACCTGCTGCAATGTGTTAATACCGGACAGGTCTATCTGAACCAACCTGAGTCAGAACCGAGCTACTCATGGTTTGGCTTGGTTCAACCCCAAATTGGCTCTTGCATGCACGGCTCTTTAAATGACATTTTTTTGAATCTGTACCGAAACCATACACTAAAAGTACTTTCTTTTTTGGTGCAATGGGAGGCCCAAGCCACACCAGTGGTGGATCACCTTTGAGGTGAGGTGGGGTGGCCACCCTGCCTGAAATTTGGAAAACCAATGAAGAAGTTACAGGATGCGGTCGAATCCATGGCTATATCATACATAGTTTAACCCAGCTTAAATGGTCGAATAGGTAGTTTGCCCCATCTCACAAAAAATTCTAGAGCTGCTGCCACTGAGCCAAACGCACACACCAGATATTGAACTCATGACCTTCAACTTGTCAGTGTTCACCCTCTGGGCTGGTGAGCTATCGCTCCTTATGTGCACTCTCAATGTAATTATGTTTGGGTTTTTATGATAAACGAAGGGTTACTTTCTTTTAATTCTTTCACCGACCAGACTTTAAGTAGATGGTAGGTCATTTGGTTGGTGGTGGTACTTAAGAAAATCTCTCTTTCACTTCATTCAATTTGGGCAATAAAGTGTAAAGTATGACAAGCCCTTCGAGAACATGTTTGCACGTAACGTGTTCAAGGTGTTTAGAGAAAAACAAACACAAGTCAAGCAACAAATACAAGGATTGTTCGATTCATTTGGCTCGTTTACCGGCCCCAGCTTGATCACAGAAGAACCTCAAAGTTTCGTGCTGAGTTCTTCCCACTTCCGACCCTTCGAGAGAGGCGGTTTGAGAATAAGAAAAGAAACAGCTATATGTAAGTCAAGCAGGATGAGAACCAGTAAGTGAGGCTGGAGAAAGGAGGAGGAAGACAAACGGAGATGGGCCTGTAGCACACGTAGTCCTCGTGGGCTTGATAAACAGCACAGATCATTATTATATCCTCCGTCTTTTCCTATAAGGCATAGGAACGATATTCTACGGATCTCGTTTGTTTCTCTCTATCTTCTTGGACCCTTCCTGGGCCATCATCATGGGTATAAGTAGTGGAAGGCCACTGTCAGTCCAATTACTAACAATGACCATAAAATGCGGGAAGAAGGATCCTCTTCCCGAATTTCATGAGATCGTAATTTCGAAAATACAAACATTCATAAAACAGTTTTTTGTTTTTCAAAAGGTTCACGCATCTTCCGGATAAATCAAAATGGTTGTTAAAAAGAAAAGCTTAGAGAGGAAAACTCGGAAGACGGAAAAGCCATGTATAAAAACAAAGAATCGTACACAAAGAAACAAGCGATTCACACTTACAATCTTATGAGAAAACCCTATATGGGTAACCCAAAAATAACATACACACTTCTTTGTTCATCTTTTATCCTACATTACAGGAAATACAGAAAGTAAGGAAAAATAGAAAGCAGAACCGAGGGACAGTCGGCTTTTGCTGCACCATAATCGAACATTGGCAACCTTAGACGGCTTCAACAAACAACGATTGCCCCAACATCTCGTATCACAGCCTGTTCAAGCTTTGCGACAACTCCAAAAAAGCACGCAAATTCTATAAACAAAAAAAAAACTTCATTAGTGAGAGAGAAGCCCAAAAACTTTTTCCGGCGTAAGTAGATTTTTACAACAAAAAAAAGAAGGATACTAAAAGAGAAAAAGGAAGTCTGGACAACCGGAAGTCACCCATTGAAGGTGGCCTTAGGTAGTAGGTCAAAGCCTTGGAAATCAAAAGCATAGCCTAAACACAACAGAGATCAGACAAAGAGAAAGAGAAAAAAAGAGAAGGCCAGTCAAGCAGAAAAGAACCATTGGCTATCTCCTCTTTGTTTTCTCTCCCTTAGTAATGAAACCAAAGAGGAACATAGGTTAAGCCAAGACAGTAAGAGGAAGAATGCCCTGATGGCTAGAGGCAGAAAGCCCAAATGGCCTGAGGCGGAGAGCCCAAAATGGCTTGAGGCGGAGAGCTCAAAATGGCCACAAGCAGAGCCCAGATGATCAGAGGCAAAGACTAGGAAGGGCGATGGCGACAACCCACAGGCGGCAACAATAGTCGCATCAGTCTCTCTCCCTGTCTCTCCATTCTTT
The DNA here is from genome assembly GCA_036023115.1 of Brasenia schreberi. Taxonomy (NCBI): domain Eukaryota; kingdom Viridiplantae; phylum Streptophyta; class Magnoliopsida; order Nymphaeales; family Cabombaceae; genus Brasenia; species Brasenia schreberi. The sequence goes on from JAYKKT010000037.1 coordinate 2,546,766, forward strand.
ATTTAAACTCTCCAAAACCGCATGCGAAAAATTGCCCAGGGTAGCGGTTTTGCCTGCTGAAATATCAGTTTTGCCCTTACACAGAAATGAAAATTATAAAATACCAATGGGCAAAATTATTGAAATATTCAAATATTTTAGGGTAAAAAAACTGTTTTACCCATATCAGTGTAAAAAGTCTTTTCTATCCTCTCACAGTCCGTGAAACTACAAAAAATCAGGGTGTAGTTTTACTGATTTGTCCCTTATCATTTCAAGAAATTACAAAACCCGAATTTTGGGTGTTGTTATAGATATAGCCCTATCAGTTTTTCAAAATATTCATTATATCACCTTAGAAAAGTACAAGAATACCCTTGTACTTTCTGAGAAATGCCCTGAATAATATTTTTTCAAATACAATTATGATTTTTACTGTATTTCCAGAATAATACTTGCAGGTTAAGTAAACTGCAAAATAGTGCTTGGAAATATTTACAACACGATTTTTACTAGTTTTCTAGAATAATACTTGCAGGTTAAATAAACTGCAGTACAAACTCTCAAATATTTATTGTTTAGTACTTAGAACTTATGGATATTGCATTTAGGTGCCTGACTATATTTTTTTGATTCTTTATGAAATGTCTTATATAAATCTATTTGATAAATGTTTTATATTTTCTATCTTAAAATGTATAGACTCTCTACTTGTTGTCTCTGCGAAAAAGTTTTAAAAAAATGACTTCTAGAATTTGTGTGTTTGAATTGGTAAAGACTGAAAAGTTAAATGACTTAAATTTTCAAATATGAAAAAGAAGAATACCATTAGCCTTAACTTTAGAAGGAGTTGATTATGTACTGAAGGAAACAATTTTACCTTCTACACTAGTTGCAACAAATGAAGAAAAAAAGAGATATAAGACATTTCTAAAGGATGACACAATAGCCAGGACAATAATGTTGACTTACATGAAAGACAACTTGATTAGGGTCATTGAGGAATTTGAAATTGCTAAAGAGCTATTTGTTTTCCTGATCACTAAATATGATACTAAAGCTAAGCTACATATACAACTACTCCTTCAGAAGTATAACTCTTACAAAATGAAAGAAGGTGACAACGTAGTTGAACATGTTAACCAAATGTTGATAATGGCTAGAGATTTGCTGTAGCAAAGTCAGCCATTCCTGAACCGATACAAATATCCACGATTCTAAATAGTCTTCCCACTTCTTTGAATATGGTAACCACAACTCTAAGACTTTGACATGATTTTATCCTTTCTGAACTCCCATTAAAACTAGCAATCGAACAATAATATATGAATAATATTAAAAGAGAAAAATTACTAGTTGCTGAAGATGATATAGGGTCTACCTCCAAGAATGAGGAAAAAAGAAAACCAAACAAGAATTTTGGTAAAAATAAAAAGCAGAGCGGTCAAAATTTTAAGAAATCGTAGGAATTCACTTTTCGGTAAAATGCTTCAATTGTGACAAGATAGAGCACTATAAAAGAGACTGTAGCAACAAGAAAACCAATGTAGGAAACAATCAACGACGCGACTCAAGAGAGAAGCAGGACATAATTTGCATTATTTATGAATGCCTCTATATAGACTGCCTGATGACTAGTTAGTGGAACGACTTAAGAGCGACCTGACATTTATCGAAGAGGAAAGAGGGAGCCATTGACCTGAAGGAGTACTAGTCTGGCGAGCATCGATTATACATGGGGAACAATATCTTTTCTGATGTTTTTAGGGTTAGGTCATTTAGAATTTTTGTACTCATTGATACCTGACATAGTGATTGTACTCATTGATGTATTAATTGTGCCCTCTATTATGCGCAATCTTGTACCAGTCCTTCTCTTAGTAAAGAAAGGGTTTGAAGTCAAGTTTGTCCCTAGGAAAGTCACAGTGGAAAAGTATGGCAGGATAATATTTTCTGGTTTGTTTGATGTTGAGCATGAATTGTTTAAACACAACATTAATGAAAATGATAGTTCTTCTTCTGCTTATATTAATAGTATCTATGTGATTGATGTAAATGTATGGCATAAAAGATCGAGTCATATAAGTTTAAAGAAGTTGAGAAAATTAACGAACTCTAACGTATTGCCCAATTTTCATGAAAACACTTTTAATAAGTGTAAAGCTTGTATACAAGAGAAAATTACTAGAAAATCATTTCCAAAAAAGTAACTAGAGCAACAACTCTATTAGAGATTATTCACACCAACTCTAAAAAATAACACATTGATGAAAGGTTTATTTAATAACCATTATTGATGATTACTCGAGATATATTTATATATATCTCATAACACATAAATCTAAGGCAAACATTCAAAGAATATAGGCAGCAAATAGAGAAGCAATTGGGGCATATAATCAAAGTCTTCAGATCAGATAAAGGTGGAGAATATATCTCTGCAGAATCTTTATAATTCTGCAAAGACTTTGGTATTGCAAAGCAAAATACAATGCCCAAGACACCTTAATAGAATGGTATAGTAGAAAGATATAATAAGACTCTATTGAACATGATAAGATCCATGCTAATAGATACTTATATGCCAAAGATATTTTAGGGAGAAGCGATAAGTATAACTGCATATATACTCAATAGAGTTTCATGTAAAATTGTATTCTCTACACCATATGAGATATGATTTGGAAGAAAACCAAACCTAGGTCATCTCAGGAAGTAGGGATCTATCGCTCATGTGATGATCCTTAATTAGTCTAGAGACAAACTACATAGTAGATCCTTGAGATGTATATTCATCAAATATCTTAAAGGATCTAAACGATATCGATTTTATAATAAAGACCATAGACTAATAGAAGAAGGGATGTAAAATTCTTAGAAGAGACTAAGAATGACATTCTTGAAATTGATAATGAGTATGTTGATGATATACTAGGTTTAGATCAATCATCATTTGAACCTATTGATTAACCTCCTGAACAAACCAAATCTTTAAGTGGACATAAAAGATCTTATGGAGAAAGTGTGTAATTCGGTAGATTTAGATGAGTTCACTGATAACTTGACATATCAGTAGGCTATTGACTCATCTAAATCATTAAACTGGAAAAAACCATGGATGAAGAAATTGAATCCATTGAGAAAAATCAAGTCTGGGAGTTAATTGATTTGCCAAGAGTAAGGAAAGCCATAGGTTGTAAATGGGTTATAAGAAAAAAGTATAAGATCAATGAAACAATTGACAAGTTTAAAGAAAGGTTGGTTGCAAAGGGGTTTTCCAAAAAGGAGGGGATAAATTATGTTGAGACATATTCCCCTATTGAGAAATTTGCATCCATCACAATAATCCTGACAACATCAACATATTATAATTTGGATTTACATTAGTTAGATGTAAATACTGCTTTTCTAAACAGAGATTTAGATGAAATCATATATATGTAGCAGCCCAAAGGATATATAGTTGAAGGCTAAGAAGATAAAATATATAGGTTGAGAAAATCCTTATATGGCCTGAAACAGTCACCTCGCCAATGGTATTTGACTTTTCAAAATGTCATAGTTGAACTTGGGTTTGTGGCTAATGAGCTTAGTCATTGTGTATATGCTTGGAACAGTGGGATCCACTTTGTCATCCTATCTTTATATGAAGATGACTGGGAATGATATTGAGATGATTGCCAAAACCAAGTCATGTTGACTGGGAAAACATCCTTATCCTGGGTATAAAGATTTCTCGAGATAGAGAATCAAAACTTTTATGCCTAAGTCAAGAGAGATATATTGATTATATTCTGAAGAAGTTTAAAATGGGTGAATGCAAGTTTGCATCTACACCTGTTGCGAAAGGGATCAAATTGAGTAAGGTTGATTGTTTCGGTGAAGGAGACGATAAGCCTAATGTTCCTTATGCACAAGCTGTGGGCAGCCTGATGAATGCTATGTTGTACACAAGACCTAATATCAGCTTTGTTGTTGGTCTTGTGAGTAGATATCAAAGTAATCCTGGTTTGCAACATTGGATAGTTGTGAAAAGGATTCTAGGATATCTGAAAGGAACAAAAGACTTGAAACTTTATTTTCAAGCAAATGAACTGAAAGTGATAGGATACTTAGACGCTAACTTTGCTGCAAGCAAAGATGACAACAAATCAACCTCAAGATAAATATTTTTATTTGGAGGTGGTGCAGTTTATTGGGCATGCAAGAAACAAGGTTGTGTAATGCTGCATACAAAAGAGGCTGAGTATGTTGCTTACAGTATGGCTGCTACTAGTACCATTTGAATAAGCCGCTTCATAGTGATTTGAAGCTGTATATAGCCAACGAGCCAGTTGTTATATATTGTGACATTAGTACAATAATTACTCTTATTAAGAGTGGAGTTGATAACTCTCGAAGCAAGCATATAATGATTAAATATTACTATATTCATGATATGCTCAAAAGAAGTGAAATAACTATATGTTATATGCTAACTATTGATATGTTGGCTGACTCCTTAACAAAAGGCATCTCAAAAGGATTGTTTACTAAATATGTAACCCATATGGGATTGAGATATGCCTAGTGTATAAGTGTAGAGAATACACTTTGTTGTGAGTTATGTTGGAAAAACACATTACTTGTAGAAAAATCATATAACGGATAAAAGTTACAATTTAGTAAACCCCAAAGTAGTGGGAGGAAAAACCAGTGTATCAAAAGATCGACTCTAGTGGCCAAGTGGGAGATGTAAGTAGTGGATGACCACTATCGGCCCCATTACTAACAATGACCATGAAATGCAAGAAGAAGGGTCCTCTTCCTGGATTTCATGAGATCATAATTTCGAAAATATAAATATTCATAAAATAGTTTTTCGCTTTCACATCTCTCGAATAAATAAAAATGGCTGTTAAAAAGGAAAACCGAGAGAGAAAAACTCAAAAGATTAAAAAGGCATATATAAAAACAAAGAATAGTAAAGAAAAAAAACAAGCAATTCACACCTATGTGGGTAACTTAGAAACAATATACACACTTCTTTATTCCTCTTTTATCCTACATTACACGAAATACAGAAAGCAAGGAAAAATAGAAAGCACAACCGAGGGACAGTCGGCTTCCGCTGCACCATAACCGAATACCGGCAACATCAGACGTCTTCGGATTGATAGTGGTGTGCAGAATCTTGGAGATTGCGCGGCAGCAAAAGATTTGTTCTATTTCCTGAGGGACACAGATGTGGTTCCCCAAAACAATACCAGGCTCAAAGCTCATGCTGTCAATGTCTTCAAGCTGGTAAGCAACGTAAACGCCAGGAGAAAGCCATTTTCGTTCCTTTGGATACTGAAAACCGAAGTGGTTGGGATTGCTTTATTCAATAGTAGTGCATTTATAATATGAAACGAACTTCCATCTAATATGGGCATCTGTTCATTGATCATGACTTCCAACTCTTGTTAATTATAAACTGTGTTAAGCTACTAATTGTATACATGGAACGTGGAGATCAGCGGCTGGATCAGGGAACCCCTCTATAAAGTGGAAGAATAGCCCAGGGGTGACAGAATATGTACTGCAGTCCACGAATGGGCCATGGTCTTTTGCTGTTTATTCAAAATTTGGGCATCGGTGGGGCAGCCGTCCCACCTCTGCTCGGTTTAGATGCGCCACCGATGGTGGTCTCAAGCACAAGTTGGGACTGGCAATCTTTTAATACAATTTGCTTGATGTTGTAATTGATGATAGACTGTGGTGATTCATTTTTTTTTTTGTTTATGTTTATTTCGTTGGTTAAAGAAATGATATATTGGTTGATTGTTCGACAGACATGTGAATCAGCTGTTTAATTACGAGAGAAGGGTGAGGTTGTGGTTTGAGAGAACACCCTCAAGAACCTTGGCTCTGTGCATCTGAGGAAGGGTGTCCAAGATACTCATTTTGAGGTGAGCTTAATTAAATTAAAATGAATATTTTCCTAAAAGGTCAGAGGTTCACTTGTACTTACGTTCGATTATGAACTACAGAAAAAGTTGGTTAATTATGACATCCATTAAAAGTAGAAAGTTGGTAAGCAAAGTAAATCAAATTAACTGCAGAGAGTAATATATATATATATATATATATATATGAGAACATGATAAATGCACACACCTATTTATGTTCAAACAACAACAACTAAGCACATGGATTCTTTGTTTCCACATAGCCCTATCATGTGTTATGCTAGCATTTAACTCAATATAAACTAGATCATTCTTTATAGTTTCTTTCCAATACTTTTGTGGTCATTCTTTTCCTCTTTTAATATTTTCATAATCTAATTTTTCATATCTTCTTACGAAACTGTCTTTTGGTTGTCTTTTTACGTGTTCAAACCATCTTAAACGATTTTCCTTCATTTTATTCTCTATTAATAGTACTCCCAATTGGTTTATAATAACCTCATTATGTATATGGTATTTCCTTGTGTGACCACTCATTAATCTCAACATCTTTATTTCTACTACAAACATCTTTTACACATGTTGATCATTAACTGCCCAACACGCACAACCATAAAACATAACATGTCTAATTGTTGTTCTATAATATTTACCTTTTAACTTTAATGGTATATTCTTATCACAAAGAATACCTAATGCCTATTTCCATTTTAACCAACTGGCATTAATTATATGCATAACATCTCCATCAAATTTTTTATTTTGAAAAATTGATCCTAAGTATTTACATTTGAAGTACCCAAATGATCAAAATTATATTCCATATATTTTGTCTTTGTTCTATTAAGTCGGAAGCCTTTACTTTCTAACCTTTCTCTCCATAGTTTCAATTTCCTATTACTTTTTCCTTATACTCATCCACTAACATAATGTCATTTGCAAATAACATACATCAAGGTACTTCATCTTGAATATGTTTTGTTAACTCGTCAATGACCAATATAAATAAATATAGACTTAAAGTTGATCAATTATGTAACCCAATATTAACTTCAAAGGAGTTTGTCATTCCTTCATGAGTCCTCATACAAGTTTTTGTGCAATCATACATGTCTCTTATAAGATTTATGTATGTCATACCTCTCTTTTTCAAGGTTCTCCAAATATCTCTTGGCACCCTATGGTAAACCTTTTGTAGATCAATAATCATGCGAAGGTTTTTCTTTTTTGCTCTAAAATGTTTCATAAGATGTATCAATAGGTGAATCGCTTCAATAGTAGATCTGTCGGGCATGAATCCGAATTGATTCTCTATTGTACTCGATACTTGTTTTAACCTACGTTCGATAATTCTTTCCCATAGTTTCATAGTATGACTCAATAACTTGATACCTCTATAATTCAAACAATTCTTAATATCTTCCTTGTTCTTATATATGGGTATAAGTGTGTAAATCAAATTTCATTAAATAGTCTTGTGACGTAAGTAAGCCTCACCTCTCCTAGAAATTTTCATACTTATTGTCTAGTCCTACAGATTTACCAACCTTCATATATTTAAGATTCTCTTTGACTTCATTCTTTTAAATACGCTAATAAAAATTATGGTTTATATACTTTTCTGATTTGGTTAACTCTCATAAACTAATACTAACATATGTATTCTCATTAAAAAGCTTATAAAATATTTTTTTCATCTATTTTTAATATGAGCATTCGTCACTGGAATCTTCTCATCCTCATCTTTGATGCATCTAACAAAAGTAAGATCCTTAGTTTTCTTATCTCTAGCCTTAGGTATCCTAAAAATATATTTTTCATATTCTTTTGAGTTAAGCTTTTTATATATATCCTTCCAAATTTTGTCTTTTGTTTCACTAACGACTTTTTTTGCTTTTTTCTTTACTTTCTTATAAGCCTAAAAAAGTTTCGCTAGTCTTCTTAACATAATGCAATTTGTAACATGTCTTCTTTACCTTGATTTTACCTTCCACCACTTCAAACATTTTTAAAATTTCAGCCATAAATTTTCAACCAATTGATTTTTCAAATCAATAGTGAGTTTTGAATTAAAGAAGAAAAAAATACTTATCCTTTTGAAAAGTGTATTTAATGCACATAATAACAATTGAAAGATTGAAATCTTTAAGTAGATTTGAGCATGAATAAGTATGTGCATTGACTATGATCTCTCTCTTCACACACACACACACACACACACACATATATATATATATATATATTTACTAAATGGATAGGTTGTGTTGCTCAAACAAAATCTTACTGATGTTTGGGGCATATCTACACATTTCATCTCTCTGTTAAATTACCATTTTGATTCCTGTTTCATTTTTTTTTTCTTATTTATCTTTATCTTTTCCTTTTTGTATTTAGTAGAAAAGGCAATTGGTCAAGAGCAAAAATGTGTCAATTTGTCCTAAAGTTAGCAAGAGAGTATTTGTCGTGCAATCTAAGTTAAACGAGACGAATAAAAAGCAATTAGGGCAAGCTAACACAACTCACATAGTACGCACGTCTCTCTCTCCACACGCACTCTGAGAGATGCTAGACACTCTCACATGCCATACTTTATAGATTGTATGGACGACACATCGAACTACTTATCAACATTTAACATGTGCACTGATGTCATTTAATATATATGGGTGCATTAAATGTGATGCAGAATGAACACTTTCATCAATGTCTGATCGTACTAACAAATGATCAAGCAATATCAAACAAGAGAGGTTGTCTAATAGCTCTCTCTCTCTCTCTCTCTCTCTCTCTCTCTCTCTCTCTCTCTCTCTCTTTCTATCTATCTATGTGTGTGTGTGCGCATGTGGACTTGCTTGTATATGTGTGTGTCACGCGTGGTTTGTTATGGAAAAGATGGTGAAAAAAGCATTGTTTTTTACTATACGCGAAGGGATGAGTGCAGCATGGCAGAGGCTTATGATCACCTCGCATCAGCCATTAAAGCTGAAATGAAGATAGAAGCTAGTCGGATTGCCTCCCATGATGCTTAGGTCTTCTTAGAATTATATATTTGTAGCATCTTTATGTAAAAAGTTTTTCTTGAACACACAAATTGGGTCAGTTTGGTACATGAACCTCTCAAGTATGTGGCTCACTGCATGTCAAACTTATGGAAGACCTGCTGAATCTAATATAAATGCTTCTATTACTTATATAATTGCCCGAATCTTATTTTCACAAAAAGAAGGCCTTTAATATGATCGTCTTTGCAGCCAGAAGAACTGGATCACAAAGAATCATTTATATTAGTGTGTGTGTTTGTGTGCACATATAAAATAAAGATCAAATTAAACCCGAACCAGTCATGGAATTGAAGGAGGATTGGGAACCTCACCAGTTTGGTTACTCTTTGTCCTACCATGGAATTGAACCCGAACCAGTCATGGAACTGATAGTTCCTGATCACAGGGGCCCTGTTCTGATATGGTTCTTGGTTCCAATTGAACCGAAACCCACAGTTTGGAAGCCCGGTCTGGTTTACACAGAACATGCCATGTCTACCTCAGTTGATCATCTCTTTGAAGCTTATGTTAAAAGGAGGTCACAATAGAACAACCCACCTACACACGTAGGTTTCATAAATATGATACTTAGTAATTGCATTTATGGTTCTAAAAGTGGGTCGGATTAAAGTAAATGAGTAAGAGAGCCCACCAATGGGTTCAGGTCAAGTTGGGTCCTTATTAGATGTGTTTGCTTAGACGTTGGAACAATGGAGACCAGGGTAGCTCATTTCCATTTGAACCTGGTTCAGGTAAGCCTATGTCTTTATAGATCTAGACGTAGTGCGCCCATGGGAGTCTACTATTAAAAAAAACAAGAACCATCCTTTTCTCTGGGATGGAAAAGTTGGGTCTTGCTGGCCCCTACCATATTTGCACAATTCCGATATTGAACTCATGACGTTCAACTTGAAAGTTTTTTTGAGTCAAAATTCCAGCCAGGAATGTTTGAGATCCATTTTAATTGGTGACTCTATATTCAGAATCTGGATGCGTCATGCGAATGTTTGTACTGTGTCGAGGTCGGAAACTGTGACGGGGGAGCTGAAAAAATCTCTTCAAGGGTTGGGGCAGGGACAACATGTCTCCGTCTCACGACCCCGCTAATACCAATCCTGGTTCATTGAGGATCCTAACTAAAGGGGTAATTTTTTTCATTCTCAAAGCCTTAATAACTGTAGAGAAAAGTGACGAAGAAAGAGACTTAGAAGAAGAAAGAAAAAAGAAGTTTCTAGGGTTTCTTTTCTATCAATAAGTCAAGCAACTCTGTAGTAATGGTGATTATAAATTTTCTTTAGGTTGGTTGTCAATAGTTTCATTTTTTATATGAACTCCTTTATGTATTATGATAGTATGAGGAAAATTCATAATTTTATATATGAATGCTAATGAGGTGGGATTCTGGCACCACGAGATTCATGCGGTCTCTGGAGACATAGAGATGAGGATTAGGAAACTTTTGATGAGTGGATTCCTAAACGAGGCTGGGGACCATGATCCTCATCCCTGTCCCGCCCCATGAACATCCTTAATTGGAATCCACAAGACAAAAGGACTCCAACTAATCCCAGGAGAGCCTCCATGAAAGATCGAGGGGTTGCATGGCGTGCCAGGAAATTGGGTGACCAAGCGTGTTTATCAGTCTTGTGATGCTGAAAGAGAAAGATTTCACAAGTCTTCAAACCGGCGGGTCTATTCAATTGAGCGGAACTCCGCAAGACGGTGCTGTTTGAGCACGTGGTGCAAACGACTCAAGAGCAAGGATGGCATGGTCTGCTCCTTACGTTGTTTTTCAATGTAAACGGGCTGCCATTTGCAACCAGGGGGTGTTTAAGGAACCGCAGGAACCAAATCGAACGGGCGATTTGATTCTTCTAACGTTGAGTGATTTGGTTTGGTTTGATTCTAATAAGAGAAATAATGAATGGTTTGGTTCACGATTCTAATGATGGAATTGAACCAAACCACTAGGAAAGGCTTATGAGAAAGAAAATTTTAGTACCATATTGAGAAGGCAGGCGGAGTGGGGATTCATAGCGACTATAAAATGGGTCATGAAGGTAGACAAGGATATCATTCTTTATCATATTAATATCTGATATGTGGTCATTGACCACATGATATTAAATTAATTTCCTTTTAGAGGGGGTGCCGCCCCTAGCAGTTGTTAGCCAAACACTAAATAAGTAAAACTGTGGTTCTAAACCAAACCAGAACCATCAGTTCGGTTCAGTTCAGTTTTGATCACTCCCATGATTTAGTTCAGTTCTCAAAATACCAGAAGCCACAAGTTGCGGTTTGGTTCGAGGTTGAAACTAGAACCGACACCAACAGAATCGTGAAAACACCTACTTGCAGCTATGCGGTCCATGTACGCAAACAGGCGCTCAGTAGTTGGTGTGTGGCGATAATTGATCTAACAAGTTTTCTTGTTCTACATTGAAAAGATGGTGAAGGGGCGTTCTTGAGGGTGATCAAAGGAGTGAAGAGATGAACGTTCCATGGAGTGAAGCATATGACCACTTGGCTGCAGCTATTGTAGGTGAGATGAAGACCCAAGCCAAACAGACCCAAATCCAAGTCCAACTTTAAATGATGTGATGATCTATATAATGGTTTGTAGTAAGAACCTTTTGTTCTATCTTATCTTGGTGCAGTTCTGACTGATGATTTTGATACAAACACGAAACATAAAACACCAATATATACGACCTAAAACACAAAATTGAAACCAAAAGAGTATGAAACGAATAGAGCCCGGAAAGCCCAGGATTGCGCCATCATATTGAGCTTTGTGACCTAACACAACACGACCAGATTTAAACCCTATCTGATCTGAGTAGTTAGATCCAGAAAGTGAAATTGGATCCAACATGATACTAGGTGCTAGCATATCGGTATGCATACTGAATTGAGTGTGAAGGATCCGACACACTAAGGTACTTGGATACAGATTCATGATTGATTTGCTTAGTTATATGGTTCTTAGTCCAAATCAATTAGGTAGGATCCAATTAACTAAGAGTAGGACATGCTTAATTACATACAACACATTGACATCTAGTAGTGGTAAGCTATGTCACATGGGTGCGGGTGAAAAATACAGCAAATTTCAAAAAATTTGGGTGTGGCGACACGGCTAAAGTATATAATATTATATATATAATATTCACCTTGTGATATGTGAAACAATATGTATGATGGTGCAAAAACATGTGTGTTCTTTGAAGTTAATATTGGGTTACATCAAGGATCAACTTTAAGTCCATACTTATTTATAATGGTGATTGATGAGTTAACAAAAATATTCACGATGAAGTACCTTGGTGTATGTTATTTGCAGATGACATTGTGTTAGCGGAGGAGTGTAAGGAAAAAGTTAAAAGAAAATTGGAACTATGCAGATAGACATTAGAAAGCAAAGGCTTCCGACTTAGTAGAACAAAGACAACATATATGAAATGTAAGTTTGATCATTTGGTTACTTCAAATGACATATAAATTAAAATTGGCACACATTGCATCCACCAAAAGGAAAGTTTTAAATACCTAGGGCTAATTTTTCAAGAGTGATGGAAAAATTGATGGAGATGTTACGCATAGAATTAATGATGGTTGGTTAAAATGGAGAGGAGCATCAGGTATTCTTTCTTATAAGAAGATATCATTAAAGTTAAAAGGAAAATATTATATATCAACAATTAGACATATTATGTTTTATGGTTCGAGTGTTGGGCAGTTAATTATCAATATGTACAAAAGATGTCTATGACAGAAATGAAGATGTTGAGATGGATGGGTGGTCATATAAAAAAAGGCCGTATACATAATGAGGTTATTAGAAACAAATTATGAGTGGCACCAATAGAGGATAAAATGAGAGAATATCGTTTAAGATGGTTTAACATATACAAAGAAGATCAAAACAAGAACTTCTAAGAATGTATGAAAAACTAAATTTGGAAAATATTAAAAGAGGTGGAGGACAACCACAAAAGTGTGGAAAGAAACAATAAAGACTTATCTAGCTTATTGTGAGTTAAATGCTAACATGTCACATGATAGGATTACGTGGAAACAAAAAAACTATGTAGTCGAACCCATCTAGTATGGGAAAAGGCTTAGTTGTTGTTGTATATATAATATTTAAGTTAGAGATAATAGTAATTAAACAACTTTATGTTAAAGCAAAACAAGTAAACAACTACTAATTTCTCATACTACATAAATCAATCAAAGAAAATCAAAATCTTAATGTTTGATAAATGAAATGAACATGTAACATTCATCCTTGTTCATCCTTACTATAATTCCATATTAAGGGTATGCAAATCTAGGCTTTCACGTAAGTGATATTCCTGCAATCTGATTGTACTTTAAAAATCCCAACAATAAGACGATGGAGCAAACGAGGAGACCGATGACGAGGATGAGTTTTGCGGTGGCAAACAGGGCCCTTGACGTGGAGAAGAGCAGTCGAAACGTCACTCGGTTTGCAGCGGTCTAAAGAAGGCCCACAGAGACCAGGATTTCCTACCTGAACTGGCCGGTGCTCGGAACTAGGCCAGAAAAATTGTTGTAGGAAAAATCTACGGACGTCAAGCTCTGCATCGACGAGATGGAGGCTGGGATGTCGCCTGAGAGGTGGTTTCTCGATAGGTTGAGGTAATTCAGGATGTGCATGTCAGTGATCTCGACAGGAATCCTATCGGTGAGCTCGTTCTGGCTGAGGTCAACGAAGGTGAGAAGCTTACATCGGCTGATCTCCGGTGCGATCTCCCCGGACAGCTTATTGTCGCTAAGGTCGAGCTTAGAAAGCTGCTGAACCGATCGATCGTCACCGTGATCGTACCGGAGAAAGAGTTGCCATCGAGAAGGAGACGAGGTCGTGAAAGATGACAGCCAGAAAAAGGACTTGATGGTGTCGGCGATGTCGCCGGAATCGTGTTGCGGAGGGAGGAAGTTGATTGGGTTCAGATTCTCAAGGGCAGCAGACGGCAGTGACTCAGTCGATGGTGGTGGAGGTGGCTGTTTCCTTCGGGAAGATGACCAGTCGCGGTCAATGGGCACGGTGGTGGTTTCGGATTTGGCTCGGCGGTGGTGGTGGCGGGGTTCGGTGGTCGGTTGCCAGGCGGGGAGCTGGGCGAGCTCATCAATGGCGGGCTTGGCCTTCTTTATGAGCCAATCTACGGCCTTGGAAGGGCAATTGTAGCCGAGGCGGTCCTGGACGTCGTAGAACTGAATGGCGGTGTGAGCGGAGAGGCGAACACGGCGGTCCCTCGGCCCCTTGGCCGTGCAAACCTTGCTGTGTCGATCCTTCCTTCCGGTAGACCGCACAATGTGTCCGCCTTCGACCTCCACAATCTCGCCTATCTTGTTGTTGCCTCCTCCCCGACGGCCTCGGAACGGACCCTTCCGCAGCGCCGATGTTGTCTGCTCGCCCATTACCACGCCAAACTGCGCATGTTCAATCAAAGAGGAGGGGTGCAGCTCCGGTAACTCCCCGGAAGCCGTCAGGAGGGTCGTCGCTATCTACCACTGGTACTGGTGGTGATCCAGAACCCTTTCTTCCTCCTCGTCTTTCAGTGCCGCTCCTCTTCCTCACTTGGAGGAAATATCACGAAGGATGAGGCTCCCTGTTTTTCCCAGTTGCAGAGGGATGCTTCTCGTGAAGTTGTTTTCCCACAGTTGCAGTACTTCCAGCTTCGGCATATCATCGATAAAGCTCGGGATGGAGTCGTGGAGCCTGTTTCTGAATAGATTAAGAAGAATCAGGTTGCGCAAATCGCCAAACTCAGCCGGAATCTTCGGAGAGATCCACAGATTTGACTTGAAGAGAACTACTGGAGACATGAAGAGGCGGGTGAAGAGGCCCAGCCTTTTATACCATCTAACCTAAAAACTTGAATCTGACATTTTGACCCCACTCATAATAAGCTTCGACACGTTGACACATTATAGGACACCGTGTCGGATATGCACCGACACAGTGTTGGTGTCGCATTCGTGTCAGAGCAGACACTCTACCTCATAGAGGTGTCTGTATAGAGGTGTCTGTGTGACTTAGGTAGTAAGCGTCTAAAAGGGGCATACCTCACTGGCTAACGGGTTAGCTCTGTGGCAAAATGTTAGGAGTTCGATACTCCATCGAGCATCATCTGGTAGCGATCTGCCTGACACCGGGCCTTAGTAAAAGGAATTCTTGGTGATAGATGTAAGCTACATCCTATCACTGTGTGGTTTTTCTCCCATTATCATCTTCATCTGGCACCATCTAAACCATTCAGATGAAATGCTTTCCAATGGTTTTGCTTCTTTCTTTCGATCGGCGTGCCGGTTTAGGTACACCTCTAGATGATATGTTTGGCAGCAGGCGTCGAACTCGTAACCTTCAGCCCAACGGTCCCTTGTCTTTCTAGCTTGAAATGTCCTTATCATCATCCTGGGGAGAGCTGTATTTACCATGTTTTCCTCACTGATATTTGATACTGTCTTGGTCATTTTTCCATTGGATCGTGATAATTTACTGATCCAAAATGCGGCAATTGGATCGCATTTAGAATTATAGTACAAATTCTATGGGTGGGAACGACCCTGTGAGTAGAGGTGGCTGATTTGGGCCAGGGCCCGCAGTTCGAAAAGGACCTGAATACCCTTAAGAACAGGAACTGGGGGAACCGGACCCCAAACTGGAACCAAAACTGAGGACCTCCCTTCAGTTGCAGTTCCACCTTCCAGACAAGGGGAACAGACCTGTTGGTTCCGAACCATATTTTGGTTTCGATTCTAAAATGCAACCCCTAATTCATGTTTTTCTCAAATGAAACTGGAACTAAACTGGACCTTGGGCCAGAACCACAACCTCACATTACCAGACCGATGGAACAGGAACCATAGGATGCCAATTCAGTTATAAAAGAACCAAAAACAGTGGTTTCGAACTGCACTCGAACGGACCAGGTCTACCTATGAAGGAAGGGTTCTTTGCCCAAGATTGATGACGAAAACCAACTTTAGATTTTAGATGAATGGTTGATGATGCATGATGAACATGGTTCGGTCCAAGAACTATCAATCAGCAAAAAATGCCATTAAAATTATTGAAAATCCACGCCAAGCCTCGGCCTTGGTCTCATCCCCTCCCTCTTCTCACTAGTACAAAAATAACATTTTTGGATCAAATATTGAGTAAAACCATTTTGAAAACTATATTTGAGCTCATCATTGAAAAAAATGGATTTGAGAGAACTTATTTTGATGGTTGAGATCAAGTTTTATAGTTGAAACTATCAAAATGGATTCGCGAAAAAAATTATTCTACATTGAAAATAAACCCCTAAATAAGATCATCTCTTACTTTTTAATTTTTTTTAGCTTTAATTCTCAATATAAATTGTTAGAACTTATTTCAGTATAATTCTTATTTTTACAAATTGTTAGACGTCTTTCAATAGTTTTGTTTTATTTGGGCAGTTAGTGACTAAAAGATATATTTATTTCCATTAGGGCTGGCTCCACCCAAATTTGAAAAAAATGAATTCAAATTTGAAATTGTATGAAATTTCCAAAAAAAAAAGTCAGATAACTTCTGGATCCACCACTGGTTTAGACGTCTTACAAATAAGCTCATCATTGAAAAAAAGTCAATTGTATATTGAAATTTCCAAAAAAAAATGAAAATTTTTAAAGCTGGCTCCACCCAAATTTGAAGTTTGCCTTACCTAAAACAAATTTCTCGATCCGCCACTGGTTTAGACCAAAAACAAGAGAACTAACTATAATGACTTGTGCCAAATAAATTCAATGGAGATGGTGTTGAAGAGGATACTTTTGAAATTGCAGAGAAGCTTATTTTTGGAGCATTATCTTCAATAGAGCTCATATTTACAGACAAATGTTTTCTTGTAATTGAGTGTATACAAGAATAAATTCAAATATCCAAATAAAAAGTCAGATAAATTAAACTCATATTTTCATTTAGGATTGACTAACATCAATGTATAAATGAAATCTCCATTAAGAGAGTGCAACACTCAAAGCGTTACCTCACCTGGCAGGACACTTGACTCACAAGATGTAGGTTGTAACTTCGAAAAACAAACTATTGGAGTACGAACTTATTTCATGTAATCAATTTTTCCATAAAACCACTGCATGATTCATGCTTGGAATATCGAACAAACATGAAATAAGCTTTGAAATCACTAAATCCAATCTTAATGATTGAGGGGTTCCAATCTTCCTCTAAAATTGAGGGCATCCATATGGTTACATTTTAGCAAAAAATTAAAAGAAAGACTTTTCATACACTTGGTACAAGAGGAGGATTTTGTGTATTGCAATGTACACACACAAATACACAGATATACATGTGCGTGTATATGTGCATGTCTCTGTGTGTGTGTGTGTGTCAATGTGCACGTGTATGTTATGTGCAGTTGAATAGCATTGTGGATCAAGTTGTTCTAGAAGCTTTCCTTCAGAGATGAAATTTCTGTTACTATAAAAGGACATGAAATTTTTTTGAGCATTAAATATCTTTTATTGAAAAAAATATTCTCATTAAATGATAAAGTTCATCTAAAATATATTCCCTTTAAGCACATGTATCAGAAATAGTGTCAGTTGAACAACAAATTAACTTGCTTTAGAATGTGCGTCTACAGAGACGCACACAAGCACAGATGTGTGTGTGTATATATATATATATATATATATATATATATATATATATATATCGAGAGAGAGAGAGAGAGAAAGAGAGAGAGAGAGAGACGTATTGCCTTAGAAAATTCCAGGTAGAGCAGAATATCTTCCATCCATTTCAAAACTATTGGAATCATCTTTTCGTGGAAGAACACCAGATGACTTGAAGATCTTAAGAAAAAAAACAAATTTAATGTCCCTTGACTCCGTTAAATGTCGAACGGCCACAGCCAGCGACCTATTCACGGGTGACATAGGGCGGTTTTCCAAACCGAGAAAATCTATACTGGCAGTCGGAATTTTTCGAAAAACTGTATCCATTGCCTCTTCTGAATTTCATCCAACTGAAGTTAGTCTCAACCCAGGAAATTTTCTAGGTCTAGCACTGAATGTGATGATTCAATGCTACAAGCCATGGGCTTATTCTATGGGTGACATAATCATACAAGTGCAACCAACCCTTTTACAAATTTAAATTTGGTGCCTCATATATTACATTTGTTTAGAAGCCTAACCTTTTAGTTAGAACCATGGCGAGCTTTTTCTTGCTTAGTTCATGATCTAAACGAACCAAACACGAGCTGGCCTTTTGGCCTATACAACCTGAATGTAAACAACAAATGTTTGGTTTGGCTCCCTCATATTGGCTCATATAATACTTATGTGTTTGTTTGTGTGTGCGTGCTTCTTTGTGTGCGGTCTAGAAAACAATGTTAACCCAAGGAACTGGATGGTATAGTAAAATTAGATGACAAATCTTTCTATGTTACAAGAAAATTTTGTAAAAATTAAATTTTGACTTATTCCGTAATTAGGAAACTGAGTTTTGCATATAAGATGTTACTTGAAAAGTTAATAAAACGTACACGAGCAGCCCGTGTTCATATAGTCTAAAGCAGCTCATATGAACTCGTGCCATGCTGGGCTTGTTTCAAACGAACTAGCGAGAAGATGGACAAGATCTTGAATGAGGAACAGGCCATGATTGAACAGCCCTTGTTTGATTTGGGCACATTACTTATTGCATTTCATTATTTCGCCTGTCAGTCATTGACTGTGCAATATAGACCTCTCTCTCTCTCTCTCTCTCTCTATATATATATATATATATATATATATATATATATATATATATATATATATATATATATATATATATATATATATATATATCATATACGTTTACGGGGTTTATTTGAGATGTTTCGAGTCAGTTTGACCCAAAAACAATCTGCCGGATTTGTGTAATGTATGCCGACCAAAAAAAGTTTGTGTTCAACCTGTTCACTAATTACATAAGATTATAACAACTAAGCTATTTACCGTATTAGATAAGGATGGCTATATAATTTTTTTTTTATAGAGTTCGATCCAGGATAACAACTGTATCAACAAAAATTAGATTATTTTTTATCATTTTCTTTAAATACTTTTACGATCTTTCTCTTTTTCTTTTAACATTTTCACTAACTTTTTAGTTTTTTTTGTTATCTTTTCATGAGTTTAAAGTATCGCAAATAATTTTTCTTTATTTTATAACCATTCTCAAATTGTTTCCAATGACTTCATTACGAATACAGCTTTCTCTTATGTCCATCAACATTCTTATGATCATCTTTACTTGTAAACATTTTTTACATATGTTGCTGATTAATTGCTTAATACTCAACATCATATAATATAATAAGTTTAAATGGTGCTCTATATTATTTAATTTTCAACTTTAATGATATTTTTTTATGATATAAGTACTTGATATACCTCTCTATTTAATCAACTACCGTTAATTTTATATGGACGACTCTATCAATTTTTTAATTGCTCTAAAAACTAATCCAAGGTATTTAATTTTTTTTTGAAGATGCAATATGCGTCAAACTTAATTTTTATGTTATCTCTAGTAACCAAATGATTAAACTTGTATTTCACATATTTTGTTTTTAAATCAAATTTTTTCTAATATTCGAGTAGTTTCAATTTTGTTAATTTCTTTCTTGAACTCATTAACCAATACACCGTCATCTACAAATAACTTAAACCAAAAATATTAAATATGTTGCTTAACTCGCCAATAATCAAGGTAAATAAATATAGAGTTGAAGATAATATTTGATTTAATCCAATAATAATCTCAAAGAAAATCGTCATTCCTTTTTGCATTTCATAAATTCATATAGATTTTGCATACCATCATACATATTTTTTATAAAATATTTACAGTAGATACTTGTTTTGAAGTACAACGCTGGCTACTGGTACTCGTGAGGTGATGGGCTAAGAATTGATGTTACTTGGTAATCTCTTGTGAGGTTGAGGGGGCTTCTTCGTGATTTTCAATTATTTAATATTTAATACGAGTTAAACTATTTGCGTGCCCGATGATTGCTTTGCTTGTATGAGACAGATGTAATCAAATCAACCTTTTCTTTTCTAAATGGTCTCGGGATCGGGTTGTCTCCGCTCGGGGGTCCCCTCTCGTGCGGATTCTCTGCAAATTCCTCTCTTTTCTGTCTCCCACTACATCACATAATAAATAAAGGCGAAGATGATAGAGAGAGAAGCTAAGGGAGAGGCATGTGAGTACTTTTCTTATCTGATTCTCTTTTTTTGGCGTTTCTGTCTCTGTTTTTCGGTTTGTCTAAAGGTTATCTTCGAGCTTTTCCCTCGGCAAGAAATGGGTTGGGGTTTTTATGGGACTTTGAAGGAATAGATTTTCTATCTATTGAGTACTTTTCTTATCTGATTCTCTCTTTTTGGCGTTTCTGTCTCTGTTTTTCGTTTTGTCTGAAGGTTATCTTCGAGCTTTTTCCTCGGCAAGAAATGGGTTGGGTTTTTTATGGGACTTTGAAGGAATAGATTTTTTATCATCTTTCTTCGTACCCTTTTGGGGTTATCTATTGATTTTGCAAATTCCCATTTGGTTTGTTTGGTTGGTAGGCATGCTTCAGTTGTTTAATGGGTAACATGAAAAAGATTGAGGCTGATATTGGATTTCTGAAATTTGGGTTTTGACTTTTTCTTAAGCATTCTTTCTGACTACTCTATTGATTTTTCGAATGCTAATTTGCTATTTCTTGAGATTAATCATTGTTTGTTAGTAGCAGCCATTTGGAAGACTTGAAACGCATCGGATTCTTGATGGATCTTAAGATGATGTGGTTATAGAAAACAATTGTTTATCTTGTCTTTCTTGAAGAAGACTTTGTTTTGCTTGAACTAAGAATTACATTATGAGGGGTTAGGTTCTGATTCTGATATCTTTCTGTAAGAAAAGTTGCTTGGTGTATCAATTTCTTTCCACCACTTTTTTCTGTCAGAAGCAAGGTTGCTGCATCGCAATTGTTAGAGGAAATGTTTCTCCAGTAATCTTTTGTGGACGTGATTTTGGAAGCAAATATTTTCTGAGATTTCTTGTTCTCTTATTTCCGTGCTGTCATATACGGCATTGTTGGTGACAACTTGTTGGAACCAGTTTCCGTTTTCCCTTTTGTTGGAGTCTGGAGACAACCTTGTTGACTTCCAAGTCTGCGAGCATTCACTTTTTCAAGCTTCAGATTTTGGGGAGTGGTAGAGAAAATGTTAAATAGTTGCTTTATGATTTTTTTTTATTTGGAAGGAGGGTCTTTTGGAAGTTATGTGTGTTGGAGTTTGAATCTTGTGGAAATTGTTGTTTGAAGCCAGTAATGATCTTCTGACTGCCTTCATTTGATTATTTTCTTCCTTTCTTGTAGGTAATGATGCTTCACTTGATTTCTTTTGTTTGATTCCCTGGTTCGTAGTATGTAGTTTGTAAAAAGGAAAATAAAGCCTTTATTATCATCTCTGATCCTTCTAAGCTATTGGTATTGATAGGATCTAAAGCTTTGAGTGTTTTATTTGCACTGATGTCTAATATATGCTTTCCTTCATGGATTTCGTTACATCTTGGGATCTGATGCATTGTGTTTTATATATGGCATGTAGCCAGTGCTTAAGGAGACACTTGCAGTGTGATGATTTAAAGGGGATCATAATCAGGGCACAGTGTTTAGACTCAATATAATTATTCTCGGCTTTAGCTGTTCTTCTTTTATATTATGCTTTGTGGAATTGAATTTTCACGCAAGGAAAGTAATCATGGCATCATTCTTCTCCGGCTCAAGCAACCAAGGAGTAGTCATCCCTAATTTGTATCTGAACGATACTAATAATGGTTTCTGTCCGGATTCACTTCAAAGCAACATGATGTTTATGAATTATTCAACTGCTACTACAAATCCAGAAAGCTTGGCGAGCCATCCCCAGTCACCACAGAACTACGCTGAGTTTCCTGTTGCTGGTGCTATGCTATCACAACATTCACCTGCTGAGACTTTGCGGGCAGGATTTTTCTCAAATTTACTTGTGTCTCACCTTGGGAACAATGTTTCAAGTGCTTGGAAGGATGGTAAGATGTCAACACTACCAAGAAGTACTACTACCGAGAGTATGGGAGAGCACATAAGCAGTGGTGATGGTTTGGTCCAGAATGCTGTTAGAGCAAAAACTGATCTCAGCATGCAGATGCAGTTGGGCATTTTGCAGGATGGACAGAATTTGGAATTGCAGCAGCCTGGTGTTTCAGCGGTGCAAAGACAAGGACTATCTTTGAGCCTTGGCGCACAAGTTCCTTTCAAGTATCACAAGGGAAACCCTGATGTTTCATTTATTGAATCACAAAATTCAAACTTAGAGAACTGTCCTCACAAAATTCAAACCCTGATCTTTGAGCCAGCGGATGCCTTTGCTGGGGACAACGACATTATAAAAGATGGCTTCTTGAACAACTTTCAGCTTCCGACGATGATGAAACGAGTGTGCATGAATCCCCCTCCATACCATTTGTCGAGCCTTAACAACACCATTCCAAGTTCCGAGTATCTTAAAGCAGCACATGAATTGCTTGATGAAGTTGTGAATGTCCGGGAAGCTTTGAAGCCTGAAACCAAAAAGAACCAAAGCATTTGGTCGTCTGCTGGAATCACTGGATCCAAGGAGGTAGAAACAGGAACAAGTGCCTCTGAAAACCGTACCTCTGTAGATGTGGCTCAGGAATCAACAACAACCCCTTCTAGTGGGTTCTCTTCAACTGAAAGGCAGGAATTGCAGATTAGGCTGACACAACTGCTATCTATGCTGGATGAGGTGCTCTCTCTCTCACACACACACATACATGTCATGCCATTTTCGATCATTTAACTAATATTGTCCATTATTTTAGCTCCTAGTTGGTTGTTAGTCTTTTGTAGTCATGACAATCTTGGCAGCATTATTTTTGAACTAATAATGACCATCACTTTAGATCCCAGACTGGCTTCTATAGTTACAATGTGTTTGCTTCTCAAACAGGAGTCTTTATTTTCATGTCTATTTCTTCTAGCAATCTTAATGTCATAGTAGTTCTGTTTTTCTCTTGGTTACAAGGAGGCCATGGCCCAGGAGATAGACTCCTACAGGGAGATGAGTATCCTGACAATAGGCCAACATAGAAGCGGCTAACACTCAGACGGTGTCATAGTAGTTCTTTGAACCAATCTTGTGCCGTATACTGCTTTTTCTTGTTTGATGGGTTGACACTGTGAAGCCTAAAACTGCGCCTGTTTCTTGCCACTGTTGTATGCACGCATAAAACTTTTGATGAGAAATACATCTTGCCTTTTGAACCATAGTTTTGGTTGGAATGGTAGCTTTCTAGGCACCAATTTCAATTTCCAAAGTAGAGGTCTTACGGAAGTAATGTTAAATGTCTAGCATGTCTTTGAAACAAGTGTATCCAGTGTTGTCTGACACGTATCGTATCGTGTATCGCTGGGCTCCACGATACGGGCGTATCGTATCGTATCGTACTTTAATATTAAAATAATGTAAAAATTAATAAAAATTAGTAAAAAATCGAAAAAAATCGAAAAAAATCAGGAAAAAATCAGGAAATATCTAATAATTGCTTTAAATTCATATAATGTAAGTTTAATACAGATTGAGCATTCAACATTGAACAATTGCATCCAAATTTACATATTTTGAATCCAAAAAATAAAATACAAACACAGTTTACACTACAGCTACATATAATGTTACATTTTATAAATTGTAATCAGGATCATTAACTAAATAATCTTCATCTTCTCCTTGTTGCAGATCCTCATCATCATCATCAACCACGCCCACACCTTCTTCTTCAAAATCAAATTCTTCGTCTCCATAATGTTGTTGCGCTCCTTCCAAATTAATCCAGGCAACGTCTTCTTCGGTTAGGAGGGCATTTTCTTCAGTGTCTTCCATAACCCAATCTTCTAATATATCAAAATTATCCAAACTTATTGGATCGAACTGACTTTCTTCTCTATTTACTTTTTTTAATTGCCTACGACACAAACAAAGATAAACAATTAGTAAGTAATATTAACAATTAAAAACTGAAGTTAAACAATATTGAATTGAAAATTTGAAAGTAATAGTAATACAACATTACCTTTCACGAAGGCGCATGTTACAACGAATATAAACCAAATCATTAAGCCTTTTGTGTTCCAACCTGTTGCGGTTTTTTGTATGGATGTGTTCAAAAACACTCCAATTTCTTTCACAACCTATTGCACTACAGGTTTGGCTTAAGACTCTGACTGCAAAATCTCTAAGGTTTGGACAATCACTTCCAAACCTGTTCCACCAAACATCTGTAAAAAAATACAAACATTAGAGACATAATAATCCACAGTAATGTAAGATGCAACTTAAATATGAAAATAAAAAATTTAACTGGACGCATCGTAGTGCGATTGCGAATTGCAACAGGCAAACCCATCAAGTGAAGAGCATTATCATATATCTCCATCTCTCAATGTATCGCATCTGCTATGCTCTCATTAGGGACTAATCTGTTGATACAATCAATGATTCCTCGATTAACCTCATCGTCCCTTTTGAAGGTTGCTGAGTACCTGAATGATGGGTTTAGATAATATGCTGCTGCATGAATAGGCTGATGCAATTGTTTATTCCATATACTATCAATTATTTTCCACACGGTCACATAATCTCTCTTTTTTCCATTAAAATTATTTATGATGGCTTCTTTTGCCCTGTCCATGGCTTCATAAAGGTAGCCCATAGATGGTTTCTCCTCGCTATCAGCCAATCTCAAAACTTTCACTAAATGACAAGTAATTTTCAATAATCTGACACATGCATTCCAAAATGAACTTCTAAAAACTGTTTCTGCAATCTCATTCAACTTTCTATTTCTTCTATTTTGAGGAAACTCTACAAATTGTTACCACTCATTTGAGGAGAACATTCTCTTCAAAGCTTGCTTCTGTCTCACAATACTTTTTATAGATAAGAAGTTTATTGCGAACCGAGTTACAGCTCTGCAAAGAAGCTCTGCACCTTTTGTATATCTCCTCATCATACACAAAACAAAGGCATGGTTGTAAATGAATTTTGTAATATCTTGGCAACACTCAGTTGCTGCCTTTATTTCATTCATCTCACCAATGTCCTCGAGGATGAGATCTAAACAATGGGTTGCGCATGGTGTCTAGTAGAAAGTCCCATAAATATCAGCTAACTCCTTCCAGCTACTTTGTAGTTAGCTGCATTATCTGTAATCAATTGGACTTCGCCTATCGGTCCATCCATCTGCCATAATAGTGCATCCTGTTTTCTTTCATGATTGTCTCAAAGTCGAACAGTATTGCTGCACTTCAATTACGGTCTGATCTAATATCTTCCCTCTCAACTTCTGATAAGAGGGCCTCTTATATCTTGGACCAATGTTTGCAATTGCATCTGCCATTGCTTAAAAATGAAAACTGTTTGCTGCATTAAATGGAATGCATGCATCATAAAACCATCTTCTCACTACAAGGTTTGCTTGATTATGCAGTTGTTCTGAAGCCATAGCATCACGAATTCCTGGTTGAGCACCAGGTGTGTTGGAAGGAGGAAAGAATGAATGTATGTAGAAGAAGAAGCTCTTCCTCTACTCCTTCCTGAACTTTCTCTTCTGCCACCTCCAAAGTCTTCAGCTGCAACCCTCTTTCCTCTAGTAGGTGCTCGTGAACTGCTACTACCCTTCTCTGTTCTAGCATATGAAGGCAAACTATCAGTGAATCCAAATCAGTGGCAGTAGCATCATCAGCTTCTTCATACATCTAAAAATCATTCTTTTGTTGTCTCCGTTCTTGTATGTTCTCAATCATCTGCAAGCATTGCCATTTAATACCTTCTGGCAAACTTCTAACTCTGCCTGTGCATGGAGCAACTTCTTTCCTGGTTCCTATTAGGTGGTGTTTCAACCTTGAAATTCCACCACTAACCACCTTTTCACAAAATAAGCATCTCATTTTTAACCTTGAACCCTCAACTGGTATACCCCACTACCATGCCGGTTCATCAGACTTTGAATGAGAGTCTCTACCACCCCTTCCTGCCATCTCAATGGAGTACTTTAATTCAAACAAAAACCTGAAAATAAAAGCATTTCGTAAATCCCCCAATCTTCAAATAACACTCAAATAGAGTGTCTCCCACTTCATGAATGCAATAAAAATCATATACACACACTTAATAACTTCATATTTTATCATTAAAAAAAAACCGAAATAACACAAAAACAATAAATATAAAGGGAAAAAAATGGAAAAACATTAAAAATATACCAAAATCCGAGTTTGGAGGCTTGCATGGATACCGTAGGGCACGATTTTTGAGCTTTGAACACTAAGGAGGCGAAAAATGGCTCTTAGGGAGCTTGAGGAACCCAAGAGGAGAGAGAAAACCAGCAAAAAATCGTAGGTTTCAATCGACCAGGGACCAAGGGTTTCAAGGCGTATCGTGCGATACAGGCTGTATCGCACGATACGGTGCGATACGCTGGGTTTCACAATACGATACGGTGCGATACAGATAACACTGAGTGTATCTGATTATTTGATCTTGAGTGAATTATTTCCACTCCCACACAATTAGTTTCTCCGAGCAAATGTATAATTTTCAGTGTTTGGTACGAGGACAAGTATCACTTGATGATTTAAACCAATTGTTTTATGCATTGTTGTTCTATGCGTATCGTATCATGTATCGTTTTGGTCCACGATACGACCCGTATCATAATTTAATATTAAAAAAATAGTAAAAAATAAAATAAAAATAGAAAAAAATGATAATTGCAAAGAATTCATGTAATGCAAAAATTTAGTACATATTCATCATCCACCATTCAATAATTGAAAAAGGAATTACATATTTTGAAGCAGAACATGACATCCTTAAAAAAAAAAAAAACTTTCACAATTGAGAAAATACAATTACACATTGTAATCAGGATCATCAAGCAAATAATGTTCATCTTCTCCTTGTTTAATATCCTTACCACCTTCTACTTCAAAATCATCATCCCGTTGATGATATTGTTGCTATGTTCCTTCCAAATTAATTCATGCAATGTCTTCTTCAATTAGGAGTGCATTTGCTTCATTATCTTCCCTAATCCACTCCTCTAATATATAACATTATCCAAACTTATTGGATCAAATTGGTTTTCTTTCAAATTTAACTTTTTAATTGCTTGCAAGAAAGAAAGATAAGTAATTAGTAAATAATATTAACAATTTAAGTAAAATAAATATTGAATTGAATATTTAAGTAGTAACTAATACGAGATTACCTCTATCAGAGTCACATGTTACAACGGATGAAAACTAAGTCATTTAGCCGCTTATGTTTCAATCTGTTACGCTTTTTTGTGTGAATGTGTTCAAAGACACTCAAATTACTTTCACAACATGTTGCATTATAGGTTTGACTCATAACTCTTACTGCAAAATCTCTAATGTTTGGGAAATCATATCCAAACCTATTCCACCAAACATAAGATAGAAGAAGACAAACATTATGGACTTAATCTACAATAAATATAAGATTTAAAAAACTTAAATATTAAGATAAACAGTTTACCTAAATGCATATTGGTGCGGTTGTGAATGGCTACATGCAAGCCCATTAAGTGAAGAGCATTATCGTAGATCTCCATCTCTCGATGTATAGCATATGATCTACTCTCATCAAGGATCAATCCATCTATACAATCAGTGATACCTTGGTTTACCTCACCGTGTCTTTTAAAGCTTGCAGAATACTTTAATGTTGAGTTTAGGTAATAAGTTGTTCATGAATAGGCTTATGCAATTGTTTGTTCAATTTGTTATCTATAATGTTCCACACGGACACATAATCCCTCTTTTTTCATTGAAATTGCTTCTAATGGCTTCTTTTGTCATATCCATGGCTTCATAAATATAGCCCCATAATGGTTTTTCCTCGCTGTCAGTCAATTTCAAAACTTTCACTAAAAGACGTGTAATCTTCAATAGTCTAACACATGAGCTCCAAAATATACTCCTAAAGAGTGTCTCTTAATCTCATTCAACTTTCTAGTTCTATTTTGAGGCAACTCTGCAATTGTTGTCACTCATTTGAGGAGAACATTCTCTTCAAGGCTTGTTTTTGTTTCATAATGCTATGTATAGATATGAAATTAGTTGCAAACTGAGTTGTAGCTATATGAGTGAGCTTTGCATCATTTGTATATCTACTCATCATATAAAATACAAAAGCATGATTATAGATAAATTTGGTGATATCTTAGTAACAATCATTTGTTGCCTTTATCTCATCCATCTCACCAATATCCTTAAGGATGAGATCTAAATAATGGGTTGCATGTGGTGTCTAATAGAAAGTCCCAGAAGTATACGCTAACTCCTTCTCAGTTGATTTATAGTTAACTGCATTATTTGTAAGTAATTGGACTACATTCTCTAACCCAACCTCGGATATTATCGTATCAAACTCTTGCCTTAGGACCTCTGCATTATGCTTCTCCTCTGACATATCTAGGGATCTTAAAAATATAAGTCCTTTAGGATAATAGATAAGAAAGTTTAATAAAGTTCTTCCTCGTTTATCTGTCCATTCGCCTGCCATAATAGTACATCTCTCTCCTTTTATGAGTCTCTCAAGTGGAACAATATTCCTGAACTTCAATAAGAGTCTTATCTAATAGTTTTTCTCTTAACTTTTGATAAGAGTGCATCTTATACCCCAGACCAATGTTAGCAATTGCATCATCATTGCTTGAAAATAAAAATTATTTGCTGCATTAAATAAAATACATACATCATAAAACCATATACTCACTATTCTAAGTTGAGCACCATGTGTAGTAATAGGAGGAAAAAAGAATAAGCTCTTCCTCTGCTCCTTTTCTTCTACTATTTTCACTTGCAACTTCTTTAACAACCCTCTTTCCCCTGATTGGTGGTCGAGAACTACTACTACCAACATATGTCCTACTCCTACCATCAGAAAGAATACTATCGTCCAATCCAACAACATCATCATCTTCCTTAAACATCTCTAAATCATTTTTTTTGTCTCCTTTAAAATATGCTCTTAATCATATGTATGTAGACATTGTCATGGCTTTTGGCAATTTCTTGGCTTTGCCTGTGCAAGGAGCAACTTCTTTCCTAATCCCTACTATGTGATGTTTTATTCATGAAATTCCACTACTAACCACATTCTCACAAAACAAACATTTTATCTTTAATCTGTTTTCCTCAACTGGTTTACCCCACTGCCATGCCAGATCATCAGACCGAGATTGGGAGTCTTTAAAACCCCTTCCTCCCATCTCAATTGAACACTTCAATCTAATAAAAAACCTGAAAATAAAAGCACTTCATAAATCCTCAATCTTCACTTAACACTCAAATAGAGTGTCTATCACTTCACGAATACAATAAAAATCATATCCACACACTTCATAACTTCATATATTGTCATACAAAAAATAACAAATAAAAAAATTTTGAAAAATTAAAAAAGTATAACGGAGGTTGGGAGCCTTGCACTGACGCCGCGGAGAACCTTGGGAGCCTTGAACGCTTTGACAGTGTTGGGAGCCACCAGATAGCATCTTGAGAGCTTTAAACAAACGCCAGAAACCATAGAAATGCGGGTTTTTGTTAGGTCTCTGGCTGTACCATTTGTATTGTACAATATGGGCGATACAACCTGATAAGTTACACATTGTGATACACTATAGTGTATCATATCATGAAGCTCCACGATATGATACGTTACGGATAACACTGGTTTTAGGACTTCCTCATTCTTTTGTTGTCTTATATGTTTTGCTTTGAGATTGCTCTCACACTTGGTTTGCAGTTGAAAATGCAAAATGTAAAAGAATATTTATGAAATCAAACCGCTTGGGCAACAATTTATGCTGAAATTGGATTCATATATTATTTGCCAACGGACTTCTACTTCATTAAACAGCTAACTAGAGTTTACACCTCTACTATTTTTAGTTCCACACTCTAAGATGTCTCGGTAATTTTGGAAATGTACTGACCTTTCTGGGGTAGGCTGGTATCTTGCCATGATAAGTTGGCAAAATTGTTTTGCATCAAAATAATGCACCTTGTGAGTATATAGCAAGACAAGAACTTAAAAAACGCAGAGTGCTTATATTTGCATATTGATGTAGTGAAGGATCTCGTCTTACACCACTAATTAACTGCATGCTCTGCACTTAAGACCACTCATTGGTATGACTTTATTTTTGTGTAATATTGAACTCAGAAGTACGGCAAGAGTGCTGTCATCTTATGCAAGGACTTAGGACCGAATCAGCCGGGGGGGTCCCTAGGCATTAGTTTGACAAGACCAAAGTTCTTTTACTTATTTCAGCTTTCCAGATGATGAGATCTATATCGTCCATACATGCTCCATCAGCAGTTCCTGGATCTTTTACCCTCTTCATGTTTTTATTACTGGAAGATGACAGCTGACATATAAATGATGTCATAGTGCTGTATTTTTTTAGTAAATGCTTCCTTTTGTATTTGTAAGAATTTTAGATTCTAATTCTGGGCTAGGGACTTTATAGACATTTACCAAAATTTGTGTCTGTCAAATTGGCTTTCCAATTGTTTAGTGCTAAAGCTAGAGGGCTGAAAGTGGCACCTGTTTTCAGCTGGACATTTCATCCTCCTATCTCTTTTGCCTGCTTAGTTGGGTTTTGAGTTGTCTGTGGTCGTTACCTTCTTCATCACACTACTATTTCTGGGCCTGCTGCTGTAAAGCTGTAGTTGGACAAAAGTTTTACCAGAATCCAATTGATCTTGTTAAGGTGTTTGTAGTTTGTACAACTGTTTTTCTCTTTAATTGTACTCTGCTTACACCCGGCCTACAAATTCGAGTTGTGACAACACCATTCTTTTTCTTTGATGTTGAAGAAATTTGTTGACCCTTGGGATTTTGATGTGGTGTCTAACAATTTGGCAATATTTGTATGTCTTTCATGTACTGGAATGGGTCTTGCATATTAATATTCGTGACCATTGACATTAAAAGTTTTATATACATTATGGTCATCGTCGACTGTGGGTTGACTTCCAGAAGCCCATGTCACATGTTTCTTTTACATGTGGAAAACTTTCACAGAACTATTCTAAAGTGTAATTAGTTTCTGTGCGGGAATATAACCTGGTGTGTATTCTGATTAACTTATCTGTCTTGATTATATATCCTAAGTGGCTTTGAGCTCTGAACCTGTCTTGCATAACTAATCAATAGTTATTGCTTTTTGATAGTAAGGACAAAGTTTAGTTTTATAGGTTGACAGAAGATACAAGCAATATCACCATCAAATGCAAATAGTTGTTACATCATTTGATGTAATTGTTGGATGTGGTGCTGCTAAGACATACACTGCTCTGGCCCTTCAAACTATATCAAGGCACTTCCGCTGTTTGCGAGATGCAATAAGTGGCCAACTGTTGTCCACTAGAAAGAGTCTCGGTGAAGAGGATGCAGTGAATGCCAAGAACAGCAGCATTTCTCGGCTTCACTTTGTTGATCAGGAGCTTAGGCAACAGGGGGCTCTGCAGCAGCTTGGAATGATTCAACAACATGCTTGGAGACCACAGAGAGGCTTGCCCGAAAGTTCTGTCACGATTCTTCGTGCTTGGCTTTTTGAACACTTCCTTCATCCGTAAGATTGCTTTTTGTTGCCTGTTTTTCCTTTGCTGACGTGTTAGACCTGTTATCTTTGGTTTAGACCTGTTATCTTTGGTCTAACATCTCCCTTTTAAACCGTCCATGCCAGTTATCCAAAAGACTCGGATAAACTAATGCTGGCACGGCAAACAGGCTTGAGTAGAAGCCAGGTTCTCTCTCTCTCTCTCTCTCTCTACTTTGATGATAAATGTCTCTATTTAGGTCTCCAACTGGTTCATAAATGCTCGTGTGAGACTGTGGAAGCCAATGGTCGAGGAGATGCATAAAGAAGAAATTGGAGAGACTCAGCTTGATTCTATTTCTTCATCTGAATATGTAGCTAAAGAGGGTCATTCAACCCATGATTTGGAGGAACGAGAGTTGCAGGGTAACAGAAATATAACTGCAGGCAAGAATAGTACCTGCCAAAACAATAGTTCAACATCAAATTCTGTCCCTGACGGAGACATACCGAAGACATGTGAATTCGGTAATAGTTCACATGTTATTGATGACAACAGCATTTATGGTGGTGACAGGTACATTTCATTTGAAATGGCAGGCATGGAGAGGTTTGGGAATGATAATTATGCTGCAAAGATGCATGCAAGTGCTGGTGTTTCTCTCACTTTGGGTTTGCAGCATTGTGATGGTGGTGGGTTATCGGTGCCTAGCGAACGGCAAAGTTTCATGACGATGGGTGGAGAAGATGTCTAAAATCCAGCTTTGTTATCACAGGCGCTGCAAGTTATGAGTACATGAATCTGGAGAACGGAAGACATAGGTTCCATCCCTCGCATGACTTTGCGGCTTGAATAAAAACTTAAGCAGATTGATCTGATGACAATGACGATATGACGACTAAAGCTGCTTCGTGGCATTCTTCCTTCATTGTTGTGGAAGTTGTATGATGCACAGTTAGTATAGGAAAGGCCGACCGGTTGTTTTCTTATTTAAAAATGTAATTGGTTTTGCATATTGTAAAATCGTGGTAGTGGGTACAAGTGAAAAAGTAGGGGAAATTTGATTCTTCATTTTAATGGCGTCTTACTGTATGGGGAATGTGGAGCTGAATAGGATTCAAGATTGTGCGAAGAAAGTATACGTCTGTAATAAGAGGGTCAGAATGAAAGATCGTCTGTAATGTTATGTGAAGAAATATACTGGCCAACTTACATCTTCAGTACTATGTGTGTGTGTGTGTAAAGAATCGTTTACCATCATAGTTAAAATAAGAGAGTTGTCTCCACGGCGCGGAATGCTCTCGGATACTAGTAGAAAACATTGAAAAGCCTGGCATGGCATGGGATATGCCTGCTATAGTTGTTGCATATCAAGACCATAAGGTAAAATGACTTCCAATCACGAAGGGTCTCTTGCCAGAGGATTGCCACAACATAATGAGATCTTTCAAATCCTGCGAATTTCTGCACATCAGAAGAACAGGAAACAAAGTGGCTCACGAGCTAGTTCTTTTGGGGAATTTCCAGCATAATTTTCTCTGGATTGAAGAGGCTCTGCCCAATATCAGTAACTTGGAAAGGCTAGTTTTATCAGTATAGTTGATAGCTTTTGGTTTACTTTTAAATGAAAAAAAATCAACTATTTCTGGTTGAGATTCGAATTAAAAAAGCAAAAGAAATACTAATACTTCTTGAAGGTGCACTTGGTTCAAAAAGCACATTTATGTTTATAAAGTTCAAATATCAACCATCTACCTCTTAAGTTGAATGGTTGAGATTTCTTTGAAAATGTTAGCATATAATATATATATATATAAGAAAATCAGATCTTCCCCACCGTTGACATGTCTAATCATGCCTACCTATTGCTTTTCGGTTGTGTGTGTAATTTTAAAAGTTTTAAATAAGACAATGTTATTACACTCGTATTCTTCAAAAATAACGATTGAGCATGAATGAGCAATGTCAATAGTGGACAGGATCCAATCACTATATATAGTGTATAAATATTACAGGAACACATATAGTTTGATTATTCAAAAATGCTACTATCATAACAGATCATGTCAATGACTCCAAAAAGATTTTCGGTTTTTGAAGGGTCTTATTTCTGCAACAAAGATTAGATAAAACTAAGTTTTGTAATTTATTTTTCTAGTGATTACAAACTTTTTTGTAATGCTTGAGATGTGAACTCATGATTGGGTAATCCAGTTGACATAACCTCTTAGCATAAGCTGGGCTTGTTTGATGAGCTCAGTTCAGATCATTCAGCAATTTCACTATCTCATAAGAGGGTCGCCAACCTATCCAATGAACCAGGCACAAACTAGTGCGGGTTGCATATGAAAACCAGTTGTGAGACCAACTGAATACATTTCCAGGAGGAAATTACAGTAAAAGTATTTGTTACCCAAAAGCTTAGTTGAGGAATCAACAAAAGGTAATCGAAGTAATCACATAAGATACACAACTACCCTTGATTTCTTAATTTGGATAAATATTGAGACATGTATCAATATGTACCGTCCATTGAACCTTTACAATGTCTTTCATATCAACACCCACAACGCTGAGCATGACCCTTGATGGGTCAACAAAGGTGGAAGCCCAAGTTTTATCATGTAGAGCATTCATATGGTTGTTTGATTTGCAAAACTAGAGATCTACCATTCACTTAATCAAGGCATCATCAACAACCATTGTTGTTCATCACGATGATTGGTGCAGGAAAACATGTGAAAAATGTTTCATTTTGCATAATCAAATGATCTTTCTCGATGGATACAGTCTCATGATCTACCATTCAAACTTGGTTCATACTGACATTGACAGAGTTCAAGTCAAGCTTGGGCACTAGTCAGTTTCGTATGTTCTGTTATGGACCCCCTAGGCAAAGACTGGCTGAAAACCTTTTTCTTCAAAATGGGGAGGATGAAGCTAGACGCAAGCTCATGACCTTCAATTTGTGAGGCAGCCTCTAGAGGCTGCCTATCGTGCGGTTTGATAAGCTGTTAACAATAGGAAAACTTGTGAAATTAGTTTCAGCATATCTAAATAGAGCAGAATGACAGAATACTTCAGGAACAAATATTGCTCAACTGGCCATTGTCGATTAGCTTTCAGGAGTTAAAACTGCAAGCTGAAGAATGAATAATTCACAGCATGAAAGGGAGAACCCTCGTGTATGCATGCTTGCTATGGCGATATTGTGATCTGTCATCCAAAATTAAACAAAAACCAGCAATCTTTTGAGCTGGAAACAGTAAATATTTCAAACTCAACATAATTTCTTGGATTTAATAAAAGAAACATTTTACAACTCCGCCATGTAAGGGATCACCCTTGCATTGCCGGTCCCAAGCCCAGATAAAGGAGGAGGGTTGTGTTAGGCTTCCTACAGCTAGCGTAAAACTTTGTCGGATTTTATAACATGGATTACAAAAATTATGAGCATTGCTTTGAAGCGTCCCCGCCTAGCGACGTGCTGCAGAGCCCGAATGCAGTAAGAAGTAAGCAAGGGCCACTACATTTTCGCCCGAATGTAGTGAATCAATTGCAGAGAGGGTTCCCACATCATGGACGAGTGTGGGTAAAGAAGTTAGTCCTGCTACATTGCCGCCCGAATGTAATGAAAAATTTTCAGAGAGGGTCTCCGCATTTTGATTATGGACGGATGCGGGGGGTAAGAAAGCTAGTCCTAGATAATAAGATTCGTATTGGTTCTTAGAATATCGGAACATTATCCGGTAAGCTAATGGAGGTGGTAGATACTATGATTCGGAGAAAGATTCATATTCTATGTTTACAAGAGACAAAATGGGTTGGAGAAAAAGCAAAGGAGATAGAGGATACAGGTTTTAAATTATGGTACTCATGTAAAGAAAAGGCTCGAAACAGAGTTGGTATTATCATAAATAAAGATTTAAAGGAGAGTGTAGTAGACATACAATGATATGGTGACCGACTCATGACGTTGAAATTAGTGTTAGGAGCAGAGGTTTTGAATATAGTTTGTGCTTACGCACCCGAAGTAGGACTAGAAGATAGTATAAAGACAATTTTTTGAGAAGAGTTAGATAAGGTGTTTCAAAAGATTCCACAGATGGAGATGATTTGTTTAGGAGGAGATTTAAATGGATATGTCGGTAAAGAGGCATTAGGATATCAAGGGATTCATGGAAACTTTCGTTTTGGGGATATAAATGAGGAAGGTAGGGAGATTTTAGATTTTGCTATGGCATTTGATCTCTTTATAGTCAATACAATCTTCAAAAATGAGATGAACATTTAATTACTTATAAGAGTGGCTTATCACAAATACAAATTGATTACTTTATTTGTAGAAAAAAAGATAGAGCGTGTTGTAAAGATTGTAAGGTAATTCCAGGAGAAAGCTTAACCACCCAACATCGACTTTTAGTTATGAATTTATAAATAAAAAAATGGACAAAGAAGAAAAGAGTGCATCGAGCAATTCGAACTAAATGGTGGAACCTCAAAAGCGAGAAAGAAGATATATTTTAACAGAAAGTCCTTCAAGGAGATGTTTGGAATTATGTTGGCACACCCTGTGATATGTGGAACAATATGGCTATACATATTAGGAAAGTGGCGAAAGATGTGTTAGGGGTATCTAAGGGAGGTGTACCGGCACAAAAAGAAGCTTGGTGATGGAGTGAAGTAGTACAAAATAAAATCAAGGCAAAGAGGGCATGTTACAAATTACATTATGCCAAGAAAACTAGTGAAACTTTAGAAAGCAAAGAAGGAAGCGAAAAAGGCCGTTAGTGAAGCAAAGCTAAGATTTGGGAGGACTTATATAAAAAACTCAACTCAAAAGGGGGTGAAAGAGATATTTTTAAGATAGCTAGGGCTAGAGATAAGAAAACTAAAGATCTTAATTATGTTAGATGCATAAAAGACGAGGATGAAAAAATTCTAGTGGCAAATGATGATATAAGAAATAGATGGAAAAACTATTTTTATAATCTTTTTAATGAAAATAAAGATGTTAGTATTAGTTTAGGAGATTTAGCCAAGTCAGAAAAGTATATAAACCACAATTTCTATCGACGTATTGAAAAGAATGAAGTCAAAAAGGCTCTTAAACATATGAAGGGTGGTAAATCGATAGGACCAAATAATATTCCTATAAAAGTTTGGAAAATACTAGGAGAAATAGGAATCACTTGGCTCATAAGACTATTTAATGAAATATGGAAAAACCAAAAGATGCCCGAGGAATGGAGAGCAGTACACTTATACCCATATATAAGAACAAGGGAGACATTCAAAATTGTGCAAATTATCGAGGTATCAAGTTAATGAGTCATACTATGAAATTATGGGAAAGAATTATCGAACGTAGGTTAAGACAAGTATCAAGTACAACATAGAACCAATTTGGATTCATGCCGGGCAGATCTACTATCGAAGCGATTCACCTTTTGAGACGTCTTATGGAACATTTTAGAGCAAAAAAGAAAGACCTTCACATGATATTTATTGATCTAGAAAAAGCTTATGATAGGGTACCGAGGGAGGTTCTTTGGAGAACCTTGGAAAAAAAAGGTATCTCATTGACATATATTAGCCTTATAAGAGACATATATGATGGTGCAAAAACATGTGTGAGGATTCATGAAGGAACGACAGACTTCTTTGAAGTTAATATTGGGTTATATCAAGGATCAACTTTAAGTCCATACTTATTTATAATGGTGATGGATGAGTTAACAAAACATATTCAAGATGAAGTACTTTGGTGTATGTTATTTGCAGATGACATTGTATTAGTGGAGGAGTCTAAGGAAAAAGTTAATAGAAAATTGGAACTATGGAAAGAAACAGTAGAAAGCAAAGGCCTCCTACTTAGTAGAACAAAGACAGAATATATGGAATGTAAGTTTGATCATTTGGTTACTTCAGAAGACATAGAAATTAAAATTGACACACATTACATTACCCAAAAGGAAAGTTTTAAATACCTAGGGTCAATTTTTCAGAGTGATGGAAGAATTGATGGAGATGTTACGCATAGAATTAATGCTGGTTGGTTAAAATAGAGAGGAGCATCAGGCATTCTTTGTGATAAGAAGATACCATTAAAGTTAAAAGATAAATATTATAGAGCAGCAATTAGGCCTGCCATGTTTTATGGTTCTGAGTGTTGGGCAGTTAATCATGAACATGTACAAAAGATGTCTGTGACAGAAATGAAGATGTTGAGATGGATGAGTGGTCATACAAGAAAAGACCGTATACATAATGAGGTTATTAGAAACAAATTAGGAGTGGCACCAATAGAGGATAAAATGAGGGAACATCGTTTAAGATGGTTTGGACATATAGAAAGAAGATCAGAAGAAGAACCTTTAAGAAGGTTAGAAAAACTAAATTTGGAAAGTATTAAAAGAGGTAGAGGACGACCACAAAAGTGTTGGAAAGAAACAGTAAAGAATGATCTAGCTTATTGGGAGTTAACTGCTAACATGGCACACGATAGAGATCTGTGGAAACAAAGAATCCATGTAGCTGACCCCGTCTAGTATGGGAAAAGGCTTAGTTGTTGTTGTTGTTGTTGTTGTAATAAAAGAAACATTTTACCATTTATTCATAAATTCCCACAAGTCAAAAATACATCTGACCTCCACACATTCTCTTGCATGGTGATTAAAATGAAAAGAAGCCCAGCAGAAAATCCATGATCATCTCTGATAAACTATGAGAAGAATTCCCATAATGCTTTGCTCTTAAGAGATTAAAAGCAGATACAGAAAAAGAAAATTACATAAATAAAGGTAAAGGAAGAAAAAGGAAAAGAAGACCACAAAATCTTCTGCCGTATCAACAGTATATGTTAGTTACTACTTCTCTTCCATGCACAAAATTCACCTCATTTCTCTTCCAGCAACTGAAAAGTGCACGACAAGAGTGAAGATACCTCTTCCTTTGTGGCCAATCCAAAGCCTTGCCATCTAATCTTACCAAACTGGTCTACCAAAAATATGTACCTGCAGGCAGTTTCAAGTGTTGAACTTAATTGAACTAAGCATTGCAATGATATAAAATATAAACATCCAACAGCTGAAAAGAGATACCCAGTTAACAGGTTTAATATCTGGACTTTCCTGAAGTAGTAATGGTTACCAAAATAGTAAACGATTTGCCTATGAACAGCTTTATCTCCCTCAACGTTGCTCGACTTTCTCATTACCTGAAGTAATAACCATTTAATAGGATTCAGTGACAGAAGCCAAGAGTCAATGAAAGAAACCTGTTCGCAGGTGAAAGTTCTGGTAAACAATGTGAATAACTTAAACAAGATTGAGCAGAACACTACTAAAAAGAGAAACAAATACAAACGAATCATGGCACGTTGCACAGAATGTCAAAGGCATCCCATCTTATTCAGTGTAAGTGAGGCTTTATCAGTTCATTTTTTCATTGCCACAACAACACAAACAAGAGAAAGGTACTTATAGTCCCAGTGCTGCCAAAGCAAGGAAGGACAATCCTCCAACACCGAAGCCAAAATGTAAAAGTTGACATAGATTGGCGCATTAATAAATAGATTAAGACATTTAATGTCACAAATGTGACATGATAGGCAAGATAGAAACACAATTTCTCACTTGCCATGTCAGCAATTCCCATGGAATCAAATTAGAATGCTAAAGAACATATAAGGCAACCATCAAACAAAAGCAGATGGAATTACACAACCATATGTCACAAGGAGTGGCCTCAGTAAAAAAATCATACGGTAAGATAATTGAGGTATTTTAAGGAATAAAAATCAAACATGAAGTGATAGAGCCTCCGGCTTCACTACCTAAACTACAGCAGCCGTTTTTTTCCTTCAAATCCCATACCTCATAAATATGGATGTCTTTGGAACTACTAAAGGCACTACGAAAAGGCACACATCATGACTCTATCATTGCCTGCACCAAGGAATTCAAAAAGTCAAAATGACACAAACAAACATATATCAGAAGAATCCAGCAAGAAAAGAGTAAACCAGAAGATACAGTTTCGTTTTGTTCTGGCATTATAAAAAGAAACCAAATTGGGATGCTGTATATCAAGAAAACATAACAGGAATGCTGCATATACTGCAAACGAACAAACAAAAACAACCAAGCCCTCTCCCATACCAGATCGGGTTGGCTACATGGATTCTTTGTTTCCATAGAGTTAGATCCTGTCCATGCCAAGAGTTAACTCAAGAGAAGCTAGATCATTCTTTATTGTTTCCTTCCAACACTTCCAACACTTTTGTGGTCTTCCTCGGAATATAGCAAGTAGCCAACTCTGAGGTATTGAAGTCTCTATCCAGAGGTGCCCCAAAGCTTGGTTAAAAAGTCAGGTTCAGCCTGATACAGGAGTAGGTTAAAAGATGTCACATAGAAAAGGATGTCTGCCATGATCCACTAGAAGGTCTCAAGAGTGAGACGAGAAGATTCTGATTTTTCTCCATGTGACAATGATCACTTATGAGTCCAAGCAAGCTTGGCCTAATGCAAAATACTATCTACAACCTAGTTCTACAAGGACACTGACAAACCAACATGCTCCTGGTATGAATGTTCTACACAAAAGAACTTTGTCAAGTGAAAGCAGTACGTGCTTATAGGCTATAAAAAAACTTCAATATTTCCAAGGAAAGAGCAATAAAGGCTTCTCTATAATCCTTATAATGAGGATGCTTTGATAGGGAAAAGAGGTGACATAGATTAACTAGCTGTCACATTATCAGTTGGATCAACTCAATCTATGGGAAGAAAGTGTTTGTACCCCATCTATGGGCAGAAAGTGCTACTACCGACCTGAGTTGAATAAAACATCATGTCTAAACCTCAACTAGTCTAATTGTTATGAGAAGCAAAGTTGGTCTAAAGAGAAATTTAGATTTGTTGTGGTCCACTTAAGCAACTATAGAGCAGGGATCCAGTAGGTACCAGACTACCTATGAACAGAATCATATTGCTTCACTAGTTATATCCAACTGACAAATTAAAAACTGTGCTGCGAAGACACCATGGTTACAAGTGATTTAATACCTCAACCAACACACACAAGCACACAGAAAAAATCGACAAGGACCTGATTTGGTGAACAAGAACTCACTTTCTTGAAAGAAAAGGTAATTCACTTATTGAATTAAGCATCAAGCTTACAAGGACCTGATGTCACAAACACACACACATGCACACACACATAAAACATACTATAATGGATGAAAATGTGCCCATGCATGCACACACAAATGTACGCAGACCAAAAGAAGTGAAACGGTCAGATGATGTCTGCATGATTGCCCTTGATCCTGGCTAATCTCTCAATAGTCTCCTCTCTACCTCTACTTGTTTTGCCAACTCTATATGTGTCTCTGTGTGCGCATGCAATTTTTGTGCGACTAACACTTAAAAATTAATAAGCTCAAGAAATAGTGACACTATAAGAAGCCGGAGGTTGACAATAAGGATAAAATAAAATAGTTGTATAAACAAGCACCAAATGAGCATCATGAAAAAGAATGTAAATGGGAAAATCTTTTTTCTGAACTGAAGAATGTATACAAAATATTTAACTAAATGACTTCAGCATTAAAGGAAAGAGACCAAATGAATCATTTCAAACCTGAGAACTAGCTCGAAAAGAGAGACACAACAAGGATGCCTTAGGACATTCTACCCCACTTTCAAAGACAATTGGGATCCCACGTCTTCTGCCATCTGAGAACTCTACCTCTATTAAAGGGAATTTTTTAGCCACCATAGATGGGACAATAGTCTTGTTGGCCATCGCCATCTACACAATAGGAACACCATATCATTAGCAGCTATTGACTCTGATAGAACAATGGTTTTATTTGCCTTTGCGATATAAAACATAAAGGAGAAGAAGCGCTCAAACAAAGAGGAATTGAGTTACTGCAGATTCCTTCTGTTCCTTCCTCCCACAATTTATCCTTCTCTACTGAATACCATCAACTGAGCATCTGCATGTGTCCCATGAAGTGGGACATCATATAGAGATTGATCGTTCTATACTGAACGCCCATAATCTTACACACAATGGCCCTTTTACCTATCTTTCTTAAATTAACTCACCCTTTGCTCGGATGATATGTATTTTCACTTGCACCTGATCCTATACTTTAAACAGGCATGATTCCTCTTAAAACCACAAAGGTTATATATTAACACTTCCTAACTCATCGCATTCTTAGAGAAAAATATTGCACTATGGCCTCTCATGTTAAGTAGAATTTACAATGGAAATGGATTTCTATCTTCAGAGAATAGAGCTCATGATAGCTTTTCTTAACCTCACTAGGAGAGAGACCTTTCATTAATAAGCAAATTGACAACACCATTGAGTGACAAATCTATACATAAAAAAAGAGCTTGTATGGAAGCGATTCACCTATTGAGACATCTTATAGAATATTTTAGTGTAAAAAAGAAGAAAATCTAGAAAAAGCTTACGATATGGTGCAAGGAGATGTTCTTTGGAGAACCTTCGAAAAGAGAGGTATCCCATTGACATACATAAATCTTATAAGAGACATGTAAAAGGGTGCAAAAATATGTGTGAGGACTCATGAAGGAATGACAAACTTCTTTGAAGTTAATATTGGGTTACATCACGGATCAACTTTAACTCCATATTTATTTATATTGGTTATTGATGAGTTAACAAAACATATTCAAGATGAAGTACTTTGGTGTATGTTATTTGCATATGGCATTGTGTTAGTGGATGAGTTTAAGGAAAAAGTTAATAGGAAATTGGAACTATGGAGAGAATCGTTAGAAATTAAAGGTTTCTAACTTAGTAGAATAAAGACATAATATATGGAATGTAAGTTTGATCATTTGGAGAAATTAAGATTGGCACACATTGCGTCCCTCACAAGGAAAGTTTTAAATACCTAGGGTCAATTTTTCAAAGTGATGAAAAAAATTGATGAAGACATTATGCATAGAATTAATTCTGTTGGTTAAAATGGAGAGGGGGATCAAGGTATTACATGTGATAAGAAGATACCATCAATGTTGAAAGGTAAATAGATATGTTTTATGGTTCTTAGTGTTGGGCAGTTAATCATCAACATGTAGAAAAGATGTTTGTAGCATAAATGAAGATGTTGAGATGGATGGGTGGCCACATAAGAAAAGACCGTTTATATATAATGAGGTTATTAGAATCAAATTGGGAGTAGTACCAATAGAGGATAAAATGAGAGAAAATCGTTTAAGATGATTTGGACATGTAGAAAGATGACCCAAGGACACTCCTATAAGAAGATATGAAAAATTAGATTGTGAAAATGTTAAAAGAGGAAGAAGATGACCATAAAAGTGTTGGAAAGAAACAATAAAGAATGATCTAGTTTATATTGAGTAAATTGATTGCATGACACATTATAGGGCTATGTGGAAACAAAGAATCCATGTAGCCGACCCCATCTAGTATGAGAAAAGGCTTAGTTGTTGATGTTGTATATTTTGAGGGAGATTTCACCATTTCGGCATGCTCCACAGGCTATTGACTACAACAACAAAGCACAACCGATGATTTTTGGTAGTTATAAAAATATTTGGTGGCTAAAGATGAGCTCATGGGCATGTTTATTCAGGCTCACAGGGAAAAGGGATCACCTGTCAGTAAATATATCTAGGGTAATGTGTCTATGGCGTAAAAAAAGAGCTTTCTGCTTTCAAGATAATTCAACTATTGTTATGCGTCCTAGAGGCTGCCTATTACATCCAAGAAGCACATCACAACCACTATAGCCAGCATTTGATAATGTGTTCCCTGTCCAATTCGTAAACTTACTGAACAGAAGCACATTGATTAACGAAACTACGATGAGAAATAAGAGCAGATAAAACTTACCCCCATGCTTCTTTAGCTCAGGAATGTCAGCAAAGTAACCTCTATTCATCTCATCAGTACTGCACCAAGTAACGCGACTCCCATCAAACTTCCAAGTCCGCAATCATGTAAGATCAATCATAAAGAGCCATGAAATTTGAATCACATAG
This sequence comes from Brasenia schreberi, assembly GCA_036023115.1. Lineage (NCBI taxonomy): Eukaryota > Viridiplantae > Streptophyta > Magnoliopsida > Nymphaeales > Cabombaceae > Brasenia > Brasenia schreberi. Next base: position 2,590,538 of record JAYKKT010000037.1, read on the forward strand.
AGTACCAATTCATTAATGTTTGAAGCCTCTAGACATAATCGAACAACAACCACAGAATCACGAAAAAAAACAAATAATTTGTTCTCATTAACCGAACCCGTTCCTATATGAATGAACCGGTGACAGAATTTCACATCCTGAACGCATAATCACTGGTAGACTACAGAATCACTCAACAAAACCAAAAGTTGATTCGCGTTTGCGGTACCGTCTTTAGAAAGCTCAATCATGAACATACCAATCAATTCTAAAGCCGGGAGGAAATCAAAAGATAATCACCAAAACCCAACGATCGATTCTCATTTGAAGTACGTTTCTACGAATTCTTAATCATAAACAATTGAATATTGGGGGGAGAGAGAGAGAGAGAGAGAGAGAGAGAGAGAGAGAGAGAGAGAGAGAGAGAGAGAGAGAGAGAGAGAGAGAGAGAGAGAGAGAGAGAGAGGGAGAGAATCCATTCTTTCGCGCTCCTTCTTAATGGATTCTTTGGTCGCAAACTGCAAGACAAAACACGAAAAGAGGATTCATGGATGAGAAATTCGAAGACGGTGTATGTTTTTATGATAATCAGCAGTTAGGAGGGTACATTGTAGATATCAAAGAAGCGACTCTGAGAATCAATAGAGGAACCGAGAAGGAACCCGCGGGAATTCGTCGTTGTCTGAGATCTGAGAAGAGCGCTAGACGTTCTTAGAAGAGACCTCGCTGCCATCTTCCACCAAAGGGACCTTCTCTCACTCAGTCTGCTGAGGAAAGAGGAGCAGCAAAGAGAAGCGACATAGACGAGCGAGTTTATGAGGCTTGTACCAGATCCGGGTTGGGTTCGAGTTCAGAATCCGTCGGGTTTACCGAACCTTTACCCAGTGTTAGGCCGGTGCTCGATTCTGACTCAAACTTTATCAGCATATACAACCCTCTCCTTCTTGTGTTGCTGGTGCATGCCAGGAAGTACAACTGGGTCGGCACCTCGGATCTGAACCAACAAACCAATGAACAAGTCACGCGAGTGTGGTTCAGGTGCGACAGGTTAATAGGGTTTTGTCACAATCAAGCGACTTTGAGTCTTAAGCATCTTTCGCAGTAGCTTGCCTTTCTGAACAGAGATGAGTCGGCTCCCCAATTCTGATGAGATGTGGGAGCAAAAAAAACACACAGTGTGTGGACAAAATGACAATAAGGCAACAAGTCAATTCCGAGAAATCTATTGTGAGTCTTCAATGCTCAAGCATTATAAAAACAGGCTCACCCGAAACATACTACATATCCTACGTGAAAGAACAAGAAACATGTGAGAAAACTTTAATTCATAGTTATTATTGTTGAGGTCGTTTCTTCTTTCCCGATCATTCTCTTTTATACCTGGTCAGCGTGAGTCATGCATGCTTCAATCAAAACATGCAACACACCTTAGTCATGCATGCTTCCATGTATGCAGGAGTTTTCATCCATATCCATTGAAAAAACAAAATTATAACTTAAATCAAGACCTGCTAACACAAAGAAGCAATTAGGTATTTCTCTCATTAAATTGATCATTTAACTTATTTAACATATAATTGATAATAACATTGAATACCTTATACCGATAATGATACAAATTTGTTACCTCACTTTGCCTTCATCTTCTCCGCGCTACTGGCCATGTATAGTTATTTTCTATTTTCCTAACATCGCTATCATTCTTATTATAAAATAAGTTTATCTTTACAATAAAGTCCTCTCATTCATTGTCTTCAATTCTAAACTTATTTAACTATTTCTTCAAAAACTTCACAAGATTCAAAGCATTGATAATATCTTAGTATTTCCTTTGTAGTGGTAATGATAAATCATTTGTGTTTCCCAAAATTTCTTTCATCAAATGTATATTAAATATAAAATCAAATGTTTGTATTATCTTCTACTAATTGCAAGCACAGTCTTTGATATCATCATCACTAACAACATAAAGCGCATTTATAATAGATTGAAACATTCTAATTAAGTTCAACAAAGTATAATAATTTCAACCCCAACACATGTCTCTAGCTCTTTTAATTCTAAGAGGTTAATTTAATCATTTATCACTTTCACTATATCTAAGTTTCAATTCCTTACGAACTATATCAAGTTCTAATTATTTAAGCTTTTCAAGGAGCTTATACAAATCTCCAATGCAATTCATGATTGAAGAAATAACATCAAATAGTTGACTTACTTCTTTATGTTTCTTAACAATTGCTATAACAACTAATTGGAGTTGATATACAAGGCAATGAATATAAAAAGCATATAAAATTTTCTCAATATTAATATTTTTAATCCGTTAAGCTGACATTTCATATTGCTTCTTCCATCATATCCTTATCCTCTTAATTGAGTAACACTTAAACCAACTTTGCAAAACATTTATAATATTTGCATTATAACCATCATAAGTTATATTGTTGTAGTAGAATAGACATACACTAAATCAAGTAAGAGCTCTATAATATGATCATCTTTATCAATATACTTTAATACCATTACCATTTGCTCTTTATTAAATATATCACGGAGTTCATTAATTAAAATAGTAAATATATCATCATGTACCTTTCTTGCTATTCTTTTAATAGTTTCACTTGCAATAACACTTACAATATCCTTTTGAATTAAAGGTGATGTTAGTTTTGAATCATTAGGTGTATTTTATAATATAATACTACAAATATCCTCATCATGATTAGCAAAAAATATAGAAGCTAAAGAAAATTTCTTTTATTTGGACTTTCATCAGATTCATTGTGACCATAAAATGTAAGATTTTGTTTAAGACGAGATGAGCTTTATAACGCTTTTTTCTTTTGATTGCCTAATAAAACAAGTATTAATAGATTGCTTCTCATTCACACTTTTCATTGTAACATCATTTCGTATACTATTAGTGCCATATCATAAAGTCTTTGCTTCTCCTTAAATCATTGAAATCCATCCAAAATAAATGCTTGTTCACTATTAGGATTTAGAAAAAGATAGCAAACCAAACAATATGCTGTGTTTTTTATTATATTATACTCCAACCACTCGAACTCATTAAACCAACTAAGAATGAAACAATAATTTTTGCTTCCTTCTTTAATCTATGAAAAAATATACTCTTTTAGTTGGTGTGGACCTTTTTATAGATATACATATCAAATCTTCTCTTGATCATTAATATTACAACTTAAAATAGATGGTCTCAACCCAAGATCTACAGCTAGATCTTTTATATTCCATTCAAAATTATTTTATAAATTTATATCTTCATCTAAGTTTTTCTCATTATTCTTTTTTGTACTTGATGACGAAATCGGTGGTTTCAAAGGCGAATCTTAAAGAAATTTCCTTTTAAAATACTTCTCCATATCTATATGAAGCTAAAAATATCCAAAGTGAGTAGAAGAAAATGAAAATAATATATGTGTTACATCAAAATATTATAAGATAAATAGGGTCAAAACTACTAATTTATCCAAATAAAAATCAATGCATAATTCTAAATAACAACATACACAAATAACCTTAACAAGAAATTAACATCCATAAAATCCATAACAAATAAGAGAGCAGCTTAACCTTAATTAACAAGAGTTGTCGCTCACCCAGACCCGGCTGGAAATTGAGAGAGACTATGTTACTAGAGAGAGAGAGAGAGAGTAATTAGGATTGGGTAGCACATCCAATATGATCTGAATCATTTAATGGTAATGAGTTGTTGGTTCATATCATATTCGAAAATCTTATCCACTCATTACTAACAACGAAAAAAGGTTTGATGTTATCATATTTATATACGGATGATTAATACTGTAGTATTTTCATATAACTACTTTTGTTTCTGAAAATTTTTGAGGAGAGGCGATTTTCAGTTTTTCATAAAATTATAAGCCTTAGATGAGAATTTTCAAAATTTTTTGAGGGGAGCGGCCGCCTCTCCCCAGTTTAGAATGTGGGTCCGCCATTACATCGGGGTGGCTTGGCGACTGAGTTGCCGGCCACGATACATGAGCATGTCGGCCGATGGTCATGCATGGCTTTTGCGGTACTCTTGTCTCTAGCGTCCTTGGTGGATCAATTGGTCGCAGATCTGGTTTGCCGAGTTCTACACTCAGCGTTTAGAAACCCTTTTTATTTTGCCGAGGTCTGCCTCCTTCGGCATTTAAAATTCCTCTCATTTAGCCTTTCTTCATAACGCATGTACCCCTTTCCTTTTTGCCTATGCATGCAGCTAAATTTCGTGCGATAACACAACTCTTTTTGCCTCTTTCTTTTGAGTTTGAGAAGCAAGCAATCGAGTTTCGACCGACACCTTCCAATCCCTCTCTCTCTGTCTGCTGAAATGATGGAGCCTGCCTCGATTTCGAGACCCTGAAATCAAACTCCCAGTTCAAATGGCATAATGGTCTCACAAACTCAAGTTTACTGTTGGTTCGAATTAAAGATGTGTGAAGCATGCTAGATACAAAACGTCGACTTTCATTTCAGCATCTTTCATGCTACACCTTGAGGGTGGATGCTAAAGTAAGGTGAATCTCGATAGGAGCGGTCAAAATAAACACGATATAATTAAAAGGATAAGTCTATCTATTGATGAAGCATAACTATTACAAGCAGCTAAGGATTAGTCTTGTGTTCTCTAGAGTCTTGTAGTGAGTGGCCTTGCCGTCTCTTCTTGTAATCTCTCTTGAGAATCAATAAAAAGAGTCTTGAGCCTTTCTTGTAGAGTGTGTGATCTCTTTAAGACGTGAGTGAGATCACTCTCGAGAGATAACCCGACTCAACTTGGCTTAGTGAGTTCATCTACAACTCGCTGCTACCACCGACCGATATAGACCTCTTCCATGCTCATGCGGTCACGGTTCGGTGACACGTCGCGTGGCGCATGCCGTTAGGAGCCACGGAACTCGTGGGTGATAGGATCTTAGTTTCAAAGATAGTGAAAGGCCGTCCCAGGCTCCCCACGCTCTGCCAATGGCATTCTGCCTATACCGATATTGCATGAAAAGGCACCACACCAAGCTCCACGATTGTTTCTAAGAATGCACCCAATTATGTCCGTCTGTGTGCTGGAGAAGCACCCATTTAAATTAACCTTGACACAGTAATCCACTGGAGATTAACCTTGATACAGGAATCGACTGGAGGAATGCGTCGCACTTGGAATTCCTGCATCCATCTATGGGAGCAACCATTACTTTGAACTGCAACATATTTGCTCTGCTCTATCCCATCAATTGACTTCCTGGTGAGGATGTTGCGTCTTCTGAAACCCAACTGCTGAAAGTTGTGTATTCCTAGAGCTGTTTGAATCTGTTCATCTTGGCTTTAATCCGTTCATATTGGTTTAATGAATAAAAGGCGACGATTTTAGCTGAAGCAGCGAAGCAGAGCCAAAACCGTTGTGCGTCACAAGAATCCTGCATAAGGTGTAGCGCAGTTTTTTCCCAACTCCCAAAGCAGGGCAAGAGGCTGTCCTTGCACCTCTTCTAGATGGGAAGCTTCTTGCGAGAAGACGGTTATGAGCAAGCTGTCACACCAGAAAACACACCCTTTCTCGTGTTGATAGCTTGCGAATCTCCCTCCACATGACGTTTGGCTGATCCTCCTCCTTTCGCTATAGCAAAGACAGCTCTAATAGAGACCTCACCAGCCCACCGGAGTTTCGTTAAGTTGTGGCCATTCTCGGCAACCCACCAGAGGTAAATCCAGTCCGTTACATGAATCATGGATTAGATACGGTGGCCGTAACATCCATACCCTTACCGAGAATTTTGGTAACAATCCACATAAGAATGCTTCGGATGAGGGAAGCCCAATAGGATAACCGGGAAAGAAAGAGCACGTGGTGCTCTATAAATACAAAACAGCGCAAACGAAAAATATTTTCCCGAAAACTTCACTGCGTAGAAACCTCAAAAAACCAAAAATCACATATCGTGTTATGCTGCACGCGTACCTAAAAGGCTTAATGGAGAACAGACAAACGTCAGATTCCGCCAACAAACAAACATTAGTGGTATCAGGGGCTCGTTGTTGACCCTTAAAAAAAAAGGTACGCATTATAATTCTGAAAAAAAAAAGAGGAAAGAAGGTGAAGAAGAAAAAAAAGAAGAAGAGGTAGGCAGGCCGAAACGAAAGCCACGATTGGCAGGCCGAAACGAAAGCCACGATCGGGCCTAGGCCGAATCAAAGGCGGCGGTCGAAGACGCTGTCCGCCAAAGGCCAAAAGGCCATAACCAAGCCGTGGTCGATCGAAGGCTAGAAGGCCAGAACCAAGACGCGGTCGGCCGAAGGCCAAAAGGCCAGAACCAAACCGCGGTCGGCCGAAGGCTGAAAAGCCAGAACAAATTCGCGAAGGCCACTGACCGCCACATAAGGCCGCCATAGAGGGCCAAGGAGCAGAGCGGGGCTCCGCTGACTCTCTCCCTGGTATTATTTGAAAAATGCTAAAGGCATAAATTTTTGAAAAAATTACAAATTTGTCCGAAGTTGCTTATAAAATATTTTTTATTTGTTTTTATGATATTATGCATCGTTCTAACATGGTCCCTGCTATGTGTGTTGGTTGCTTATTGCTTATTTATTTTTTAGACCGTCTAATTGTTATAATTACCAAACACATAAAAATGAGTTCAAGAATATGTGTGTCTGAATTGACAAAAACTAAAACACTGAACGGTCTGAACTTGCAAACATGGAAGAGAAGAATCCCACTTACTCTAATACTTAAGGGTGTTGAGTACGTATTAAAAGAAACCATGCGTCCACCACCAGATGCAACTGAGCAACAAATAGAAATGTATAAAATATTTCTAAAAGATGATGCAATAGCAAGGGCAATCATGTTGACCTACATGAAGGATGACTTGATTAGGGTCTTCAAAGAATACGAGATCGCCAAAGAGCTATTTGACTCAATAACAACTAAGTATGACACAACTGCCAAATTATATGTGCAGTTGCTACTACAAAAGTATAACTCCTTTAAAATGAAAGAAGGAGATAATGTAGTAGAACATGTAAACCACATGTTAGTAATGACTAGGGACTTAGCGAAATCAGTCATCTCAAAACTGATGCAAATATCAACAATATTAAACCCCGTCGTGGATGAAACATGGTCACCACTGCTTCTTGGGTCAAGTGTTTCAATTGTGGAAAGATGAGACACTTTAAAAGGGACTACCGCAACAAGAAAGGTGGAGGAAACAACCCACATCGCAGACAATCAGAGAAGCAAGACATAATTTGCGTGATTTCAGAGTGTTTATACATGGACCGCCCAATGATAGGTTGGTGGATAGACTCTGGAGCCAAAAAATACATCTCAAAGACCAAGAAAGGACAATGGATTTGAATGAATACAAACCAGGCGAATATCGAGTCTACATGGATAATAATACCTTCTCATCTGTTTTGGGTACTTAGTCCTTTATAATTTATATAAAAGGCAAATCGATTGTATTAACTAATGTATTAATTATGCCATTTATAAGGCGCAATCTGGTCTCAGTTCCTGCCTTAGTAAAGAAAGGTTTTGAGGTTAGGTTTATTCCTGATAATGTGACTGTGGGAAAGCATGGGAGAATATTATTCTTTGGAAAATTCGATGTAGAGCATAGACTGTTTAAACTCTTTGATAATGAAATTGGTACTTCTTCTACTTATATTGAGTGTGCTTTTACTGTTGATATGAATATGTGGCATAAACGCCTTGGGTATATAAGTCTGGAACAGTTGAGGAAATTATCCAACTTTGACTTACTACTTGGATTTGAGAAAAATACTTTCAATAAGTGTGAAGCTTGTATACAAGGAAAGATGACAAGGAAAGTTTTCCCCAAGGAATCAACAAGGTCAACAACCCTGTTGGAAGTTATTCACACGGATTTATGTGGACCTTTTAGAGTAAAGTCACATCGTGAAAATGTTTATTTTATAACCTTTATCGATGATTACTCTAGATATATACATTTATATCTTTTGACACATAAATCTTTTGACACTAGATGTTTTGCATTTATATCTTTTGGCACATAAATCTGAGGCATTGGATGCTTTTAAAGAATATAAGCAAGAAGTGGAAAACCAATTAGAGCATTAAATCAAAGTCTTAAGATCAGATAGAGGTGGTGAATATACCTCGGTAGAATTTCTTGAATTTTGTAAAGACTTTGGTATTGCAAAGCAAAATATAATGCCTAGGACACCTCAATAAAATGGTGTAGCTGAGAGATACAACAGAACCTTGTTGAATATAACAAGGTCAATATTGATTGATGCCTCTCTACCAAGGGTATTTTGGGGAGAAACAGTAAGTATAACGGTTTACATACTAAATAGAGTATCGTGTAAAGCTATATTCACTACACCATATGAGATATGGTTTGAAAGAAAACCCAACCTAGGTCACCTCAGGAGGTGTGGATCTGTTGCATATGTAAAGATCATTGATCAGTGTAGAGATAAGCTAGATAGTAGGTCCTTAAGATGTATATTCATTGGATATCCGAAAGGTTCATAAGGATATCAATTTTATCATAAGGACCACAGACTAATTGAAAGCAGAGATGTTGAATTCTTAGAGGATACTAAGAATGACATCCTTGAGAACAATGAGAAATATGTTGATGATTTGGTAGATCTAGACCAATCATCTTTTGAGCCCATAGAAGATCTTCCTGAAGCTACCGATACCTTAAGTGGACATAAGAGGCCAAGAGCCACTCTGTCCTACTTAAAGGATTATCACACTTATCTTACAGAAGAAGTGTATAATTCGGTAGATTTGGATGAGTTTACTGATAACTGGACTTATCAGCAAGCAATAAACTCATCAAAAGCAACAGACTGGGAGAAAGCCATGGATGAAGAAATTGAATCCATTAAGAAAAACTAAGTCTGAGAATTGACTGATTTGCCAAAAGGAAGGAAAGCTATAGGTTGTAAATGGGTTCTGAAAAAGAAATACAAGGTCGATGGTACAATCGACAAGTTTAAAGCGAGGTTGGTTGCAAAGTGTTTTCGTAAAAAGAGGGGATAGATTATGTTGAGACATATTCTCCAGTTGCAAAATTTGCATCCATACGAATAATCCTGGCATTATCTGTACACTATGATTTGGATTTACATCAGTTAGATGTAAAGACAACCTTTCTAAATGGTGATTTAGAAGAAATCATATACATGCAGCAGCCCGAAGGATTTATTGTTGAAGGCCAAGAAGATAAAGTATATAGGTTGAGAAAATCCCTATATGACCTGAAATAATCACCTCGCCAATGGTATTTGACTTTTCAAAATGTCATTATAGAACTTGGGTTTGTGGGTAATAAACTTGACCACTATGTATATGTCTGGAACAGTAGGAACCACTTTGTCATCCTATCATTATATGTAGATGACATATTGTTGACTGGAAACGACAACGAGATGATTATTAAAACCAAGTCATGGTTAAACTCTAAGTTCGAAATGAAGGATATGAGGGAAGCATTCTATATCCTTGGTATAAAGATCTCTCGAAATAGAGAATCTAGATTCTTATGCTTGAGTCAGGAGAGATATATTGACTATATGAAGTTCAAAATGGGTGAATGCAAGTCTGCTCATACACCTGTTGCAAAATGGGTCAAAATTAGTAAGTCTGATTGTTTCGGTGAAGGAGACGATAAGCCTAATGTTCCTTATGCATAAGCTGTGGGTAGCTTGATGTATGCTATGTTATGTACAAGACCTGATATTAGCTTTGCTGTTAGTCTTATAAGTAGATATCAAAGTAATCTTGGATGACAACACTAGATAGCTGTAAAAAGGATTTTAAGATATCTAAAAGGAACAAGAGACTTGAAACAGTATTTTCAAGCAGATGAACTGAAAGTGGTAGGATACTCAAATGTTGACTTTGCTGGGAGCAAAGATGGCAACAAATCAACCTCGAGTCAAATATTCTTATTTGGAGGTGGTGTTGTTTCTTGGGCGTGCAAGAAACATGATTGTGTAGTATTGCATACACAGGAAGCTAAGTATGTAGTTTGTTGTATGGCTGCAATGAGTGTTGTCTGGATAAGCCGCTTCATACGTGATTTGAAGTTGAAAATAATCGACGAGCCGATTATCATTTACTGTGATAACAATGCAGCAATTACTCTTATCAAGAGTGGAGCTGATTGCTAAAAAAGCAAGCATATAATGGTGAAACACCACTATATTCATGATATGGTTATGAGAAAGGAAATATCCATCTCATACATGCCAACAAATGATATGTTGGCAGACCCCTTGACTAAAGGCATAACAAAGTAACTTTTCTCAAAACATGTTACAAACATTGGTTTGAGATATATTTGATTGTTGTGTAGAGAAATAACTACACAACGGATAAAAATGTTGTGTAGGGAAATAACTACACAATGAGCATAGTGTTGTGCTGGTAAATAACACAACAGACAGATTGTTGTGTAGGGAAATAACCACACAACGGGTATTGATTGCAGCAACAATAATGAAAGGACATTACTAGGTAAACCTTGCAAAAGTGGGAGAAAAAACCAGTATGTTAGTACACTTGGCTCGAATAACCATACTCGACAACCTAGCACAGGTAACGGTTGGACTGGACATCCAGTCCGTTACCTGAATCATGGATTTAAGATACGGTGACCATAACAGTCCAGATAAGAACGCTTCGGATGAGGGAAGCCCAGTAGGATAACTAGGAAAGAAGGAGCATGCACTGCTCTATAAATACAGAGCAGCGCAAACGGAAAATATATAGTGAAAAATAATTTTCCAAAAAGCTCCACTGCATGAAAACCTCAAAAACCAAAAATCACGTACATGTGTTCCGCTGCAGGCATACCTGAAAGGCTTGACGAAGGAAAGACGCAACGTCGGATTCTGGTAACAAACAGACATCAAGTTTATCTGGCTGCATGGTCGATCTTGGTCATCCATTAGTTAGTTAGTTTGTGTGTGTGTGTGTGTGTGTGAGAGAGAGAGAGAGAGAGAGAGAGAGAGAGAGAGAGAGAGAGAGAGAGAGAGAGAGAGAGAGAGATCAGGTCCATGTAAGCATGATATCCAGTAAGTGAATTACCTTCTCCTTTCAAGAAAGAGAGTTCCTGTTTCGCCAATCAGCTCCTTGCCGATTTTTTGTGTGCATGTGTTGTGTGTGTGTGTTTGGCTGAGGTGTTAAATCGCTTGTAATCTATGTCGCCTCCCTTCCCCATCAAAGCATCCGCATTGTAAGGCGTATAGAGAAGCCTTCATTGCTGTTTCCTTTGAAATATTAAAGCCTTCCTACAGACCGTAAGCACGTACTGCTTTGGCCAACTGTCTTACCGCATGATTTCTTTTCTAACGCCACTCCTTGTGACATATGGTTATGTGTAATTCCACCTGCCTTTCTTTTGATGGTTGACTTACATGTTCTTAGCGATCTAATTTGATTCCATCACAATTGGTGGTCTCTGTGTTGCCTACGAAATTAAATGTCTTAATCTATTTATTAATGCCCCAACCTATGTTTATTGTGTATTTACTTTAGTATGAGAGGATCGTCTTCCTTGCTTTGGCAGCAATGGGACTATAAGTGCTTTTCTCCTCCTTGTTTGTGTTCTGACCTTTAAAATTGAACTGATAAAGCATCACTTGCACTAAATATGATGGGATGCCTTTGACATTCTGTGCAATATGCCATGATTCCTTGGTATTTGCTTTTCTTGTTAATAGTATTCTGTTCAATCTTGTTTAAGTTGTTCACATTGTTCACCAAAACTTCACCTGCGAACGGGTGTCTTTCATCGACTCTCGGCTTCTGTAACGGTTACTGCGGGTAATGAGAAAGTCGAGCAACGTTGATGGAGATAAAGCTCTTAATAGGCTAATCGTTTATTGTTTTAGCGATCATTATTGCTTTAGGAAAGATCTCCAGACACTAAACATGTTAACTGGGTATCTCTTTTCTGTTCTTGCTTCTTTATACTTTATATTATTGCAAGTTCAATACTTGGAACTGCCTGTAGGTATATATTTTTGATACACAAGTTTGGTGAGATTAGATGGCAAGGCTTTGGATTGGCCACAAAGGAAGAGGTGTTTTCACTCTTTTCGTGCACTTTCAAGTTGTTGGAAGACGGATGAGGTCAATTTTGTGCATAGAAGCGATGTAGTAACAATCATGTACTGTTGATGCCACAGAAGACTGTGTGGTTTTCTTTTCCTTTTTCTTAACTTTTATTTATGTAATTTTCTTTTTCTCCATGGTTTTTAATCTCTGAAGAGCAAATCATTAAGGGGAATTCTCCTCATAGTTTATCAGCGATGATCATGCATTTTCTGCTGGGTTTCTTTTTTTTTTAATCACCATACAAGAGAACGTGTGGAGGTCAGATGAACTTTTGACTTGAGAATTTGCGAATAAATTATAAAATATTTCTCTTATAAAATTAAGAAACTGTATTGAGTTTGAAACATTTACTGTTTCCTGCTCAAAACATTGCTGCTTTTGTTTAATTTTGGATGACATAAAGATCGCATGTGTCACCATAGCAAGCATCCATACATGAGGCTCATTCTTCAGCTAGCATTTCTAACTCCTGTTGATTAATCGACAATGGCTGGTTGAGCAATATTTGATCTCGTGTTATTCTGTCATCTTGCTTAATTTAGATTGAAAAGGATGAATGAAAACAACCTTGGTCATGTCTTCGTTGGTTTTGGGAATAATTACTGGCCCAAAATATCTTGTAATGTCAAAAGTACTAATTTGTTTTGTAATGGCAATTGGAATGATATTAACTCCTTAGTAACTATTTGTTCTGAACATAGTTCTAAAGACACTACCTAACCGACTCCACTTAGTACAAGATAATTCTTGCTTTTGGTTTTGGTAAATACTCAGCAATTGGATGCTGATGGGAACAGTCACTATACCGGATGCATTTCCTCCTCGCATCCATGAAAACGATAAAACATGATATTCATGGATGCTACCACAATAAAAAGATGAGAAAGTTAAATCGGTTAACATTATGCGAAAAGTTCATGGTTCTCCATGGCCACGCCAATAGAGAAAGCTCATACAACTACTGAACTTTATGATTCCCAGGTTTTCCAACCTATGTTCGGAGAGCCTACCAGCTCCAAACATCTTTGTGAACAATAAATCAGAACACACATTCATCATTAGTTACATAGTCAAATATGACAGACTACATATTGTTCCATATAATCAGAGTCCAAGGTAGCGTTACTTTGGGATGTTAAACTTATTTCCGTCACTGAAACAATCGTTCAACAGACGAGACTCAGGATGCCTACAAACCAGTGTTGTCAGAATCCTGAATTAGAATAGTGTCTTCAACTAATTCAGAGAATTAACTGAATTGAATTGAACTGAATCAGTAAATTTCGGATTCAAGAAACCAAAATGTATAGACACCATTAATTCCAAAATAGGCCCAACGCTGGTGGATTCAAGCGATTCTGTTCGGTGGATTCTAGTCGCCTCTCTGTACTGGTTTGTGCTGACGGCTGGTTGAGTTCAAATTTAGTGGTGAAAATACTCACCAAAGCAACTCAAACAATTTATAAATGAAACCGCAAAACAAACTGATGAAGCTGAAGAAATCTACATTAAAGTATACTTCGATTCACCAACCAAAGTCTTTGACTAAGTCTAATGCCACCATAAACTTTAAAAAAGCAGTATGTTATCACATCCAACTCTCATTAACATAAACCAGGATAAGGAAAACCACATGATGGTTCGGTTCATCAAGGCAGCATCTCAGTATTTTGGTGCAGGATGCTGGGTTGGAAGTAAATGAAACCGCTTCTTCAGCAGGATTCTCTGCCTCGAATACTTATCATCGGGGGAGAAACGTGCTGAAAAGGGAGAATACACAAACGTTGGTTTTAGATAATATTGAAAGGGAAAGCTAAAGAACCCAAAATATGAGTTCATGAAGTTTCAAAAGATGGTGGCATTGGCTGAATCAATGCCATAAACTCAAAGTCCAACCAACCTTCCAGGTTTTACACGTGAAAGCATAAAAATCTGGATGCACTTCTTGATCAACGGTAGCAAGCGATTTACCAAACCAAGGCTCGTCAATCTCATCCTATGTCACACAGACACCTCTAGGAGGTGAAGTGTCGGGCTCGACACGGGTGCGACACCGACACCATGTTGGTGCGGCACCGACACAGTGTCGTGTAATTGCGACACGATCAACATGTTGAGGCTGAGAATGGGTGCGGTCAACGTGTCGATGTTCATTTCCATCCAAACATTTAGGTCAAATGTATAAAAGGTTGGACGCCTCTTCGTGGATGTGTTCATTCCTACAGCCCGCAGAGACTCCCCTTCGCCTTCCTTCGTGGATGTGTTTGTTGCTACGGTCCGCTGAGACTCCCCTTCGCCTTCCTTCGTGGATGTGTTCGTTGCTACGGCTCGCAGAGACTCCCCCTTCGCCTTCCTTCGTGGATGTGTTCGTTGCTACGGCCCGCAGAGACTCCCCTTCGTTGGAAGATTTTTCTTTTCAAGTTCACTTCCTTTTAATGTAGCAAAAAATCCATATTGGAAAGATCTTGTCACTTCATTGGCTAATTGTAATTTACATGGTTATGTTCCTCCAAGTTATGAAAAATTGCGAACCATTATTCTTAAAGAAGAAAAAGCCAACATTGAAAGACTTTTAAAACATAAGAAGTTTTCATGGGAAACTAATGGTGTTTCTGGCATCCACTCATTAATTTCATTGCTTATCAATTAGTGGGCCAATATTTTTGAAGTCTGTTAATGTATCTAGAGAAATTAAAACTCCAGGCTACTTGAAAGATTTATTTGTAGAAGTTATTAAGAGTGTTGGACCATATAATGTTTACAAATAATCACTGATAATACAGCTAATTGCAAAAGTGTTGGGTTAAGTTTGGAATGTGATTATCCACACATTTTTTGGACACCTTGTGTAGCTCACAGTTTAAATTTGGCTATTTATCGTATATGTAAGCCATCAGAAGATAAAGATAATCTTCGTGCATATGAATTGTGTTCATGGATTGAAGATATGACAGCAGATTGTATAAAGATAAGGAATTTTGTAATGAATCACCATTTAATTTCAATCATATTCAGACATTCTCATTTAAAGTTGTTAAAGGTTGCAAAAACACGTTTTGCTTCTTTAATTGTGGTTACTGATCCAAGCTGGGATGCATACCGTGGTAACAAGGTTGAAGATCAAGCAAGGGCCCAAGCAGTGAAGAGCTGAAGACTAAAGGTATCATATTTTCTTGAATTCATAGAGCCTATTTGGGAGATGTTAGAGAAGTTGATAAAGATGAACCAATGCTTCATAAAGTTTATAAAACGTGGGATACCATGATTGAAAAAGTTGAGTCAATAATTTTGAAGCACGAGGGAAAAGAAATTCATGAGACATCATCGTTTTATGATCATATTCATTCTATATTAGTTTCAAGATGGGACAAAAGCAACACTCCCTTGCATTGTTTAGCACATTATTTAAATCCATGATATTATGGGAAGAAATGGTTGCATGAGAGCATTGGGCATAGACCTCCTAATCAAGATCCTGAAATAGCAAAGAATAGACAAATGTGTTTGGGAAGGATTTATCGTGACTCATACCTACTTAGGCAAGTAAATTCTGAATATGAAAAGTTTTCTTGTGCCAAACTTGATTCACTAGAAGCACTGCAAGCAAGGAATTATCAAGATCCACTAGATTGGTGGGCATGTTATGGATTTGAGATGCCTCTTCTTCAAAAGCTTGTATCAAAATTATTATCTCAACCTCCTCCTTCATCTTGTTATGAAAGAAATTGAAGTACATATTCTCAAATTCACAATATCAAAAGGAACAATCTATAAGTAGTCGTGCTGAAGACTTGGTTTATGTCCACTCAAATTTAAGATTGGTTTCATGATCTAATGCTGAGTATAGGTAAAAATTACTAATCTTTCAAAATTGTTTCTTTTCTATTAATCATGATCATTATATTTGATCTTTTCTTCTTATTTATTTGAATATATTGCAGTGAAGGAGCATCAAAATATTGTGATGCAAACCCGGAGGAATATCGCTTAGATGGCAACTAAGATTTGCATACTCTTAATATGGATCTCACTCATCCAATAGTCCCTTCAGTTGATAATATTGTTGATAATGAAGATCTATAATTTATCAGGTATATGTTCATTTCATTTATCAAACATTAATATTGTTCATAGTTGATAATATTGTTGATATGCAAATCTTGATTTTCTTTTGATTGATTTGTGTATTATGATGAAATTACTTCTTTACTTGTTTTGCTTTAATATAAAGTTGTGTACTTACTATTGTCGTCATATACTTATGTTAATTGATGTCTCACTTGTTCTAGGCTTCTAGCTTGAATATATAATATATATAAATATTACATACGTTAGCTGTGTCCCCACACCCAAATTTTTTGAAATTTCCTGTATCCCGCACCCGCACCCGTGTGACATAGATCTCATCCATGTACCATTCCACCCACTAGGAACTCATAAGATAAACAATCATACCAGAACAAAACAGTTTGCAGCCCAAAAGATTGCAATTTAACATTTCAAAGCTCTTTGGCATGGTCCTTAACTAAATCCCTAGAGTCCAGCATAGAGAAGGAATTTGATGACAGATTTCTGATCCATGAGAAGAACTTGCACTCAAGATATGTTCCATGCTTAGTTAGAAAATGTACTCAAGGTTCTATGTAAGAAGATCAATCTGAAACTACATCACAAATGGCATTTACCTGGATGAGCAGATTCTGTTGCTTTTCCAACTGGAGATTCCTTCTGCAAGGCATCAGAGAAGGTTATGATTTACATTTTCAACATTCCCTCATTATAAGCACAAAAGTTACTACAAGTAGCAGATGAGTTTAAATATAAGCAAATAGATAATTTCTGATAATAGTTCATGACATTGCATAACTAAAGTACATGCTCATGGTTAAATATATTCGGCACAATAATGTTCTCAATAATTATCTGAATTTCTAGGTTTTGTGGCTTGGGTGTTGTAACCAAAAGATGCCTAAAAATGGAGAGCAAGTACACTTATATCTATATAAAAGAATAAGGGAGACATTCTAAATTGAGCGAATTATTGGGTATCAAGTTAATGAGCCATACTATGAAATTATAAGAAAAATGACTGAACATAGGTTATAAAACAAGTATCGAGTAGATCAGAGAACCGATTTGGATTCATACCATACAGATTTACCATTGAAGCAATTCACCTATTCGGACGTCTTATGGAAGATTTTAGAGTAAAGAAAAGAACCTTCACATGGTATTGATCTAGAAAAAGCTTACGATAGGGTGCAAAGAGATATCCTATTGGCATACATAAATCTTATAAGAGACATATATGATGACGCAAAAACATGTGTCAGGACTCATGAAAGAATGACAAACTTCTTTGAAGTTAATATTGAGTTACATCAGGGATTAACTCTAAGTCCATTTTTATTTATATTGGTCCTTGATGAGTTAACAAAACATATTCAAGATGAAGTACTTTATGCTAAGTCACACAAACACTTCTAAGAGGTGGAGTGTCGACCTCGACACGGGTGCGACACCTACACCGTGTAGGTGCGGCATGGCAAAAAAAATATATAATTTTTTTTTGTAACTCACGGTTCTGCCGTCTATGGTGTATTTATCTTGAAGAACCCGATCAAAGAGGGAGTAATCCGTGAGGACAATGAAACCAAATCCTCTTAGTCGACTCGTGACCTTATCTCCCATGATGACCACCTGAGTTCAGTGTTATCCGTATCGCACCGTATCGACGATACGCATTGTATCGATATTACAGGCCGTATCGCACCGTATCGTACGATACGGCGGCCAGGAAAGGGTCTCTGACCGAACGGAAACCCGCTTTTTTTCGCAGGTTTCCTCTCTCCCTTTGAGTGCTTTAAGCTCCCCAAGAGCCGTTTTTCACCTCCTTGGTATTCAAAGCTCCAAAATCGTGCTCTATGGTGTCCGTGCAAGCCTCCTAACTCGGATTTTGGTATATTTTTAATGTTTTTCTTCATTTTTTTCTTTTATATTTATTGTTTTTTGTGTTGTTTCATATTTTTTTTTTCTGAATGACAAAATATAAAGTTATTAAGTATGTGTATACGATTTTTATTGCATTCATGAAGTGAGAGACACTCCATTTAAGTGTTAGAAGATTGTGGATTTACGAAGTGCTTTTATTTTCAGGTTTTTGTTTGAATTAAAGTATTCCATTGAGATGGCAGGAAGGGGTGGTAGAGACTCCCATTCTCGGTCTGATGATCCGGCATGGCAGTGGGGTATACCAGTTGAGGAGGGTTCTAGGTTAAAGATCAGGTGCTTATTTTGTGAAAATGTGGTTAGTGATGGAATTTCAAGGTCGAAACACCACCTAGCAGGGACTAGGAAAGAAGTTGCTTCATGCACAAACAGAGTTAGAAGTTTGCCAGAAGGTATTAAACGGTAATGCCTGTAGATGATTGAGAGTATACAGGAAAGGAGACAACAAAAGAATGGTTTCGAGATGTTTAAAGAAGCTGGTGATGCTACTGCCACTGGATTTGGATTCAATTATAGTTTGCCTTCAGATGGTAGAACATAGGTTGGTAATAGCAGTTCACGAGCACCTAGTAGGAGAAAGAGGGTTGCTGAAGACTTTGGCGATGGTAGAAGAGGAAGTTCAGCAAGGAGTCGAGGAAGAGCTTCTTCTAGCATACATTCATTCTTTCCTCCTTCCACTATACCTGGTGCTCAACCTGGAATTCGTGCTACTATGGCTTCAGAACAATTGTATGATCAGGTAGACCTTGCAGTGGGGAGATGGTTTTATGATGCATGCATTCCATTTAATGCAGCAAACAGTTTTCATTTTCAACCAATGGCAGATGCAATTGCTAACATTGGTCCAGGATACAATATATATAACAATCAACAACAACAACTAAGCCTTTTCCCATGCTAGACGGGGTCGACTAATATATAACAATCAACATTAAACAAAATTGAATCGCTTGATTTGAAACAAATAATTCCTAATAAATAACTATATAAAAATATTTAAAGAGATCGTAAGAAGAGAACACTCTGAGGGTGAGCATAATAAAGTTAAATAACATCTCATTATCTCCTCGACTTGGAGTGCAGTTCAGTTTTCATCATCTAAATTGATGAGGCTCTTCCTATTCAACCCATTCATCAAGAATATCAATATTTTTGTAGCTCAGCGGGTCACACTTTCCTTATCCTTTTTTTCAGCCTTTTGCATTTGTATGTAAAGAAAGAATATCCAAATTATCAAGAATATGCAATATAATTATAAATTATTTATTATTAATAAGAAAGAACTAGAGAGCAACAACACATTTTTAAAATTGTTATCTTCGCCTTTAACTACATGTTATATGCAATATATACTAAATCATGCAGTTGAGCAAGCTCCCTTGTGTTTCTCCTTTTTGTTTGGATGCATTCGAAAAAGCTTTAATTTTTCTCACACCCACTCAAATTGCATGTTTAGCTCAATATACGTTGAGCAAACCTTGATAAGTTTGGTGCATCTACACCAAATCTCCAAGACTTTGTATATACTTGTGTAACTCTAAATGGATATTACAACGAGTAGATGAATCTTTTATAAGGTCAATTGCATTTAATATACCCTTTTTTATTTCTTCGTCCGCTATATAGTTGGGAGAAAATTGAATAGTAGGGTTTAGAAAATATGCAACGGCATGCAAATCATGATGTATTTGGCGGATTCACTGTGCATCAATTATCTTCCAAACTTCTTTTAGAAGTGATTTGCTTGTGGTTAAGTTTAATTGTATTTTCAATTTGGCTTTATCCATAATGTCATATATATAACGCATAACATGCCTACTATCTTCAACGACCACTATCCTCATTACCTTAACTAAAGGTAGATTCATTTAAAGCTTATTGGTTCCCACAAGGTGGTGTTTTATACGAGAAATACCACCATGCTTTCCTGCATTGCAAAATAGGTACTTGCTCACAAGCTTATTGCCTTCGTAAATTGGCGTATAATATTTTCATGCTGGATCGACCCGATCGGAAGCCATTAAGACGAGAGTGGATAATCAACAAGAAGAAAAAGATTTTTAGAGGTCATGAATAACGAAATCCATAAATCAGATGAAGTGCAAAAGGAAAGGGGTGTGCCACAAATTTGACGAAAGCCCTAGAGATGAGGAGTTGGATTCGGTGAAAAACTTGAAAATCTTGTGAATAAAGTATAAACCACAACATCAATAAGAACAAGGATAGGAAAAAGATTTGGGAGCAAAGGAATGACATGAAAAAGGGTTTGAGAAGAAAAGAAATGTTTTCTGTAACTTTGGATTTTAGGATTTTATACCCAAAAAATAACCATCGACTCATACGATACGACATGATAAATCG
Organism: Brasenia schreberi; assembly: GCA_036023115.1. NCBI lineage: Eukaryota > Viridiplantae > Streptophyta > Magnoliopsida > Nymphaeales > Cabombaceae > Brasenia > Brasenia schreberi. The sequence continues at coordinate 2,611,038 of JAYKKT010000037.1, forward strand.
CTTATTGCGATACATGTGCCTATATCATGTCGTATTCTCGTATAATACATGATAAAATCATATTGTATCGTATGATACAATACAATTTTTACAACATTGCACTAAAGTGCTCGCTTATGCACTTATTTTGCAGTTAATGCATCCTAAGGCGAAAGCATCTCATACTTTCTCATTTTTAATTTAATTTTACTTCATTTACCAAAGATATTTCATGTAAATAATCGAGTACCACTATTTGGGTTCACTAAAAATAGCAAAATAAAACTTTAAAGATTTAAAAGGTCAACTCTTATGTTAAAAAAAGTTTACGAGTTACATGGTTAATATTTTTAAGTAATATATTAAAAAATATTATTTCAAAGCTCCTAAGAAATCATAATCGTATTGCAAAACTAATTTCCTTTCACAATCATACTTTACAATACTTGGTCAAATATCACCATTTCTTTGACTTTTGTTTGAATGTCAATCGAAGCATGTAATTATACACGCGTAAGGTATAAATAGTAAGCTAATGCGTTTAGTATGTTTTTGAACTTTTCAGATTCTTCTTTGTAACTTATTCAACCATTTTTTTTGGAAAAAAATATGATACTTTTGGCATGTTACTAGTGTTATTTGTATTGTCATATCGTGGGGCTCCATGATACGATACAAGGCAGTGTATCATGCCACGTAACTTATCGGGTTGTATCGTACAACCTGTATCGTACGATACGGGTGATACACTCATTCTAAAGTAGAAAAAGTAAACATGTTTTTTAACATATCAAGATTATCAACATATAATATTTTTCAAAATAGTGAAATATCTCTCTCAGTTCAAACGTACAACAGAAATAAACTCTGAAAACATAATGAACTTAAGTACATATTATAAAGCATAATACTAATTTTCAACATGGTGTGCTTGTTTTCATAATTCTAGCTACTTAAATGTGGTCTCTTAACAAAGCAGAGCTTTTATATAATGTATTCAACCTAATTTATAATTTTGATATTAAGTAATGGCATACAATAGACTACCTTGCACATCAGCTGCCGCAAAAAAGAAAAAAAAGAACATGCTCACTAACTGCCAACTGAATGTAAATCATCATGCACAAAGGTCATCATAAGGCACTTTGAGGCTCAACTAATCCATATAAAACTTGAATCAGTACTCTTTGTAACAATCACATGTTAAAGTTAAATAAGAATGCTATTCAACCGTAAAATTCTAAATTAAGATCACGAAAATGATACAACAACAACAACAACAACTAAGCCTTTTCCCATACTAGACAGGGTCGGCTACATGGATTCTTTGTTTCCACAGATCCCTATCATGTGCTATGTTAGCAGTTAACTCCCAATAAGCTAGATCATTCTTTATTGTTTCTTTCCAACACTTTTGTGGTTGTCCTCTACCTCTTTTAATACTTTCCAAATTTAGTTTTTCTAACCTTCTTAAAGGTTCTTCTTTTGATCTTCTTTCTATATGTCCACACCATCTTAAACAATGTTCTCTCATTTTATCCTCTATTGGTGCCCCTCCTAATTTGTTTCTAATAACCTCATTATGTATGCGGTCTTTTCTTGTATGACCACTCATCCATCTCAATATCTTCATTTCTGTCACAGACATCTTTTATACATGTTGATGATTAACTGCAACACTCAGAACCATAAAACATGGCAGGCCTAATTGCTGCTCTATAATATTTACCTTTTAATTTTAATGGTATCTTCTTATCACAAAGAATACTTGATGCTCCTCCATTTTAACCAACCTACATTAATTATATGTGTAACATCTCCATCAATTCTTCCATCACATTGAAAAATTGACCCTAGGTATTTAAAACTTTCATTTTGGGGAATGCAATGTGTGCCAATTTTAATTTCTATGTCCTTTGAAGTAGCCAAATGATCAAACTTACATTTCAAATATTCTGTCTTTGTTCTACTAAGTCGGAGGCCTTTGCTTTCTAATGTTTCTCTCCATAGTTCCAATTTTCTATTAACTTTTTCCTTAGACTCCTCCACTAATACAATGTCATCTACAAATAACATACACCAAGGTACTTCATCTTGAATATGTTTTGTTAACTCATCCATCACCATTATAAATAAGTATGGACTTAAAGTTGATCCTTGATGTAACCCAATATTAACTTCAAAGAAGTCTGTCGTTCCTTCATGAGTCCTCACACATGTTTTTGCACCATCATACATGTCTCTTATAAGGTTAATATATGTCAATGGGATACCTCTTTTTTCCAAAGTTCTCCAAAGAACCTCCCTCAGTACCCTATCATAAGCTTTTTCTAGATCAATAAATATCATGTGAAGGTCTTTCTTTTTTACTCTAAAATGTTCCATAAGACGTCTCAAAAGGTGAATCGCTTCAATAGTAGATCTGCTTGGCATAAATCCAAATTGGTTCTCTGTTGTACTTGATACTTGTCTTAACCTACGTTCGATAATTCTTTCCCATAATTTCATAGTATGACTCATTAACTTGATACCTCGATAATTCACACAATTTTGAATGTCTCCCTTGTTCTTATATATGGGTATAAGTGTACTTGCTCTCCATTCCTCGAGCATCTTTTGGTTTTTCCATATTTCATTAAATAGTCTTGTGAGCCAAGTGATTCCTATTTCTCCTAGTATTTTCCAAACTTCTATAGGAATATTATCTGGTCCTACCGTTTTACCACTCTTCATATGTTTAAGAGCCTCTTTGACTTCACTCTTTTGAATACGTCGGTAGAAATTGTGATTTATATACTTTTCTGACTTCACTAAATCTCCTAAACTAATACTAACATCTTTATTTTCATTAAAAAGATTATAAAAATAGTTTTTCCATCTATTTCTTATATCATCATTTGCCACTAGAATTTTTTCATCCTCGTCCTTAATGCATCTAACATAATTAAGATCTTTAGTTTTCTTATCTCTAGCTCTAGCTATCCTAAAAATATCTCTTTCACCCTCTTTTGAGTTGAGTTTTTTATATAATAAGTCTCTATATAGACAATTGACCCTAGGTATTTGAAAACTTTCATTTTTCAATGTCATCCCAAATCTTAGCTTTTGCTTCACTAACGGCCTTTTTCGCTTCCTTCTTTGCTTTCTTATAAGCTTCTAAAGTTTCACTAGTTTTCTTTGCATAATATAATTTGTAACATGCCCTCTTTGCCTTGATTTTATTTTGTACTACTTCACTCCACCACCAAGCTTCTTTTTGTGTCGGTGCACCTCCCTTAGATACCCCTAACACATCTTTCGCCACTTTGCTAATATGTATAGCCATATTGTTCCACATATCACAGGGTGTGCCAACATAATTCCAAACATCTCCTTGAAGGACTTTCTGTTTAAATATATCTTCTTTCTCGCTTTTGAGGTTCCACCATTTAGTCCGAATAGCTCGATGCACTCTTTTCTTCTTTGTCCATTTTTTTATTTGTAAATCCATAACTAAAAGTCAATGTTGGGTGGTTAAGCTTTCTCCTGGAATTACCTTACAATCTTTATAACACGCTCTATCTTTTTTTCTACAAATAAAGTAATCAATTTGTGTTTGTGATAAATCACTCTTATAAGTAATTAAATGTTCATCTCGTTTTTTAAAGATTGTATTGACTATAAAGAGATCAAATGACATAGCAAAATTTAAAATCTCCCTACCTTCCTTGTTTATATCCCCAAAACCAAAGTTTCCATGAATCCCTTGATATCCTAATGCCTCTTTACCGACATGTCCATTTAAATCTCCTCCTAAACAAATCATCTCCCTTTGTGAAATCTTTTGAAACATCTTATCTAACTCTTCCTAAAAAACTGTCTTTATACTATATTCTAGTCCTACTTGGGGTGCGTAAGCACAAACTATATTCAAAACCTTTGCTCCTAACACTAATTTCAATGTCATGATTCGGTCACCATATCGTTGTATGTCTACTATACTCTCCTTTAAATCTTTATTTATGATAATGCCAACTCCGTTTCGAGCCTTTTTTTCTCCCTTAGTACCATAATTTAAAACCTGTATCCTCTATCTCCTTTGCTTTCACTAACGGCCAAATTTTTTCGCTTCCTGTACTTGATGCTTGTCTTATAACTTCAAGTAGACTCATTAACTTCCAACCCATTTTGTCTCTTGTAAACATAGAATATGAATCTTTCTCCCAATCATAGTATCTACCACCTCCATTAGCTTACCCGATAATGTTTCGATATTCCAAGAACCAATACGAATCTTATTATCTAGGACTAGCTTTCTTACCTCCCGCATCCGTCCATAATCAAAATGTGGAGACCTTCTCTGAAAATTTTTCACTACATTCGGGTGGTAATGTAGCGGGACTAACTTCTTTACCCACACTCGTCCATGATGTGGGAACCCTCTCTGCAATTGATTCACTACATTCGGGCTAAAATGTAGTGGCCCTTGCTTACTTCTTACTGCATTCGGGCTCTGCAGCACGTCGCTAGGCGGGGACGCCCCAAAGCAATGCTCATAATTTTTGTAATCCATGTTGTAAAAATCCAACGAAGTTTTACGTTGGTTGTCGAAAGCCTAACACAACCCTCCTCCTTTATCTGGGCTTGGGACCGGCAATGCAAGGGTGATCCCTTACATCACGAAAATGATGAAATAGAAAAAAATGACAAACCTAAAACCTAAGCTTAATAGATAACAGATCAACCACATGAATACAAAATGGATTTAACCTGAATCAAGCACTGTCTAAATTATATGAATTCTTTACCATTATCGTAATTTTTCAGTTTTTTATTTTTCCAGTTTTTTAATTTTAAAGTATGATATGAGTGATACAATACGATACATATCGTAATCGAACAACACTGCATGTTACACTACATGCTTCAAATTGGTCTTAAATAAATGTGGCTCTATTAGGAGTTAGATATGTTTATTATTTTACTTTTACAATTGATTTCATATTCATGGAATGCATTGAATTGACATTCCTTACCTTTTCAGAATCAATGCTCAGTTTTTATGTACATGTTTATTTTAAATATTACACCGTTGAGGTGGTGCTTAGGCGCTTAGGACTTCACCACTTAAGCAGCACTAGAAGTTATTGACAACATAGAGATGTGCCCATCTCATGATTCGTGAAGTTATATTATGTGCCTTTCTTGAGGAACCTGTATCCACAACAACCACATCTACACACATATTACATGCTATGCTGTTCAGATTATTGCATCCTACCCAGTCTTCACAGGTCTGAAGCTTTTCATTGTCATTTGGAAGTTGGGAAACTGCGATGTATATGCTGCACAAAACCATGGCATTATTTTAAGGTTATTGTATCTTTTCTGCTTCATGCCAGTTCCGTGAACCATTCTGTCTTCATGATTTTGGTTGCTTTAACATGGAAAAGCTATACTTTGAATAACTACGTTTACTTTATTTTGTTTCTGTTTTGAGTCAGCTGTGAAATTGTCTTAGTTGTACTATGATCCCGATTTCTCCAAAAAGTGACGTTTTTCTTCTTCATTCGATGAACGGAGCTTCAAATTTCCATTAGGATTTTAATTAAGAGAGACTACATTACACCAAAAAGTATATCTTGCCTAACCTGAACCTTTGGATTTAGGGCACATTGACTGTCAGAGATTGGGTCTTAACCTTTTTCATTCTTTCCCGACTTACCTGTGTTTCCAATCCCTAGTCGAATTATTTTATGTGGATTGTTTCATTTTATTGGTTTTGTAGTTGGAGACCAAAATTGTCTCTTGTCTAAAAGCTACACATCGGTCAGCTATGCATTCCCTAGGTTAGGCCAACGATTGGCAGTCATTGATAGGTTTTGTTAAGAGATTCAACATGCTTTAGACATCAATTTGCATGCATTTTGTTTGAATTTTTGTTGCATCTTCTTGCTGCTTAATTGTGTTGCTAGCATCTCTAGTAGTGTTGAAGAAGTTTGCATTATGTTCTTAGCTTTGTGAATTCCTTAGGTTCGTAGCTGTTTCCTCTATTCCTTACTTCAATTGTGTGAAGGTTAAATAATTAGCTGTTCTCGCTATTAATCATCTGAAATTAAATTCTACAAAATTTTCTCTAAAAAATTCTATAAAGGTTTTTCTCAAAATTCTCTTCGTCTATTTCTCTGTTTCTCTCGTTACTTCTTGATGCCATGACTTTTGCATCAACGCTCTGAGATCAGACTGCAATGTGGAAATATTGATTGGCAACTTTATAACAAGTGTCTGGCAGATTCAGACTCTTTATGACAGGTAGTGGAAAAGGCATGTCTTTTTTTGCAACTTTAGACTTCATTCATTAATCGTGTACTGATATTTTGGACAGTTTGCTAAAAGTGAGAGACTACGTCTTCTTGTTGGGTCAATCCCGTGCTCATCAGTTGTTGGCATGTGTTTGTGGCTAAAAGCGATTTATTTTGCAGGTCATGCTGGAAAGAGGTACAAATCGCCCTCGTGGGTTTGGTTTTGTGACTTTCGCAGATCGGCGTGGCATGGAAGCAGCTATAGATGAGCTGCATGGGAGGGAACTGAATGGCCAAATAATCTCTGTAAATCGTGCTGAGCCCAAGGTTGGTGATGATGCCCATGGATACGGTGCGGGTGGTGGGGGACGTGGAAGCTATGAAGGGGGAGATAGGGGCGACAGGGCCTCGGGTGGACCTGATGAGTGCTTCAAGTGTGGTCGTTCTGGTCATTGGGCTCGTGAATGTCCCTCTGGTGGAAGAGGTGACGACCGGGGGCACTTCTCGTCAAGATTTGGAGGTCGTGGTGATCGCTTTGGAGCTGGAGGTCATGGTGACCGCTTTGCAGGTGACCGTTATGCTGACCGCTATCCTGATGATCGCATTGATGGTAGTCGCTATGGTGACAGAGACCGTATGGACGGTAGGGATAGCAGGTATGCAGGCCGGGAGCCCCGCAATCGCTATGCAGCTGACCGATACCCAGCTGCAGGGCACCGAATTTCTGATGATCGCTATGATGGTTCAAATAGATATCCACAGAATGGGTATGACAAGGGCTATGAAAGGGATGTTACCAGAGACCCGGATAGGTATGGTGGTGGAGGCCCAGCACGATACGAAGGAAGCTACAGATAGAGACCCGGTCCATATGATCGCGCAGCTCGGGGACATGTACCATCCTATGAGGATCGTTATTGATGGCGCTGGTCACAGAGTAGCAGCTAAGATTTAGTTTGGTCATGTCTGTTCTTTTCAGCTAATCTTTCCTTCTTCTATGGTGTTTTATTAAGATAGTTCTAGGTACTTTGCTGCACTGAAATAATGTGCACCTCTATTTTTCTCGTATCCTTGGTGACGATTGAATTGGACCATCAGAATGATGATCTGTGCTATTATATTGGCGGGAAACCATCGCGGTAAGTCTGTGATAGCTGTTAATTGCTGAAAAATGACCAGTTGGACGAGAAGATTGAAATGATGTTTAGACGGGAGGGCACTTCAAAGAATCGGCAGCTAGACGGACCATTTCTGTGTTTGGGCATGTGACCAACAGGTTGCTCGATGAGGAGACGGTGAAAAGATGGCTCCTAGTTTTCATCTCAGCAGGATCCTAACTTGATGTACATTGAGGTTCCTTTTATCTCTATGATTCATAACAGGACATGTTTCCTGTTTCAATGATTGCCTATGGTCCCCGGAGTGAGAGGGTAGCTGGTTTATACCAGGGGTGTGACCAAGTCTGATCTAGTGGGTGCAGCTCGGCCAAGTTATAGGGGGGAATAAGCAAAATAAGAAAGCCAGATGATTAGGATGATTCTGAGGGCTGCTCGTCGTGTTGTGCTTACATATGAAGAGTTGGTTAACCATTACAACTATGGATGGTAGGCAAATCATATTAAGAGCGAGTTCGGTTGCAGGATTTTCCCAGTTTGGGGTTTTAAAGTTCAACATGCGCCTACAGCGCCCAGCCACTGAACCCAGTGAATCGTAATTCCTTCAACACAGCAAGCAAGTCGAGGCTGTTTCTTGCTTTTTCAAGGAACCATCTTCTAAGTTAACCCGTGCATGAGGGCTGGTGTCTTATATCTCGCTACATAAATTAGGGGAAATCTTTGCCGGGGTAGACCTTAGCTACTGCTGGCAACCCTTTGGGATGTATTTTCTTTCGTGTCTTTGGAGAGGTACAAGTTGAGATACATTTTGGTCTTCTTGATGCTTGCCATTGGTGCCTGGACATTTTAGTGGATCTTGAAACGGTTTCCGCAATGAGATCTGCCAAATGTCATAAATTTTGTATGGGACCCTGTATCACACAGGGTACCGATGTACATACATGCTAGATTGAATATTGTATTTTCATTGCATTATAATAAAGAATTTTTGTTTAATAATCAAAAGCAAAAGATTAATAGAACATCATGAAGATAAAAAAAATCATACGATGTGATATGGTATCACGAGATTAAAAAAATTCATACAATGTTATATGGTACTAGAATTGATGTGCACTCTTTTTACTATCCACATGCTTCTTTTTGTTGTGTTTTTGAATTTTCTCTTACTAAAATTCAAAAATTATTTCGATACTCTTAATATCCGAAAATCTCTCCTCTCCCTCTCTTGGTCATTTTTTTTCCTTATTGTTGAGTGTCCTATATCATTTTTTCAGCGACCCACGACTTGAAACTCAATTTAATACATAGAAGTAAACCATCCACCATCTTATAGTGCTTTGAATCCAATAAAAAAAAAAGGAGGAAAAAGAAGAGAAATAGAGGAGGTTGATTTGAAGAAGGTTTTAGTGATTTGGTGGGGTATTTTCGCCCGAATGTAGCGAATCAATTGTAAGACTCGATAAAGGAGGAGGGTTGTGTTAGGCTTTTGACAATCAACGTAAAACTTTGTAGGATTTTTATAACATACATTACAAAATTATGAGCATTGCTTTGGGGCGTTCCCGCCTAGCGACGCACTAAAGAGCCCGAATGTAGTGATAAGTAAGCAAGGTCACTACATTTTCATCTGAATGTAGTGAATCAATTGCAAAGAGGGTTCCCACATCATGAACGAGTGTGAGTAAAGAAGTTAGTCCCGCAACATTACCGTCCGAATGTAGTTAATCATTTTTAGAGAGGATCTCTGCATTTTGATTATGGACGGATGTGGGAGATAAGGAAGCTAGTCCTAGATAATAAGATTCGTATTGGTTCTTGGAATATCGGAACATTATCCGGTAAGCTAATGGAGGTGGTAGATATGATCTATGTTTACAAGAGACAAAATGGGTTGGAGAAAAAACAAAGGAGATAGAGGATAAAAGTTTTAAATTATGGTACTCAAGTAAGGAAAAGACTCGAAACGGAGTTGGTATTATCATAAATAAAGATTTAAAGGATAGTGTAGTTGACATACAACGATATGGTGACCGAATCATGGCATTGAAATTAGTGTTATGAGCAGAGGTTTTGAATATAGTTTGTGCTTACGCACCCCAAGTAGGACTAAAAGATAATATAAAGACAACTTTTTGGGAAGAGTTAGATAAGGTGATTCAAAAGATTCCTCAAAGGAAGATGATTTGTTTAGGAGGAGACTTAAATGGACATATCGGTAAAGAGGCATTAGGATATCAATGGATTTATTGAAACTTTGGTTTTGGGGATATAAATGAGAAAGGTAGCGAGATTTTAAATTTTGCTCTAGCATTTGATCTCTTTATAGTCAATACAATCTTCAAAAAACTAGATGAACATTTAATTACTTATAAGAGTGGCTTATCACAAACACAAATTGATTACTTTATTTGTAGAAAAAAAGATAGAGTGTGTTGTAAAGATTGCAAGGTAATTCCAGGAGAAAGCTTAACCACCCAACATCAACTTTTAGTTATGAATTTACAAATAAAAAAATGGACAAAGAAGAAAAGAGTGCATCAAGCTATTCAGACTAAATGGTGAAACCTCAAAAGCGAGAAAGATGATATATTTAAACAGAAAGTCCTTCAAGGAGATGTTTTGAGTTATGTTGGTACACCCTGTGATATGTGGAATAATATGGCTACACATATTAGGAAAGTAGCGAAAGATGTGTTAGGTATATCTAAGGGAGGTGTACCGACACAAAAAGAAGCTTGGTGGTAGAGTGAAGTAGTACAAAATAAAATCAAGGCAAAGAGGGCATGCTACAAATTACATTATGCTAAGAAAACAAGTGAAACTTTAGAGGCTTATAAGAAAGCAAATAAGGAAGCGAAAAAAGGCGTCAGTGAAACAAAACCTAAAATTTGAGAGGATTTATATAAAAGCTCAACTCAAAAGAGGATGAAAGAGATATTTTTAGGATAGCTAGGGCTAGAGATAAGAAAACTAAAGATCTTAATTATGTTAGTTGCATCAAGGACGAGGATGAAAAATTTTAGTGGCAAATGATGATATAAGAAATAGATGGAAAAACTATTTTTATAAGCTTTTTAATGAAAATAAAGATGTTAGTATTAGCTTAGGAGAGTTAACCAAATCAGAAAAGTATATAAACCACAATTTCTATCGACGTATTCAAAAGAATGAAGTCAAAGAGGCTCTTAAACATATGAAAGGTAGTAAATCGGTAGGGCCAAACAATATTCTTATATAAGTTTGGAAAATATTAGGAGAAATAGGAATCACTTGACTCATAAGACTATTTAATGAAATATGGAGAAACCAAAAGATGCCCAACAAATGGAGAGCGAGTACACTTATACCCATATATAAGAACAAGTGAGACATTTAGAATTGTGCGAATTATCGAGGTACCATGTTAATGAGCCATACTATGAAATTGTGGGAAACAATTATCGAACGTAGGTTAAGACAAGTATTAAGTACAACAGATAACCAATTTGGATTCATGCCAGGTAGATCTACTATTGAAGCAATTCACCTTTTGAGACGTATTATGAAACATTTTAGAGCAAAAAAGAAAGACCTTCACATGATATTTATTGATATAGAAAAAGCTTATGACAGGGTACCGAGGGAGGTTCATTGGAAAACTTTGGAAAAAAGAGTATCCCATTGACATACATTAACCTTAGAAGAGACATGTACGATGGTGCAAAAACATGTGTGAGGAGGACTCATAAAGGAATGACAAACTTCTTTGAAGTTAATATTGGGTTACATAAAAGATCAACTTTAAGTCCATACTTATTTATAATGGTGATTGATGAGTTAACAAAACATATTCAAGATGAAGTACCTTGGTGTATGTTATTTGTAGATGACATTGTGTTAGTGGAGGACTGTAAGAAAAAAGTTAATAGAAAATTACAACTATGGAGAGAAACATTAGAAAGCAAAGGCCTCCGAATTAGTAGAACAAAGACAAAATATATGGAATGTAAGTTTGATCATTTGATTATTTAAGGGGACATAAAAATTAAAAGGCACACATTGCATCCCCCAAAAGGAAAGTTTTAAATACCTAGGGCCAATTTTTTAGAGTGATGAAAGAATTAATGGAGATGTTACGCATAGAATTAATGCTGGTTGGTTAAAATGGAGAGGAGCATTAGGTATTCTTTGTCATAAGAAGATGCCATTAAAGTTAAAAGGTAAATATTATAGAGCAACAATTTGGCCTGCCATGTTTTATCGTTCTGAGTGTTGTGCAGTTAATCATCAACTTGTACAAAAGATGTCTGTGACAGAAATGAAGATGTTGAGATGGATGAGTGGTCATACAAGAAAAGACCGTATACATAATGAGGTTATTAGAAACAAATTAGGAGTGACACCAATAGAGGATAAAATAAGAGAATATCGTTTAAGATGGTTTGGACGTATATAACGAAGATCAAAAAAAGAACCTGTAAGAAGGTATGAAAAACTAAATTTGGAAAGTATTAAAAGAGCTAGAGGACGACCACAAAAGTGTTAGAAAGAAACAATAAAGAATGATCTAGCTTATTGTGAGTTAACTGCTAACATGGCACACGATAGGGATCCGTAGAAACAAAGAATCCATGTAGTCGACCCCGTCTAGTATGTGAAAAGCTTAGTTGTTGTTGTTGTTATTGTTGGTGGTGGGGTATTTGGTTGATTTGATGTATTTTTTTGAGTTTATTTGATGTATTGATTCCATTTTTTATTGAAATTAAAATAAAAAATGAAATAAGATTATGACCAAAAGGATGCGACACATGCACATCTCTCTCATCAGAAACTTGATCTAATTATTGATTTCTGTCTTGATTCAATTTTTCCTTTTCTTTTGTTCTTGATTTTTATTGTTGTTGTTTTTATCTTTTTTCTTGTTATCGATTTCAAAAATTTTTTTTCGACGAAATTCGTAAGAATATTCATTGAGTTGTAAAGAAGGCAACAACACTAAATGAAACATCTAACTCGGGACAATTAGGAGACAATCAAAATGTCAATTTTGTTGACTGTCGCTAATGATTGGGGCATGACAAGTTTGGTATTCAAGCATGTTACATATGAGAGTGTGAATAACAAAAGACAGCTCACTCAAGTCGATGAAAGTCACGTTGATACTGCGGCCACCGACACCAGGGCAGCACGTGATCATGTTTGACCCAAGAAAGGAGAGTTTAAAATTGTATCAATAGTTAACCCTACAGAAGCGTAGACATTCTAGTAGACTTTGATGCATGACTTGGCTTAAGAAGCTAATAACCTCTCTTGATATTGTTGTTGTTAGTGTTGTAGAGGATTTTGATTACTTGGTGAAAAGTAATATATGAACTAGACCATCGTACATATGCTTGTGAAATTCGTGCAATGTGGTGAATGATCAATTGGAGCACTTGGGGTAACACCTCCAACAAACTGATACCATTGTGATGATCCAATTATAGAAGCTTGAGAAAAGAGTTGCTACTAACCTAGAGAGAGACAAGCTTCAAAGCAATTTCAAGTAGAGATGTTGGCTTGATGAGAGAGAGAGTTGAGTATAGGTTGGTGAATGGGCATGAGAACGGTGGGGAGCAAAGCGCTCTCATCACATCAAGGTCTATGAACTGAACTGAAGGCATTTACTAATAGCTGTGATGCATAGGTATTTGAGGATTTCTTTTACCATATCGACTTGTATCTCAAGACCAGGGAACGAACTTGAGGATGAAGAGTTGTCAACCATAGCCATGTTTCTTCTACATGAATTATTTGTTTTTGTAGAGAACAATCGTTTACCAATCTCTCTTTGTAGGTAAAGAAGAAAAATTAACCAAACATATAACAAAAATTATACAGAATTTATCATAATACACAAGTATCCTAGCATTCTGCAAAAGTATAGATGTGATCCATAAAGCATGACCGTGGGCGACATTTTAGTGGCTGCTGATTCCATATGAAGCCCACCTCAATCGGTCACGCCTTCTTGAAAGATGAGCAAACGCCGTAACTAAACCATCCCTTATAGTACAATGTTTTTGTTTATTAAACAATTAAGAAGAATCCCTTAGTTGTAAAGGCTCATAATATTGTTATTGAACGTTTTTTTCAAACCTAATTCTAGAGTGAAAAATCATAAGGTTCACCCGGTAAAGTATTATAGTACAAAGGAGAGGCAAAAGCCAGTCACCCCAGGTATCAAACTCACAACTTTCCATTTGTTCCTTATACGATCCCCTCCCTAGTCAGGCCAGCTAGTGCTCTTTGTGCGGCAAAACATTTTTTAGTTAAACTAATTTCAACGTGAATATGCAATAGAAATTCTTCAAAACTAAATGGCTAAAAAAGACATCAGCAGATTATGATAAAAGAATCTTTGGTATGCATTATTTCTCTCGCTACATATGTATATGTGTACACGTGTTTATGTATATATACATATATGTATATATATTTATATATGTAGAAACTGGAATTCCAATGGTGAAAGGAGTATATATCTCTTGTTAAGAGTTATTTATATGTGTAATTCACATCTTCATTTTCCTGTTTTTTTCGAGGGACCAAAGGTCAAAATGTGCTTGGAATTATACGGAAGTCTACATCGTGTGGTAGGACTGTTTCGTTTCTTCTGTCATATGCAAATGGTTTTATAAGACAATAAAATCCATTCAAAGATCATAAGGGATGACATATGTACTCTTATTTTTAATACAACGGTGCTGTGCACGATGTTGGCAGTCGAGTGCGTGACATTCCACTCACTTCGTCTTATATTTTAATAGATTCATCGATTTGTAACTCAATCATGATGAATAAATCATACATATATATATCATATATTATGTGTATTTTTTTTTATATATATTCATTACTATTTATATATCATATATTTTTACATGTGCGTTACACTCCGCCCATGTAAGGGATCACCCTTGCATTACCGGTCCCAAGCCCGGATAAAGGAGGAGGGTTGTGTTAGGCTTTTGACAGCCAACGTAAAACTTCGTCGGATTTTTATAACATAGATTACAAAAATTATGAGCATTGCTTTGGGGCGTTCTCGCCCAACGACGTGTTGCAGAGCCCGAATGCAGTAATAAGTAAGCAAGGGCCACTACATTTTTGCCCGAATGTAGTGAATCAATTGTAGAGAGGGTTCCCACATCATGGACGAGTGTGGATAAAGAAGTTAGTCTCACTATATTGCCACCCGAATGTAGTGAATAATTTTCAGAGAAGGTCTCCGTATTTTAAATATGGACAGATACAGGGGGTAAAGAAGCTAGTCAAAGAAAATAAGATTTGTATTGGTTCTTACAATATCAGAACATTATCCGGTAAACTAATGGAGGTGGTAGATACTATGATTCGAAGAAAGATTCATATTCTATGTTTACAAGAGACAAAATGGGTTAGAGAAAAAGCAAAGGAGATAGAGGATAAAGGTTTTAAATTATGATATTCATGTAAAGAAAAGGCTCGAAACGGAGTTGGTATTATCATAAATAAAGATTTAAAGGATATTGTAGTAGACATACAACGATATGGTGACTGAATCATGACATTGAAATTAGTGTTATGAGTAGAGGTTTTGAATATAGTTTGTTCTTACGCACCCTAAGTAGGACTAGAAGATAGTATAAAGACAACTTTTTGGGAAGAGTAAGGTAAGGTGATTCAAAAGATTCCACAAAGGGAGATGATTTGTTTAGGAGGAGACTTAAATGGACATATCGGTAAAGAGGCATTAGGATATCAATGGATTCATGGAAACTTTGTTTTTGGGGATATAAATGAGGAAGGTAGCGAGATTTTAAATTTTGCTCTAGCATTTGATCTCTTTATAGTCAATACAATCTTCAAAAAATGAGATGAACATTAATTACTTATAAGAGTGATTTATCACAAACACAAATTGATTACTTTATTTGTAGAAAAAAAGATAGAGCGTGTTGTAAAGATTGCAAGGTAATTCCAGGAGAAAGCTTAACCACCCAACATCGACTTTTAGTTATGGATTTACAAATAAAAAAATAGACAAAGAAGAAAAGAGTGTATCGAGCTAATCGGACTAAATGGTGGAACCTCAAAAGCGAGAAAGAAGATATATTTAAATAGAAAGTCCTTCAAGGAGATGTTTGGAATTATGTTGGTATACCGTGTGATATGTGGAACAATATGGCTATTCATATTAGGAAAGTGGTGAAAGATGTGTTAGGTGTATCAAAGGGAGGTGTACCGGCACAAAAAGAAGCTTGGTGTAGAGTGAAGTAGTGCAAAATAAAATCAAGGCAAAGGGGGCATGTTACAAATTACATTATTCTAAGAAAACTAGTGAAACTTTAGAGGCTTATAAGAAAGCAAAGAAAGAAGCAAAAAAGACGGTGAGTGAAGCAAAAGCTAAAATTTGAGAGGAGTTATATAAAAAACTCAACTCAAAAGAGGGTGAAAAAGATATTTTTAGGATAGCTAGGGATAGAGATAAGAAAACTAAAGATCTTAATTATGTTAGATGTATTAAGGACGAGGATGAAAAAATTCTAGTGGCAAATGATGATATAAGAAATAGATGGAAAAACTATTTTTATAAGCTTTTTAATGAAAATAAAGATGTTAGTATTAGCTTAGATGAGTTAGCCAAATCAGAAAAGTATATAAACCACAATTTCACTGACGTATTCAAAAGAATGAAGATGTCTGTGAGGCTCTTAAACATATGAAGGGTGGTAAATCGGTAGGATCAGATAATATTCCTATAGAAGTTTGGAAAATACTAGAAGAAATAGGAATCACTTGGCTCACAAGACTATTTAATGAAATATGGAAATACCAAAAGATGCCTGAGGAATGGAGAGCAAGTACACTTATACCCATATATAAGAACAAGGGAGACATACAAAATTGTGTGAATTATCGAGGTATCAAGTTAATGAGCCATACTATGAAATTGTGGAAAAGAATTATCGAATGTAGGTTAAGACAAGTATCAAGTACAACCGAGAACCAATTTGGATTCATGCCAGGCAGATCTATTGTTGAAGCGATTCACCTTTTGAGATGTCTTATGAAACATTTTAGAGCAAAAAAGAAAGACCTTCATATGACATTTATTGATCTAGAAAAAGCTTATGATAGGGTACCGAGGAGGTTCTTTGGAGAACTTTAGAAAAAAGAGGTATCCCATTGACATACATTAACCTCATAAGAGACATGTATGATAGTGCAAAAACATGTGTGAGGACTCATGAAGGAATGATAGACTTCTTTGAAGTTAATATTGGGTTACATCAAGGATCAACTTTAAGTCCATACTTATTTATAATGGTGATTGATGAGTTAACAAAACATATTCAAGATGAAGTACCTTGGTGTATGTTATTTGTATATGACATTGTATTAGTAGAGGAGTCTAAGAAAAAAGATAATAGAAAATTGGAATTATGGAGAGAAACATTAGAAAGCAAAGGCCTCCGACTTAGTAGAAAAAAGACAAAATATATGGAACGTAAGTTTAATCATTTGGTTACCTCAAAGGACATAGAAATTAAAATTGGCACATATTGTATCCCCCAAAAGGAAAGTTTTAAATACCTAGGATCAATTTTTCAGAGTGATGGAAGAATTGAGGGAGATGTTACGCATAGAATTAATGCTGGTTGGTTAAAATGAGGAGCATGAGGTATTCTTTGTGATAAGAAGATACCATTAAAGTTAAAAGGTAAATATTATAGAGCAGTAATTAAACCGGTCATGTTTTATCGTTCTGAGTGTTGGGCAATTAATCATCAACATTTACAAAAGATGTTTGTGACAGAAATGAAGATGTTGAGATGGATGAGTGATCATACAAGAAAAGACCGTATACATAATGAGGTTATTAGAAACAAATTAGGAGTGACACCAATAGAGGATAAAATGAGAGAATATCGTTTAAGATGATTTGGACATATAGAAAGAAGATCAAAAGAAGAACATGTAAGAAGGTATGAAAAACTAAATTTGGAAAGTATTAAAAGAGCTAGAGGACGACCACAAAAGTGTTGGAAAGAAACAATAAAGAATGATCTAGCTTATTGTGAGTTAACTACTAACATGACACACAATAGGGATCTGTGGAAACAAAGAATTCATGTAACCGACTCCGTCTAGTATGGGAAAAGGCTTAGTTGTTGTTGTTGTATTCATTATATATATATACATACATGCTTTTAGTATCCTTACAAATTTCAACAATTAAAAAAAATGATTGAGATAAAAAACAAAAAACAAAAACATACCTATACTTTAGGTTTTGTACTTCATTCAAAAAGTAACTTATATTTTGCTTTTTGACTTCAACCATCTATTAGATTTAAAAAGCATGTAATGTAAGCCTATAGATGAACCCATGTGTTAACGATGAGGAGGAACTCTAGAATTTTATAATTTTCATTAAAAACTGTAAATTAAGGGTCAGCAGTGCTTTCTAAAAACCCTTAATACTTTTGTATTATGCTCATGAAACAAAAAACAATAAATAGACATAAATAGGTATGTCAGTGATGGGTAAGGTCCGATTATTGGAGGGGAGGATCCTATACATATATATGCATCGTATTGCTGCAAAAGCCAATAAGAGACGAATTGTGCCAAGCTTTGCCTATTTCTATTTATCTCGCTGAACCATGTAAAACAAGCTGCGAGTTAAGATGGAGAGAACAACCGGTAGCTGACATCGCTCAGACGACCTGTTTATTCAAATACCGTCGCCAGAGACGTGGTCGTCACTAATACGATGCCCACCGTGATAAAAATATCAAGAACAAGTAGTCTTTTGAACTATTGCCGCGTAAAGGGAATTCTTCAAGGAAAAAACGGAATTTCTTTTCCCTCATCAAGGGTTCAGACAAGAAGGGGCCAAGCAAATTACATATATGAGAGAGAGAGAGAGTCAAAGCCCGCCCAAAACACTCCTCCAGTTCCCCCTCCCCTCTCCTTCTCTCTCTAGAACGGAGGAGGAAGACGCTTTCTCTCTCTCTCTCTCTCTGTGTGTGTGTGTGTGTGTGAGAGAGAGAGAGAGAGAGAGAGAGAGAGAGAGAGAGAGAGAGAGAGAGAGAGAGAGAGAGAGAGAGAGAGAGAGAGAGAGAGTCTTCCATTTTTAAACGAAGTCGGCCGTTGCTGTCGTCCATGCTCCTGATATCACCTTCTCTTTCTCTCTCTCCCTCTCTTGTCCGACGACTCCTTCTGATTGATACCCTCTTTTGTGTTTCTTTTTTCCCTTTTCTTCTCTTCTTTAATCTCCTTTCTTCTCTTCCCTCCTCCTGTCGTAGCGGGGAGGATGTCGCCGACGACTCCAGGTTTCATGGTTGCCGGAATCCTCCTTGCAGATGTTTTCTCGGTCGTCGTCGTTGGTTCGGGGATCCCTTTGATGCTGACTCTGCAGCGGGCGTTTCCCGTGGCTGGAGGCGACAGGTTGGAGGCTGCGAGAGCGCGGGACATGTCGAGGCACCGCCGTATTCTCCAGAACGTCGTCGATTTTCCGGTCGAGGGCTCTGCTGATCCCTTCTCCGTCGGGTGCGTTCCGTGAATGTTCATTTCTGATTGATGGAATGGGTAATTGGATGTTCCATGGAAATTGAGGGAATTGGTATTGCGTGAAGCTAGTGGGTATTATTAGTTTAACAGTTTGGTGTTTTGGCTTCTGCCTTATTCGCTTTACCTATTCGTGAGGAATTTGGATATGCGTACTTATCCGGAAAAGTAGGATAAGCTCTGAATTTTTTTAGCAACTACGTCCTTCCTGATTGATGATGTATAGGATCGCGTTTTATGTCTGGATTCAAGTTGGTTCCTTCTAGTTTTGATCTTTATTACTTAGAATGCCAGAAATGATGCTATGAAATTTTACTGGATTCCTCTCTCTGTCTTTCGAGGAACTTAGATGATTCTGGTTCAGAGCTCTCCATGTTGACTACAACTAGTGTTTATTTTCTTTTTGCATGGTTGAGAACAAACAAAATCTTTGAGTCTATTGGTGATTGTTATTAATCTCATTGTTTTGATCTCGTTTCCCTTGTATAAGGATCTAATAACGACAAAAGCTCATTCTTTGTTGGTTGTCGATTTCCATGCAGGCTTTATTATACGACTGTGAAGCTGGGCATTCCATCACAGGAGTACCACGTGCAGATTGATACCGGAAGCGATGTTCTCTGGGTTGGCTGTGCTCAGTGCAATAGCTGCCCCTCTTCCAGTGGGTTAGGCGTAAGTGCTCGTCTCCAAAATCATCATCATATTTAATTCGACAGCCTTGTTGATCGGTAGATTTGCTACTTCCATTCTTGGGCTTGGCATAAGTTTGAGAAGTTCTATTATGAAACTCAATCTTGTTTTGTTTTATAACAAGGTTCATACTTGTTATCACTTCATCTACATTTCATACTGTTATGTGAATTTACTGAGGTCAACAGATCAACATGAATGACTCTGATTATGGTGAGAACTCCACCTACGAGGAAACCCTTACATAGCTCTAGTCCTAAGTGCAGATAAGAGAGGATTGTGTTAGATAGCCAACAATCAACATAAAGCTTTTGCTGAGATTTCTTTGATATTACAATCTTTCCATCACTAATTCACTGGATCCTGTTAGATCTCCAAGGTTAGGCATGCTTAGAGCAGAATACTGCTTGGGTAGAAGTCATCCTAGGAAGTTCTCCTGTTGCACCCTCTAGACAACTCTAGTAATGTGCGAAAGCGCTTCTGTTAAGGGTGAATGGTGAATTTAGTTGTTGGTCCTTCAAAAAGTAGGGATGTCAAATCAGCTCTGGAAACCAAAACTATCTGATTAAAATATCAAATCTGGATTTGCTTTTCATTATCCAAACCCCATCATGATGAGATTACTTACATGCAAACTGCAACCTGATAACCTAATCCAGTGGAACTAGTTTTAGGATTTGCAGTCTTGATCCAATCTGAGCATGCAAGATGTGGTTAAGTGAGATTGGTTAATGCCTATATTTTACTTGAATCAGACCTGTAGGCATCCGTATTCAGAAGGGAAGTGATACATGTCTCAACTGTGTAAAGTATGATATAATGTTTATTTGTCCAAATTCAGTTTGTTTTAACTTTATTAATTATCCTACAAGGATAATTTAGTATCCTACACCCGAGGAAGCTGTATACATTTTCTTTCTGCTGGCCAGAAGCTTATTGAATCATGTGATTCAGAGATGATTCATTCAGACATGTATAAAGTTTCGTAAATTCTTAATATGATGGAAGATATTGCAGTATTTAATTTGTAATTTCCGTTTTCGAATGCAGAGATATATCTTGTTTTGTTGAGAAATTATTTCCGATTGTTCATTGTAGATTACGCCTAGGTTGTATGATCCACAAAAATCCTCATCCGCATCTGCACTGTCGTGTTCAGACTCAACATGCATTTCAGCTATAAAGAGTGCCGAGGCCACTTGTAAGTATCCGAGCTGTAGTTACACCTTTCAGTATGGTGATGGCAGTGGAACTACTGGGTATTATGTATCGGATGCTTTGACCTTCGACATAGTGTTGGCAAACGGGGCCACTACAAGCTTGTCGGCAAAGGTTACCTTCGGGTCAGGCTCAACATAGATTTTTAAATTCTCGTTTCAATCATATTCTGGTACTTTGTTTTCTCCTGATGGTTGAAATGCTCACATTAGGGTTGTTTGAAAAGCAGATGCAGTAGCGCTGTTACTGGTGATTTGACAAAGCCAGACAGGGCAGTTGATGGCATACTCGGCTTTGGTCAAAATAGTCTTTCTATAGTTTCCCAACTTTCATCACTAAAGATGGCTTCAAATGCTTTCTCTCATTGCCTGAGAGGGTCAGAGAGTGGTGGTGGCATATTGGTTCTTGGAAGAATTGTAGATCCAGGGATTGTCTACACTCCTCTTGTACCATCAATGTAAGATGTTTTTCCTTTTTCAACATTGCCGCCCGAATGTAGTGAAAATTTTTCAGAGAGGGTCTCCGCATTTTGATTATGGACGGATACGGGGGATAAGGAAGCTAGTCCTAGATAATAAGATTCGTATTGGTTCTTGGAATATCGGAACATTATCGGGTAAGCTAATGGAGGTGGTAGATACTATGATTCGGAGAAAGATTCATATTCTATGTTTACAAGAGACAAAATGGGTTGGAGAAAAAGCAAAGGAGATAGAGGATACAGGTTTTAAATTATGGTACTCAGGTAAAGAAAAGGCCCGAAACGGAGTTGGTATTATCATAAATAAAGATTTAAAGGAGAGTGTAGTAGACATACAACGATATGGTGACCGAATCATGACATTGAAATTAGTGTTAGGAGTAGAGGTTTTGAATATAGTTTGTGCTTACGCACCCCAAGTAGGACTAGAAGATAGTATAAAGACAGTTTTTTGGGAAGAGTTAGATAAGGTGTTTCAAAAGATTCCACAAAGGGAGATGATTTGTTTAGGAGGAGATTTAAATGGACATGTCGGTAAAGAGGCATTAGGATATCAAGGGATTCATGGAAACTTTGGTTATGGGGATATAAACGAGGAAGGTAGGGAGATTTTAAATTTTGCTATGTCATTTGATCTCTTTATAGTCAATACAATCTTCAAAAAACGAGATGAACATTTAATTACTTATAAGAGTGGCTTATCACAAACACAAATTGATTACTTTATTTGTAGAAAAAAAGATAGAGCGTGTTGTAAAGATTGTAAGGTAATTCCAGGAGAAAGCTTAACCACCCAACATCGACTTTTAGTTATGGATTTACAAATAAAAAAATGGACAAAGAAGAAAAGAGTGCATCGAGCTATTCGGACTAAATGGTGGAACCTCAAAAGTGAGAAAGAAGATATATTTAAACAAAAAGTCCTTCAAGGAGATGTTTGGAATTATGTTGGCACACCCTCTGATATGTGGAACAATATGGCTATACATATTAGGAAAGTGGCGAAGATGTGTTAGGGGTATCTAAGGGAGGTGTACCGGCACAAAAAGAAGCTTGGTGGTGGAGTGAAGTAGTACAAAACAAAATCAAGGCAAAGAGGGCATGTTACAAATTACATTATGCGAAGAAAACTAGTGAAACTTTAGAAGCTTATAAGAAAGCAAAGAAGGAAGCAAAAAAGGCCGTTAGTGAAGCAAAAGCTAAGATTTGGGAGGACTTATATAAAAAACTCAACTCAAAAGAGGGTGAAAGAGACATTTTTAGGATAGCTAGGGCTAGAGATAAGAAAACTAAAGATCTTAATTATGTTAGATGCATACAAGACGAGGATGAAAAAATTCTAGTGGCAAATGATGATATAAGAAATAGATGGAAAAACTATTTTTATAATCTCTTTAATGAAAATAAAGATTTTAGTATTAGTTTAGGAGATTTAGCCAAGTCAGAAAAGTATATAAACCACAATTTCTACCGACGTATTCAAAAGAATGAAGTCAAAGAGGCTCTTAAACATATGAAGAGTGGTAAATCGGTAGGACCAGATAGTATTCCTATAGAAGTTTGGAAAATACTAGGAGAAATAGGAATCACTTGGCTCACAAGACTATTTAATGAAATATGGAAAAACCAAAAGATGCCCGAGGAATGGAGAGCAAGTACACTTATACCCATATATAAAAATAAGGGAGACATTCAAAATTGTGCGAATTATCGAGGTATCAAGTTAATGAGTCATACTATGAAATTATGGGAAAGAATTATTGAACGTAGGTTAAGACAAGTATCAAGTACAACAGAGAACCAATTTGGATTTATGCCTGGTAGATCTACTATTGAAGCGATTCACCTTTTGAGACGTCTTATGGAACATTTTAGAGCAAAAAAGAAAGACCTTCACATGATATTTATTGATCTAGAAAAAGCTTATGATAGGGTACCGAGGGAGGTTCTTTGGAGAACTTTGGAAAAAAGAGGTATCCCATTGACATATATTAACCTTATAAGAGACATGTATGATGGTGCAAAAACATGTGTGAGGACTCATGAAGGAACGACAGACTTCTTTGAAGTTAATATTGGGTTACATCAAGGATCAACTTTAAGTCCATACTTATTTATAATGGTGATGGATGAGTTAACAAAACATATTCAAGATGAAGTACCTTGGTGTATGTTATTTGCAGATGACATTGTATTAGTGGAGGAGTCTAAGGAAAAAGTTAATAGAAAATTGAAACTATGGAGAGAAACATTAGAAAACAAAGGCCTCCGACTTAGTAGAACAAAGACAGAATATATGGAATGTAAGTTTGATCATTTGGCTACTTCAGAGGACATAGAAATTAAAATTGGCACACATTGCATTCCCCAAAAGGAAAGTTTTAAATACCTAGGGTCAATTTTTCAAAGTGATGGAAGAATTGATGGAGATGTTACACATAGAATTAATGCTGGTTGGTTAAAATGGAGAGGAGCATCAGGTATTCTTTGTGACAAGAAGATACCATTAAAATTAAAAGGTAAATATTATAGAGCAGCAGTTAGGCCTGCCATGTTTTATGGTTCTGAGTGTTGGGCAGTTAATCATCAACATGTACAAAAGATGTCTGTGACAGAAATGAAGATGTTGAGATGGATGAGTGGTCATACAAGAAAAGACCGTATACATAATGAGGTTATTAGAAACAAATTAGGAGTGGCACCAATAGAGGATAAAATGAGAGAACATCGTTTAAGATGGTTTGGACATATAGAAAGAAGATCAAAAGAAGAACCTGTAAGAAGGTTAGAAAACCTAAATTTGGAAAGTATTAAAAGAGGTAGAGGACGACCACAAAAGTGTTGGAAAGAAACAATAAAGAATGATCTAGCTTATTGGGAGTTAACTGCTAACATGGCACACGATAGAGATCTGTGGAAACAAAGAATCCATGTAGCCGACCCCGTCTAGTATGGGAAAAGGCTTAGTTGTTGTTGTTGTTGTTGTTAACTGTGCATAAACTGGGCTGTCGTTTCACATTCTTTTCACTCTGTAGAATTTGTGTTTTTGTTATGAGAAGCTGATGTCTATGTTATTTACCCATGTTTGACCTTTACAGATGTATTTTTGAATTGCTGACTTTGCAATACTATTCTGTTATATATATATATATCTACATATGATTTTGTGTGCACAAATGCAATGCTTGTAGTGCAAAACAGTGCATTTGTTTTCACATAAATAACCGTAGGGGTTATCTGCTTTCTAAATTACAAAGAGTTACTTTTATATGCTTCTCTTTAGTAAGTAGATCCGATTCTAGAAAGGTTATAGAAACGAATAATCAATTTTCATACAATCTGATCTACGCATGAAGACGGATTGAGCTTCCAAGAACATATGCATGGTTAGTTGGAGAAAAAAGGCACGTACTCTGAGTTCAGAGCTTGAGTCTGTTGAAATCAAGTACACCAGAACACGTGCACATCCTCACACATACGTACGTGAAGACACACACACACATATAGGTAGTTTAAAGACCTTGAGTGCATTATGTAGCACTTGAGTGCATTGGCTTTATAATCAGGTGGGCCTGGAACTAGGTAGGCTTTGTCCATTTGAACAGCCCAGAAGCTGAGTTAGGCTGTCAACTCATCACCATGGTTGTGATCATTTCTGTGCCTCGTATAAAAAAACTCCCACCATAATCAAATTCTTTTTCAGTTGACAATTGTCAAAGAGAATGAGGCTCATTCGAGCCAGAGTCATCAGCCTACAGATCAGCAAGCACCTGTGGCCTAATGATACTGCCTTGGGGTCAAAATGAGTGACTGGCCTGGCATTATTTGGTTGGTCTGTTCAAATTGTCCATTCATTTATTCATATTCAATATATTTTTTCTTGTGGGAATGATATTATGTTGCATCTTTCTGATTAATTAATTGCTTTTGCATCTCCGCACATATTTAACTTTTATTTGTTGAATATTTGTTAAACTATGAAGAATCAATGCAACAGCAATAGAAGACACAAAATTGAAGGTTCAGCCCCTCCTCCTGTATGGAGGCTGTCTCTCTCTCTTGTCTTATTTCATCTTATCTCTAATGGACGGCTGCCCATTAGGTTAATATACGGAATATAATTCAAAAGACTGTTATATTCCTAATAAGTGACTTCTAATAAAATACCTTTAAAAACAGAAAATTACAACACACTTTAACTATGACCTTAAAATACTTTAACTACAACTAGTCTAGGTCCTATCTCAACATTATTCAGTGAGGTACATGATTATTCCATTCTCTCTTTCCCAAAATACACCTCTTCTTTAAGGTATAGCTGTTGATGGCATTCATATCCTTTCGAATTCTACATTTTCAGGCCTCACTATAACGTGTATCTAGAAAGTATTTCTGTGAACGGGCAACCTCTTTCCATTAGTCCATCAGTTTTTTCATCAGCAAAAAGCGGAACCATACTGGACTCTGGAACAACGCTAGCGTACCTTCCAGTAGAAGCTTATGATACTTTTGTTAATTCTGTAAGGCTGTTTTCTCTGTAGTAGCTGAAAAGTTGCTATTCACTATTTACCTGCTAAAAAGCGATTAGTTCTCACTGATGGATGCATTTGGCAGATTGTGTCTCTCGTTTCTGAAAATGTTCAATCACTTAAGTCAGAGGGGAATCAGTGTTTTGCGACTACAAGCAGGTCCTCACTGCTTCATGCTTTACTGTATTCAATCTCCAATCTGCTTGCACACGCACATGCACACAGAGACAAACATCAAATGGCATGCTCTTTCCGTATATTTGGATGTTGAACTTCATTTGTATGCATTGATTAATGTGCTTCTGTATTTCTTTTCTAAACAGTGTTGAGGAGGCTTTTCCTTCAGTCTCCTTAAATTTCAAAGGTGCCTCCATGGCATTAAAGCCTCAAGATTACCTTCTTCAGCAAGGAACATCGGTAAGTTTATAAGTTCATCGATTCAGTGGCAAGTGCACTTTGAAGATATACTGGATGCACTTTTGTGGTTAAGAAGATGATGCTACAAATACCTTCTAATTGAGACATCAAACTCATATGAATAGGGTGCTGC
Source organism: Brasenia schreberi (assembly GCA_036023115.1). Classification (NCBI taxonomy): domain Eukaryota; kingdom Viridiplantae; phylum Streptophyta; class Magnoliopsida; order Nymphaeales; family Cabombaceae; genus Brasenia; species Brasenia schreberi. The sequence goes on from JAYKKT010000037.1 coordinate 2,637,461, forward strand.
CACAGTTTGGTGCATTGGGTGGCAGAAAATTCAAGGATCAATAACAATTTTAGGAGGTATGGTTTTTGAGCTGTCTGCTATTCATGAAAAAAGACACCTGATGGAAACTTGTCTAACATATGCATTTGAAGGTGATTCGTTTCTATTATGTTATACACTTGGATGCATTTTAGGTGATTCAATTGCACGTTGAACTTTGACCTCCATTTCATTTCCAATTCTTTCTTTTTCTTTCTCCCATCCTTTGCTACAGCAGGAGCAAAATCTAACTTCTATGTGTTTTGCCATTTAACTTTGTTACCAAACAAGCTGAACTTTTTATCAACTTATTATTGGATCTTTCTCTTTCCGGACAAATAATGAATTGTTTCCCTCACGTTTCTCTTTTAGTAATTGTGTTTTATTCTTCAGAAAGTTTCATTACTTTGTGTGGCTGGTCAGTGAAGTTGCCACCATCTCCAGTCGCCAATAATGGTTGCTTCATTGTATATATGTAGCGCTTTACCTATTCTTGTAACAGTGGTTGTATTTGCAACTTTTAGGTTGTAACATCCATTTCAAGAGTACAAGAGACTATTTCATTGAATTCAAATTAAATTGAAGACTCTGTCTGTGCTTCTTGCTGGTATGGCTAACATGTAATAAGCGCTTTTGAGATCTTGAAACATTCTCTTCCTTGATTCTGCTCCCTTGATTTACATTCAAATTAAAAGTCACCTACTAATATTCCTTTTCTTTTGTTCTTTCCCATGTTCTTTTCATTGCTTTTCCAATCATTTTTAGATCTATGCCAGGTGGATCTTGGAACTGCTTTGAAGTCTTTTTTCCTTTGGCGGTTGCAGTTGTTGGTCAAATATGATCACAAAACTTACTGGTCTTATCCTTTAAGTTTCTGTTTAAGGATGACTGATTTAGTGTTAAGTTTAAATGCTAAATATGCGTAAAGAGAAGATAGATGACTGTAAGATGCTACTCTGCAAAAACTGAAGTCATGCATGTTTCGCATATATTAAGTCAGTCCATTTTATTCTTCAAAGTGACACATATTATCTCATTGCAGATATTGTATTAAAAGATAAGATATTTGTTTTTGATCTAGATGGACAACAAGTTGGGTGGATGACCTATGACTGTAAGTCTTCACTGGGCTCTGTTCTTGGAACCCATGAGAGAATTTTTGTGCGGATGACAATTTAACTTGGATGTGGCTTCCCTTTCAGGCTCTAAGGCTGTGAATGTGTCTGCAACGACTGGACAGAGTGCATCTGTTCAAGACAGACAATCTAAAAATAGAGGTTCACCATCTTTGGTATTTGATAGTCTTATTTTGTATGGCATTGTTATCATTATTTTCCATGCTTTGTGCAGTTTCCATTTTTTTCCCTTTTGTACAGAATATTGAATTCATTCTTTACTGATATAGCAGCGACACGTTTCTTTTCCCCCCCTGCTGATTCACTTATTTATAAGCGAGTTACATATTCAAATTGAATGCAATATTCAGCATTCCTTTGGGGCTTAACATGGTTTCTGCTGAGAAGTTGAATTCGCAGGTGGGAGCTTGTACCTTCAAGTCAAAAGATCATAGATAGTGCTGCTTCACACACACACACACACACACACAAACACATACACGCACATAAACAAGCACTTTGATGCTATTATATATGCAAATATTACAATATCCGAGCTCCAATAAGGTAACTAATACACTTACTTCACAGCATGATACTATATTAATGGTAAACTAATTTAAAAGTAAACTAAATAAAAAGTGAAAATAAATGGTGTACAATATGAGTGCAGAAATACAAAAGAATAGGTGAAGTCTCGTGTATAAGGGTTTGCTTATCTAGCTAGGGGCAAGTATATAAGGCCATAAATGTCACGCATCACTAAACAGAAGGCAGATAGGCAAAGTATTTCCTGTAAAATTTGCTCTTATACACGAGAGTATTTTTAGAGAAAGAAACATGAGAAAGGATGCAAAACAAAGCTTTGGGATCTCACCCACTTTATAAGTTTATTATTCCTCACTCGACATGTCATGTTCGATGATTTTCGAAATACCAAAATATATTTGGTGAAGGTTATGGGTGCAACCATACTTCGTCTAGGCATTGAACTCTCTATATTGTCATTACTAGTTCTAACATTTCTTAGATGATGTTCGTTTTCATGAACATATATTGTACATTTAGGAATTTAGGTAAATCTATTTTCTTCAAAAATAGCATATCTTACTCTATCACTATATTAATAGGATGTGAGTTATATGATTCAATTACAATGAATTTATATGCCTTATTATGTTCGACATATCCCAAAAAGATACATTCAATTTCTCTTTCACCCAATTTTTTTTTTTTGAATTTCAAAACTTTGACAATAACCCTACAACCTCAAACTTTAAGAAATTTTAAGTTAGGACTTCTTTTATTCCAAAGTTCATATGGGGTAATTCAATTCTTTTTATTTAGAACTCTATTTAAAATAAAATAAATAATCAATAATATTTCACCCCGTTAACCATTAGATAAATTAGAATATGACCACATAGAATTTACCATTTCTTGTCATACTCTATTTTTCTTTTCGGCCATACTTTTATTGTGGATAATGAGTCGTAGTTTGATGTATAATTCTTGTAGACTCAAAATAACTAGAATTATAGTATTCTCTTCTTCTATCGGTTCTAAAACACTTAATAAAAGTTTTAGGTTTAAGTTTCACTTGAGTTTTGAAAATCTTAAACTTTTTCAAAACTTCATCTTTTGCATACATCAAATATACTAGAATCTAGTACAATCGTCAATAAAAGTTTAAAAATATATTTTTCTTCTTATTGTTGGCCAACCATGCAAATTGCAAACATCTGAATGAATTAAGTCTAAAATTTGGAAACTTCTTTCAATTCTTAGAAACTAGAGCTAGTGATTTTGGTATGCATGCAAGTAGAATATAAATGCATTGACTTGCCAATTTTTGGAATCCAATCTGATTTACTAATTTCATGTAATTTTCTAAAATTCACATGCCTCAAACAAAAATATCATAAATTTGATAAGTTAACAATATAAACAAAAACAATATTCTTCTTATTAAGACAAAATAAACTTATCACCCTTAAATATACTTTTAAACCTATACTTATTAAGTAAGAAAACTGACACCAATTTTTTTTTTACATCTATTACAAAGAGCACATACTTAAGAGTAAGAACTTTACCCAAAGTAAATTTGAGTTCAACCATTCCTTTGCCTTCCATTTGAGTGTAGAAGCACTGTTTATGCACAAAATTGGTTCGTCTTCTTCTATTAAAGTTTTGAAAAGACTTTGATTTTTATACACATGATGAGTAACATCATAGTTTACCCACCAAAATCCAATGTCTTCTATCATATTTATTTCTAATATGACAACAAAATTGCTTTTAGAAGAATTAGGACTTTTATCTTTATTTAGCTTTTCAAGTATTGACATTTACTCTTATAATGATCAAGTTTTTCATAATGGTAATATCAACCTTTTGTTTTCTTAGGATTGGTGTTTCTATTATTGTTTTATAAGATTTTTTAAAATCTTGATTTCTTTTCTTTAAAGGCTCTTTAGACTTAGCTTCTTTCGTAACATGGACTTTCTCTTGAGTAGACTGATCTTTAGAATCATCTTGCTTTTAATACTCTTTCTTAAGCCTAGGATGATTATCTAATTGCTTAAGAGAAATATCTTTCTCTTTTATTTTAAAGTTTTTAAAAATCTTTTCAAGGAGGAACTTTGTCTATAATAAAGAAGACAAAGATGGTTTCATCCGTGCTCATCTTATTTTGTTTGAAATTATTCAAAGATTTGTTCGAGCTCATGAAATTGTTCTATACCAAATTTACCATCTACCCTCTTATAATTATTAAAACGGGTAATAAAGAATTTCTTACTTGTAACATCCTCTATCATGTACCTCACTTCAAGCTTGTCTCATACATTCTTTGCAAACATCGATGTTTGGTAGCTGTTAAATAAGACATCTAACGTGCCATTGAAGATGTGACCCATGCAATATAACCATCATTATTGGACTTCTTCAAGAGTCTCATTATCCTTCTCCTCCGTTCATAATGCAATGAGAACATACATGACCTTTAATGTGGTAAGAAAGAAATATATCTTCTTTTGCTATAGTAAAAATTTTTTGCGATCAAATCTATCCAACTTAATAAAGGCGGATGTCATCTTTGAAAGAGAAATAACCTTCTCAACAAATAAACCTAAAGATTGTTCGACTTGAACAATTATGGATGACACGGTTCTTAAGTAGTTGGTACCTGTGACATCAAATTTGATACATTCAAAAGAAGGGTAATGCTATTCTTTGAGACGTGATAAACACCAACTTTTAGGTCTATTTGTTTCCATTGATATCAAATAACCGAGTGCAATGGACCTTGATAAACACCTTTAGGATACAACGAAGATCGCCGGTTCATCTTAAACAACCAAGTTGTGGACAAACCGATACAACAAAGATGATGATGTTGCAAATCCAACTAGTTCTACAATAGGACTTGAAAACTCTCTTGAACAACTAAGTAGGAAAGGACTCACATAATAAGATAAAAAGTTGGATGAATCTTGTTTCCAATACCATTATATATAGACATGGTGAGGATATAACTTATGATATGTTACTAATTAACATAATTGCCACTCAAGAAGGTGACTCTCTTAATGCCACAACATGGATGCTAAATGCTCAAGAGCTACAACCATGTCATGTGCTATTAATAAACATAATTATCACTTTAATACTAAAATATGGTTGAAAAATACTCAAGAGTAACAATCACTACATGTACTCTTAATTAACACAATTATCACTAAGGGACTCTTAATGCCAAACATGATTGAAAAATGCTCATGAGTTACAAGCACTACATGTGTTACTAATGAGCATAATTATCAATTAAGTAAGTAACTCTTAATGTTACAACATGACTAAAAAATGTTCATGAGTTACAACCACTACATGTGCTACTAATGTGCACAATTATCACTTGACTAAGCAGTTTTTAGTACCACAAAAATGTTATACACAAAAAATGATCCCGAGACTTATGAAGAAGCTATTAAGTCTCTTGATTCAATATTTTGGAAGGAATCCATCCGATATGAGATGAACTCAATAATGAGCAACCAAATGTGGAAATTAGTAGACCTTCCTCTTAGTTCTAAAGCAATTGGTTATAAATGTATTTTCAGAAAAAAGGAAAGTTGATGGAACAATTTATAAATTTAAAGTTAGACTTGTTGGTAAGGGTTTTTCTCAAAAAGAACACCGATAGGTAAAATATATACAACTAGAGTTTTTTTATCACTTACATATGTATAATTGTTATTCACCAAATGGATGTTAACACAATATTTTTGAATGGTGAATTAGAAGAGGAGGTGTATATGAAACAACCCAAAGATTTTATTATACCCGAATAAGAACATAAAGTTTTCAAATTAGTGAAGTCTTTATATGATTTAAAGCAAACTCTTAAACAATAACATCAAAAATTTGATAAAGTTTTCTTGCAAATATTTCAAACTAAATGAATCAGACAAATGTGTTTATAACAAATTTCATCGTAGAAAAAGGTATTTGATTTGTTTATATATTGATAATATGCTTGTTTTTAGTATTAATTTAAAAAAATGAAAATATCAAAAAGATTTTGTCTACTAATTTTGACATGAAAGACGTGAGAGAAACAAATGTTATTCTAAGCATTAGAATGACAAGAGAAGGAAACAATATAAGATTTACACAATATCATTATATTGAAAAGTTTTAAAGAAATTTGATTATTATCTTATTTCTTTCATTTGATGTAAACATTAAGTTAATACCAAATAAAGGAAGCCCTATGGCACAATTAGAGTATTTTAAAATTATTGATTACTTGATTATTATCATGACATGTACTCGACTTGACATTACATATGTAGTGGGAAGATTGAGCCAACATACAAGTAATCTAAGTAGGGACCATTGACATGATGTTCACTGAGTATTAAAATACTTGGAAGGAACAGCCGACTATAACATAGTTTATAGGAAAAATCTTTCAATTTTAGAAGGGTATTAAGTTGGGTTAACTACTATGAATATCATACATCTACAAGTGGTTGAATCTTTACTATTTGTAGGATGTCATTTTGTGGGGTTCTTAGAAATAAAATGTATAACTGATTCCACTATGGTTGTCAAGTTCATAGCTATAATAACTTCAGTAGGTAAAGAAGCCAAATAGCTAATAAATCTGCTTCATGAGATTTTGATATGACCAAAGCCTATAACACCATATCAATGAATTATGATAGTCAAAGTATATTATTAAAGGATTATTGTTAAACATATAAAAGAAAATTTAGATATATTTGATATGAAACTTGAGTTGAGAGGATCACACATCTTATTGATTTCTTATACACACGGTTCGCCACACAATGGATATGACTCACCAAGGTGATAAAGACCGACTCACTCACCACCTATTAAGGATAAAAGAAACATTTAAAGCAATGTTGGAAAACAATAGAATGAGAACTCCTTAAGCTTGATCCTATTTATATTCAAAACAACCCCTTGAGCTATGTTCAAGGCACATTAATTTGCTATAAAACTCATAGAAAATGAATAATCACCTTGTAAAATACAGATTCTAGCTCAACCATCTATTAACTTGGTATAAAGACTCTCCTAGAAAATGAGTAATCACCTTGTAAAATATTTATGCAAGCTCAACAATCTATGACTCTTTAATTACTGTTTTGGTAATTGTTAAGATCACTAAATATAATTAACAAAGAACATTAAATTTGAATTATCTATCCTCAAAATTAGCCAACTGAAGCTATTGATTTTAAGAGATGTTGAAAATCTCCTAGTTGGGTTAATGTGGGCTTCACTCTTGAGTGACCTCTTGCTGGAGTAAACAACTAGTCGTGATTTTGCTGAAGTCATTAATGCTCCATTCACCTAGCAACGATTTGAGTTCAAACAGGGTTGGAGCGTTGGTTCCACCTCATGTAGGAGTAAAAGGTCTCTAATAGTGATTGGTGATCTCGTCTAGCAAGGTTTAATCATTAATGCCTAATCTTTTATCATCCTCCTAGGGTTGGTGAGGATTTGTCCTCAAATTTGGATTCTCGATATCTTTCTTATAAGGAATAAGATTTTTAACGTTGAAAGAATTAGAAACATTTAAGCCCTTTGGTAGATCTATCTTATAAGCATTGTCATTTATCTTCTTCAAAATCTTAAAGAGCCCTTTAGCTCAGGGCATGAGTTTAGATCGGTGTTTGTGTGGAAACCTGGCATTGTTGAGATGTATCCAAACAAGGTCCCCAGAGCATAGACAATGGAATTACACATTTTGTTAACTTGCTTGGCATATACTGCTATTTGTTTTTCAATCTGCTACTTTACTTATTGGTATAAAGCCTTGATGGATTTAGCTCGACTCACTTCTTCAGAATCTGCTTCAGCGTGCTCGGGTATAGGGACAAAGTCTAAAAGGGTTGTGAGATTAACCTCATAGACAATTTTAAAGGGAGAACGACCCATAGTATTGTGAACTGAGCGGTTGTAGGTAAATTCTACCTAAGGAAGTTGCTCCACCCAAGTTCACAGATTGTTGGAGATAAAAACTCGTAGAAAAGTGGTGAGAGTGTGATTCATCATTTTAGTTTGCTCATCAGTTTGAGGGTGGAACATCATGCTAAAGAGGAGCTTGGTTCTAAGCGTCTTCCATAGAGTCTTTCAAAAGTAGCTAATAAACTTACCATCGCGGTCAGACACGAGGATTTTGGGAATACCATGAACTTTTACGACTTCAATAAAAAAAGATTTGCAACATTAACCACATCATCGGTTTTATGACAGGGAATAAAATATGATATTTTAGAAAACCTATTTACCACAACTAAGATAGAATCCCGTTCCCTGTTCGTTCTAGGAAGGCTCGTAACGAAATATAGGCTAGTGTCGGTCCAGGGCCTGGTAGGGATCGACAAAGGCATGTAGAGTCCTTGATTTGTCCATTTCCCTTTAGTCAATTTATAGGTAACACATCTTTCAACATTCTTATGAACGTCACAATTCATTCTTGGCCAATAAAAATGTTCTTTAAGTCGCTCTAGTGTTTTTCTTTCTCCAAAATGTCTTGCTAACCCACCACCATGAGCTTCTTAAGTAAAGAGTTCTCGGTGAGATCATCTCAGAATGCAAAGCTTTCCTTGTCGAAAAAGGTATTCGCCATTCTAGTATAATCCATCTAACTTCCTTTTTTAGCCAACCGAACCAAGGGAAGTCTGGGTCCCCTTTATATTGTTCTTTTAGGACTTTCAATCCCAACATAGGGGCTTCGAGAATAGTGATCAACGAATATCTTCATGATAAATCATAAGCCACTATGTTAGATTTCCCTTTATTGTACCAAATAGTATAGTAGAAAAAGGATTCGAGGAAGTCAACCCATTTGACATATCTTCTGTTCAATTTGCCTTGGCCATGAAGATGCTTAAGAGATTAATGATCGATATGAATCACGAATTCTTTAGGCCAAATGTAATGATGCCATGTCTATAAGACTCGGATCAATGCATAAAATTCTTTCTCGTAAGTAGAGTAGTGCAAACTAGGTCCTCTTAAATTTTCACTAAAAAATACAACGGGTTGTTGCTCTTGCACCAACACGGCTCCGATTCCTACTCTCGAATGGTCACATTCAACTTCAAAAGTTTTGTTGTAGTCAAGAAGAGGCAATATTGGTGTACTACTCAACTAAGCTTTGATTTCATCAAAGCCACGCTAGCATGCTGTAGTCCACCAAAATTCCTGGTTTTCTTGATGCAATTAGTCAATGGTGCTGTAATACTATTGAAATTCTTGATGAATCTTTGATAGAATGAATCCAACCCATGAAAATTGTGCACCTCAGCCACGTTGGTTGGGTCTGGCCAGTCTTGGATGGCTTTTATCATTTTGGGATTAGCCTCAACTCCTTGATCATAGTTGATGAAGCCAAAGAACTGCACCTATGAATGGCAGAATTGCCACCTTTTAAGGTTACCATAGTGATGGGGACATCAACTCTAACTCGTTGACTTTGAACCCAGGCACCAAACCAGGTTCAAATGACTTTAGCCCGAACACAACCGTTGTCTCGTGTTCCAATAATACAATGGGACAAGTTGAAGGGCCCATGGCCAGATCCAAGACCCATCTCACACCAGGGTGGAACTCCACCATCCGTAATTTAACGCGCCTTCATCTAATTGAAGTTGAAGCCATCCACTAGTGAATAACTTGATGCAATTGAAGATGCTCCCACACATTCTGAAGTTTTCACGAGTCAAGTCTATGTAAATTGCATTACTTGGCTTAAACCCAAGTAGTCTCAATATATAAAGTTAAACCCACATTTTTCTTTATTTCTTGCCTATAATAAGTCCCATATTGTTGGTTAGATATTTTCTTTTTTCTTTTTAGTATCAGGGATGTGTTTAATAAGTTTTATAGAAAGGAAACCACAATGGGTTGGCATTGGAAACTTTTTAAATCTTCGAGGCCAGGTTTCCTTTTACAAGGGATGTCCAATAAGACCTCTCTAACCCTATAAATACCTCCTTTGGGTTGGTGTTCCAGGACATCTTCTTTAGCCATTCTTGAGATAATAAGTCCTTTAAGTTTCAAGTAGGGTTTCCTCCCAAGGCCTTCTTGTCCCTTGTTCCTCTTATCTACTTGTGCGAAGCTTAGTGGCGAGTTGTTGGTGTGATCCTTATCGTAGATTTGTGGTTGATTGCTTTAACAAACCTGACACACATTAATTTTGGTGCATTCATTGAGATTCAAACTCAAGTCCAACAATAATTTTCTATATCTTATCGAATTGCAGAAGCTATTTCTTCTTATTGGTTTGTTAATTTGGGCCAAAATATATATTTTTATTTGAAGACATATTGGATAACATTCTAACCAATTTTGAACTCAATCGGAGTTTTAAATCGAAATCTAAAAGCGATTTCGTAAAAGTTGTTATTGCAGTCTGAATTTACCTTATTTGGTAAGTTTCTACCAGCATGTCTAAAACTCTTATTCAATCCCATATGATTGGTTTTATCAACCTCACTAGTTACACTCGCCCAATAACCATGATGAACCTCCAATTGAAGTTCCACGCAATCTTACCTTTAATGAAGCCCGAATCCTAGCACTTGAACGTCGCGCGAAGTGCGTGGATTCAACATCTGGAGGGCACCTTCACCCACTTCTTCTATCTGTCAAGGGCCTTTTTCTCCTTAAAAAGCCTTCCTCGAACCTGAGGGAGAAACACTCCCATTCCTTCCACAAGATCGTCTACCTCTTAGACGTGATCAAAATGAATTTCGAACAAATATATTAATTCCATCTTTCAAAGGTGGAAACTCTCCAAAAGATTTTCTCGATTGGATTCATAAGATCGAGAAGGTTTTAGAATATTATAATTATTCATAACCAATGAAGGTGCAAGTAGTGACATTGGAGTTCACCGATTATGTTAGTCTATGGTAGATAAATCCCCACACCATAGAGAGGTCGTTTCCTCTATCATAGACAGGCAAAGTAAAGCACATAAGAGAGAGATTAATAAACCACTAATAAAAATTATAATTTTTGGAAGGAAAAGGATGAAAACGGTGATAGCTGATGAATGCTTTTAGTGCATCTCCCAAATCTTCTTTTGCTAGAATTGAGAAACCTCATCAAAGTGTCTCCTAGTCGATAGATCTACATAACAATGGTTAGTAGTTATCAAGAATGATTAGAGCAAGTTAACATGCTCGATTTGACATACATCTCACATGTGCTAAACCCATCAGGGTCAAGGTTTTTTAGCCACTGAATAGTATCATTTAGTTAGTTGGGGTAGATAGCAAAATCGTATATGATACAAAACAAAAACAACTAAGCTTTTACCCATACTAGATGGGGTCAATGCTGACCTGAAAAGAAGAAAAAAGAGAATAAAGAAAAAAAAGAGATTAATTTGAAGGGGAATTTTGTGATTTTTATTGGTACATAGTTAATTTGCTATATTTTTACCTTTTTTCACTGTATGAATGCCTTTTCAACCAGGATTCTAGTGACTTGATATTATCAAATTTTTGGTTGGAAATACGATAATGGTGTGTCTCCCCTACGAGAGAGACACGGTCTAGGCACCGGTCTTCATTGAAGGAGACATGGCATATCCATACCTCCCGATGAGAGAGATGTGGTTGTACCACGTTTTCTTGTATAACAACTACTAAGCCTTTTCCCATATTAGATGGGGTCGGCTACATGGATTCTTTGTTTCCACGTAGCCCTATCATGTGCCACGTTAGCAATTAACTCAACGTAACTTAGATAATTATTTATTGCTTCTTTCTAACACTTTTGTAGTTGTCCTCTACCTCTTTTAATACTTTCAAAATCTAGTTTTTCATACCTTTTTATAAGCGCTTCTTTTGATCTTTTTTCTATATGTCCAAACCATCTTAAACGATATTATCACATTTTATCCTCTATTGGTGCCACTCCCAATTTGTTTCTAATAACCTCATTATGTATACGGTCTTTCTTTGTATGATCACTCAGAACCATAAAACATGGCAGGTCTAATTGCTACTCTATAATATTTATCTTTTAACTTTAATGATATCTTCTTGTTACAAAGAATACCTGATGCTCCTCTTCATTTTAACTAACCTTCATTAATTTTATGTATAACATCTTTGTCAATTCTTTCATCACTATGAAAAATTGACCTTAGGTATTTAAAACTTTTCTTTTGGGGAATGCAATGTGTGCCAATTTTAATTTCTATGTCCTCTGAAGTAACCAAATGATTAAACTTACATACCATATATTTTGTCTTTATTCTACTAAGTCGGAAGCCTTTACTTTCTAATGTTTCTCTCCATAGTTCTAATTTTCTATTAACTTTTTCCTTAGACTCCTCCACTAACATAATGTCATCTGCAAATAATATACACCAAGCTACTTCATCTTAAATATGTTTTGTTAACTCATCGATCACCATTATAAATAAGTATGGACTTAAGGTTGATCCTTTATGTAACCTAATATTAACTTCAAAGAAGTCTATCATTCTTTCATGAGTCCTCACACATGTTTTTGCACCATCGTACATGTCTCTAATAAGGTTTATGTATGTCAATGAGATACCTCTTTTTTTCAATGTTCTCCAAAGAACATCTCTTGATACCTTATCATAAGTTTTTTCTAAATCAATTAATATCATGTGAAGGTCTTTCGGTTTTTCTCTAAAATGTTTCATAAGATGTCTCAAAAGGTGAATCACTTCAATAGTAGATATGCTTAGCATGAATCCAAATTGGTTCTCTGTTGTACTCGATACTTGTCTTAACTTACGTTCGATAATTTTTTTCCATAGTTTTATAGTATGACTCATTAACTTGATACCTTGATAAATCACATAATTCTAAATGTCTTCTTTGTTCTTATATATGAGTATAAGTGTCCTCGCTCTCCATTCCTCGGTCATCTTTTGGTTTCACCATATTTTATTAAATAGTCTTGTAAACCAAGTGATTCCTTTCTCTACTAGGATTTTCCAAACTTTTATAGGAATATTTTTTAGTCATACAGATTTACCATCCTTCATATGTTTAAGAGCCTCTGTGACTTCATTCTTTTGAATACATCAATAGAAATTGTAGTTTATATACTTTTCTTATTTGGCTAACTCTCCTAAGCTAATACTAATATCTTTATTTTCATTAAAAAACTTATAAAAATAAAATTTTCATCTATGTTTATATCATCATTTGCCACTAGAATTTTATCATTCTCGTCTTTGATGCATCTAATAAAATTAAGATTCTTAGTTTTCTAATCTCTAGCTCTAACTATCCTAAAAATATCTCTTTCATCCTCTTTTAAGTTGAGTTTTTTATATAGATCCTCCTAAATTTTAGGTTTTACTTCACTGACGGCCTTTTTCGCTTCTTTCTTTGCTTCCTTACAAGCTTTTAAAGTTTCACTAGTCTTCTTAGCATAATGTAATTTGTAACATGCCCTCTTTGCCTTATTTTATCTTGCACCACTTCACTCCATCACTAAGCTTCTTTTTGTGCCGGTACACCTCCCTTAGATTGACCTAACACATCTCTCGTTACTTTCCTAATATGTATAACTATATTGGTCCACATATCACAAGGTGTACCAATATAATTTCAAGCATCTCCTTGAAGGACTTTCTGTTTAAATATATCTTCTTTGTCACTTTTGAGGTTCCACCATTTAGCTTGAATATCTCGATGCACTCTTTTCTTCTTTGTCCACTTTTTTACATGTAAATCAATAACTAAAAGTTGATGTTGAGTAGTTAAGCTTTCTCTTGGAATTATCTTGCAATCTTTACAACATGATCTATCTTTTTTCCTACAAACAAAATAATCAATTTGTGTTTGTGATAAATCACTCTTATAAGTAATTAAATGTTCATCTCATTTTTTGAAGATTGTATTGACTATAAAGAGATCAAATGCCTTAGCAAAATTTAAAATCTCCTTACCTTCCTCATTTATATTCTCAAAACCAAAGTTTCCATGAGTACCTTGATATCCTAATGCCTCTTTACCGACATGTCCATTTAAGTCCCCTCTTAAACAAATAATCTCCTTTTGTGGAATTGTTTGAGTCACCTTATCTAACTCTTCCCAAAAAGCCGTCTTTATACTATCTTCTAGTCCTACTTGGGGTACGTAAGTTCAAACTATATTCAAAACCTTTGCTTCTTGCACTAATTTCAATGTCATGATTCAGTCACCATATCGTTGTATGTCTACTACACTATCCTTTAAATTTTTATTTATGATAATACAAACTTCGTTTCAAGTCTTTCCTTTCCTGAGTACCATAATTTAAAACCTATATCTTCAATCTCCTTTGATTTTTCTCCAATCCACTTTGTCTCTCCTAAACATAGGACATGAATCTTTCTCTCAATCATCATAAAATAGTATTTGAACTTGGACTTACCCAGATTGACACCGACTTCCACCCATTGAGACCCCTATTTAAAACTTTAGAAAGTAATCAAACTTAAAGAAGTAATTCACAATCATAATGCCACAAAACAGCTTCAGGAAGAAAAAAAATATGAAGTGCTCACTAAAATTTACAGTAGAAGATCCATGAGGTACATCCTCAATCTAGAAAAGTTAGAGCTAACTCGATTGAACAACTAAATCCTAATGTACAAAGAAACTGAAGGGTTCTAATTTTGGCACTTTTGAATTGTGAGATGTCCAAGATATGGAGAATTTTCTAAAACCCTAACCTTCTCCTAGACTCTTCTGCAGATCAGGTAGAGAGAGTGCAGCACGAAGACTTCTTAAACTGCTGTCATTTTCACCCAAATTGTACTCAACTTCGGATTTCTCATGGGATCGAGCGTACTAGTTTTGGAAAGATTTCTTCGCATGATGAAAGAATTGACGAAGTTTTAGACTCTGTCAGCTACCAAATACAACTCTCCTCTTTTATTCAAAGTGGCGGATCTAGAAAAGCTTTATGGGGAAAATACCCCATAAGATTCTTTTTTTTCTATCACACTAGTCACGTTATGGCCTTCAAGTTGAAGGAAGTCACTATCGGTTAAGTACGGAGGATAGATAATCATATAGTAGGAGTGTGCCTAACCCTAGACTTGTCTGGTTCTGATTCCACCAAAACTTGGAACAGGTACTGAACCAACCCCCTCTCTGTCCGGTTCTGGTTTCAAACTAGGGCAGGTTCCGGTTTAGTTCCATTTTTATGTGGAAAATAAGGTGGGACTTTAATTTAAGAACCAATACTACTTGAAGCGGGTGATTCTGAACCACCCGTTCCAGTTCTGGTTCTCCAATAGGTAAAACCAAAACCAGACATGGGGACCCCAATTCTAGTTCTAGTGGGTGGCCTGTGTCTGCTTCAACACACCGGGTTAGTAAGAACTGGACAGGTCTATCTAACCCCTATGGTTATCAAATGATCCAACTAATTCCAAACCCAAAGAGTCGCATTCAGTATCCAAAAGAACATGAAACAAGTACTGCATTCAGACCTGGCTTGGCTTTTGGGATATATCTGATGATCATCCAATATAGAAGATGGATATCTGATATCTTGATACGATTAAATGATCAATTTTGGTTTGGTTCTTGTTTTCTGTGTCTGAATCTGTGTTTGAACCCAAGTATCCTAAAATATGATTATTGGGAGTATTTTTAGGTACAATGGTGATGCAGGAGCCTATGCACACTAGTGGGTCTCAAACTCATGACCTTTAACTTGTGAGCCGACTCCCTAACAAGGTGAGCTATTGAACTCTGTGCAGATTATTTGGATTTGATAAAACCGATCCAGTACCAAACTGATCTATTTACATGCTTAATAACCCCAGCTTGTCAATAAAAAAAGTAGGAAAAACTTACAATCCGTGTGACGTTTCAATGTTGTCAACATATTGAAACAACAGTTTCTCAAGCAATGAACTCACTACCAACCCTTCTGAAACTGGCATACTTCGACCCGGTACCTACCACCTCCACCAAATGGGTCTGAAAACCAATATGGGTACAGTCAAATTGCATCCAGTGACGAATCAACATCAAGTAGAGCTGGGTGTTCACCGAACAAAAATTTCGGGAAAAAAAGAATAGCTCATGGTTAGTGCCATGAACTATCTAAGAAAATGTCCAGTTCAAAACTATGAGTATCACTCGGGATTGTGCTTCACCTGAAAAAGCCCATGGTTGTAACAATGAACTATTCTCAATCTAAAAGGTTCTAAAGGCACCACTCGTCGCATCATAGTTCATGGGTTAGGAGTATTATTGACCAAGCTATTCTTCATGCAATTACCAATTTAACCGAAGGCATAAATTATAAATTAGGCAAAAAAAAGGGGGGGGGGGAACTTGCATATGCTATCCATAGGATGCTTATTTTACTGCACAGCGGTTATATCTTTCTATATGTTTCATGCATGAAGCAGGATAATACTTGGATGAGATCATTCTGAGACTAATCTACCTCAAGAGGTCCATATAGGCCATCAACAATCTAATGACACAAGTTTCTGGGTGTAGACCTCGCTGGTTTTGAACTGGCCTGGTTGTTCGTACCAGAATCAAACCAATGAAACCGGACTCCGAACCTGGCCCCAAACCGAGGATCATCCGGTTCAGTTTTGGTTCCCCCTGTTATGGAACTAGAATCAGCCCCAAAAAAGAACGGGTCGTTTCAAACTCTTGCTTCTGGGTTTTTAATTTTAAAATGTTTTTTACCAGTTACAAATGGACTCAAATCGGAGGCATTGTGGAACCGATGGTTTTGGAAGCATAATGGTAACCAAAATCTGCCCTAACAAAATCTTTTAATTTTTTCTTTAAAATTTTAATTTTTTGAAATGTTTTTGTCCGTTTTGAACGATTTAGGAACCAAACTGGAATTGTTTCAGAACCAGCCCCAGGTCGGTTCGACTCCAGTTCTAGGTTCTGGGTAATTGGAATCAGCTGTTCTGGTTACCGGTCCCAGCCTCGTCTACTTTGGGTGTGCCTCTGATCGACGCCTTCTGCATCTGTAGAAACAAGCTTTCCTAGAGTCTTAGGTGTCATATCGATTGAAATTATTCTTGTGTTTTCAATCAGAACGTTAAACTCCTCGAGAAGAAGCGTGAATTATCAAGAGAAGAAAAATAAAAGAAAAACATTTTAAATAGATGAGAAATTGGCTTCCACTTGCACGATGGCTTCACGGTTTTTCAGGGGATCGTCTTTGGTTTCGGGCTGACCTGTATTTGACATGAATAATAAATGACATGATCAGAACATAACCCCCCCCCAACAAAAAAAAGAAATGATAGAAGAAGGAAACCCGACACAAATACAACTTGAAACGTTCTGTGTTCGTGTCCACCCCCAAATGACATGAAAAAAGTCATACAACACAGAGGATGCGAAACACGAAAATGCCACCCATACTTGTTTCCCCGAGGAGGTGTTTGCTTCAGCTCAAAGACGATGGCTCCGCTTGGTCTCACATGAAGTGTCTCTCCCCCCAACTTAATTTCTATTGACATGGTGAAGAAAACTAAATATGGCATATCAAATGTGAAACCCGTAGTTGGCATGAAACCATGGTTGAACTACTTAATTTGAGTAAAAAACTGTCAGCACCAGGGAGAGGTGGGCTATAGGAACTGGACTTATGTCCTTTACGTGAAAACCCACGCCACCCCTTTTGTCTCATGTTGCTATCTCACCTTACTTGAAAACCTAAAAATCAGCTTTGGTCGTAAATCAAACACAAACCATGATTCATAAGAACCATTGTAATTCTAGTACTAAGAGCTTGGCACCATGAATCAAACATTCTCTTAAGGCTTGCCCTGTTAGAGCTGCTATCCACTTATCTTCTTTTCTTCAATAGATAACTGCTTGCATTGCAGTCGAGTTCTAGCTGAAACCGAACCGTCTAACCAGTTCCAAATTAACCATGCCTAACAGAGGCAATAAATTATGACTTCATTTCATCCTTATTTGGTAAGAAAACTAGGGCCAGGTTCCACGAAAACGTCCCTCGGAAACGGGGTACCCTGCCGAAATGTTTAGGGGAGGTCTTCGGCTTGAAAATTTATGTAAAATGTCTCCCATCTAATACACATATGATTCATTATATTGGTCTGTGTGGTCCTAAGTGTCGCAAAGCTTTGCTAAGTTCCAAGTTCAAGTCCCGGTTTTTGGTTGATCTTTTGCTATCTATTTGCTTTTTTATTGTTGACCGATACAAGGACATCAATGATTGTATTCAGATTGTAATCAGAAATAGTAATGAAATCATTGAAAGGTAATGCTTCCTCTTCTCAAAGACATCCACGTTACACTCAAAGACATACCGGGATTGCTCACAAGTTTTGAAGGTAACATTGCATATAAAATTATTTGAGAGGAACAAGTACTTTAAAACTTCAGTATAAATTTATTTAAATACTCTTTATACCATACTGATATCAATACTCTCTATTTTAATATATTATGTAAATGTATATTTATAGGCATGTCTCCCACTTTGTGCGGGATGTTATTAACCATAAAAATAAATTTTTTAAATGTAGATATAGTTGATAGGGTCAGATTACAAGGCCATAACATCACTACTTCATCTAAGAGATAATAACACAGTGTCGTATGGAGGACACCCCGTACACGACAACAAGAAGAAGAGGAAGTAGACACTTCATGTTACGAGAAGGCTAAATCAACCTCAAATACTGAAATGTATATTGCAAACAGTGAGAACGAGAAATGTCTTGATATGTCAGGATTGCTCACGAGTTTTGAAGGTAACATTCCATATAAGATTTAGGAGGAACAAGTAATTTAAAACTTTAGTATAAATTTATTTAAATACTCTTTATACCATCCTGATATCAATACTCTAATCTAATGTATTATGTAAATGTATATTTATAGATAATATGAAAAGTGATAACAACTCATACATGGTACACTGTAGGTAGAGTTTGACCAACGAAGATGGTGAATGTTAGGCCCAGAGATTAGATTGAGCTTGAGATCGCAATGGGTTAATTGGGTATGTGGACTTACTATACAATGTGATAGATCATGCATTGCTGACTACTTTATTGAGTGTTGGCTGGCAAACACAAACAACTTCCATATGCCATGGGGTGAGATGACTATCACTCTTCACGATGTCCATGAGATACTTAGTCTTCCAATGGATGACTAACTTGTTGCCTTCATACAAGAGATGATAGTTATAATAAAAAAAATTCTTTTAAGTGATATATTGAGAATGCACATCGATGAAGTCATATATGAGATTAAGTTTGGGGTCGTTAAGTTTGAAATGCTCCGAACTAATTTTTCAAGGAGGAGAGAGAGTAATGAAAATAAGACCTTATGTTATTTGTTGTATCAATTAGGGTAAACGTTGTATTAGCAAAGTTTAGTGATAAGGTGCCGATAACGCTTGTAAATTTGTTGGCACACGATTGTAGGAGGGTTGCCAATTATTCATGAGGTGTAGCTACATTAATGTATTTATATAGACAATTAGAAAAGGCATCCCGGATGGAAGCACAACAACTTAGCGGACATACTTATTTGTTTAAGGTAATAATGTTTACTATTATTCATTGTGTTATATTTAGTTGAACTTTTTTGTTTAGAAATTAACAAGCTATATATTATAATTGTAGGCATGGATTTGAGTACTTCATAGCTTTCAGAGTTGTTATACGATAAAAATGCCAGGATAGAGAACCACGAGTAGGCCGATTGATGGATAGTGTGTGTCACAAGTGATCGGTTAACTCAATATCGTAAGCAATTGGATTTGACCATGGGAGTATGTATTTTGAATGTTATATATTCGTATAATATATATTTTTAAATGCTATTTTGTATAATATAGATTGACTAAAAAAATATAGTTTTATAAAATACATAGATTGTAATGCATATAAGTTATTGTGATATCATGGATACATTCGATGTGTAGATGTTGTGGAGCTTTATATGCCATATTGTTTTTGTTACTTACATAATTATAATGAAATGTCATAATCTATCAATCAATATAATACATGATATCCATTCAAATCTCAAAATCATGCAATGATATATATAAATGGACAAAAGTAGTTTGCCAACTCCCAATACTTTAATCTCGGTAATGCTATCACGATGGAAATATATAAGACATCGGAGAGCCATAAGCCATGTGCATCTGTGAAAAAGCATAAACAAAACATATGATTAATATTTACCTCAATGTACGAATTCTCCCCATAACATAATGAAATATATAGATATTATGCTCACTGCTATAAAATACCATATAATATGATGATAATACATGCACTATACATCCCTTATAATATACGATTAAGTGTCTCACACTAGTTTCAGAAATATTGTCAACCCTATCATAGAGAAGGGTATCAATGCTACGCTCTACCGAGTAACAATAATTGAACTTTTATCTGACATTGCTATCAAGTATTGAATAGGGTATGACCCATCTCTCATTTATGTAGTACGTCAAACAACAACATTAATACTACTATCATCTATGAAAACCTACGTATATATGTGAGCCTACATACAACCTCTTTGAAACACTTTCTACAAGCTTCATGCCACCAATCCTTTCCTTGTCATATAAGTGCACCAAATATTTGTACTCGCAATTTTCATCTCCAATAACATTTACCCAAGCATTTACGAAGATGCCCATAAATCATAGTATTGCCGTCTTATAAGTCGGTTTGAAGTTAAGTTGCTTGGAAATATTTTTCTAAACGATAGAGATAGGATCACAACTCCCTAAAGAGGATCAATCCATCCAAAGAGAGGCATCACCTCCTCGACCACCTCTACGCCCATGCCTTTCTTTACGCAAGGCAACCCTACCTGCATGCTCCGAAGCTGACAAGTCCCATGTAGTAGATTTGTTAGATGGTCTCCTTTTAGGATAACAAGTTGGTGGTTCCTGTAGAGTAGTGTACTCATGATTCAACTACTTATCCAATATCTTAATAAATTTATCATGTTGTGAATGATTACATAACTTCTTCTAAACAGTCTCCATAAAAATTCTTGCATTCTCTTCTACTTGTTAGATAATAAATATGACATCCTACTATATTTCTAGCTTCTTTTAAAATAGATCAATAGTTGATAATTCTATCAAAGAATTATATTTAAAAAGAAAGTTAAGCTCATTGGCACAAGATAGATCATGTGAACATCGCATGTTATAAGAATACGTTCATGCATCTTACCCTACCATTTCCATATGATTATACTTTTTACAAAAAGATAAATGCGTATCGTGATACTTTTCTCTTAAGGTTCACAACAAGCTTTTTTATCACATCAATGTAATGCTTAGTTAGAGTTTTTAATTTATCAAACGTCTTTTTCAATTTTGTAATATGTAATTCTATTAAGGAACGTAATTGTTTCCAAATTGTGTCAAATATGATAGTTGAGGTACCAATGAACCCTTTGAAACCTGCATGAACACTTTTCACACTGAGGAACATGAATATACAATCATTATACATTTGAAGGATAGTAGGTGATATAAATGTATTAAAAAATAAATTCATATACCTATTAGTCATATGAGTACTATAATGAATAACCCTATCTATCTCTATTGAGATAATTCTCTCTTTGTATGAGTCCAAGTCCTGCTCTTTAATGCATGAGAGCAAAATGAAAAATTTTCTCCGATTTAATTACATTATCTCCAATGTATTTTGATAATTGCTCTTGTCTAATGAGTAAACGATCTTCCTCTAACTTACAAAAAGACACTCTCCATCTCTTTATTTTTATCAACTTTAAAATAAAAGCTTTAATGTTTTTGGCTATATGTTGTGTATATAAAAAATATTTTATATCTATAAAAATTATTTGAATGATACTAATCAAAACCAAATCATGATCACTACAGATAACATGTGGTATTTTGTTTGGAGTATATAACCCTCACACCTCAACACCCAAACATAATTATTTTCTTTTTCTACACTCATAAAGCAAAGGTTATAAAGTTCTTGGAGGTCGATGTGAACCCAATACCTCATAAAAAGCATCTTATACCTACAAAAAAATTAAAAATATATAAATGTTAATGAAAACTAGATCATGATCACTACATATATCATGTGATATTTTGTTTGAAGTATGTAACCCTCTCACACACCTCAACATCCAAACATAATTATTTTCTTTTTCTACACTCATAAAACAAAGGTTACAGAGAAGTTCTTCAAGGTCGATGTGAACCAAATACCTCATAAAGAAACATCTTATACCTAAAAAAAATTAAAAATATATAAATATTAATGACAGTAATATAGGGTAGATGTTACTATACAAGAGTAAGACACATGTTTGTCTTATATGTATTTTCAAATTATGATACCCATGAAAATGCATGAATTTAGTGCATAAAATGAGGTTACGCAAATACAATTCCACTGATAATATCTATATCAGGAACTTTATGATACCATGTATAATAATGGTTAATGTAAAACACTTTAATAATCAAAATCTTTCTTCCTGATTTTCATACTTTCATTATAATTATGCTTTGCCATACTCACGGTTTTTATGTTGTAGCAGAATATGCTTCAATTTGCAATGTCTTTATGTGAGTTATTTTAATACACTATATTCAGAGTTACACAATCTCTCTACAAAAGCATATCCTTCAAAATATAATCCTAAATAGTAGTTATGTGTTCCATTCATTACATGCAACTACCAATACCCATCTACTCCACCCTCTCCTCTTAATAAGAAGGGGCAACTAACCTTCTTAGTGTCCCTCCACCTTATACTTTCAAGATTAACACCACGATTTTGCCTATACTTTAGTCATTTCATACACAAGTCATACCTTACTTATTGCACCTTTACTCTTTAAACAACTAATAACTTTAACAATATTATGCTTCCTCCCAAACATATCATTAGTCGCAAACACAAGGGAATAGTATAACCCATCTACCTTATACTAACACCGCAATTTTACCTATACTTCTACTCATTTCACACACAATTCATACCTTACTTATTGTGCCTTTACTTTTTAAACGACTAAACAATATTATGCAATCAACAAATTCATCTTCCACATCTTTTTTTAATGAGTTAACAAATATATCATCTGGTGTACTAAAATTACTATCACAATCCTTAGTTATTGTATAATAAGTACATTGATTTATTAACATTTTCTCTAAATCCCTTCCATCATAAATGCGTCTCCATCTTAAATGGAAATGTGGTTCCATCGTGTCTCCTCCCTTAAGGGAGATGCACCTTATTGACACCTCCCTTAAGAAATGGAGCATGGCCCAACCGATCTCCATTAAGGTACGAGATGCGGCAAAACCATGTCTCTCTCATACGGGAGACGCCGTTTAGGTGTGTCTCTATATGAAGAAGAACGTGCCCGTACCACATTTTCTTCCATGGCTTTGGCTATCCCTTCAATTTTACCCAAAATAAAAATCATCATCAAATGTTTGGAAAATCAAAAGATTTCAAGCAAAACAACGAACATACAATGATATCAATAAAAACCAACCTTTCAAATTCAAGAAAAATCAAGAAAATGGGTGGATCGATTGTCTCTTTGATTTCCTTTCTAGGTTTTGTTTTTTTACATTCGTTTGATTCCAACTAATTTTGTAATTAACTAATCGATGATGATTGGTTGCAAATAATCATATAGAACTTATCAATGAACAAGGTAAAAAGTCATTAGAGAAAGAGAGAAAAATCGGTAAATTTTACTCTAGAGAGGAGAGAGAAAATTTTATATAGTATTTTAGGTATTTATGAAAATTGGGGTATGTATACAGTAAAAGGGGCATGCACATAAAATTCCCTTCAAGAGTGGCCAGCTCAAAACACAAACCAAGAAATAAGTGAGGATTGTTTGGTTCCTTCGTCTCGTTTTACCGGTCTTACCTCTACTGTGCAGGTAGAAGAGGATTTTAATTCCTAGAAGAGAATTCTTAATGTGATAACATGTCATCTGCTACCATAATTAACATCCAAATTAAGCATAATTATCAAAATTCTACGGGAAAGTTTTGGAAGAACAAAATAACCCGGTGCATGCTTGTACGACTTTTGACTTTCTTCTCAAGAAACAAAAAATTCCAATGTATGTTAATAATGAAATTTTATTGTAAAAATAATGGAAAAAGCGTTAGGACAGAATTATTCGATTCTCAAGTGGTAGTGGTGGAGATGATGGACAGGTGACAATGATAGTGAGATATATAGTAGTGATCGGTCACAGAAGGTGGTGGCGGCAGGCGGTGGCCAAATGCTAGTGGCAGAGAAGTGATAACATCAAATATATGATCTTTCCATTTCACATGTTATTGTTGCATAAATATATATTTGTAATTTGTAGATGTTACAACAACAACAAGTAAGCCTTTTACATTACTAAATGGGGTTGGTTACATGAATGTTTTGTTTTTATGAAACCCTATTATAATTTGTAGAATCCATAGTAAATAAGTCTGACAAAGTTTTACGTGGTATCTAGAAAGTAGAAAGCCAAATGCAACCCTCCTCTTTTGTTTAGGACCGAGCATACAAAAGTGATCCCTTATATGAGCGGAGTTTAATTTGTACATGTTAAATCATAATTATTTTAAAATCAATCCTTATTTAAACAAAAATCACTAAATCAAGGTGTGGGAATGCTTGATGTATTTTATATATATAGAAAGAGAGAATGGCATAATGTATTTTGATATAAACTATATTTTCAAAAGTACAGTATAATAAGAATATCTTTTCCATTTTTTCAAACATTTAAAA
The DNA here is from genome assembly GCA_036023115.1 of Brasenia schreberi. Taxonomy (NCBI): domain Eukaryota; kingdom Viridiplantae; phylum Streptophyta; class Magnoliopsida; order Nymphaeales; family Cabombaceae; genus Brasenia; species Brasenia schreberi. The sequence continues at coordinate 2,661,960 of JAYKKT010000037.1, forward strand.
AAAAAAAATTATATTTTATAAAAAACAATAAACAAGTAAGATTCGATTTTCATATATATATATATATATATAATATGAGAGCTCACCTAGACTAGTGAGGATTATTGAGTAGTGAAATAGCGAACATTAGCTGAAAAATTCCCTCATCTAGAAATGAGAATTATGCGAGGCAAAACTTGCTCGCTATTCCCTAGCTACCTAGTGATTGCAACAGTACTATGAGGACTTAGCGATGGATCTTTTCCCACTAATCTCTGTTCTTATATAAAGAAATGTTGAGATTGATTTTCAAAAATTGATGAAGTTCATGGATGACCACAATTTAAAGAATTGATGCCGTGATGGCGATCCGGATCTATATGGTGACAGTGCTAGTGAAATGGTAAAGATGGTGGAATAAACTAGTGATCCATGCTGGTGATGATGATGGTAATAATGTCAGTGTAGTGGTGGTGACTGGTAAGGAGCAAGTTATGGTGGTGACAGTGACAACAAATAATGGTAATGGTAGTGGCGGTGTGGTGGTGGTTTTTGTGCAAGCATAACCACAATAGGTGGTAATGGAAAGTGATGGTGGTGGGTGAGGGGAATAAATAGAAAGATAAAACAAAAGTAGCTCCTCATTCTTTTGATTTTGATAACCGAGACAAATCAATAGCTAAGCTAACTCTTAAATAAACAGAAATAGGATATCTTAATGTGTTGTGGCCATTCTTGGCAATCCAGCACAGGTAACGGTTGGACTGGCCATCCATACCATTACCTGTATCTTAGATTGGAAAGAACCATAACAACTAGAGGACGTTACCGGGATTTGCGGTAACGCTCTGGATAATAACGCTCCAAACGAGAGAAGCTACAGGAAAAAAATTCGAGAAAAGGGGGAGCACGCTACTCTATTTAAACAGAGCAGCGCATATAGGAAACATACTATGAATACAGGGAACAAAAAAAAAAGAAAAGAAAAGCCTTCTCCCGAAAAACCCCTGCGTGGTAACCTCAAAAAGAAAATACCCGATACCATACTCCGCTGCAGCCGAACTTGGCAGATCAGCAACCTACAGCAAGCCGGAACCAGGCGGACAAAAGCAGTAGGCCGAAATCAATGAGAAGCATTCGGTCGAAATCAGACAGGACCAGTAGGCTGAGAGGAATCCAACATCTGGTATCAGGGCCTTGTTACTAACCCTGCAAATTTTCTTTTACTCAGGTACGGATTATCAGAGAAAGAGAAAAAGAAAAGAAAAGAGAAAGGTAAGGATGAAAGACCGAGAGGCTGAAAGGTTAGGAGAAAGAGTCAGTCGCGATCGACACAGAAACTAAAAGGTCGGAAAAGAACCAGCCGCGACTGGCACAAAAACTGACAAGACCGAAAAAGAACCAGCCACCTTCAGCCAAAAGGCTGAAAGGCCTAAAAGAACCAACCGCGATCGAAACAAAGGTTGTAAGGCCAGTAGAGGCACCAACCGCGGTGGCCAAAGAAGCCGAAAGGTCAGGAGGCGGACCGTAGGCCAAGGAGCGGCCAAGGAGTGGAGCTCCGCCTCCCTCCACCCTCTCCCTCTCTCTCACCCTCTCTCTCTTCCTTGTTAAACCAAGCCCAAAACCGTCAGGCGGTTTCAAAAAATCGTGGGTCGAAACCGACGGTTTACCAGAAATTGCCTCGGGCAGTGAACTGAAAAGTCTGTTTTGCCCCGATCGGTTTTTAGTTTTTACAGTTTTGCCACTAGGCAAAATTATGAAAATATCCAGATATTTTTTGGTAAAAAGACTATTTTGCCCTTATTGTGCAAAAGTCAGTTTTACCCTCTGTCAATTTATAAAAATTATGAAGTACCAGGTTCTAACTTTACAGTTTTGCCCTTCTCGGTTGAGATATTTTCCTTTCTGCCACCATGTCAAAAGATAGATTTATCCTTGTACTTTTGAATATTTACAGATTCAAGTTGAGGGTTAAAATTATTGTTTTAACCCCCGATCAGTTCTGAATTTTATAGAAATACCAAAGAGTAATTTTACAAGTCTGTTCTTACTAAAGAAATATTTTGAGGTCAGGTTTATTCCTAGCAAGGTGACTGTGGGAAAGCATGGGAGAATACTATTCTCTAGGGAATTTGATGTAGAACATGGAATGTTTAAGCTTTGTGATAATGAAATTGGTACTTCTTTTGCTTATGTTGAGTATGCCTTTTTTGTTGATGTGAATATGTGGCATAAATGTCTTGGGCATATAAGTTTGCAAAAGTTGAGGAAATTATCCAACTTTGACTTACTGTCTAGATTTGAGGAAAATACTTTCAACAAGTGTGAAGATTGTATACAAGGAAAAATGACAAGGAAAGTTTTTCTCAAAGATTCAACAAGGACAACAACCCTGTTAGAGGTATTCACACGGATTTATGTGGGCCTTTTAGAGTAAAGTCATATCATGAAAAGGGTTATTTTATAACCTTTATCGATTATTACTCTAGATATATGTATTTATATCTCTTGACACATAAATCTGAGGCATTGGATGCTTTTAAAGAATATAAGCAAAAAGTGAAAAACCAATTAGGACATTCAATCAAAGTATTAAGATCAGACAGAGGTGGGGAATATACCTCGATAGAATTTCTTGAATTCTGTAAAGACTTTGGTATTGCAAAGCAAAATACAATGCCCAGAACACCTCAACAAAATGGTGTAGCTAAGAGATACAATAGAGCCTTGTTAAATATGATAAGGTCTATGTTGATAGATGCCTCTCTACCAAGGGTATTTTGGAGAGAAGTAGTAAGTATAACAGTTTACATACTCAACAGAGTACCGTGTAAAGCTGTATTCACTACACCATATGAGATGTGGTTTGAAAGAAAACTTAACCTAAGTCATCTTAGGAGGTGGGAATTTGTTGCACACATAAAGATCCATGATTAGAGATAAGCTAGATAATAGGTCCTTAAGATGTATATTCATTGGATATCCGAAAGGTTCAAAATGATATCGATTTTATCATAAGGACCACAAACTCATTGAAAGCAAAGATGTTGAATTCTTAAAAGATACTAAGAATGACATCTTGGAAAATAATGATGAATGTGTTGATGATCTGGTAGATTTAGATCAACCATCTTTTGAGCCCATTGAAGATCTTTTTGAAACTACCGAAACCTTAAGTGGACATAAAAGGCCAAGAGCCACTCCATTCTATTTAAAGGATTATCACGCTTATCTTGCAAAAGAAGTGTGTAATTCGATGGATTTAGATGAGTTGACTGATAACTTGACTTATCAGCAAGCTATGAACTCATCAAAAGCAACAGATTGGGAAAAAACCATGGATGAGAAAATTGAATCTATTGAGAAAAACCAAGTCTAGGAATTGACTAATTTTTCAAAAGGAAAGAAAGCCATAGGCTGTAAATGGGTTTTGAAAAAGAAATATAAGGTTGACGGTAAAATCGACAAGTTTAAAGCGAGGTTGGTTGCAAAGGGTTTTTCTTAAAAAGAAGGGATAGATTATGTTGAGACATATTCCCCAGTTACGAAATTTGCATCCATACTTATAATCTTGGCAATATCTATATACTATGATTTAGATTTACATAAGTTAGATGTAAATACAACTTTTCTAAATGAAGATTTAAAAGAAATCATATACATGCAGTAGCCTGAAGGATTTGTGGTTGAAGGCCAAGAAGATAAAGTATATAGGTTGAGAAAATCCCTATATGCCTGAAACAGTCACCTCGCCAGTGGTATTTGACTTTTCAAAATGTCATTATAGAACTTGGTTTTGTGGCTAATAAACTTGATCACTATGTATATGTCTGGAACAGTGGGAGCCACTTTGTCATCTTATCATTATATGTAGATGATATATTGTTGACTGGAAACGACAACGAGATGATTGTCAAAACCAAGCCATGGTTGAATTCAAAGTTCGAAATGAAGGATATGGGGGAAGCATCTTATATCCTGGGAATAAAGATCTCTCGAGATAGAGAATCTAGACTCTTATGCCTAAGTCAGGAGAGATATATTGACTATATCCTCAAGAAGTTCAAAATGGGTGAATGCAAGTCAACTGATATACTGTAGGAAAAGGGGTCAAATTAAGTAAGGCTGATTGTCCCAGTGAAGGAGACGATAAACCTAATGTTCCTTATGCACAAGTTGTGGGTAGCTTGATGTATGTTATATTGTATACAAGACCTGATATCAACTTTGTTGTTGATCTTTTAAGTATATATCAAAGTAATCTTGGTTGGCAATACTGAGTAGATGTGAAAAGGATTTTAAGATATTTGAAAAGAACAAAAGACTTGAAACTGTGTTTTCAAGCAGATGAACTGAAAGTGGTAGGATACTCAGATGCTGACTTTGCTGGGAGCAAAGATGACAACAAATCAAGCTCGGGATAAATATTCTTATTTGGAGGTGGTGTTGTTTCTTGGGCATGTAAGAAACAAGGTTGTATAGTATTGCATATATAGGAAGCTGAGTATGTAGCTTGCTGTATGGTTGTAATGAGTGTTGTCTAGATAAGCCGCTTTATACGAGATTTGAAGTTGGAAATAACCGACGAGCCAATTGTTATTTATTGTGATAACAATGCAGCAATTACTCTTATTAAGAGTGGACTTGATTGCTCAAAAAGTAAGCATATAATGGTGAAATACCACTATGTTCATGAAATGGTTATGAGAAAGGAAATATCCATCTCATATATGCCAACAAATGATACGTTGGTAGACCCCTTGACTAAAATCATAAGAGAGGAACTTTTCTCAAAACATGCTACAAACATGGGTTTGAGGTATGTTTGATTGTTGTGAAGGGGAATAACCACACAACGGATAAAAGTGTTGTATAGGTAAACAACCATACAATGGATAGATTGTTGTGAAGAGAAATAACCACACAATGGGTATTCATTGCAGTAGCAATCATGGAAAGACAGTACTAGGTAAACCCTGAAAAAGTAGGAGAAAACCAGTATATCTGTACATTTGGCTCGAATGGCCAAGTGGGAGATGATGTGTTATGGCCATTCTCGGCAATCCAGCATAGGTAACGGCTGGACTGGCTATTCAGACCATTACCTGTATCTTGGATTGGAAAGAACCATAATAGCTAGAGGACATTACCGGGATTTGCGGTAACGCTCTGGATAATAATGCTCCAAACGAGGAAAGCCGGAAGAGGGAAATCCAGGGAAAGGGGGAGCACGCTGCTCTATTTAAACATTGCAGCCCATACAGGAAACATATTGTGAATACAAATAGCAAAAAAGAAAAGAAAAGCCTTCTCCCAAAAAACCCTTGCGTGGAAACTTCAAAAAGAAAATACCCAATACCATACTCCTTTGCAGCTGAATTTAGTAGATCAACAACCTACAACAAGCCGGAACCAGGCGGACAGAAGAAGTAGGCCAAAATCAGTCAGAAGCGTTTGGCCGGAATCAGACAGGACCAGTAGGCCGGGAGGAATCCAACATATCTGATCCGAGTAACATCGGCAAGTTAAAAACATACGAGTCTCCTGTTAAAGACATCCAATCAAGGGGAGAGTTCGTACCCAAGTGTTTATTTATGGTTAATTTCTGGATGAAGCCAGCTTTAACAAAATCTTACTTTACAAAGTGAATTGCTGATTATAGATCACCACCAATCCAGTTGGGGATCGACATTGTGGTAGGGCAGCCCCATCCAAAATTCTGAAATTTTTTAAAGATTTTCAAAAGAATTTGAAATTTTTTAAGCCTACCGTAACCGAACATAATGTTCGCCTCACCCGAAACAAGTTTTTGGATTCACCACCACCACCAATGATATATTAAATGTTTTAAGAGGGATACCTCAATTTTGAATTTGAGGTGCCCCGCTAGCCTTGCGAAGATTTTGATCTTTTGGGATCGAACAAGCCCTTCCTCAGCTCCTGCTGTCTTCATTGCATTTATCTTTAATTTACAGTTGATTTGTTAGAGGAACTGTCTTATTGAGATAATGGCTGGTAAAGGAGCCAAAGGAACCCACCATGGGCAGCTCGTGTTTGGCTCGTTCCCTACACGAGTTAGCTCGTAAACAATTTGTAATTGAGCATGCTTGTGAGCTGTTCATAGATGAGGCTATTTGAAACAAAACGAGCCCAGTTCAAGCTCAGTTGAACTCATCTATGCTTGTTTGAGCTCCCCTAGACTCGTGTTTTAAGCTAGTTTGCTTTAGCTCTTGTTCAACATAGATGCATTCCACCCCTAAGTGATCTACCATTGAAAAACCAAGCATTACAAAGAAGGTTCAGAAGAGTATACAAGCTTGTTTACCCAACAAACGATTTGAAAAGAACTCTTCTTTTCTGGCAAGCTTCCAAGAACCGAGCCGAGCTGAACACACGCACTATCATGTTCAGATCAATTAAGATTACAATCAATGAACATGAACGAGCTGGGGATGAGCCAAAGCAAGCCGATTCATGAGCAGCTTACACTATCCCTAGCTGCTTGAGAATCCGTTCGTCTGTTTTCTGCAGATATTTGATAAAAATCCTTCCAAATTAAAGATGCTTCACCGGAAAAAAGAAACCCTAAATTAAGATAACAGCACAGTGGATTGTTAAATTGTTTATGTATATTATTGGTGTGCAATGGAACTCTTTTTCAAGACTATAAGAAATTCTGGTGCTGGTATAAAAGATAATAATAACGAAGATGACAACTTACCTAACACCTTCAGACCAATTTGTGACGCACACGGATTGCTTTGGTTAGGTCTCTAACTCAACTGCACGTCGAGAACTCTGTGACGTCAAAGCAAATATTTTATCCTTATTTGTTATGCGCTCACACAAAGGGCTCGAAACTTTTGACAGCGACGAGGCATCTACTGTAACCTTTATCTGGTGTTGCGATGCTTCTTCGTATTGTTATTACTATTATTAGTTTTTCTTATTTTGCCGGCGACTGAAAATTGAGAGTTTGGTAGATGGTATCCTGGTTGAACAAGATATATACCCGAAGGTCAACGCTTCTTCAAGGTTTCCAGAGCTAAAAAAGGGTTGGAAGTTCGACTGCTTCCTGCGTGAGGTTTAGATGGTCAACGTGAATGGTGGAAAGGCTCGATCTGCACCCCAAGATATTGTCAGCCGATTGGTGCTCTTTTATATGCTTGTTTTAGTTTCTAATCTAAACTTCAAGTCTCTTTCTCTCTCTCACACAGATATCGATCGAGCTGTCTACCTATATATATCTACCTATATATATACAGACATACTCCGTTTTGGCTTTTTCAAAACGAATTATTTAACTAAGACATCTTGTCATCATAATTAGGGTGATGAATTTAGAAATTCAGCATAAGAAATATGACAGAAGAGCTGCACGTTTGTGACTAAAATCACGAACCGGGTTTCAAAATTATTGTTGAAAGGCTCAACCATTATCTTGATTGAGATGGAGCAGCAAAACAAATTTAAATGACTTATTTGGAGAGTACCGACTATATGAATACAATCCCAACAACTTAGAACATATAGAAAATGAAAGGAAAACAAAAAATGGGAAAAGATGATGCCTCCATCATTAGTCGCCTGATGTTGACAGGTACTGGGTTCAAATCTACCCTTGTGGATTGCATAGAGCTTTGATTTCCTCGCACATATTCAATTTCTTCTTCTGTATATAGACCCTTTCCCCCACCCACATCTTTAGCGTCAACCAAGCATTAGAGTTACTTTCTGACTTCACCAAACTCATCTCTCTCTCTCTCTCTGATCCAATTTCGTCCATGGAAGGCCTTATTCCTTACCTCTATAGAGCCATTATGCAGTCCAGAAACGGTGGTTATGTCTCTGGTGCTCTTACTGCATCATGGTTCGCCGAGTCTCCTTCAGCCTCGTACATGAGACTCCCTGGCGATTCTGGCAGGTTCCAGATAGAAAACTCACTTCCTCGTGAAATTGCCTTGTCAACGTCCTCAGCCACCACTAGAACCACAACCACGGTGCAATCCCCTGTTCGTCGTCCTGCTTCTCGCCGGCCAACCGTCTCTGGCTACTAGGTGAGGCACCCGAATGGGCTAAACCACTGTCTTGCTTCGGTTCAGTTCCATGGAGTTGTGAATAATAATTCTATGGGTTGCCAAAGGGTGCCCTTGTCCAAGCCAAGTGTAATTGTCCTTTCTTCCAGTTAAATCTTATTTGTATATAAGAACTGTTCTTGAGTTGTAGGAACAGGAAGAAGTTCCTGTTCTGTTTAAAGCGTTGGCGTGAAGCTCTAGAGTTGGAAGTTCTAATTCGAGACTGTGCTGTGAGGTATTTTAGGACTCATTTGTGGAACTTGAATGTTTCATCTATGTGTTCAATTGAAAATGAATTTAATCTTATGGTTTTCAGCTTATTTCCAGAGGATTGTCATGGTGGTTGGACTTGTTACTATTCTAATTTGCCTCAATCGACTTCATTCTCTTAGCTAGTTTCAATGTGCTTGGCTGAGGGCCCGTGGCTGTTTTGCAATGCCATCCAAAGTAAATCAAGCTTTCCCTTATAGCAAGTGGTGTTGGTTACATGGATTATTAGTTGCCATTTGTTCCCTATCTTGCATCATTTAATTCTTAAGAAAGTAAGATCAACATTAATTTTTTATTTTTAATGCTTCTCAGCCCTTCTACAACTTCTTTAACCTCTTTTTAAAGTGTTTTCCATCTAATTCTTCACTCTTTCACAAAACTCCGACCAACAACTCCCAAGTTCTTAAAGATGCGAGATCCTTCAGCTGGCCTCTTCAATTGTACAAACTGCCGTATTGAAAACTTTCTGAGTTCTTGCAATGGAATTCAGGTGTCGCGATATCTCAAAATCTCATCATACGAAGTGCTCTTTTGTTTCTTTCTTTTAGTTACAAAGGGAGGACAAGCCTTAACAGATCTCAGAGCCGAACTCCGCACCAGCAGCAAGGGCCTCATGGAACCCTGCTACATGAGCTAACTCTCTGAGTAAAGTCCTTTTGCATATTAGACGCCATAGATGCACTGAAATTGTAGTAATATGTGGTTCCGATAAAAGAGATCATCTCTGCGAGAGAGAGAGAGAGAGAGAGAGAGAGAGAGAGAGGGGGGGGGGATCTGACTAAGAGATCCAAATGCATTGATTTGTGATGATTAATCTCGCATTACTTCTAGCTATCTATTCATATTCTATGTCCAAATCGTGCTCATTTTTCATGGCTGTGATCTGAACGTATGCATCTAAATCTGTTTACAATCAGGAAAAGCAACCAATTAATCTGATCTGCTAATAGTAAATGCTATAGTGAAAATCATTATAGTAAATGATACCCATGAAAAATACTGGCCTTATTTGATTAATTTGTATGCTTGTGCCCACATCATCCTGAATAAAAGCGTACCAACTTCTTTTTCTAATATTAAACATTGCTTAACTCGATATGCTACATCCTTTTGAGCATCGCTGTATTCACATTTTCTAATTAAGCAGAAAGCCATTCTTCTAGAAACCCTTAGTTTATTGCGAGTTATACACAAAGATTCATGGGATGATGCATAAAAAGATAATATGCAAAGGACACAAATATGACGTGGAGGAGAATATTATTTTTTTCTACATGCTTTCAGATACCTATTTGTTATAATTTAGAGTATTTGTAGATTGGGACATTGCTAACCTGTGATGTTTGAAGTTTCTGAAATGAAGACCATGGATTGTAAATCGATAAGATCACAATTATGTGTCGTCGAGGGTGAGTGGGCAGAATTTGCTCATGTCTATCACTTTACAACTTGCTCTCGAGTAACTGTTTGTACATCTCTTTTGGATGAACATCTCTGTACCTAATTCATGCAGGCCTAACTGGTTCAAGGCAAATCGGGACCAGTGGCTTCAAGCTGCTGATTCCGGTACCTGGAATCCCAACCAGATCCTCTGGTTCTGGTCCTATCCTACGGTGATTCTGGTTCCACTTCCGTGTCTAAGTTCTGGTTTCATTAGAAAAGAACATGCATTAAGATTTTGGAACTGGAAGCAAGATATGATTTAGAGCTGCTGGTTTCAATTCAGTTATTGAGGAGGTTTCTGGTTTCATTCCGGTTCCTCCACTAACAGTCCCGGTCCTGGTTGCAGCGTTGGGCCAGCTCTAGGCCGGCCACCTCTAATGTCGTGGACTTCTCTAAGGGTGTCCATTCCACTGGGCCACTCCGACCCATGCCCCAATGTTCATCAACCGAACCTTTCAGTTTATATATATATATATATATATATATATATAGAGAGAGAGAGAGAGAGAAACTCGAATATGGTAGTAAATTCAAACAAATATCGACCATCCATCTTCGATGATGGAGGGTAAGGTGTTTGCTTCACCTAAATTATGGAAAAGAGAAGGTAACTTCATCTCATTTGGACATTTTCCTTAAAGCCAACACAAAAGAAAAAATACAGAATGTGGGTTTTGTAATTTTCTAAGTCCCGCTTTGACTTTGCCTCTTATCAATAAGTTTCCTAGAACACCATTGACCAAAACCACTCGATGAGTCCACTGCCAGTGTTGTCTAATTGGATGATAAGAAGAGCGGGTTCACAGAACATGCTTATGAACCACCCTGATCCGAGAAAATATAAGTTGGAAAAGTAACATTTTATAATATGTTACTAAATTAACTGTGTGGACCTAAATTGGAAATCCATGTCAAATTCAAAGTCTCTCAGAACAACAACAATTTTCCTCACATAATTCCAAATTATAATTACGTTGATCAAGATTGGGACCCATGTCAAATCCAAGTTTGGTATATATCCTCATCTATCAAGCCTACGTATTGTATTTAAGACTTCCAAAGGGCAGATTCTGGGGGGCGAAGCCGCGAAGGGTGTCACCGATAGGGTGACCATCCGTGGTCGCCACAGCATTACTCAAAAACATAACGAAATCACGGGCTGGACTCGGTGCAGATCCATGTAAGTCCTGGTTCGCAGACCATCTTTTAACATGCCAGTACTCAAATCCGATGGATCTGCGAACCTGGACTTACATGGATCTGCGAAATCACGGGCTGGATATCGTTTCATGCCGATATATTGGCTGTTTCATTCTATATACACGATACCCCTTAAACTGTGCCAGAATATTAACATGCAAACTCTCTTTTGTGAAATTGCTCATCTTTGTGCGTATTTTACCTGCTTCTATAATTGTGAGTTATCACATGAATAGATAGCTAATCCTGTAAAATAAAACTCTAGATTTTAAAGGTATGATCTAGAGAAGGCACATTTTACCATTTGATAATTAAAAGTATGCAAATTCAGGGCGTTTCCTGTTCTCGCAGAGCTGCTTGCTGAGTCATTTGTGTCCAACCTTACAAGGGTCGCCATTGGCATTAATGAAGCTTGAACCATCCAAGTGGCAACAACAGCAACAACAACTAAGCCTTTTCCCATACTAGATTGGGTCGGCTACATAGATTCTTTGTGTCCACAAAGTCCTATCATGTGCCATGTTAGCAATTAACTCACAATAAGCTATATCGTTCTTTATTGTTTCTTTCAAACACTTTTGTGGTCATCCTCTACCTCTTTTAAGACTTTCAATATCTAGTTTTTCATACCTTCTTACAGGTTCTTCTTTTGATCTTCTTTCTATATGTCCAAACCACCTTAAATGACATTCTCTCATTTTATCCTCTATTGGTACTACACATAATTTATTTCTAATAACCTCATTATGTATCTGGTCTTTCTTGTATGACCACTCATCCATCTCAATATCTTCATTTATGTGAATCACATCTTTTGTACATGTTGATGATTAACTGCACAATACTCAGAACCATAAAACATGGCAGGTCTAATTGCTTCTTTATAATATTTACCTTTTAACTTTAATGGTATCTTCTTATTACAAAGAATACTTGATGCTCCTCTCCATTTTAACTAACCAGCATTAATTCTATGCGTAACATCTCCATCAATTCTTCAATCACTCTGAAAAATTGACCCTAGGTATTTAAAACTTTTCTTTTGGGGATGCAATGTGTGGCAATTTTAATTTCTATGTCCTCTGAAGTAACCAAATGATCAAACTTACATTCCATATATTTTGTGTTAATTCTACTAAGTCAAAAGTTTTTACTTTCTAATATTTCTCTCCAAACAACAACAACTAAGCCTTTTTCCACACTAGACGGGGTCGGCTATATGGATTCTTTGTTTCCACTGAGCTCTATCATATGCCATGTCAACAGTTAACTCACAGTAAGCTAGATCATTCTTTATTGTTTCTTTCCAACACTTTTGTGGTCGTCCTCTACCTCTTTTAATACTTTTTAAATTTAGTTTTTCATACCTTCTTATAGGTTCTTCTTCTGATCTTCTTTCTATATGTCCAAACCATCTTAAACGATATTCTCTTATTTTATTCTCTATTGATGCCACTCCTAATTTGTTTCTAATAACCTCATTATGTATACGGTCTTTTCTTGTATGACCGCTCATCCATCTCAACATCTTCATTTCTGTCACAGACATCTTTTGTATATGTTGATGATTAATTGCCCAACACTCAGAACCATAAAACATGGCGGGCCTAATTGCTGCTCTATAATATTTAACTTTTAACTTTAATGGTATCTTCTTATCACAAAGAATACCTGATGCTCCTCTCCATTTTAACCAACGAGCATTAATTCTATGCGTAACATCTCCATCTATTCTTCCATCACTCTGAAAAATTGACCCTAGGTATTTAAAACTTTCCTTTTGGGAGATGCAATGTGTGCCAATTTTAATTTTTATGTCCTCTAAAGTAACCAAATGATCAAACTTACATTGCATATATTCTGTCTTTCTTCTACTAAGTCGGAGGCCTTTGCTTTCTAATGTTTCTCTCCCTAGTTCCAATTTTCTATTAACTTTTTCCTTAGACTCCTCCACTAATACAATATCATCTGCAAATAACATACACCAAGGTACTTCATCTTGAATATGTTTTGTTAACTCATCAATCACCATTATAAATAAGTATGGACTTAAAGTTAATCCTTGATGTAACCCAATATTAACTTCAAAGAAGTCTGTCATTCCTTCATGAGTCTTCACACATATTTTTGCACCATCATATATGTCTCTTATAAGGTTAATGTATGTCAATGGGATACCTCTTTTTTCCAAAGTTCTCCAAAGAACCTCTCTCGATACTCTATCATATGCTTTTTCTAGATCAATAAATATCATGTGAAGGTCTTTCTTTTTTGCTCTAAAATGTTCCATAAGATGTCTCAAAAGGTGAATCGCTTCAACAATAGATCTGCTTGGCATGAATCCAAATTGGTTCTCTATTGTACTTATACTTGTCTTAACCTACGTTCGATAATTCTTTCCCAGAATTTCATAGTATGGCTTATTAACTTGATACCTCGATAATTTGCACAATTTTGAATGTCTCCCTTGTTCTTATATATGGGTATAAGTGTACTTGCTCTCCATTCCTTGGACATCTTTTAGTTTTTTCATATTTCATTAAATAGTCTTGTGAGCCAAGTGATTCCTATTTCTCCTAGTATTTTCCAAACTTCTATAGGAATATTATCTGGTCCTACCGATTTACTGCTCTTCATATGTTTAAGAGTCTCTTTGACTTCATTCTTTTGAATACGTAGATAGAAATTGTGGTTTATATACTTTTCTGATTTGGCTAACTCTCCTAAGTTAATACTAACATCTTTATTTTAATTAAAAAGCTTAGAAAAATAGTTTTTCCATCTATTTCTTATATCATCATTTGCCACTAGAATTTTTTCATCCTTGTCTTTGATGCATCTAACTGAATTAAGGTCTTTAGTTTTCTTATCTCTAGCCCTAGCTATCCTAAAAATATCTCTTTCACCCTCTTTTGAGTTGAGTTTTTTTACATAAATCCTCTCAAATTTTAGCTTTTGCTTCACTGACCGCCTTTTTTGCTTCCTTCTTTGCTTTCTTATAAGCCTCTAAAGTTTCACTAGTTTTCTTAGCATAATGTAATTTGTAGCATGCCCTCTTTGCCTTGATTGTATTTTGCACTACTTCACTTCTATTTAAATATATCTTCTTTCTCGCTTTTGAGGTTCCACCATTTAGTCTTAATAGCTTGATGCACTCTTTTCTTCTTTGTCTATTTTTTTTATTTGTAAATCCATAACTAAAAGTCGATGTTGGGTGGTTAAACTTTCTCATGGAATTACCTTGTAATCTTTACAACACGCTCTATCTTTTTTTTCTACAATTAAAGTAATCAATTTGTGTTTGTGATAAGCCACTCTTATAAGTAATTAAATGTTCATCTCATTTTTTGAAGATTGTATTGACTATAAAGAGATTAAATGCCATAGCAAAATTTAAAATCTCCTTATCTTCCTCATTTATATCCCCAAAACCAAAGTTTTCATGAATACCTTGATATCCTAATGCCTCTTTACCAACATGTCAATTTAAGTCTCCTAAACAAATCATCTCCCTTTGAGGAATCCTTTGAATCACCTTATCTAACTCTTTCCAAAAAGTTGTCTTTATACTATCTTCTAGGCCTACTTGGGGTGCGTAAGTACAAACTATATTCAAAACCTCTACTCCTAACACTAATTTCAATATCATGATTCGGTCACCATATCGTTGTATATCTACTATGCTATCCTTTAAATCTTTATTTATGATAATAACAACTCCGTTTTGAGCCTTTTACAGTACCATTATTTAAAACCTATATCCTCTATCTCTTTTGCTTTTTGTCCAACCCGTTTTGTCTCTTGTAAACATAGAATATGAATCTTTCTCTGAATCATATTATCTACCACCTTCATTAGCTTACTGGATAATGTTCCGATATTTGAAGAACCAATACGAATCTTATTATTTAGGATTAGCTTCCTTACCCTCCGCATCCGTCTATATTGAAAATACGGAGACCCTCTCTGTAAATTATTCACTACATTCGGGTGGCAATGTAGTGGGACTAACTTCTTTACCCACACCCATCCATCATGTGGGAACCCTCTTTGCAATTGATTCACTACATTCGGGTGAAAATTCAGTGGCCCTTGCTTACTTATCATTGCATTCGGGCTCTGCAGTGCGTTGATAGGCGGGGATGCCCTAAAGCAATGCTCATAATTTGTGTAATCCATGGTATAAAAATTCGACAAAGTTTTACGCTGGCTGTCGAAAGCCTAACACAACCCTCCTCCTTTATCCAAGCTTGGGACCGGGAATGCAAGGGTGATCCCTTACATGAGCGGAGTTCTAATGTTTCTCTCCATAGTTTCAAATTTGTATTAACTTTTTCTTAGACTCCTCCACTAACACAATGTCATTTGCAAATAACATACACCAAAAGATACACAAAAAGCCATCAATAGCTCCTTACAGCATAGGGGAGAAAAAACAGCTGCTTCAACTCCGCATAGATGGAGAGAGGGGAACAGATCCTGTAGTAAAAAAAGAAGTGCGATTAAAAGGGCAGATTGGCCCTCCTTGGTAACGGTAGCATATATGAGCCCCTGGTTAAGGACAAGCCTCACTGAACCCGCCATTAAGATTTGAACCAAGTTTGATCCACATAACTAAATGATTCTACAAAATACAGACTCGTGGCGCTCCTTTGGGTTGCTTTGGAGATTGAAGTGCTCTAGCAGAGTCCCTCCGGCCCTTTATCTCACTGGAGTTAGAGAGATTTGGTGAGGAAACTGTGAGGTTATTTACAAAATAAATGGTTCTGTAAATGGGTGAATAGTTATGTCGATTTAAAGTGAACAGTATCATATGAGTGGTTTGGCACATGAACTAACGGCATATTAAAGAAATTAGCTATTTGAATGCCCAGGCTTATAAGTTAAAATCCACGATTCGAGCAGCTATTGGCATCCACCGAACAAGGATACTGAAAGACCAAAAACAAGAAGCAAACTGTATTTTCTTTTTTGAAGAAAACATTTAACAACCAGCTCCAACTATGAAAGATAGTAGTTTATTTGAGCTTCCTTGGATATGCAAGCTACGAACATATGAATTGCCCTCCAAAATTTAGAGATTGACTAAATAACGAAGTTAATACATCAGTCAAGCATGGCTCTCTTTTTATATTATTCTTCAAAATCTAAATGGGACTTACAGGAACTCATGTGATCTAAGATGCCAGCACTAATCGCATCGGGAACACTGATGATATGTGCTATCTCCTCCATAACATCTTTCATTGATGGCCTATCTTGTTTTCTCTCTTCCAAGCAAGCCATTGCCAGACATCCTACCTAATGCCTTCGTTGTCTCCAAGATCTCTTCTGATGTCCCCACCTTCAGCACGTCATCGACTTCCTCTGTCAGCCTTCCTGTTGTCACCCTATTCTGCATGTACATCATCACCAGGTTGGCTTCTTCTAACCCTCTGCTGAAGTCGATAACCTTCTTGGATGCAAGGAGCTCAAATAATACCACTCCGAAGATGTAGACGTCACTCTTATCAGTTAGTTGGACGTTTCTATAGTACTCAGGGTCCAAGTACCCCAGTGTGCCTTGTGCACATGTCGATATATGCGAGAAATCTGTATCTACCAGTCGAGAAAGCCCAAAATCTGAGACTTTTTCGTTGAGGTTCTCATCAAGAAGAATGTTACTTGATTTGATGTCTGTGATAAATGGGAGGGAAGGCTGAGGAATGAAGGTAGGCAAGTCCTTCTGCAGTCTGGTAGGCGATGGTTAATCTTTGCCTCCACCTAAGAAAGTCATATCTGTCACCGTGAAGATGATCGTAAAGATTACCGTTGGATAGAAACTCCTAAACCATCAATGGCTGTTCTAGCTCGACACAGCAGCCAAGAAGCCTAAGAAGATTCCTGTGGTTGACTTGTGACAGAATCCTCACTTCGTTCAGGACTTGTTCTATGCTCTTGGTGTCACTAACTTTTGCAGTCTTGACAGCAACCACTCTGTCGTCATCGAGGGTTCCCTTGAAGACTTCACCGAAGCCACCAAAACCCAAGAAATTATCCTTACACAATGAGTTGGTGACCTTCTTCATCTGCTTTCCAGTGAAGAGCTTGGCAGACCTTCCACCATTGCTTGACAGCATCTCTTGCCTCTCCTTGGTCCGACCTTTTGCCTCCTTAGCCATGACATTCTTCTTGTACACCAAGATGCTGATCACCATTGCAATAAGCAGAGCAAAAACGGCGATTGTCAATCTTGAAAATGATAGAACATCATGTTTCAGTAAGTAGATATCTTAAACATAGCGATGTATGTGTTGATGTTAACATCAGATAACAGAATCAGGACGCCCATAATATTCTTTTGAAAGTCTCTATTTGGAGAACTTTTAATTAGAGAGCAAACTAGGTGTCGTTTTAACTGTTTAAAATCTAGGGCTGGTAAATTTACTGAACGGATGAGCAAGGGTTGCTAGAAATCTGTTCAATAATATGAAAAGCAGTATTCATGTTTGGCTATTTGCTAATTTTAGTTGAACTGAGTACAAGCTGGACGAGTCGCAAGTTAGAGAGCTGAACAAAGCTTGCTCATTACATGTAAACCAATATCTGATATATAAATTTCATCAAGAAGATGAAATTCTTCCAAATTTAACCAAAAGTAACTTCTATACATACTTAATTGTAAAATTAGCACTATTGACCGTCTGACTACACGAATGTTCAGAGAAAACACATGTTGAGACAAAGGATGGGAAAAACAAGGTAATTGTTAAAAAATGAAGCAGAAGTAAATTTTGTTATCATAAGATGGTAGAATCTGCTTTTGCATTTCCACTGACTCACCTACAATAAGGGGAACAAGATTAGGACTACAACCTCCCATGTTGAGACATTCTGTTTTTCCTGCAAGAGCAAAAGCACATATTGAACACATTTGTATCATCTCCTAGTATTTAAGAGTTACGCTCCAACACACACACATGCGTTAACATGCACACCGACACGAACACAATGAATGAAGTTTTTATTTTTTCCATTACTTTCCCTATAAGTGACATGTCCTCTTTCAATGCAGGTAAAGTTAGTGACTAACCTACTTGGAAGGTTGGGATTTGTCAACTATGTAAGATGAAGCTTCAACGCAGGCAAAGTTGATGTCCTTTGAAATATCTCCAAATCTTTTTTCCGAGTAATTCATGGTATAAAAATTCGACAAAGTTTTACACTGGCTGTCGGAAGCATAACATAACCCTCCTCCCTTATCCGATAAAGTTTTCATTAACGGGGTATCAAGTTAATGAGCCATACTATAAAATTATGAGAAAAAATTATCAAACGTAGGTTAAGACAAGTATCAAATATAACAGAGAACCAATTTGGATTAATATTAGATAGATCTACTATTGAAGCAATTCACCTTTTGAGACGTCTTATGGAACATCTTAGAGTAAAAAAGAAAGACCTTCACATGATATTTATTGACCTAGAAAAAGCTTACGATAGGGTACCAAGGGTTGTTCTTTGGAGAACCTTGGAAAAGAGAGATATCTCATTGAGATACATAAATCTTATGCGATACATGTACGATGGTACAAAAACATGTGTGAGGATGCATGAAGGAATGACAGACTCCTTTGAAGTTAATATTGGGTTACATCAGGGATCAACTTTAATTTCATATTTATTTATATTGGTCATTGATGAGTTAACACGACATATTTAAGATGAAGCACATTGGTGTATGTTATTTGCAAATGACATTGGGTTAGTGGAGGAGTCGAAGAAAAAAGTTAACAGAAAATTGGAACTATGGAGAGAAACATTAGAAAGTAAAGGCTTCCGACTTAGTATAACAAAGATAGAATATATAGAATATAAGTTTGATCATTTGGTTATTTCAGATGATATAGAAATTAAAATTGGCACACATTGCATTCCCAAAAGGAAAGTTTTAAATACCTAGGGTCAATTTTTCAAAGTGATGAAAAAATTGATAGAAATGTTACGCATAGAATTAATGTAAGTTGGTTAAAATGATTCTTTGTGATAAGAAGATATCATTAAAGTTAAAAGGTAATATTATAGAGCAGCAATTAGACCTGCCATGCTTTATGGTTCTGAGTATTGGATAGTTAATCATCAATATCTACAAAAAGATGTTGAGATGGATGAGTGGTAATACAAGAAAAGATCATATATATAATTAGGTTATTATAAACAAATTAGGAGTGACACCAATATAGGATAAAATGAGATAATATCGTTTAAGATGGTTTGGATATATAGAAAGAAGATCAAAAGAATTTCCTGTAAGAAGGTATGAAAAACTAGATTTTGAAAGTATTAAAAGAGTTAGAGAACAACCACAAAAGTATTGGAAAGAAATAATAAAGAATGATCTAGCTTATGTTGAGTTAACTACTTACATGGCACATGATAGGGTTATGTGGAAACAAAGAATCCATGTAGCCGACCCCGTCTAGTATGGGAAAAAGCTTAGTTGTTGTTGTTGTTGTCTTTTTTCCAAGTAATCAATTTTTTTTAGTAATCAAGCATTGTATAAATTGGAGTTCAAACAAGAGAATTATAAGAAAAAAGTCATATTAAGAGGCATGATATCAAGCTACTCACTAGATCTCAATAAAATTATAAAAATCACCAAAAATCTAATTCTTATCAGAATTACTCAATATTTGCCTTTGGATAGTTCTACTTGCCTATTTTCCAATGCATCAATAATCATAACAATTAAGTTGTATGAAAAAGATATACCCAAAATATGGAGACATTTTGAAGTTGTCGTAGTCCAACCTAATTTTCGTCCCAAGTTAGTTCAAAATTGGGAGGTTCCCAATTTTTAACCCGATTTCAATTCAAAACTCACAAAAACTACACTAATCTGCCAACACCTCATGTTACCCTTTTCTCTAGGCTACTTAGCTTAAGGAGGCCTATGAACATTCAATGTACCCATCTTGAATAAAGTTCATGAGTCATCTAGAGAAATAGAGCAGCAAGAATAATCTCAAGAAAAGGGTGAGGTTGCTTACTCAAAGGGAATCAACCAATATGAGGAGCAACCATCACCTTATCATCTATTTCATTTCTTTGACTTTTCTTTCTTAGTTATAATCCTTAGTTATGGTCTCCCTCTTTTTTTTCTATTCAATAACTTTGCTTTCCTTATGAATTTAGTTTTCCAACTTTGTATAATCAAAACCACTGTTATCCATTTTCCAAAAATTTGTCTCAAAATTCCAAAATTCATAAAAAATCTATTGTTGTTAAAATTTTCTTGATCTTGAAACATTTGAAAACTCATCTTGTCATTTGAATTTCAATTTTGATAGTTGAGATACAAAAAAATCAATCCGACCCTATTGGAAGCATATGAGGTCTCCATTCATCAAGCATATTTTTTCAAAGAAAAGCCACAATGCGACCGATTTCTTTAGAAAGGACTCTATATCTTGCTTTCAAAAATCGAATTCAAACTAGGGAGTTATAAAAAAACAAGTATATTCTAACACTATGCCTACTATTGGGCTACCAACTAGCCTTAGATTAAGAAAATAAAATGTCAAATCCTTATCAAAATCAATTGATTTTTTATTCATTGGAAAGTTTATGTTGCATTTTCCAACATATCAAGAATCAAGTTAAAAGGAGTTGTTTCGAGCATGAAAATATATCTAAAATATCACGACCCTATCAATGCCCTGCCGATTTCCATCCCGAGACAACCTAGAATAGGGAAGGTTCCCGGTTTTAAACCCGATTTCAATTCCAAACTGGGAAAGGATTCTAGAAAGCCATCGAGACCTCCATATTATGATCATTATTTCTAGGCTACTTAATTTCAGTAGACCTAGGGACCAACAACTGACTCAATCCTAAACAAACTCAACCTTCCCCTCCCTGTCGAGGATGGAGGTTAACGCACACCCAAAGTAACTCGTGGTAGAGGATAGTCATTCAAGGTATTCATTAAGAGTCAAAAAAAAGTTGGCATGGGCACAACTTGTGTTAAATGCGTGTTCTCCATACGGGAGAGATTTTGCTTCTTTATCAAACATTTGACATGAAATCCTTTACCCGATCAATTCTCAAGAGGAAAACACTGGTCTTATATGAAGAATAACCAATGCAATACAATCTATTGACAGAATAGATTCTTGGGTAATCTAAACACACATTATATATATATATATATCTATGTGTGTGTTAATAATTTCCATAAAAAAAAGGTAATAGTGATGCGGCTATTCTACCGTTTCTGAGTATGCAATTCACTGTCACTGGTTTTCTCTACGTTCTGCTAACTTCTACGAATCATAGTGAGAACTTAAAACTTACTGTCTATGTCAGAGGGTTCCAACGAAAACCATCATCACAGTAGCATCTCCTTTGTTGGCGACTTTACCCAAAATATGTGAATCAAAATACTTTCTCTTTGAGACGTGCAAAGTACTATCCTTTAGGCTATTTTGTCACTCCCATATTTCACCTTTCTGAATACAAAGGATACTCATAAATGCCTTGAGGACACAATGAAGAATTCTTGGCTTGCCTTGCATAAGTTGAACCAAGTCTTTGACAAAACCGGTACTTCAAGATAATGCCGCAAAATTGTTTAGGGCCCAAGAAACCTCGCTCATTTAAAGAGACCCTCTTGACTCAAATAACATAGGTAAAAGAAGTCATGAAGCTGTAAGGGATGCTTACAAATATGGGTTCTCTCTTCTTTGGTCATGGACCAAGTGCCCTTTTATAGGCATCAAAGTGGCTTTTCAAATGCCTACTATTATGGCTCTAACTGCAGCCAACATTGCCCATTCAACCCATGTAGTGCTGTAACTTTTCTCCATTTAATACAAGAGATAGGTAGTGGGTATTATTTTTCAAATTTAAAGGTAAGTACGTAACCTTTGAGCTGCCCAACTCTCTAATTGTAACTGCAACGTAGTTTCATGCAATTTTAATTGCATTTACACCTGCTTTCACCACTATCATTTGTAAATTTCTGCAATATTCTCCCACCAATTTACAAATACACTTTTCAAAAGCACTATCTTAAAAACCTTATAGTTTTAGTATAGGTGTCTAGCGATTGAACCTATATCTAGTAAGAGGTGGGTTCCCACCTATCCGAATTAAAATGGTAGATAAACTTTGAACCATCCAATCCATTCGAAAAGTGTGCACAATTTATATTGGGGTCAATGGTTTCGAAATTATCAGAATATCATAAAATAAGTTTTAAGCCATTCAACTTCCTTACTTGTTGCTACAAGCACTATAAATTCAGCAACCATGGTGAAATCCCCTATATAAGTTTGTTTCTTTGAGACCCAATAGACTACACCCCCACCAATTGTAAAGATCCATCAACTTTTAGAAGCATTGTCTTCTACAATGGTAACCCAACTGGCATCCGCATAACCTAAGACCGAATGACTTCCATTATAAAAAAGATATAATGGAGAGTTCCTTTTAGATATTTCAAAACTCTTCACATTGCAAACCAGTGGTCCCTACTTGGTATACTACTATATTGACTTAGACAACCAACCACATGAAATATTCGGCCTAGTGCTAGTCATCGCATACATCAAACAACCAATTAGCCTATCATATTCTAATTGTGAAACTGGACAACCATTATTTGGTATCAATTTTGAATTTGGATCAAATGGAGTTGAAATAGGCATATAATTAAAACATTAAACCTTTTTAATACCTTTTCGATATAATGAGATTGAGATAGTCCTAGCCCTACTTTGCGCCATATCTTGTTATCTTGATCCGCCAGGATCAAGCATTGTACCTCCATATCTTCGTCTATGTCGAAAGGAAATTACTAGACACCACGCGAATCTCTTAAGTGTTTCTTACTGCATCCCAATCATTACGAAAACTTAGCATGTCGTCCGCATCCTGAACAAATCATAACTCCTTGCACTACTATGAAATTCTACTATACATATACTTTGTCGATTCATTTTATTTTATGTATCCATTAGCAAGAACAACTTGATCAAAATTTTAATGCCATTGCTTAGGGTTTTGCTTTAGTCCATACAATGTGCATATGTATCAAAATAGTCAACTTATTCTTTTGTGTAGACCCCTTAGCAACTAGTCTTGCTTTCGAATTTATAAATGGTTCCATCTACCTTCATTTTCTTTTTGAAAATTCATTTACAACCAATAGGCTTGGAACCAGGTGGGAAGTCAACTAATTTCCAAGTTTTATTCCTCATTATTGAGTCCATTTCATCTTGTATAGCTTCTTTTCAAAAAGTAGCATCTTGAGACTTCAATGCCTCTTCAAATGTTATTGGATCACTTTCCATATTATAGTATAGTGGTGCATGACTTTCTATAGAGTCTCTTGTTCCTTTAACTAGGAACATAAATCCAAATCGTAGGTTTTAGGTTTTTATCTTTCTCTCTTTTACTTCTTCTAGGCTTAGAACTTTCTAATGTATCTTTATTTGATACACTATTTCTTGGATCATGTTCATCTTTATTGAAATGAACATTGTCTTTGAGTCTTGAATCGAGTTAAACCTATCTTCTTAAAAATTGCATCCACTTGACTCTCAGATGTATTCACAAAATATGAGTCATTGGGTTCAATTACTAAGAATTTGTATGTTTTTGTTATTTAGCATATCCTAAGAAGATGCGTTCAATTTTCAGGAACCTTTACTATTACTCTACAACCCCAAACTTTAAAATAGTTGAGATTGAGCTTTCTTCTTTCCAAAATTCATATGGGGTAATTTGATTCCTTTTATTTGGAACTCTATCCAAGATATAACAAGTTGTCAATATAGCTTCACCCCAATAGCCTTTTGCAAGACCAGAATAGGACAACATGACATTTCTTCATTAACACCCTATTTTTTCCTTTCAACACCACTTTTTATTGTGGGGAATATGGTGCATAGTTATTTGATGTATTATTCTGTGAACTCAAAGAAGTTTGGATCATAGTATTCTCCTTCCCCTATCGACCTTACATATTTAATGAAAGTCTCATGTTGAAATTCTACTTTAGCCTTTAAGATATTAAACTTATCTAACACTTCATCTTTTAAATAAATTAAATATATATAACAATACTTAGTGCAATCATCTATGAATGTTACAAAATATTTTTTACCACATATAGTAGGCCAACCATGCAAATCACATACATCGAATGTGTTAAGTCTAACACCTTAAAACTTCATTCTACTCTTAGAAATGGAAGCCTAGTTATCTTTGTTAGCATGCAAGTTATACATGTTTTGAGTTTCTATTTGTCTTTTGAAATCAAATAGATTTTGTCATATCATCTAATTTTTTGAAATTAATATGTCCTAAATGATTATGCTATAAATCAAAAAACTCAACAATATAAACAAAAACATCGTTATTATTAATAACATTTAGTTTGAACATTTTCTCATAAAGATGTCCCTTTCCTAAAAACATGCCTCCTCTAGTGAGGATAAACTTGTCTCCTCAAATATAAACTTAAACCCATACTTATTAAGTAGGGGTATAAAATATAAATTCTTTCTAAGATTTAGTACATAGTATACATCATTAGAGTAAGCACTTTTCCAAAAGTAAAATCTAGTTCCATAGTCTCTTTGCCCTTAACTTGACAGTTGAAGCATTGCCCATGTGCGAAGAATAACCACATCTTCTTCTTTGAGTGTCTTGAAGTGATCCTTGTTCTAGCACACATGGTGTGTTGCAAAGTCAATCCACCATGAATTAACATTTTCAATCATGTTGATCTCGAGATATGATAGCAACAAGGTTAACTAGAACCCTTCTCTTTGTGTTCTTTTTCAAAAAATGACATTCATTCTTGAAATGTCTAGGCTTTCCACAATAGTAACAAATACCTTTCCTTTTTCTTCTTTTTGTTGTCATTGTTGTTCTTATCATTTTGTTACCATTGCTACTTGCATGAGATTTTTAGAACTCTCGAGGCATTTTCTTTAAGGATTTGTTGAACTTTTCTTCCTCCATCACATGAACTTTCTCATGAGCATATTGTTCTTTAGTATCATCTTATCTACAATAATCTTATGCTAAATGAAGGTGATTACCCAATTGCTTAAGAGATGTCATCCTTTCTATGTTTAAGACTTCTCTTAAAGTCTTTCCATGAAGGAGGAAGTTTTGTTTATAATGACAATAATGGCTTCATCGATATGCATGTTATGTTGCTTAAAATTATTCAAAACTCTCATTCTATTTCATGTATTTGTTCCATGACAAATCTATCATCAATCATTTTATAAAATGACTAACTAGGAGTTTCTTGCTTGTTGCATCTTTGTCATGCATCTTGTTTCCAACTTCTCCCAAAATTCTTTTGCACTCCATGTTCTAGTATGCATCGAACAAAGCATCGACATCCCATTTAGAAATGTGGCAGTGCATATCTAATCATCATTGTCCCATTTATGACATTGACGAGTCTTATCTAAGGTTTCATCCTCATTCTCTTCTGGCCTTGGAGTGGACAACACATATACCACCTTGAGAGTGGTAAGTAGGAAATGCATCTTTTTCTACCATGGAAGAAAGTTTCCTCTATCTAAACGATTTAGCTTGATGAAGTCATCAATCATATTACATAAAGACGCCATTAAGAGGAACAAGTTCATTAACGTGTAAATAGCCTAAACAATATTGGCGACTTTGCTGAAAATAAGTGAACCAAAATACTTTCTTTTCGATGTGTGCATAGTACTATCCTTTATGCTATTTTGTCGCCCCTAGATTTCACCTTTCCGAATACAAAGGACACTGACAAATACCTTGAGGATACAACAAAGAACTCACGGCTTGTCTTGCACAAGATTAACCGAGTCTTTGACAACACCGTTACTTCAAGATAATACTGCAACCTCACTTGTTTAAAGATACTCTCTTGACTCGAAGGTGTGAAAGCCTAAAAATGGCCATGAACAAGTGTCATAGACATGGAAGTAACTTTTCAAATAACCACAATTATCGCTCTAACTGCTGGCTTTATAAGCTCATCGTTCAGCCTATGTAGTGCTATAACCTTTTTCTATTTAAAACAAGAGATGGGTAGTGGGTATTATTTTCCACATTTATGTATAAGTAACCTTTGATCTGTCAAACTCTCTAATTGTAACTGCAATATAGTTTCAAACAATTTTAATTACCACTTTCACCACTATCATTTGTAAATTTGTGACATCCTTTTCACCGGCTCCAGCACTTTGAATTGGGTACTGCAGATGCACATTCGGTCTCGTTCCTGCATTCCAACTCAACGGCAACCTCCACTGCAGCACCACTCCCTGAGGTGGTCAACACTCGACAGGCAAGGACCAGTCAAGGCCAACAAAGCTGCGATAGGCTGTGCAGCCTGTCACGTTTGATAGCCGGATGCCCGATGCTGTCGCAGACCCTCCGGCTGTGAACGTGCAGCAGATGCTCATGTTCCGGCAGGCCACACCCTTGGGCACGTGCCGGACATAGCTCCAGCATAAGCTAGTGTTGGAGCAGTCTAGAGGTGTCTGTAGGAGACGAGGGACACAGTTGATATACAACACAGTGTTATAACCAGTTAAGTTGAAAGGAAAGCTGCGGTTGAGCTGAACGCCGAGGTGATCTAGATCGTCCGTTGCGCATGTGTTCCCGACGAATGGTGCTGGCCTAATTACAAACTTCCGGGATGTGGCATCGATCGACATGATAGGATATGATGACCCATTTACACTGTTGAACTAGAGTTGCCCAGCCGTGGAATTGCAGAAAATTGGGTTGTTGGGGTCACCACAATCCCGGGACGTGCTCAGGGGGTATGGGACGATGAAGGCACCGCAGCTTCCACATTGTTTGCCATAAGAATTTCTGGCAAGGAGCAAGAAGAAGACGATGACTATTACAAAGGAGAGTTTTGGTTTGGTGAGGGAGAGAGTAATTCTGTTCATTTCGAAGTAAGGAGGGAGAATGAGAGGATGATAGAGAAGAAGACGTCGGAAGGTTGGTGGGAATATGAACCGCGAAATTGGAGGCTGTTTCAATGGCGGCCTTGACTTTGTACCTAATGATATTTTCCAACTATTTTGTTGCAAAAAAAAGTTTTTTATTAATTTCAATTTTCGGTGATAGGTTGGGCTCGACACTTTTCAACCATAAGGGGCCACAACTCTCTTGGAGGAGGCCGTCTATAGTTCCATTCCTGGGCGAGCATCTCTAAGTCCAACTTAGCAAACCCCCTTATGGTGCGGGGGAGTTTGAAATGCTGACCAATTATGGTGAGATTTCCTTGCATAATAAGTTGAAAAACATCAAATTATCTGAAAAGTATATTCTTTCGTATGTGCAATATAAATATATGTACTTACATATGTATTTTGTATGTATTATGTATGTATGCAGTGTGGAAGAATGAAAAATGATTCTCAAAAGGCTTTCTTGTAAGAACAAGAATGACTATCATAAAGCACCAGCCTAAATATGAATTTTAAGATATTATTTGATCTGTTCTTGCATCAGCATGTTGTATTGCTTACGTTCCACGAGTAAACAACTATTTCTTGCAAGAAAACAACTATTTCCTCGCTTTTGGTTCATATGGCTAATAATTGCTTAATCACAACATAAATCTCAAAGTCTGCTGGGGTATATTAGGCCCATCCCTCGTCATAATTATATTCATGTGCAAAGTATGCGCACACTTGCTATGGGTCTCAACGTTCATGTTATTAGATGGACTTTTGCAGGTGATTGTTGGGTCCAAATTGTTTTTCAGATTGGATTTGGTGGGAATTCAGTTCAAACTTGATCTGCATACATTATTTTGCAGTTGATTAATGTGTTGTAATCGTTCTTCACCAACGAAGCTAGTATTCACCACATATTTTGCACCCAAACCCAGGGTTGCATCGGTGTCTTGCGCGATGAGAAGAATTCGCTATAAAAGGTAAACACTTTATGGTGCGGAATAGTGAGTACCGTTGAGCAGTCAACCTTCGCTACATACTGAAGATATCCAGGGTGGAAATGGATCAGCCTTCGCTACATATTGAAGATATCCATGGTGGGAATGAAGGTATTAAAAGAAGAATGATACTACATCATCTTGTATTTTTCTAGTATTACATAATAATTTGATATAAAATAAATTAAGAGTAAATCTTGGTTCTGGTTCTGGTATTAACAAAAACCCTAGGACCAATCATTCATAGATCCTGATGCTTAGAGGTCAGATGCTGCAGTGGGTATTGAAGTCATGATCTTCAACTTGTGAATCGACCCCGTAGCCAAGTGAGCAATTGCTTATGTGTGTATTTTCCAATGATTAATTAAAAACTTGTACACCCAAACTAACGAAAAGAATCAGGTAAGGCAGTGGGGACGCTTGATGAGGAAGTTGCAGTTATAGGGGTATCAAAATCATGCAGAGAAACTCTCGTACAAAGTCAAAGCAAACACGAATTATGCAGCTTAACCATTTCACATGTAATAAAAATATACGCATAAAGTCGGCGGTGGTTGATGAAAACATTTATGTATAATTAGACATGAGGGGACAAAGAAGCTGCATTCAGTCCCTCACTGCTCACCCATCTTTACTATTGTTTGGATGGAATGTCTTTCTTTTGGGCTTGTTGACCAGCAGTAAAGACAAAAGTTGATGTACCAGTAAAAATTCCTCATTGCAAAATGGGCACTATATGTTTTATGCTAAACCAATATCGGATTTGGATTAGAATCTAATATGCATCAGGTTAAACTTATTATGGTGAACTTTGGACGCATTGCCAATACTTTGAGTACAAATATCTTCATCAAACTTTGGGTTGATTCATCTCAAAATAAACGGCCTTATTTTTTTCCCCGTTTGGGAAGGCCAAAGTTTGATGAATGTTGCGCGTCATCATAACCAATCATCATTTTTGGTATCATTCTCTCTCTATATATATAAAGTTAATATTTTCGGTTATGTGAATTAGATTTGTAAATAATTTGATTTTAATGCAAATTACTTTTAACTTTAAGAACTTTATTAGGATTTGGATTAGGGTACACAACACCAAGTACCCCATTCTCCATGGGAAAAGGAGAACCATGCCCATACCCATCCCCATGGTAAGAAGGTGGCTATAGTGCACAATTGAGGCTTGGGTTGGGTCAGGTATAAGCATATGGCTATCGGCAGTCATATTGCCCATGATATGGGGACTTGATATAATATTTATAACATTAGGTCAAAATGCTATATACATGAATTCTATTTTGAATGCCGAGTCTTGGTTTGTAGGGCTTTCTGCATCGAATTAGTTTGGATCTTTATGGATACAAAAAATGGAAGACCTGAATGTGGACCAATCACTTTTTATTACTTCGGTTTGCTAGAGTTAGGTTTGAAAGTAGTATAATTCATTGGATTTGGCAAAACTTCAAGCTGATATAATTTGCATCTTAATTGGATTGTGGGTTAATGGAAATATTTCACAAGATATTTTGTGAGTTAATTAACTAATTAAGTGACTATAACCTACCTTGCCTTTCTATGACAAGGAATCCTTTTCGACATAAACAATCGATGATCAAACAATCTTATGGATGACTGAATAAAGCAAAGGGGACAGAAATGGGATAGACATCAGGGAGGTCCCAACCTGGGTCTTTGCTACCAATCGCTTTGTTTACACCCTTTGTATGCCATGCCGGAAATTGCCTCATTTGTCACTTGGCTTTTCCTTTCCAAAGAATCCTTTCTCTGAAAAACAATTCCCATCTGTCATGGGTCACTTTAAATCTCAAGTTTTTGTGAACATGGATCAAGAACTGGACCTTGCATGGACCCATTCACATACTCAAAATAGTGTAATCAGTCTAGACTCAACTTTAGCCACGAATGAGAAATAGTAATATAAGGAGCTTGAGGGGAATTAAAGAAGTAAATTCTAGAAGTCGTGTTGAACAGTACCTTGAGATCGACCAAAGCAAAATAACTCATACAGCTATGTTTGTAATTTTTTTGAATACTGTGAACGTTTCTATTGAATATTTAAAAGATGGAGCTCGCTAAGCATGATAATTTTGTTACTTTAGATGCATATATTCAGATCTTTTACATTATATTATGATATATGCTCGGGATTGAAACCTATCATAAAGAATAGGATTCAAGATGTAATGTTGATTCATGCATTGAGCATAATCCATCTCATTGCAATTAATAGTTGAAAAAGGAATAATATACAATTAATAACACATAAAAAGAGTATATAATGCACCAGTAAATCCAACCCAATCGGTCTTGAAAAAGAACAAAATTGGAAAATTTAAATTGCAACTGCAATAGTGCTCAGAATTCATTCTACTGCAGCAGCAAATTGCAGAACTTGGTCACACTACTTTTCTGCATTTATAATGAACTCGTCTTTTGGTTTCTAAACCCACCAAAACCCTCACACCTTACCTATACTACCATCTATATGAATTGCTTTCGCTTGACAAAAACTTCTCTATTATGATAACACGGTTTCAAGGAAGCCTAGAAGCCATTCTTTATAAGTTGCTATCAGCACTCATTTCTGACAAATAAGTCATGACCGTCACAAATTTTACGGATATTTGGGTACATCATACAACTCATGTATAAAGCTATTATGTGTTGCAATATTTTTATTGTATCCCTTGATAAGGTATCGATCAACATGTACGCAACCTCATTTCAGTGAATATTTTAGGCCTCGTGGTGATCACCTCCAACTTTGAAGGACTTTCCACGTTAAAATTTGGTGTCACGTCTCTTCTTGTTTTTTGGTTTTGATGCACATTTTATTTTGACTTCTTATTAGTCGGGCACTTGTTTGGTTATTGAATATGTGGGTTAGACTAGACAGGGCGGTTCCAAACTGCAACTTTTAGCTCGGAACCTGAATCCTTAATCGAACTGGTCTGCAACCAATCTCAGTTATGGCTCTGGAACTGCTTGTTCTGGTTTGGGTCTAGAACTGATAATTTATTAAAGAAATTTAAAATTTATAAGAAATTTTAAAAAAAAATACAAAACCACTACAACAAAATACTCTTATGACAGCCATGATCCGGCATGTACTAGTTCATCCTTGGACATGATTTGTCTGGAGTGTATAACCCATCATGCCGGTTATTTCACTTACGTTTTGTTGCAGTGAACATGGCTGCCATGTAGGAAACTTACAACGAGCAAGACCAGCGGTGGAGTTCAAAATTTGATGGGGTGAGTGAGATTTGGGTGTATTAATGGAAATGGCCGCATTAGGCCACCAATAACACCCTCGAAATCCGTAAGGAAAGGGTTATGGATTTCAGGGATGTGGTTTCTTAGTGCAAAACAAATATTTAAAAATAAAGCTTTTGATTTACAAAAATAACGGAGGAAAGAATTGAGTCGCTTTTGATTTACAAAAATAATGGAGAAAAAAATTTGAAGCTAGTTTCTATCAAACTACACCAATAACAACAACAAAGCCTTTTCCCATACTAGACGGGGTCGGCTACATGGATTCTTTGTTTCCACAAATCCCTATTGTGTGCCATGTTAGCAATTAACTCAGAATAAGGATCATTCTTTATTGTTTCTTTCCAACACTTTTGTGGTCGTCCTCTAACTCTTTTAATACTTTCCAAATTTAGTTTTTCATACCTTCTTACAGGTTCTTCTTTTGATCTTCCTTCTATATGTTCAAACCATCTTAAATGATATTCTCTCATTTTATCCTCTATTTGTTCTACTCCTAATTTGTTTCTAATAACCTCTACGGTCTTTTCTTGTATGACCACTCATCCATCTCAACATCTTCATTTCTGTCACAGACATCTTTTGTACATGATGATTAACTTACCAACACTCAAAACCATAAAACATGGTAGGCCTAATTGCTACTCTATAATATTTACCTTTTAAATTTAATGGTATCTTCTTATCACAAAGAATACATGATGCTCCTCTCCATTTTAACCAACGAGCATTAATTTTATGGGTAACATCTCCATCAATTCTTCTATCACTATAAAAAATTGACCCAAGGTATTTAAAACTTTCCTTTTGAGAGATGCAATGTGTGCCAATTTTAATTTCTATGTCCTCTGAGGTAACCAAATGATCAAACTTACATTCCATATATTATGTCTTTGTTCTACTAAGTGAGAGGCCTTTGCTTTCTAATGTTTCTCTTCATAGTTCCAATTTTCTATTAACTTTTTCCTTAGACTCCTCCACTAATACAATGTCATCTACAAATAACATACACCAAGGTACTTCATCTTGAATATGTTTTGTTAACTCATCAATCACCATTATAAACAAGTACGGAATTAAAGTTGATCCTTGATGTAACCCAATATTAACTTCAAAGAAGTCTGTCATTCCTTCATGAGTCCCTCACACATGTTTTTGCACTATCATACATGTCTCTTATAAGGTTAATGTATGTCAATGGGATACCTCTTTTTTCTAAAGTTCTCCAAAGAACCTCCCTCGGTACTCTATCATAAGCTTTTTCTAGATCAATAAATATCATGTAAAGGTCTTTCTTTTTTGCTCTAAAATATTCCATAAGCCATCTCAAAAGGTGAATTGCTTCAACAGTAGATCTACCTGGCATGAATCCAAATTGGTTCTCAGTTGTACTTGATACTTGTCTTAACCTACGTTCAATAATTCTTTCCACAATTTCATAGTATGGCTCATTAACTTAATACCTCGATAATTCGCAAAATTTTGAATGTCTCCCTTGTTCTTATATATGGGTATAAGTGTACTTGCTCTCCATTCCTCAAGCACCTTTTAGTTTTTTCATATTTCATTAAATAGTCTTGTTAGTCAAATATTCTTTTTTCTCCTAGTATTTTCCATACTTCTATAAGAATATTATCTGGTCCTACCGATTTACCACCCTTCATATATTTAAGAGCCTCTTTGACTTCATTCTTTTGAATATGTTGGTAGAAATTGTGGTTTATATACTTTTCTGATTTGTCTAACTCTCCTAAGCTAATACTAACATCTTTATTTTCATTAAAAAGCTTATAAAAATAGTTTTTCCATCTATTTCTTATATCATCATTTGCCACTGGAATTTTTTCATCATCTTCCTTGATGCATCTAACATAATTAAGATCTTTAGTTTTCTTATCTTTAGCCCTAGCTATCCTAAAAATATCTCTTTAACCCTTTTTTGAGTTGAGTTTTTTTATATAAATCCTCTCAAATTTTAGCTTTTGCTTCATTCACGGCTTTTTTCGCTCCCTTCTTTGCTTTCTTATAAGCCTCTAAAGTTTCACTAGTTTTCTTAGCATAATGTGATTTGTAACATGCCCTCTTTGCCTTGATTTTATTTTGCACTATTTCACTCCACCACCAAGCTTCTTTTTGTGCCGGTATACCTCCCTTAGATACACCTAACACATCTTTTACCACTTTCCTAATATGCATAGCCATATTATTCCAAATATCACAGGGTGCACCAATGTAATTCCAAACATCTCATTGAAGGACTTTCTGTTTAAATATATCTTGTTTCTCGCTTTTGAGGTTCCACCATTTAGTCTGAATAGCTCGATGCACTCTTTTCTTCTTTGTCCATTTTTTTATTTGTAAATCTATAAATAAAAGTCGATGTTGGGTGGTTAAGCTTTCTCCTAGAATTACCTTGCAATCTTTACAACGCGCTCTATCTTTTTTTCTACAAATAAAGTAATCAATTTGTGTTTGTGATAAGCCACTCTTATAAGTAATTAAATATTCATCTCATTTTTTGAAGATTGTATTGACTATAAAGAGATCAAATGCCATAGCAAAATTTAAAATCTCCCTACCTTTATCGTTTATATCTCCAAAACCAAAGTTTCCATGAATCCCTTGATATCCTAATGCCTCTTTACCGACATGTTCATTTAATCACCTTATGTAACTCTTCTCCAAAAGTTGTCTTTATGCGTAAGCACAAACTATATTCAAAACCTCTGCTCCTAACACTAATTTCAACGTCACGATTCGGTCACCATATCATTGTATGTCTACTACACTATCCTTTAAATCTTTGTTTATGATAATACCAACTCCTTTTCGAGCCTTTTCTTTACGTAAGTACCATAATTTAAAATCTATATCCTCTATCTCCTTTGCTTTTTCTCCAACCCATTTTGTCTTCTGTAAACATAGAATATGAATATTTCTCTTAATCATAGTATCTACCACCTCCATTAGCTTACCGGATAATGTTCCGATATTCTAAGAACCAATACGAATCTTATTATCTAGGACTAGCTTCCGTTCATATTCAAAATGCGGAGACCCTCTCTGAAAATTATTCACTATATTCAGGTGACAATGTAGTGGGACTAACTTCTTTACCCACACTCGTTCATGATGTGGGAACCCTCTCTGCAATTGATTCACTACATCCGGACGAAAATGTAGTTGACTTTGCTTACTTATCACTGCACTCGGGCTTTGTAGCGCATTGCTAAGTGGGGACGCCTGAAAGCAATACTCATAATTTGTGTAATCCATAGTATAAAAATCCGACAATATGGTGGCTTTCAGAAGCCTAACACAACACTCCTCCTTTATCCGGGTTTAGGACCGGTAATGCAAGGGTGATCCCTTACAAAAAAGACGAGCGAGTATTGCGAGAACACTAACCAATGGCCGAGAGAAGGTCAATTAGCACTCAGATCTTTTTATTTTCAAGTTTTAAATCGGGACCAAATTATTATTGTTCCCAATTAGTCTCGGAATTACATACCATTGCTGTAAATTAATCTCTATTCATATATTTTCTCATGAATTTACAAGAATACCGAGGGACTAATTTTATGTCTTTAGCCCTATTCTGTTACGCAAATTACAAAATCATACATAATTGTGTTTTGAGTATTCAATCCCGTTGCTTTATTTAAATCATGAAATTATCAAGCTATGAAAATATGTTTCTACCCATACTCTTTTTGTAGAATCACAGAAACATACTTTTGTAGCTTGTGTTGCTATTTGTCCAGTGATTTGAATAGTCAAGCACATACCCTGATACTTTGATATAATTGATATAATTCCCTGAACCGATACATAGGCAAATTTATAGGACTGTTCATTTGCTTTAAGAAATTTTATAGTTTGTTTGTTTAGAGACAAGAAAAATTATAATTCCTTATTTATTTAGATACATTTATAGTTTTGCCCTCCATTTTTTCTGCAAATACAAAAACTAGTTTAAATTATAGATGGTACTTGTAACTTTTCTAAAATTATTGTCATATGCCTCGAATTATTTATAGGACAATAGATGTTGTTTTATGTTATTACTTATTAGTGCTTGGCTAGTTAATTTTAGTTGTTTGTTAGAATTATGTTTAATTCTTACTATCGATTGCTTCTTAAATGTTTCTTGCATGAAATACATAGACCCTCTAATTGTTATTTTTACCCAAAATATAAAAATGACTACTATAATTTATGCTTTTGAATTGACAAAGACATAAAAACTGAACGACTTAAACCTTCAAATCTGGAAAGGAGAATTCCTTTGGCCTTAACATTAGAGAGCATTGATTATATTTTAAGGAAAATAAAAATCTCACTAGAACCTAAAGCAATAGATAAGGAACACATAATTTACAAAACCTTCAAAAAGGATGAGTTTGCTGCCATGACAATCATGCTCATGTATATGGAAGATGACTTAATTAGAGTTTTTGAGGAATGTAAAATTACAAAAGAACATTTTGATTTTGTAGTTGCAAAATATGAAACTAAGGCCAAGTTACATGTTCAACTATTCCTTTAGAAATATAACTCTCACAAAATAAAAGAAGTGGATAACATAGTCGAGCATGTAAATCAAATGTTAGTTATAACTAGGGCTTTGCTGTACCAAAATCAGTAATCTCATACTTGTGTAGATGTAGACTATTCTAAATAGTCTACCTTCTTCTTTGAATATGGTCACTCCTACACTTAGATTGAGACTTGACTTCATCTTTTCTACTTAGATTAAGACCTAACTTCACCTTTTCTGAACTTCCCCTCAAACTTACTATTGACGAAGAACATATTTGGCTAGTTTGGTGAATTCATTTATATACTCTCGTAATGGTCGTTCATTTTGCCATAATTATAAATAATACTCATTGATACGTTCCATAATAGATGGTGAAAAGAAATAAATATGAAATTACTTCTTCAACCTCTTCTATAATTCACCAGGCATCTTCGTTGTTGTACATTCCACTAAGCTAAGGATGTATCTAAGTAGTAATGGAGTCATCCTTCCTTGTTATTCTTCGTCAATTTAAGATATGTGGTTGATACTCATGAACCGTTAATAAATATGAAGGCGACAACCAAAACAATCAAAAACATGTCAAAAGTTCATTTATTTATATACAATGTAAGATCCAAGAAGGCAATAGTATAACAAAAAAAAATTCAAAACTACAAGGAGCCTATCAACTACTACCATCTAGCAGTGAAAGACAAAGTTATTCTTCATTGTCCCACGTGCTCAACGTATAACTATACCCTAAAATTAATTAAAATAAAACCTTACAACCACATTGTAAACCACATTGTACTCATAAATAGATGTAATCCCTCAACAAATAATCATACTAGAGACATGCACTATTTCAAGTCATGCGGTGAGAAAATATACATCATCTAACAAAATCAATATCATTATCAAGCGATACTTGATACGAATATGTGATTTGATATTGATATGTTATTTTGACATAAGTGGATATATGTAACTATTGTGGATGTGGATGTGGTTATGTGAACTTTGAGAGATGACC
The DNA here is from genome assembly GCA_036023115.1 of Brasenia schreberi. NCBI lineage: Eukaryota > Viridiplantae > Streptophyta > Magnoliopsida > Nymphaeales > Cabombaceae > Brasenia > Brasenia schreberi. The sequence continues at coordinate 2,698,754 of JAYKKT010000037.1, forward strand.
CAGTGAATGTTATTGTGGATATGGGATGTGACTCTAGAGATATTGTTATGATTATATGGTTGAATTCATGACTATTAGTGGGGTATTTAGATACTTTTGCCCCGTAGACAAAATGGGAAGAGACTTGGTGGGACCTTTTGAGGTACCAAGATCCTAGGCCCAACATGGTGGGGGGTGTCAAAGGTCACATGACTGAACAGGCGTATGGTGCGGGTAACTCCTACAGCGTCATAATGGTTTGTTACACTATACAGTTTATGATATGGAAACTAAGTTGCATATTAATAAGTGTTTGAGTATGCATGCACTATATATAAACTTTGTACTCTCGTTGACTAGTTTCACTAATCCCCAACTTAGGTTTGTCGTAACTAATATGAGTTGCCTACTATAACTATAAGTACAAACTAACTCAACCAATGAAGTAGCCAACACAACTCAACACATCTATGAGTTAGGACTATTCGATACGTCCATATATAATCCACTAACGTCATACACTGTCGTGAAAAGTAGATCCATGCCAATAACATTTCACTCATTTACAATGAAAACTAACGAGCTAACACTAATAGATAGTTCATCTATAATCCATCGACATCTCATACCGTTGTGAAAGATAAATTCATATCCATTGAGTGGTTTACTTGCATACAAGCACACTCATGTCATGCATCCATATAGTCATCGAAATATTTTAAAGACTATTTTACAAACCAACACATATATACTCATTTAAAAGCATTAAAAAAAAATCACAATCTCATGCATTATGTCAAAGCAGTGAATACTACCTCTATCATATAACCGAAAAGAGAACACATCAACCTACCCGATGCCTCTACACAAATCCAAATACAATAGTGCTACCTCCCTTTAATCACCTTAATTTAGTCCCTAAATCATGATTAAAATATAATATTAATATTTTACATTCAAATAAAAACTCAACAGTTCAAACCACATTGAAATTTGATCTCAAATGAGTCTCAAAACCCTAAAAACCCAATATGGATCTGTATAATACTGTTTGGATCTAGTTAAAAGATCTATACCCAAATTTGATTTAAAACAAATCTCGGCTCACAACAGACACGAATCTAGATAGAGAACTGTGTCCCTGTAAAGACATTGGTTCAGTGTCCTGGTCGATATCGTCCACACCTGACACAACACGGTGGGGGCCGACATGACACGTTGTACTGGTTCGACATAAAAAATCAGAAGTTTTGGTCAGTTTCTCTAAGATTTCAAATGTCAAATGATCTGTCATGGGTAGGCGGACCATTTGCCCTCAACAATCGCTGCCCACCATTTGCGGTTTCACCGAAAATAGGGAGAAAAGGGTGAAGGTGACCCATTTTTTTTTACTCTCATAGGTTTCCTATGATTTCACCTCTAAAATGGACGAAAGAAGGGCAATTTCTTTACCTTGTCCTCTTAACAGATGAATCTAGTTGTTTCTCCTTTTGATCGTTGCTATTTTCGACATAAAATATGATCACTCTCTTTTACCGTTCTTTTCTCTTTGCCTCCCTTTCTTTTCTTTGTTTCTCTCTCCCTCTGTTTCTCTTTCTTCTCTCTCTCTCTTCTCTCTCTTACACTAAGCGGTTGGAGGGCGGTTTATGCTGCCCTCCCTTTCGCCAGAAGGTAGTCACTGTGGTCACCGCCCATTGTTGTAGCAGACAAATCTCGTGGCTCCTGTTTGCTGCTCCAATCATCAAGTCCCAAGCAGGACATGAGTATGGATTGGTTTGGGTATGATGGACCCGATCCGATCTAAACTGCACATTCATCTTGAATATGTTTTGTTAACTCATTAATGACCAATATAAATAAATATGGACTTAAAATTTATCCCTGATGTAACCCAATAATAACTTCAAAGGAGTTTGTCATTCCTTTATGAGTCTTCACACAAGTTTTTGTACCATCATATATGTCTCTTATAAGATTTATATATGTCAATGAGATACCTATCTTTTCAAAGGTTATCTAAAAAACATCTCTTGGCACCCTATCATAAGCTTTTTTAGATAAATAAATATCATGTGAAGGTTATTTCTTTTTGCTCTAAAATATTTCACAAGATATCTCAATAGATGAATCGTTTAAATAGTACATCTTTCATGCATGAATCTGAATTGGTTCTCTATTATACTCAATAGTTGTCTTAACCAACATTCGATAATTCTTTCTCATAACTTCATAGTGTGGCTCATTAATTTGATACCTCGATAATTCGAATAATTCTAAATGTCTCTCTTGTTCTTATATATCGATATAAGTGTACTCACTCTTTGTTGCTCAGGCATATTTTGAGTTCCCCATATTTCATTAAATAGTTTTGTGAGCCACGTGAACCCAATCTCTTCTAAAATTTTCAATACTTGTATAGTAATGTTGTCTGGTTCTATATATTTACTAACCTTCATATATTTAAGAATTTCTTTGACTTCATTCTTTTGAATATGCCAATAGAAATTACTGTTTATATAATTTTTTGATTTGGTTAACTCTCCTAAACTAATACTAACATTTTAGCTATTTTTTATATTATCATTCGCTACTAGTATCTTCTCATCCTCATCTTTGATGCATCTAACAAAAGTAAGATCCTTAGTTTTCTTATCTATAGGCTTAGCTATCCTAAAAATATCTCTTTCATCTTTCTTTGAGTTAAGCATTTTATGTAAATCCCTCCAAATTTTGCTTTTTGTTTTACTAACGACTTTTTTTACTTCTTTCTTAGGTTTCTTATAAGTGTCCCAAGTTTCACTAGTCTTTCTTAGCATAATACAATTTATGACACGATTTCTTTGCCTTGACTTTATCTTACACCACTTCACTCAACCACCAAGCTTTTTTTGTGCCGGTACGTCTTCCTTAGATTCGCCTAACACATCTTTTGTCACTTCTCTAATATGTATAGTCATATTGTTTCACATATCATAAGGTATACCTACATAATTTCAAGCATATACTTGAAAAACTATCCATTTAAATATATTGTTTTTCTCATATTTGAGGTTCAACCATCTAGTTTGAATAACTCTATGCACTCTATTCCTTTTTGTCTATTTTTTTACTTGGAAATTAATTACTAAAAATCGATGTTGAATAGTTAAACTTTCTCCTAGAATTACCTTGCAATCTTTACAACACGATCTATATTTTTTTCTACAAACAAAATGATCAATTTGTGTGTGACAAACCACTCTTATAAGTGATTAAATGTTCATCTCATTTTTTGAAAATTGTATTGGCTATAAAGAGATCAAAAGCCATGGTAAAATTTAAAATCTCCCTACCCTCCTCATTTATATCCCTAAAATTATATTTTCATTAATACCTTGATATCCTAATGCATCTTTTCCGACATATACATTTTAAGTCTCCTCCTAAATAAATCATCTCTCTTTATAAAATTTTTTCAATTACCTTATTTAACTCCAAAAAAAACCTTCTTTATATTATCTTCTAATCCTACTTTGATGTATAAGCACAAACTATATTCAAAGCTTTTACTCCTAATACTAATTTCATCATCATAATGCGGTCATTATATGATTGTTTCTCCTCCTAAACAAATCATCCTAACACTAATTTCACCATCATGGTGTATAAGCACAAACTACACTATCCTTTAAATCTTTATTTATAATAATACCAACTTCATTTCGAGCATTTTCTTTTCATGAGTATCATAATTTAAAACCATTATTTTCAATTTCTTTTGTTTCTTCTCCAACCCACTTTGTCTCTTGTAAATATAAAATGTGAATCTTTCTCTAAATCATAGTATCTACCACCTCTATTAACTTGTCGGTCAATATTTTGATATTTCAAGTATCAATATGAATCTTATTATCTAAGAATAGCTTCCTTATTCATGCATTCATCCATTATGAAAATGTAGAGACTCTCACTGTAACTTGTTCACTACGTTCGAGCGACAATGTCGCAGTATTAACTTCTTTACTCACACTATGATATGAGAACCTTCTATGCAATTGATTCACCACATTTAGGTGAAGGATTAGCGACCCTTGCTTATTTTTCACTGCATTCAGGCTCTGCAGTGCGTCCCTAAGAGGGAACGTTCTAACATAATGCTCATAATTTATAGAATCCATGGTAAATAACTTCAACAAGGTTTTACGCTGGTTGTTGAAAGCCTAACACAACCCTCTTCCTTTATCTGAGCTTGGGACCGGTCGGTCATGCAAGAGTGATCCCTTACATGGGCGAAGTTTATTCAAATAAAAGTAAATCTAAAAAATTAAAATTAAAAAATAGAGTAGATGGGAAGAGTAGTGCAAGATGCTCTGAGTAGTGATTTGTACGAGTATCTGAACATAGGTACATTATTAGATAATTAGACTAATAAATAGTAATACTATCAATAATAATAACAATAATAATGGCAAGTAAAATGTGTATATAAGATATTAAGTTGGTTTAGATTGCATCGCTATGAACCTAAGTTTATCAACTAAAGTCTATGCATAAAAATGGCGTCCGTGAATGTGCACATTAAACATAAGAAACCATGAAAAATGAGGTGTTAGCCGGATGACAACTATATAAATTGCAAACAAGAACGAGTTGTATATATATATATATATATGAGGTATGTAGGATTCGTACTGGTGTAAATTAGATAGTGAGAAAGAGAATGTTGATATTATATGATTATGTGGGAGTATCAAAGTGTATAATGATAAAGCCAGTACATGGTCGTTATGAACCACATGCAGGAACGTATATGTCGCTTAACAAGTATGTTTGGATAGTAAGGACAATATTCTTAAGTTAAACAACCTCTATTATGAAATCGGAAACCTGCAGTGTATCTTGTGGAAAACTTTCCAAGGTCAGGATATTAAGTATATACCATGTGGTCAAGCTAGTGATATGATGAGGCTAAGTACAATATTAGTTTTCAATATTTTCAGAATGTATTTTGGAAATTAAGGAGTTTTTCTTTGGTGAAGATTTTAATATGTGCATTGTGTTAAAAAAAATTATTAATCAAAATATTTTTATTGTATTGTAAAATTTTGATCACTTCACGTGCTTGTCGCACGTGATCCAGGGGCCCCCTATCTATGGAAGTGCATCATCACATGAGAGTATGACAACATATTTTATTGACTAAATATGTTTTGTTAACATGATCTAATTGATATTTATATGCACTTATTTATTATCATAACATTTTTATGACATTCATAAGGCCATTTTTCATTAAAAAGAGTGAAATCAATGATAAATAAGTGACGCTAAAGCATCAATGGTTATAGCAGTATGCTTGAATCAATATTCCAACATAAAGTTGGTTCTTAGGTTAGTGAATATCTTACATGAGTGAATAGTAATTTGAGAATAAAAATTGATTTTAAAGAATATGAGTATTACTGAGATGAGTAAAACCATAGTCATAAGATACGTCAAAATAAAATTAGTAAGATGTGACATCTAATCGAATTGACCCAAAGTGGATTACATCCAACGACGACCTGCATGACAGGAGTCCACTGCCCTCCTGTTGGGTTGCCATGAAACGAACCAGGTGGGTTGCTTTCAGTGACCTTCCTCACGTAGCAAAAGGCTGCACACACATAGAGAGAGAAAGAGGAGTGGGAAATTCCATCACTAGAGGAAGCCGGAGCCAACCAAAAAACGAGGATTTTCTGTCAGTATTTATGAGGTAAATCCTCTCTCTCCGTTCTCCTTTAGTTTTTCAGGCAAAATGAGAGAGCAGGATTGGTGGTATGTTCTTCGGCACCGAGAAGCTCGAAATCAAAAAGAAAAAGAGAGGTTTTCTCCCTTTTCTTATTGTTCTCTCTAAAAATCTAAACTAATCATTATGAATGATGATGGTGATTAAGGGTAGCAAATGGTCAACCAGCCAATAATAATCCTGGACGGACAATGTTTGGGTCGAAAAACTACAAAAAAAATAACAGAGATGAAACAGAGGTAGCTGGCGAAATAGGGCTGCGTCATGTCTGGTCGAACACCCTTGTGTCGTGTCAGATCGGATTAATGGACACAATAGTATTATCGAATCCAGGTGATGACACTATCTTAGATGCGTGTCAGATACAGGACAAACCCAGAGTAGGGTTACGGAAGCTGGATGCAGATCTCATAACGGGATCCAGGTATAACTAAAACATATCCAGATTGGGGTTTTGATCCTTTTCGGAGCATTTAGAGTCTGTTTTCAACATAGTCTGAACCATTGGATTTGTAATACAATAAACTTTAATATTTTAATGTGATTATTGTGATTTATGAAACAAATCAAGTGATTTTAAATAAGAAAAATATGGATTTAGGGTGGTTATTTAGGATCCGATTAGAGTATTTTGCTAGTATAGAAGTCAGTTGAACCCTAATTTACATGTGCGTTGAACTGTTGAGTTTGTAATTGAATATAAAATATTAATATTATATGTTCATCATGATTTAGGGCCTATATTAGACTGATTTTGAGAAGATACTTGCAAAATGATAGGAGTGATAGGTAGGTGGTTGTGTTTTTTCTTTGGATGAATGTTTGAAATAGTTTTGATTGATTTTAAATGGTGTATGTGATTATGATTTGTCCGGTAAATGCTTTGAAATGATTATATATGTGTGTGTGTGTGTTTGCTTATTGTATATATTGAAAAATTGCTTTATTAATGCATTGATGGATTTGGAAGAGTGTGCTTGTGCATGAGTGAAACATTGTCCAGTATCAATCTACTCTCCGTGACAGTATGTGATGGCATGGTGATCGTGGATAGTGCTACTAGGTAATCTTGGCTCGTAGGTTTTGCGTATAGAATAATGTGAATCATTGACCATTTGGTTGGTCATGCTAGTCTTATGCGTAGCTTATATTTGACAACTTTTGTTGTTTATATGGTATGCCTTAATTGGGAGGGAGATATGGGGTTAGTATGGTTAAATAAAAAAAAGTTAGTGAGTTGTTTTAAAATAAAGTGGGTTTAACACAAGATATGGTGTGTGATTTTGATAATTAAATTGAAGATATGATATTGATCATTATGGACATAAAGCCTAAGAGGTGGCCCTAGGTTTATTGATATGTGATATTTGGATTTATGAACTTAATTGTGTGAACACTGGTCCTACTTGTGCGATATTTAGATAGTGTTGCTTTGTAGATCCGAGGGATTGAACTTGACGAGTCGGTGAGACTGTCTTGAAGATCCTCGATGTGACATGCTGAGATTGTCGTCGGAAGCCATGTGGCTGGATACGATGATGGTTCATGGACTCTTTTGACGTAGTTGGTGGTTGGACATGGTAGATGTCTTGATATTGAATTTTTGCTCAATGTTTTATTATACATGAACGTTTGCAATAATAATGATTTGAGTTATGATATAGTTTCATATTTATATTATGTATAATTTGAAACAAGCATGTTTTTAATATACTTGTGACCGTGGAGAGACCATATCCACTTACATAGCATCGTCACCTCTTATTACTATCATTTACAGGTCATAGTGAGGATTAGTGCCAGCTTGAGTGATGGGAGATGAAGCTATGGTTATTGATCTCAGCATGTCAATATACGATAGTCTAAGTTATTATATTTTAATTGTTAATTAAGTATTTGGATCTAGATCTTGATTTAAAAAATTATAGAATTGGTTGTTGGCGAACCTCATTACTCGTTAGTAAATGTGGAATATTTAGATTTTACCTATTCGAGTGTGTCTAGCTATTCGAATGGCACTGACCTTAGGAAGACTTTTCTTCAACTCTCTCTTGGGGTCGTGAGCCTCAAGGAGTGTTTACCGTTGGTGGAACCCACCGCTCCCGGCGTGACATTGAGATCCTTAATCCGAGAGGAAGGTTGTCACACCACCACTAGTTGCGGTCACGACCCAATATGAACCGATGCCACGTAGCCATTTCTCGGGTGAGTGTGAGCATTAGCGACAATCAAAGATAAGAATAACTAAAATCTAACTAAAATGAAATATCAAAGTTAAATATATTAATATTCATAGGTCTAAATATTCTAGATAAAATAATATTTAAGTACTAGATGTAGCTCAATCAACTATTACTCGGCTTCGTACATCCTAAAAGTGCTAGATGAATTCTAAACATATAGGGTGAGTTATAACCTCAAACTTAGCAAGAAAGTTATAGACCTTTGAACAAAAATCATACTAAAAACATGCATGTTTTCACAATCATTTTATAACAAATCATATTTTCATTTCTAATTCATGATTTCAAATTCACACTCACAAACACATGTCAATTAATTACGATAATTACAGTCCATATTGTATTGCCTCAAGGCCATAGGAGTCATATGGCCTACCCATATGTGACCTTAGTTACCCTTTTCACCACAGTCAAGTCACGTTAACTCTCACGACAGAGTGCTCAGAAACATACTTTGTATATGCCTCAAGCCAAAACACTCGAGGGACCAATAGTGCTCAGAAACATACTTTGTATATGCCTCAAGCCACAACACTCAAGGGACCAATAAGCCTCTAGAAACCCCACAAGTATAGCTCATATATTCATAAATCATTATGTTTCAAAACCAATTACAATTTATCATATTCACAAGCTCATATTTGAATCCATATATATTCAAATCCATAATCATATAATATTTAAGTATCATTTTATACCATCACATGCATATCAAAATATGCTCTTTATCAATCAAGCGGTAAACAAGTTCACTTCAAAAACAAATCAAATTACCCATGATTTCAAACATCACTTAAAAATTATCAATAAAATATTTCACAATCATGCATATTTAAATACATCTAAAATAAGAAAATAATTTCTAGCATGGTTGTATTAAAGAAAATATAACCCCCTTCCTGATGGATTACTAAGATCTAATCTCCAAACCATTGGACCACTTTTATCATTGTTAAATCATCAAATTTTAATCTCTAAACCATTACAAATAATAATAATAATATTAAAATTCATTTAACTACAAGTCTAATACAATAAACCATATCTAAATCGGATCCCAAACGACCCTAAAATGACCCAAAACTCAACCTAGATTCAATTAAGCTATTCTGGATATGAACTATGCTTGGACCATCAATACAGAACCTTAAACGAACCTAAACTATCGAAATAAAATTTGTTTCAAAGTTCAAACTGAATCCTTTTCTGATACAGACACAACCCAGAACCTGATTATAACATGTTCTTGACACAAAACTATTAATGTGATACACGACACGAAGATAAGACATGAGAACCAAGACATTTTTTATGTTGTTTTCCATTGACGACGAAGGTCGACGATCGTCCCCAACTGACCGCTTGCTTTCCCTTTTCTGGCTTAGCCCAACACCGGCCGTCGTTGATGGTGATATGGCTGAAAAATTCTAAGAAAATAAGGGAAATAGAAGAAATCGAGTGGTTTGATGTCAAACTACCCATAATCAAACTAACTAGTGGTGTCCAACCCAAACCGGAATCGGTAAAGAAATCACGCCTTTTTCTTTGCTGGTAAATCAAAGCAACTGAAAAAATAAAAAAACAAGTGAAAACTAACCGTTTTCGATTTATTTTTCACGATTCCCCACTCGATCAAATCCCCTCGTGCTGCAAAGTCACAAAGATTCATTTGTGAGTCTCTCAATTCTCGAATCATAAGCATTATAGGAAAAAATCTCTTGGGCTCTTCCCTCTTTGAGTGAATCCGGATCCCAATTACATTGGGTCCAACCCACTAGAATTGGTTGCTGGCAACCTCACCACTTGTTAGTAAATGTGGAATATTTAGATTTTAGCTATTCGAGTGTGTCTAGCTATTCGAATGGTACTGACCTTAGGACGACTTTTCTTCAGCTCTTTTCGGGGTCGTGAGCCTCAAGAAGGAGGGTTCACCGTTGGTGGTACCCACCGCTCCAGACGTGACATTGAGATCCTTAATATGAGAGCAAGGCACTCTTGCATCGAACGTTTAGCGGAAGAACCTAGGGTAACTTTTACAATAAGTTACGCAGATGATGTAAATTTTCGGAAAACTATAAGCCGCTGCTTTGAAAATGTACCACGAGGAGTCCTGCTGCTGCCAGCCAATTTGCCGGGTTGGAGTAAATAAAGTTGGCAACTACCGGAAAACAATAATTATCTATCTATCTATCTATCTATCTATATATATATATATATATATATATATATATATATGTATGTATGTATGTATCTACGTTTCCCACTGAAAATATCATAAAGACCAGATGACATTAACTAAAAGGCTTTAATAAAGTTAAACTTTCCAAACGGAGACTTTTCAACAGTTGCCAAACCACATTTTAGACGAAGATGGGATCCCGACCTTACAAAAAATCACAAACTCAAAAAAATAGGTACTGCCCGACCCTTGAATTGATGGATTTAGATGAAAGGGATGCGTTAGGCAAACGTGGGAAAGAACTCGAACCTCTTTTCTTGTCTTAATTTTTTTTTTGCTATTAACCCTACTCCACAGAAGTTATTTCAAGTTCACAATTGCTTCTTTGCCTTCTAGAGTATGATAAGGCAGCCAATTTTAGTTTATTTTATCCAGTTCGAGACAAGCCAGTTAATGCTCTCCCAGGCGTTGGTTTTCTTCATCCGGCAGCCCACCGGTTCTTTTATTTATTAACGAATCTCTTCGCTCAAATTCGTCCTCCACTGTTTATCATCTCTCACTATTCCTTCTACCAAAGCGAAATTTTCTCATATTTGTGATCACCTTCATTGAATACTTACTAGAACCAAAAGCACAATCACCACAAAAAATGAAACCTTCACGTCGTGATCAGTTCCGCTTGCTGCTCGCCGGGAGATCAATTTTCTGCATTACCATCTTCCTCATCACCGGAATTTCCGTCGGAAAAATTTGTGGGAACTGCGGTCCTATCCCAGTTCCTTACCCCCTTAGCACATCTCCAGGATGTGGCGACCCCAACTATCCTGTTTTCTGCAACACCACCGGTGGAGTCCTTTACTTGAAACCGCTGAACGGATCATATCCCATATCAAGCATCGATCCTCAATCTCAGAGGTTTGTGATTAAGCCAGCGAGCTTCATTGAAAACACCTGCCGGACGTCAGATATTGGCTATAATGGCATTCACTTGAACAAGGACTGGGCATTCAATTTTACCACAGCTAACACTGTTTTTTTACTGAACTGCTCCCCCCATATTTTGGAGACACAATTGAATTGCTCAAGCTCCAGCCTTTGTTGGAGCTACATGAAACAGGCGTCGACCGAAGGTTGCCAGAGTTCGAAGATTTGTTGCACTATCTATGTGGGAGGATCCATATCTTCATATAACGTAATCGTGAATGAGAGCCGCTGCACAGGGTACAAGAGCTACATGAATCTTAATCCGAATTCTCCATTGGCAGATTGGAAGGAAGGCCTGCAAGTGCAGTGGAGGATGCCACCAGAATTCGCGTGTCAAAACCAGACGGACTGTTTGGACGCAATCCCCAACTCCACCTGCCGAAATGACCCCGGAAACAATGGAACTATGCGTTGCTATTGCGATGGTAATCTCCAATGGAATCCCAGCACAGGATCATGCATACGCGGTCAGTTTCTCTTCTTTCTTTCGCAATTCAATCTAGTAAATATGGTACTCGACCCGTGCCAAACAAGATTTCAATATCATAGTATCATTTCACTTCAATGTTTTTTTAACATTTATAGAATAAAAATGCCAAAGTCTTATCATATATCAGAAGGAAAAAATTATGCTTTCTCTTGATGGCATGGATTTTTGGATCTTGGATCTTGTATGGTTAGAACACCTCTGCCTAGATATGGGCAGTTCTGGGTAAAGCAGAATCTGGAACTGTAGTTGAAGTGACTTGAGGGCCCGTTCTGATTATGGTTTTGGAATTGGTAAAAATTATTAAAAGTTTTAAAAAATATTAGAGCCACATATTCCGGTTTTGGGCTAGTTCTGGTTTTATGAAAGATGAAACCAAAACCGAACCGAGTGGTCTTCAATTCCAATTGAAACGATTTGAAACCGGCAGTGTGTAACTCTGGCAGCCCTTTGGATGCCAGAATAAGAGGTTGGAAGGGCTCCATGCCGTGGATGAGTGTCGATTTAGGTCATAGAGATAGAGTTTCACATGGAGCTAATGATATCAGATCATACACATGATATGATCTGATTTTAAAAACAGTAAACAGCAGTATTAGGATAGAAACAGTAAATGCACCCAGATCCATCTAACCAAAATTTAATACCGCATTGAAGGCATTAGCCTTCTTAATGCAAGGATCCATTTGTTTTTTCCAAATTGCTCGTACTTCTTCGGAGGCAATAAATTATGTAAGATTTTAATATGTCGACATAATTTAAGGTCCGTTTTATATTTATTTTGCAAAAAATGTTTGTTCTAAATCACGGGTATGCAGCAACAAGCACATCTGGTTTGAGCCGGCCTTCTATGTTGTCAAACCCTTTCATAGCTGGTTTTCTCCATTCAAAAGATTCGAACTTGAGACTTTGCTTAAGGAGAACAATTGTCAAACCACTTGAATCAAACAAGTTTGGTAAATTTTATTTGAAATCTTCTTGAAATGAGTTGTCTTTGTAGAGTTTCACGATTACAGTTAGATATTTTAAAGGGAAAAAGGATGGGTGCATGTGTTGTCGTCAGAATCTTCATGTGACGCTTTAGGTATGCAGATCACGTGGACACTAGCTAGCTCAAGTGGAGCTTCCCATCCACATTGTGCCCACCCAAAATTTCAAGTATCGAATTTTTCAGAAAAAAAAAATTGAAAATTTTTAAATCCTGCCTCACCAGAACCTAAAGTTCACCCATCCAAACAAATTTCTGGATCCACCACCACTGCAGCTACCCAATTCGAGCATCACCCAATATTGTGGATGGATGATCCCTTCAGCAGGCCTACAGATATTGTAGTTAGAATATGGTAAAGTCCCCACAGTGGTATCACAAAATTAAGTGGATTGGACCCGATGTTGGACTCATTCACTTAGGTCAGGGTTTGATCACAGAGTAGATTCATCAATTACTGAATAGGTTGTACCTATGTTTAATGCGTAATTCAATATTGGTTTATGTAAATTTATATTGAATCCTATATCACTTACATAAAACCGTATCACCTGTCGTGCCTGTTGTAGTTGATAGCAAGCATCAGAATAGGCCCCCACATGTGAGTCTGATACTTCCAACCTGAAATTAGACCTAACCCAAATCGAAACTGTTTACAACCCATCTGGTTTGGCACCATATTCATTAATGGTGGGAGTAAAGCTAGGAACAACATAAAGTCTTTATGCAGCGTCAGTGGTTGATTGATGTACATTAAGACTTTCTCCTCAACCGCATTTTGGAAAATAAAATATAGCATGTGGATCGTTAAAACTTGGGGTATTAACGCTGTGACCTTCGCCATGGCACGGCCTACCGAATAACCAGAGGCGACTAACCTCATCCCAAAATATTTTCTAGATCAACAATGAACTGCAGGCTTCCGGACAATCTCAAACAATGTACGCGGTTCTCTTATATATGCTTAATTGGTATTGTAAGAGCACCAACTCTTATCTTTATTATGAATCGCTTTAATTAAGCAACCAGAGAGGAAGCCAAATCATTACCCTTTTAGTAAGAATCTGATAATTGGGTTCACTTGCTTTTTGTATCATTGCAGTTCCTTGTGTTGGATTACGGACATGTCAAAAAGGCAAATGCATCGCCCTTATTTCAGGTACAAACCAGTATGTATATAGATGCATATGGACATGCTCGCGCACACACACACACTTATATTATGATCTATTGGAGGTGCGGAAGACGTTATCTTATTGTATTCACCAACCCTCATTCCAACATTCAACCTAAAAGGCTTTATTCTAAAGTAGTTGAACCAACTATTCCCAACTTTCAACTTTGTGAATCACATAAATTAAGAGATCCTGACATACATACATACGTATCATTATTTATACACATATAAGTACATGCTATATATATAAGTACATACATATATACATATACACATATATATTCATATACATAGAGAGAGAGAGAGAGACAAATGCGTGCAGAAAATGTACTCTAGTCCACTGTACTGTTGAAAAGAGACCTCTCCGTGTCCGTCCCTCACTTTTCTGTTATTTGTAATGTTTTCCAAATTGTTCAAATATATCGGGAACAATATTTAAACAACATTAAAATATTTGAGTCAAAACTGTATGCCTCCATTAAATTTGAGAATGAAAAAGTAGTTAGCCTTTGTCTCAAAGGACATCCAATAATTTACGCACTTTTTCTTATAGGAACCTACTTTCGGATTGCTTGATCATATAAATTGTTTATAAGATCTTAAAATCAAGAGTTAGAAATTTCTTCCATTGGAACTCATTCGTTTCAGATGTTATACGTCATATGTTAGTGATTCAAGACCAGGTTCTTATGAAGTACATCATTTTGAACAAGATGGGAAAGTTTCTTCATTGAAAAATAGTGTAAAATTAGTATTTATTGATTTAAACAATTTGCATTTAATTGGACAAGAGTGGAGGACAATTTATAACACATATACCCTTCTTCTTTTATTCTTTGGAAGAAAGGAAATGAGATATTAATACATTCTAAAGAATTGGTACTAGTAGCCACTTCTCTAACTTTGGGTTGTCTTAGCAGGTTTAACATGTGCAGTCTTTCTTGTGACAATGCTCATTGGTTTATCAGTACATAAAAAGCATAGATTAGCAAAGGAAGCACGAGTAAGACTAAGAAAGAGGAGAGAGGAGATTCTTTCAGCCAACTGTGGTGGAAGATCTGCTAAGCTCTTTAGTGGGAAGGATATGAAAAAGGCCACAAACTCTTTCTCTCAAGAACTACTCCTTGGCTCAGGTGGGTTTGGTGAAGTTTACAAGGGCACCCTTGAAGATGGCACACCTATTGCGGTGAAGATTGGCAAGGTTGACAGCACCAAAGGCACGGATCAAGTTCTCAATGAAGTGGGCGTTCTCTCACAGGTGAACCATCGAAGCCTTGTTCGCCTACTAGGTTGCTGCATCGAGCTTGAGCAACCAATGTTGGTCTACGAGTTTGTTCCCAATGGCACTCTTTATGAACACATCTTTACAAATAGATATGGCTTTCTCAAATGGCACGAAAGACTTGGAATTGCTTATCAAACTGCTGAAGGTCTCGCTTACCTTCACTCATCAGCAGTTCCACCAATCTATCACCGTGATGTCAAATCAAGCAACATTCTTCTTGGTGAGAAATGTAATGCGAAGGTTTCTGATTTCGGCTTGTCTCGGCCCGTCGAGCAGGATGCATCGCATGTATCGACATGTGTACAAGGTACAATTGGTTATCTCGATCCCGAGTACTACAGAAACTATCAACTCACAGATAAGAGTGATGTATATAGCTTTGGTGTGGTTTTGCTGGAGATTTTGACATCGAAAAAGGTTATAGACTTCAGCAGAGGTGAAAATGAAGCAAATTTGGTTGTGTATGTTCAGCACAGGGTGGATGAGGGAAAAACTGTGGATGTTATAGATGAGCGCCTTTTGATGGGTGCATCATCAGTGAGTTTGCAGAGGCATTGTGCTCTCTGGCAATGGGTTGCCTTTGAGGGAAGGAGGCAGGATAGGCCTTCAATGAAAGAGGTCGCCGAGGATCTTGATTATATCCTTTGCACTGAACAAGCAACCTCTATTTTTTCATCAAAGGGAACATAGATTGAGCTTTTGGGGCATTTCATTATAGGAAAGTACTAACTATTTTTCATGTCAATAGTTTCTAATTAACACTGTAATGTATAATCTTCTGGCTTGTGCTTTGAGTGTTTATTTTTCATTCAATGCTTAATCTGTTGCAGTCCCTTGTCTTCATTTATGATTTTTGGATCGTTAAGATATAAACTTTTTTTTTGCTGGATCTATAGGATTTGATGGAGAATTGTTTCAAAGAAAAAGAAAAGAAATTTAAAAAATCTCCAGCCAAAGAATCTTCAAAGAAGGATACAAAAACATTGCTAGTGATACAACAAGTTGTCATTGAATTAATGTTCTCATGTATTGTAAATGTTATGACTTTAAGGATACATTGATTATTTTGAAGCAAGAATATCATGAAAATAATAAGGTAACCATGATAAAACTTCAGATCCTACATCTATGTAGGGAGCTTGAGATTTTTCTTTATGAAAGGTAGAGAGTCGGTCCAATATTTTTTTTCTCTTGTTCATGTTATTATTAATCATATGAGGACTTTTGGTGAGAATATTGATGATTAAAAAGTTGCATAAACAGTCTTAAGAAGTTTGCCTACTAAATTTGATTATATTTTGACCACTATTGAAGAATCTAAATATTTTCAACTTATAGTATTAATGAGCTAATAAATTCACTTTTAGGTCATGGAGAAAGATTAAATAGGTCAACAAGCATTCTATACCACAAGCAAGAAAAGAAATAGTGAAGTATTCAATGATCAAAAGAGCAGAAGAAGGTAATTATTGAAATAACACTTGTGATGGTGGAAGAGGCCAAGGTAAGGTGGGTTCTCATGATGAAAAGAATGGTGAAAACAAAGGTAACTTTAAACTAATTCTTAAGAGAAAATAATGTTACTTTTGTACAAGGTTTGGATATATAAAAAAAATTGTTTTCAAAAAGCAAAGTAAAATAATAATTTTAGTCAATAGGGCATATAAATGGATAAATAGTTAAAAAGTATGGGTAGACAGTTAAGAGAGTAGTTTTTAATTTGTTAGGTATTACACTAAGCTTTAGGACCTGTACAGTGAGGGCAGTTTCTACCTGCTCATCACATAAAGGTACAGCAAACATTTAAAATTTACGATACCGGTGGCTCATCTAGCATCAGTTTCCTCAAAACCATTTCAACTTAGGAACAGGTAATTTTGAAATAATTCTCCACATTTGACACTGATCCACTTACTGATGCAGCATGTGTACCATAGGTTACTCGATAAATGTATAAATGTATCAACTTCCAAAGGAGAAACAGTCAAAATAAATAAATGTTGGTTTACCTCCATTTTCCTAACATATTTTTGTATGCAGAAGTTCTTTTATTTGTTCAAAATCTTTATTTATTCAATCATCAGGAGCTCCCATGATCCTTTACCCACTGCTGAGTTCGCCTTCTTTCGCACCTTTTCCTTTTCATGTTGAGAAATCGCCTTTTAGATCAATAAAATTATGCTACCTCTTTATAAATTAATATGAATACGTACATAACAAATGCATGCATACACATACACACATTAGGTCCTGAAGCATAAAATCTACAATAGGGCGCATACAGGACATATTCTCATAAGTGTGTTGTGTGTTAGATCAGCGACACTGTCAACAGGCAGTTCTAATCCAAAAGGCACCAACCTGCGACAAATTGCTGATTTTTACGTCTGAGCTTCTGCCTTAAAAATGTAGCGCTGACTGAGCTGCATTATTGTGGTTGTCTCCTTAGTGATTCAATTGTAAACGGTCAATCACTGGAACTCATTAACTTATTCGCATTGAAATGCATGGAGTATTTGGCTGACATGTGCAAGTACTCTGAGGAACATGCTCTTTGCCAAGCTCTCACTTCTTTCAACTTGCTTGCTGGCAGCTCTGAGAAAGATTGCGGAAAAGCCTCTTTGTTGTCTGCCAAAGATACCACAGAAGCGGCTTGCAGCCCCACTTAATTCATAAAAGAGATTCAAGAAGGAATGGGAGTGCATGTGCAACGGACTTTAGCTAAAAAAGACCGCCTTTATTCTAAAAGCTTTTGGATGAATGAATGCCTTTTTTGGTTCTCCTGCTATCAAAGACCTAGATGCTCCATTTTTGTTCTTTTCGTGTCAATGGCCTCGTCTTTCCAACTTTACGAGTACCATCGTGAAGACATTGTCACGCCCGTGGAAATCGAACTCAGCACCAAGGACATAAAAGCCTAACCACATAGCAAACACTGCATACAGACTCGCTACACTTCGTGAGTAGAAAGGATGGTACCACCCATCGATGAGAAACCTCAATGTCAGCGCCAATCAAAGAAACCAAATCCTTAAGTGTCTAATTAAAATTAGGATTGAAAGAGTAGAATAACTTAATTTCGTAAAGAGGACATTTTAATCAAACTTTAACGGCCTGTTTACTTTTTAGCCAAATTTAGCTAAAGTATAATATGATTCTTAGGTCAGAATTGTAGGAGTGAAACCGGT
Organism: Brasenia schreberi; assembly: GCA_036023115.1. Classification (NCBI taxonomy): domain Eukaryota; kingdom Viridiplantae; phylum Streptophyta; class Magnoliopsida; order Nymphaeales; family Cabombaceae; genus Brasenia; species Brasenia schreberi. The sequence goes on from JAYKKT010000037.1 coordinate 2,717,031, forward strand.
TCAAGTAGTCCAGCACTTGTTCCCTGAAGCAAGGTCATAAGTTCGAGCATTGCAAATGAAGCAAACCAGCTCTGGGAGAGCTTTAGCCCTACAGTGGACAGACCAACCCGGCTTGCACCGGATTAGTTGGGGTCCTTTGAGCTTCCATATACTTGCCTACTTCACTAGCAAAAAAGCTATGCGAAATTGCACCTTACACCTGATATATATCATTGACCAAGTTTAATAGTGTTAATTTTTAGGGATGAAAGCAAAGTTTTCTGAATAGGTACGCTCACATCGACTCTGTGGTGTTACTATTAATTATAAGTTTCCACTTGCTTCTTTCTATCTTCTCGTCTCTTTTGTCCTCATTTGGCAATCCCAACCTGAGAAACAGAAAGAACCACGTCTGTCCCTCCCTTCCCATTTGGGGACCAGAAAAAAGAAAAACCCAAGCATTAACTAAACAAGACTGGCCAGGTTTTCTGGCTAAAGGAGAGACCGAAGCCTCCAACAAAAACACATGCACTACCGACTCCCCACCAGCAGCAGCGGCGTCAGACCGCCATGCCAGTTGAGACTTGCTACGTTGAAGCCATAAATTCGTTTCAATTTCAATGTGCCCGATTTCTGCTGCTTTAATGATGGTTGTCAACATCTCGAGTTGATCTAAAATCCCTCCATCTTTCCAGCATTAGAGTTTTTCGGGTCTCAATTGAAAGGACCTTGTTCAGAGTGTTGTGTATGATTTTAGACGTATCTTGTCACACCCGTTCCGTGTCGCGATCACGACTCGGCCGGGGCCACATGGCCGCTTCTCACGCAGGTGCGATGGTCAGTAGTAGCCAAATACAATATTAATTTAATTCAAACTCAATGAAATAAATATTCATATCAAAGTTCTAAACAATATGCCCAAAATGATGCGGGGCCCACCTAACAATAACCATGAATAACAATACTTTCTAAATCGTTAAATATTTATCATACCATCTAAAATAAAGAAAGGTTACTCTATCCAACTCCTACTCTACTCCGCGTGTCTTGGAGTAGAGTAAAACATCTTTAAACATATTCACAATGTCATACACATAAACATCTTTAAACATAATTCATACTAAAAGCATACATAATTAAACAATCATTTCATAACAAATCACAGTTTTATCTTTAAATCATGATCTCAAATTCATATTCACATATTCACACGCATACACATATCATTAGTTACGATAATTACAGTTCATATTGTGTCTGCCTTAAAGGCCACGAAAGTCATCCAGCCCTCCCTAACGTGACCTCGATAGCCCTGTCCATGATGGTAACCATCCCGACTCTCACGGTAGAGTGCTTGGGAACACACATTGTATTCGCCCCAAGCCGGATCGCCCGAGTGACTTACAAGTCTCTAGAGACTCCACACAACCCACACAAATATGGCTCATGTATTTATACATCATTACATTTCTTAAATCTAATTATAGTTCATCACATTCACAAATTATATCCAAATCCACAAGTATCCAATTCTAAATCCATATCCATATATTTAAATATCATGTTCATACAACACATGCATATCAAAACATGTTCTTTATTAATCAATGTTATAAACACGTTATATTTCAAAAGCATATCAAATAACCCATAATTGTGAACATCATTTTATAAACATTAATAAAACATTTATCAATTATGCACATTTAAATCCATCTAAAACAGAAAATTGCTTCTACCATGGTTTTGTAAAAGAATGCATAACCCCCTACCTTAAGGAGCGCTAAGATCCGATCCCCAAACCGCTAGATCACTCTTATCACCATCAAATCCTCCAATTTTAATCTCTAAACAATTACAAATAATTAAAATATTAAAATTTATTTAACTACGAATCTAACGCAACAAAACGTATCCAAATCAAATCTCAAATGACCATAAAATCACCCAAAATCCAATATAGATCCGTTTAAGCTATCTTAGATCTAAACTAATATATGGATTCATATATGATCCAAAACTGAGTGACATAATAGGTAGCCTATGTTATTGTGTCGACATAAAACCTGCAACTACTGACATGGGGCCTATTTATAGCCAAAAATCTATTTTAAGACCCGACCTAAACCTGATCCATTTCCAACACAAAATCTGACATAGAACCTGTTTCTAACATATTTTGACACATAACTTTTTCTTAACATGTGACACGAGGACATGACACGAATCTGTGTCGATTCAAGGCATTTCGGATATGACACGTCGTGTCAGACACAACACGACATGGAAACGGGGACACGCCCAAAAGGGGTCGATTCTCTTGTTTTTTCTGCATCAATTTCGCTGGTTTCCAGTAACGACTAAGGCCGATGATGGTCCCCAACCGACCGCCTGCCCCTCCTTTTCCAATCTAACCCATTACCGGTCATCGACGGTGTCGTTTTAGCAGAAAAGCTCCTTGAAACAAAATGTTGTAGAAATTGGAGAAAATCCAGTGAATTAGAACTGTTTTCCGACAAAATTGACACCCATGACTTACCTAAACCCGTCGAAACTCTTTGTTTTACCAGAGTGCTTCGACCCAAGCCCAAAACAATGATTATCAACTAGTTTTTCATGAAGAATCGAGAAAAAATGGAAATCTGAGAAATAGGTATTCTCACATGGCTTGCCCAGTCTGTCCCGACACCATGAAGGCCCCTTTAAAGGCCTTTCGGAACCAAACGGTCCTACATTGATAGCAATGGGGCTGTCATTGTTGTCTCTGTGCATTAATGCCGTGTTGCTCAGGCGGGTCTTTATCCAATCAAGTTCGGATCCAGACCACCTGACCCATTACACATCTTCATCTTGATTTTGAGATCTTTAGGATCTTGCGACAAGACATTCCCACCACACAACATAAAAATTATTTTCTTAGGGACCAAGCTTTTGAACTTTGTGAGATCAGCATGCACTTTTTGCTTGTCGGTGTGCATGACAGAACATGAATCACTACAACAGAGCACCGCTTCACTGATGCTCAAAGCACATCAAAAAAAGAATTTCCGGCGCATATGAGCGCCACAGATAAATCTATGGCAGTCATCAAAAATGCCAAGAAAGGAAACTGTTGTGCCACTCTTAGTGTCACCGGTTAGAGGTTATTAGTGACCTTCATAGAGCACCAACAACTAAGGTTTTCAATGACATTCAGATATGCAATAATGCAACCAAATCACAACTTTTCGTTTCCCAAAAAATTCGACCGTTCCTGCAACAAACTCTTTGTAAAACATCTAGAATTTGTATATGCAACAAAATCACATATGTAATCCATTAACACAACATCTTGAAAATTTCTATATAGTTTTATATTCTCACCCAAAAAATCGATTTCTCTATAAAAAGTTGATTTCTCTATTAAAGGCTGGTTTTGCAAACCCTAAGACCCAACGATTCTTTAAGCTATTTCATGTTTATTTCGACATGGCCTATTGAATGGAAATGGCTTTTGACTTCATGATTCTTGACGGTTTTGATGGAGGCAATTTTCTAAGGTGTCAAAAGAAGATGTACTTCTTTTTAGTGTCCTAAAAATTGTTTGTGTCTTAACTACACCAAGGCCGAAAGAGAAAGAAAATGAATGCCTTGACCTGCTATATTTTATGGTTATAAGTGTTGGGCAGTTAATCATCAACATGTAAAAAAGATGTTCGTGACAGAAATGAAGATGTCGAGATAAATGAGTGATCACAAAGGAAATGTCATATATATATAATGAAGTTATTAAAAACAAATTGAGAGTGACACCAATGAAGGATAAAATAAGAAAAAATTATTTAAGATGGTTTGGACATATAGAAAGGAGACCAAAATGAAGTTCTAATAAGAAGGTATGAAAAATTAGATTGTAAAAATGTTAAAAGAAGAAGAGGATGACTATAAAAGTGTCGGAAAGAAACAATAAAGAATGATTTATTCATATTGAGTTAAGTGCCAATATGACACGTGATAGGGCTCCATGAAAATAAAGAATCCATGTAACCAACCCATCTAGTATAAAAAAGGCTTAGTTGTTGTATGATCAACATTGGCAGTCATTAGTGAAACCGGTTGAATGCTTTTCAAATCACTTCAATTTATTGCAAAAACAACCACAAGTTTTAACGTTGGATCATAAATTTGATGTCGATAATATATATGTATATAAATAACTAGATCTTGCTCAGTTCTAACATGATTCCTCAATGTTTTTCGTGGTGTAAATGTAATTTTTTGAAAGGTTTTGAAAAAGTATAAAAGGTATTGTTGTTATATTCATGCCATCGAAAAGTAATTACCGTATATGAGTGGATATTGTCAACGGTGGATTTTTAAGGGCATTGTGAATAGATCTGGTTTCAAGTAGGCTATAATAAAAACTCAGAACATGAAATGACATGACCTTACCTGAAATCATCCCTCCCCCCCGATAAGGATATGGGTCGCATTATAAATGGCATGTATGATGAATTACTTGATGCTTACCAAGATTCAACCAACCCCAAGGACTTATGAGACATGTTGAAGTTAATATAAAATGGAGAAAGATATCACAATAAAATGTTTTTCTTATTAAATTTAATAATTATAAAATAGTAGATAGTAGATTTGTCTATGAACTTAGACAGATTTTAAAATAATTTTAAGCAGCACTAGATGAATATGGATGATACCATGATCATCTCCATCATAATACACAAAATTCCTCCTTGAAAAGATTGCATAGATTATTCCTAAACAAGAGAAGGAAGATATCTTTTCTAAGCAATTAGGGAATCACCTTAGGATTGAAGAACACTATCACAAGCAAAATAGCTCAAGAGAGTCCATATAATAAAGGAAGGTACATGAGGCTAGAAAGTCCTCAAAGAAGAGAACTCAAGACTCTAGCCAATTTCACGAGCTTATGGTAGAGGCACCAAGAATAAGAAAAAGAAAAAGAAAAAGAATGATTATCATAGTGGAAAGCCCTAACTTCATAAGAATAAATGTTGATATGTCAAAACTTAAAAGAACAAAGGAGTTCAAATTCAAATGAGAACCTTGTCATTGTAATATCTAGGCCAACATAGTTAAAGACATTGGTACATGGTGGGTTCACTCCTCTGCTACCCATCAATGTGTGTGTAAAAATAAAAGTTAATTCACATAATCTAGGAAAAAAGATGGACTCATTTTATATATGGCCAATGCTTCATGGTTCAAGTTAAAGGAAAGAGCTCCCTAGAACCCAATTTTATATAAGGTAAGATCCTTACTCTTATGGATATATTTTATGTTTTGGATGTAAAAAGAAATTTGGTGTCACTACCCCTATTGAATAATTATGTATTTAAATGTTTACTTAAGAAGACAAATTCATATTATCAAAGAGAGGCATATTTATAGGAAAAGGGTGTCTTTCTGAGAACATATTTGAATTAAATATTGTTAATAATAAGAATGATGAATATGTTTATATTTTTAA